>CM047817.1:30669728-31411134 GCA_026214975.1 Gentiana macrophylla | reverse complement strand
CATAAATGAGAGCAACGTTTGTTTTACCCCTAGGGTACCTGGACATCCTTCCCACAGCTTTCCAGTGTTCTTTTCTAAGTTGAGCCATAAACCTGTTGACAAGACTAACTGCATAAGCTAGATCAGGCCTAATACAGACCATCGCAAACATCAGACTGCCTACAGCGTTAGCATATGGAACCTTTGACATATATTCCTTCTCCTCAGCTGATTATGTAGTTTAGGAAGATAGATGAGTATTTGATGCCACTTGATCCTTCTAAGACAAGAAAATCTTCTTCTGACTCATGTCTCTATAGATCGTCATCCTCATAATTATCTTTGTTGCACTCAAATAATTCATCCCAAATTCAGCACTGAGAATATTTTTAAGATTCTGCACATTAGACTTGTTCACAACCGTTATCAAGATATCATCCACATACAGAACCAGATAGATGAATGAACCATCCTTCATATTGTTGTGGTACACACAACAATCATACGGACTTTTGTCACAGCCCAGCTGGATCATATAACCGTCAAACCTCTTGTACCACTTTATTTGAACTTGATTAAGTCCATACAAAGACTTCTTCAACTCTCAAACATATCCTTCTTTCCCAGAAACATGGTACCCCTCTACCTAAGTCATGTATATCTCTTTATCTACATCACCATGTAGAAAAGATGCCCAAAGAAGGTTGACACCTAATTAAAAGACGTGGTACGGGATGAAGTTATTAAGATGCTAGAAATGGGAATAATCTTCCCTATTTCTGATAGCGAATGGGTAAGCCCTATCCACGTAGTTCCTAAGAATGAAGGTTTGACAGTACAAGCAAACGAGTTCGACGAGTTAATTCCCGTCAGACTTATCACCGGTCATCGTGTGTGCATAGACTTTAGAAAATTAAATGATGCAACTCGTAAAGACCATTTCCCTCTTCCCTTCATTGATCAAATGCTCGAGAGACTAAGCGGACATGCGTTTTATTGTTTCCTCAACGGTTACTCGGGATATTACCAAATTCACATCTCACCCGAGGACCGTGAGAAGACCACCTTTACGTGTCCATATGGAACCTTTTCTTACAATAGGATGCCATTTGGTTTGTGCAATGCTCCAGCAAAGTTTCAAAGATGTATGATGTCTTTGTTTGTTGATATGGTTGAAGATTTCTTGGAGATCGTCATGGATGACTTCTCCGTCTTTGGAGATGATTTTGATTCATGCCTCACGCATCTAGCTAGAGTGTTGAAGAGATGCGAGGAGACGAATCTGGTGCTTAACTGGGAAAAATGGCATCTGATGGTTACTGAAGGAATAGTACTTGACCACCGTATTTCAAAGAACGGTATAGAGGTAGATAGAGCGAAAGTGGATGTCATAGAAAAGCTTCCCACACCAACCAATCTGAAGACATTGCGAGGTTTTCTTGGCCACGCAGGATTTTACCGCCAGTTTGTGAAGGACTTTTCCTTAATATCTAGACCTCTTACTGAATTATTGGCCAAGGATGTTCCATTTGTGTTCACTAGTGAGTGTACCAAAGCCTTTAATGAGCTAAAAAGCATGCTTATCACTGCACCAATTTTGATTGCACCTGATTGGAATCTGCCTTTTGAGTTGATGTGTGACGCAAGCGACACTGCGGTAGGTGCGGCCCTAGGGCAAAGGAAAGATAAGATATTTAGACCCATCTACTATGCCAGTCGTACTTTAAACTCTGCTCAAAAGAATTATGCAACCACTGAAAAGGAGCTTCTGGTTGTCATCCTTGCGTTTGATAAATTTAGATCTTACCTCGTGGGATCTAAAGTCACGGTTTGGACTGACCATGCGACCTTGAAGTACCTATTAGACAAACAAGATTCCAAGCCAAGGTTACTGAGATGGATTCTACTGCTTCAAGAGTTTGATGTAGAAATCCTAGATAAGAAAGGATCTGAGAATCTGGTTGCGGATCACCTTTCCCGTTTACAAATAGAGGACAAAGAGCAATTACCCGAGATTGGAGAGACATTTCCTGACGAACAATTATTCTTCAACTCTATCCTTCTTGGAAATGGTGGTTGTGCCGCGATATCTTTGCGCTGTGAAGAGGTTGAGGCTGAGGAGCCATAACCATGGTTTAAACATATTGTGAACTACTTATCCGCGAGATATCTACCACCAGAATTCTCTAAGAAGTAAAAGATTAAGTTCTTTGCAGACCTTAGACATTACTACTGGGATGACCCCTATCTTTTTAAGCTCTGCTCTGACAATGTTTTTAGGCAATGTGTTCCTGAGAGTGAATTTCCTGATATACTCAAACATTGCCATGCTTACGAAGTAGGAGGACACTTTGGAAGAGACAAAACGGCTGCTAAAGTCCTCCAATGTGGTTTTTACTGGCCCAATCTTTACAAAACTACGCATGAATATGCTTGAGCCTGTCATTCCTGCCAAATGACGGGCAATATCTCAAAAATGAATAAAATGCCACTAAAGAGTATCCTAGAGGTGGAACTCTTTGATGTGAGGGGAATTGATTTTGTGGGACCGTTCACGTCTTCTTTTTCAAATCGTTATATTCTAGTGGCAGTCGACTATGTATCCAAATGGGTTGAGGCTATTGCTTCACCAACTAACGATGCAAAGGTTGTATCGCGGTTTTTAAAGAAAAATATATTTACGGGGTTTGGAATCCCTCGTGCCATTATTAGTGATGGTGGAAGCCATTTCTATAATAGGTTGTTTGAAAAAATTAATGATTAAATACGGGGTAAGACATAGGTTAGCCACCACATATCACCCTCAAACAAGTGGACAAGTTGAGGTTACAAATCGAGAGATTAAGCGCATTTTGGAGAAAACTGTGAATCCAACAAGGAAAGATTGGTAATTGAAGCTAGATGATGTTTTATGGGCTTATAGGACTGCTTATAGGACTACCATTGGAATGTCCCCATATAAGTTTGTCTTTGGAAAAGCATGTCATTTACCGGTTGAACTTGAACACCGTGCCTTATGGACTACTCGTCTGTTAAATTTTGATGAAAGTTTAGCCGGAGAAAAGAGATTATTGGAATTTACTCGCCAAGAGGAGTTTCGCATTGAGGCTTACGAGAATGCTCGCATCTTTAAAGCGCGAACAAAGAAATTTCATGATAAGAAGATATTGGACCGAACCTTTAAGGCAGGAGATCTAGTTCTTGTCTATAATTCATGCCTGAAACTCTTTCCTGGCAAGTTGAAGTCACGATGGTATGGCCCTTATCAAGTAAGTAAGGTTTTTCCTTCTGGAGCTGTAGAGGTAATTAACCTTAGGAATCAAAACACCTTTTGTGGTTAATGGGCACCGATTGAAGCATTACCTGGAGACTGCTTTTGATAAAGAGGAGGAAATCTTTACTCTCGAAGATCCTACTTATACGTAGAACAACATGGAAATAAAGTCGAGCTGGTGACTATAACCTCAGAACTATTTCTTAAACTTTCTTTTAGTTTGTTTACTTTATTTTTTCTGCAAATAAAGTAGCATGGAGACTATTGAGGTTTTTTTTATCTCACCATGTTCCGAGTCTTGGTTCGGAATAAGTGGGGTTTTTTCCTTGATGGCCAACATGTGAGTTCGGTAGTTTGTTATGTTACCCTTTAAATTACTTGTCATTGGTTGTATGGAATAAAGTGGCTTAAATTATTTTTGGATATTTTATATCTGATTACTGTCATATTATTTTATCACTTCCATTGACATGTTGCTGACGGTTTCATGGAGTTTTTTGTTTGGTTTTTTCAACATGATTTCATTAACTTATCCACGCCATGAAAGGATCAATCCTACACGTTGATTCATACTTCATACTTGAGGACCGTTTCCAAAGCTAAGTCTTTTTCTTAGATTCTCATTTTAATTTCTCATTGAGGACAATGTCGAATTTAAGTGGTGGGGTAAGGAGACTTAGTTATAAACTTATAATTGAAACGGGGTGTAATTTTGCAAAAATATTTTTCCTTCGAATTGTGAATTCTTAACTTGGAATTAGTAAGAAAGGAACCTAGTTGCATGAGTACGTGATCATATTATACTTGTGTGAGCGAATTTAAGGATGGTCATGCCGACTGCTGCAAGTAATTATTTATTATTTGATTACTTCATCTTTGAATCGACGATTTATACACGAATGATAATAACTGGAAGAATTATTGTGTACATACGGAGATAATTGGTTATGTGGACTTACTGTCGATATTTATCTGCTTATGTACTCTGAGCTTCTGGCCATCAAAGCGGAGTAATAAGCTTGAGAACCATATGTGTTCTATATTTGCATTAAACACTGGGCTTATGGAAACGTTGTCCAAGTAGCCCCGAGCTTGAGGCGATATTCAAGGTTGTTGACTAATCCGGGATAGGGGATTCTTTCTCGACACCCACCATTGCAAATTTATTTCTTGAGAAGTGTCAATACTTGTGCATATGAAAACAAGAAGCAATTCAAATTTTTAGATGCCTTTGAGTAGTACTCGGTCTCCAAGTCCATAAAATTTTTAAATGAGGCTCTTGCTTATTGCTCCATGTCGTTACCCACACGAGGCGGAAGAAGTGAGAATGCTGATCTTGGTAGGTTGAGATTGTGAAGTTGGCATAAACTTTAATCTTGCTACGATTATATAAAAATGAATGCAAAAGCACACGTCACTTCAATTCATATAAAGTATTGAATAATGGATAATTTATGAGCATGGGTTGGTATGAGTTGACTCGGACTTCTCGTGTAAGTATGGGACGACCATGGAAAATATTTACTAGGAGAATAGCTTACTGATGCTTTGTTCGGGACGATCAAAGTCTAAGTAGGGGGTAGTTGATGACGGCCTAATATATACCCTTTGGTCATCAACATTTTCCCTAAAATAAGCTTAATGTTATATTATCTTACATCAAATCACGTGTTTATAGTGCTTATTTCATGTTGAGTGATTGGTGAATCGTAATTTGGTATCTATGCATTTTTAGCCCCGGAATATGTTTTACTGCTCGATATTTCGTATAATTGTAGGTTCCGGAAAATATCAAGTGAAGTGGAAGGAATTCTGGAGCGAAATAATGAAAAAGCTCAACATATCACGGATCGTAGGAAGGAGTAAAAAGCAGTGCACGTGAATCGGGCCAGGAAAGCCTAGCTCATTGGGGCGAACTGCCCAGCTCGCTAGAGCCCAGCAGGCATCTCGCTGGGGCAAACCTGGAAAATCACTCTGCCGACTTAGAGCTTCGAACTACTACTTCTTAGGGTTTCTAGAACGTTTTAAAGTCGGCCATGACACCTATATAAGTCCGCAATTCATACATAGTTTTATACCACCAATACACAGAGCAAAATATAATACATTTTTACTTTCAATATAGTTTTTCTTTGTTTTCTTTATGTTCTTTCATTACGGAGTCGATATATTCTCCAGTTAGGGATCGCATCGAGGAGTGGGATTCACGCTCGTCGTCGAGGGTAATGCCAACTCATAAATGCTAGATTTATTCGTAGATCTATTTTATTTCGTTATGGAGTAGTCGTTTATGTATTGATTTTGCGATGTAGTAATTAACGAACCCATATTAATGTAGATCTAAGCCGTACGAAGGCGTTTTACGAGAAAATTCTGGAATCGCCGGTCTAGCTGGAGCCACGGTCTTTACGGCTGGAGCTAGCCACTTAGATTCTAGGAATTTTCCGTGAACGACTTCGGCTACGTCTGGTTGTCTGTTTTTCATAAAAACGAGTAATAAACCTGATCAACTTATTATATCGTCATCGTAAATTACCATGAAGCCTAATAGTGGAATGTTAATTAGGACATAGAATAATCGATTGTCTAGGAGGTTTGCCGCCCTATCCGGGTTGGTTGCCTAGATAAGGTGTACGGTTTATACCGGCATCCCTAGCTTTGTATGCATGTTTTATTATATAAGATGGAGACCTATCCGGTGAAGTCAGGTAATAAGCATAGGGATTTAGAGATCTATCCAGATCTAGATCTACATAAGGGGATGACTTCCATAGCCAATAATATAATCAATCTTAATGTCTTATTTGTCTCGGCTTAGATATACATATATGGGGGAGTAATTACTACTAGCGTTAACAATACCGTTTCTTAAGAGTCTTATAAGAAACCATAAAAATATTCGTTTTGTGTCGTCGTGTCGTATTGTTAGTTTTGTGTTTTCTGTCCTTTAATTCTTCGATTATAGTTGGTCGTAGACTGCCCTTAATTTACTTTAATTTAATACGTTATACTTATTTAATTCGAGTCTCTGAGGCATCGACCTTGACTCTATCTAACTATATAGCAATTGTACGTAGTACTCTTGCTAGTTGGTTTTGTAGATCAAGTTATAAATTTAACTTGAACTCCATCAGACGCATATAATATTATCTATTGTATTTAAATTGATCCACTTGTTAGGTACCATAGTCATAGACAATTTAGCGGTGTCAGCTTTGTTTGATACGGGAGCCACAGGTACCTTTGTGTCATCAAAGATAACTAGGAAGTTAAACTTACGACTTGAGGAAATGGAGAAAACTTTAAGTATAACCACCCCTTTGGGAAGAGTCACTAAGGTTGGTCAAGTCATACCTCAGGTTGATAGTTGAGTTGGGAGTTACAAGTGTAAGCATGATCTGACCGTGTTAGACTTTACAGATTTTGATGTGATCTTGGGAATAGATTGGCTATCCAAGAACTATGTTTATGTGGATTGTAGAGGTAAAAGGATTATCTTTAAGGTACCAGGTAAGTCAGCTAAGACATTTCAGGGAAATGTGCTTAAACCTAATAAGAAGCGACATTTGATTATATCAGCAGTTAAGTCTATAAAAGCTTTGAGGAAAGGTTGTGAGGGTTTTGTTGTGTATGCCATGGATACAAAGAAGTATAAACCTACTTTGGAGGAGACTCCAATAGTTAAGGATTTCCCCGAAGTTTTTCCGGACGAGTTTCCAGGGCATATGCCGGACAGAGACATGGAGTTTGAGATCAAGTTGATCCCGGGAGCGGCACCTACAGCTAAGGCACCTTATAGGATGGCCCCAGCTGAATTAAAAGAGTTGAAGGCACAGATTAAGGAGATGCTAGAGAAAACATAATTCAACCTAGTACTTCAGCTTGGGGGGCACCGGTCTTGTTTGTGATGAAAAAGGATGGCAGTATGAGGATGTGCATAGAATACAGAGCCTTGAACAATTTGACGATCAAGAATAAGTATCCTCTTCCTTGGATATATGATCTGTTTAGCCAGTTGCAGGGAAAGAAAGTGTTTTTAAAGATTGATCTAAAGTCTGGTTATCATCAGCTAAAGATCAAAGTGGCAGATATACCGAAGACAGCGTTCAGCATGAGATATGGACATTATGAGTTTCTTGTGATGCCTTTTGGACTCACTAATGCTCCATCAGCTTTATGGACTTGATGCAAAGAGTTTTCATACCTTATCTAGACAATTTCGTGGTTGTGTTTATGATGACGGTCAAATTATACCCGTAAAAGTCATCAACGTTGACCTTAAATCGAGGTTAATAGTATATATTTTATATTAAATCACATGTTTATATTTATTATTTAATGTTATGTGATTTATAAGATATAATTTGGTATTTATCCATTTTTATTATATAATTTGGTATTTGTCTGTTTTTATTTATATTTTGGTATTTATCCGTTTTTATTATTTTAATATTTACTTTGGGATAAATATATATTTTATAGATTGAGATAATTTTGGAGGATAAATACAAATGGAAGAATTAAATCTCAAGATAAATCAAAATAAATTCAAGATAAATATCGGATAAGCACGAAAAGATGAGTAAAGCATGACAAAAGCCGGCAAACCAATCAAAGAGTAGCACCGACTTTGGAGGACACGTATGAAAGAAGGGGGCGCATTTTTATTTTTTATTTTGAGATCGGCCGAGAGTTATCTCTTATTTGTTTTGACATTTTGAAGTATATCTCTTAATTAGCTTGAACCCCTATAAATAAAGGCATGTTATACACGCCATAAACAACTTTTTTACCACGCACACATACACAATTTATAATAAAGTTCTCAGTTTTTCTTAGAGCAGTTTTTATGCAAGTTCTGCAGTAATGTAAGTTCTTGTATTTATTTGTTCTTAGTTCCTTGTAATTAAGTCCCCAATTATTATTTATTGTTTGAGGTTGTTCGTTCTTCACCGAACGATGTAGATCTAAGGATACGATATGAGGCAGTGGGGATTCCTTGTCTATAAGGATCCACACGCCCAGATCTGTTATCCGGTGACCTATAGATGACTTTGGTATGATTGACAACCGTGTTTTTAGTAGATCTATATAATTGCTTTATGAATCTCTATTTTATCCGTTACGTATGTTGAAACGCTAAGATTAGGTTTTCGCCGCGTCAATCTAGCCACGTCTTTATGGTGTGATTGTCCACCTAGAATTTCTTATCCTAGTAGGTATGGCTACGGCTACGTTGCTCGTCTGTTTTAATTAGCGTATTATTAGGAAATACCAATATAGGGCTCCTAGGTCTGCTCATGAATTGATCTTCCGGGACTTTCAGCGAGATCTAGATATGTTCTGTATTCGGGAATTGCATGCACCTAGTTATACGTAAATCGTAGATTAACATGAGACCGTCCAGGTGATTGTTAATGGGACAGAGACTGATGTGATCGCTTAGGAAGTACGCCTGAACAAAGGAATGTTGCCTAGGTGAGGAATACGGTTCATATCGGCATCCCTAGTTTTGTAAGCGTGCGAGTCATATGAGATGGAGGCCGAAAAAGCGAAGTCACGTGATGTAGCATAGTGATCTAGATGGCCTACCCGGAGCTAGATCTAGTTTAAGGGATGACTCCCGTAGCCACTGTAAAAGAAATATGAATCGGATTAATAGTTGTCGAGTCTAGCTTAATTATATAGAATCTCTAGATCCAAACGATAACATAATAATTGGGGAGGTTAATTACGTTGTTTATGTGTTGTGTCGAGTCGTGTCGTTTATATTTTCTTGTCTCTTGCTGGTCGTAGACCGCCTTTGTGTCCTTGACATGAATAATTAGTTGTTTGTATATAAATGACCCACAATTGGTTCCATGTGGGATCGACCTTGATTCGCTATAGCTATACTACGATGGACCTAGTCCTCTTGCTAGTATTGGTTTATGGTGGTCAAGTATTTTAATTTCACTTGATCTACGTCATCAGTTTATCGATGATATCCTGATTTACTCTAGGGATGAAAAGGAACATGAAGAGCACTTGAGAATTGTACTACAGACATTAAAAGTGAAAGAACTGTATGGAAAATTCTCTAAGTGTGAGTTTTGGTTGGACCAAGTCAGTTTCCTGGGTCATGTTATCTCATGGGATGGAATCAAAATAGATCCCGTGAAGATTGAAGCAGTTTCTAAGTGGCCTAGACCGACAAGCGTAACAGAGATCAGAAGCTTTTTGGGTTTGGCAGGGTACTACAGGAAGTTTGTGTAGGATTTCTAGAATAGCTACGCCTCTCACAAGGCTTACTCATAAGAACGTTAAGTATGAATGGATGAATGTGTGTGAGGCAGCGTTTCAAACTTTGAAGGATAAGTTGACCACAGCACCAGTGTTAGCTCTACCGGAGACTTTTGACAACTATAATGTGTATACGGGTGCTTCAGGTCAAGGTTTGGGTTATGTGTTGATGCAAGCAGGGAAAGTGATAGCTTATTCGTCTAGACTGTTGAAGGTTCATGAGAAGAACTACCCCACACATGACTTGGAGTTAGCAGCGGTTTTTTTTGCTTTGAAGCTTTGGAGACACTATCTATATGGTGTCAAGACCAGGATTTTTACAGATCACAAGAGTCTTAAGTTCTTCTTCCCGCTGGAGAACCTAAATATGAGATAAAGAAGATGGTTAGAGTTTGTTAAGGACTATGACTTGGACATTCAGTACCATCCGGATAAGGCGAATGTGGTTGCGGATGCAGCTAGCCAGAGGTCGGTAAATGCCATCACTACGTTGCAAGAAGTGGTTGATCAGTTAGATGACTTGCAGATTCAAGTGTTTGAGCAGAAAGGCAAGAGTCATAATTTGGCACCGTTAATGGCAAGGTCAGAGTTGCTAGATGATATTCGGGCTAAGCAAGATGAAGATCCGGTGTTGGTTGATTTGAAGCGAGTAGCTCGGGAGAAGCCTACAGTAGGGTACCAGTTGGACAAGAGTGGTCATCTTTGGTATGTAGATCGGTTGTGTGTGCCTGATATTTATGGCCTAAGGGAAAAGGTCATGGATGAAGCGCATAAGATTGCGTTTGCAGTACATCTAGGAGCTACTTAGATGTATATGAAAGGATGTAGGAGCTCACATCTGTACAAAACAGATCTTTGCACAGCGGATGGATCACGATCTATAAACTACATATCATAAATAAAGGATCTAAACTTCCTACAAGGGGGTTTAGATCTACTTACCAATAGTTGGATGAGTAGCCACAATCTTCCAACGTGTTCTCCAAACGGAGGTTGGTGGACAACGATCCTTGGAATTGAAACCTCCTTAATATGCATCTAGAAAAACTACAAGTTTTTCTTCAACCAGAAACCCAAGTCAAGAAACAAGTTTTTCTCTCTATTTTAGGTGTGTATGTCGAAAATTTCATCTCTCATATGTCTTGGAAGAACTCTCTTTATATAGGAGAGTAAATCCTTGGCCTCCAAGTTTCTAATTAATTAATTAAATAATTAAAAAGAAATCACAATAAAAGATAATTTCATTTATAAAAGATTGTGATTAATCAATCAATCAATTACAAATCAATTATCTTTTATTAATTAATTACTTGCCAAGTAAATAATTAATCACACAAGAAAATCAATTCTTGCATTTTATGAGAGGGAGGCGCCACACCTTAGGGTTTTAGGCCCACAAAAAATGTCTTTTCTGTGTATTATATTATTTAGCCCAACTAAATAATATTTTGCATATCAATTAATTGACCCAGTCAATTAATTATCACTGAGGCCCAATAACAACAAAATATTCGTATTATATGAGCCACGTTGGGGACCATGGACCTATAACCAGTAGCTCCAATAAATTAAGTAAAATATTCATCGAACAGAATATTCACACTTAAATTTTTAATTCCGAGATTACGCCACCATAAACCCGAAACTGAACTCTACCAATTATAGATATATACTTACACTCAATCCTATGAGTAAATAAGCGTCAATTGATACAATCATTACATACGGACAAGCTCTCCATAGACTGTTCATTCTGAGTGGGAAGTCTCCGTAAACCCGACTCAGAATATATTATCCTTATTTACCATTAACCCCTTAGTGATCAATTAGTTAACATACCGGACTAGTAGCTAATTAGTCTAATATGAACTCCTGGGTCGACCATTTTCTTAGGGCTAACAAATAAGGGGACTGTCTCTCTACTTCCCGCATGAAGTAATGGATTCCGTGTCTGTGAAACACAGAACTACTCACTCAACAAAGAATAGAGCAACCGAGAATTGACTCAGATCATATATCAAAGTGATCCTTAACTAACACATCAAACACTACCCCGAGACAAGCAGTACCCTGTGATCACCTCAGTATTAAGGTCAATCCATATATGATCATCTAATGATTTAATAAGTTTTCTCGATTACGGAATTATATTGAGAAATCCAGATTAAATAAGTCCAGTCCTATATGAATGCCATCATATATAAATGCCCCACTTAGGTACCATCTACCGACAGTCCGGATAAGACTATCACGCCCTAAAGTGTTCTGGGCACATTATTGGTATTTTAATCATGAGACCCTAAACTCTGATTAAGTTCACCACGGACTAACAGTTTAAGTATATCACCACTAACTCAATCCTCACGTGCATGCCATACACTGAGTTAAGCGGTTACATACTGATATACATAGGGTTTGCAGCAGTGTATTACTTACAAGCACAAAGCAAGTAATAAGGTGAGATAAATTCTGTTATCCATTATAATAAAACAATTACACAAATTGTCTTTCGTGCACTACACCTAACAATCTCCCACTTGCACGAAATGACAAGCAACGATTGTTTTTAGAGCACACCCTTTCTCATCTTATTCACAACACTCTACCACTTGCTCTAAAAGCAGATGAGACATATCCCTCAATGCCGTACCAAGCACTCGACTTCGTACATTGATTAGTTAGGTTGTCGGCTCGAGACGATCTTTAAGATCGAAACGTCGCCGGTCCATCTAATCAGGCGGTACTCTCTCTCAATATGCTTTTGACCTCTAGTGACTAAAAAGTTCCTTCTAAGCTATCTTTTCACTGTTTTCACAATAAAGTGATATCGGCTCACCAGACCTGGAATTAGTCCCAGATCAAGAAGGAAATTCCTAAGCTATATCGCCACTCTAGCTGCTTCGAAATCTGCTATGTATCCGATTAATTAAAGTTGAATTGGCGGTGCTGGATTTCTATAGACTATAGCTCCATCACAATGAGTAAACACTGAGCCCGAGATCATCCCAACAATCATCCTTAATCTGACTATAAGTCAGAATCAGTGTAGTCAACCATATTCAAGTTTGCACCCGAATATACAAGCACATTATTCCTCGTTCTTCAAAGATACTTGAGGACGTACTAAACCGCTATTCAATGCTCGAATATGAGATTCAACTACTATTGACTTGTGATAACCTGACTTGCCATTATCCAAGAGAGACTCTATCCTATTTTCTCTTTATCCGAAGATTTAGAGAATCATTTCTGAGAGGTAGGGTAGGGCTACTCTCGTTGAATGTTGCATACGTATATGCAAGATCATCTTAACCAATAAGACGGATGGGATAGCCAATGACTCATTCTTGTGAATTTGACCGAATCAAATTCTTAGAATATAGTCCAATTCTCTAATCTAGGGAATCTTGGCGTGTCAGTTTCCGACTTCAGATAGCACAACCATGTTGTTTCCAACCGTTGCAGTGTTATCATTCATGAACACTAATACTACTACTTTACCAATATTGATATCCAGTCTACGAAAGACTTATCAATATTCTGGTCAAGTCCACATATTTTAAAACAATTTAAATGTTCGAGAGGTTCTCTTAAATTCATAAAGGATATAAGCCCCGGAAGTCATCCTACCATTTGTTCTAACCAAGACCCTTATGTTCCGAATGAATCCAGACTCCGTTTTTCGGCAAGAAAGTCTCAGGGAATCACACCTATTTTCTGCTTTCTAACGAAATCTAGCAAGACTGAGTGGTGAGAGAGTTCAAGGTCTGGTTAACTCTCTACTTGTCAGGGAATCACCCCTAGACCACTTAGCTTTGCGCTGAAAGTTTAAAATTTCCTATTCATTCGACTCTTTTCCGTGTAGATCCAATTGCTCCCACTGGGCCTGAGACACTCAGGTGGTTCTACAATAGGCTGAACACAACTGGAGTACCAAAACTCCATTCATAGGGTTAAGGCTTTCAAACCAACCTCTATGATCAGAATCCTATACAGCCCACCAAGAGCCATATGTTATCAATCACCCCAGCAGACTGTAAAGTCCACAAAACCACAATGGGTCAATGGTTAAACCATACTCCCACTGCGTTTTAGGTGGATTGACATTCTGATCTAGTAGTATTTATCAGTGCAATCACCAACTACCGATGTTGGACGTGGTCTGATTAAATCAGATAGTAACTACCTTTGGGTAACCGTACTCCAAGGTTTAAGGCTGTTACTTATAGATTCTATCAGAAGGCTTGTGACAGTTCAACCGTCACTTTCTGATCTCATTAATCTTATAACCAACCTTCACTTGTCACATTAAGACATTTCACGAATAGTCACAATCTGAACATAAGCGCAAAATCTCCAGTCCTACCTTCAAGCATTAAGTGCTAAATGCCTACATTTACGGAAGTGGTGTGAACCGAATTCATTCCTTATCCATAAATTCACTAGCATCTTCTAGGTAGACTTCTCGGATTACATAATAATGTTAACCATTATTTTGCAACCAATTATCTTAATCGAGTTTAGCAGTGTATTGTAGCACATCAATAACTATATAGGGCAAGTCTATGGTTTCTTCCTCAGTGAAAAACATTCCACTAGGAGGCAGGCCTAGCATCAGTCCCAAGACTATATGATAGCCAATTTTTGAGCATGGAATACTCTATTCTCTGCTAAAATCATAGACTCCTCCTCGTATTCTTTAGATAAACTAAACCGTGTTTCGAGTAGTTATCAAACAAAATGTCACCACACAAAAGCTCCCATTAGCTTGTATCTCTCACTAGACCCCAAAGGTCATTATGGACAAGCTACGTTGCTTCTTCAGATCTATTACCCTTTCCCAATTGAAAGGAAGCTTAGTCATTGTTCCTTTGAGACGGTGTTCCGAGACTGGGAGATAGGAATCACCCTTAGCCAGTCGTTAGGTCTTATCTCTAGGATATATGCACTAATTAATAGATTATGAAGAATCGTTTATCTTAATACGGAAACCGTTTGCCTATAATAGTTTAAGACGTGTTACATAATCCTTTTCCGCATTTCTTAGTGGTTCTGACTTTATCAAACAAAAGTCCGAGTCTCGGATTCATACTAAAAATGTCATATTCACTTTCTATGAGGCAACAATGTGTCGAGTTGAAAGTGAATCCATTTGTTCCAACGAATCTGAAAACAGAAAAATAAATTTTCCATGATATTCAAGTATCGAATCCAAAGGTTATTTCCTCATACCACTCCCACTATTCTAGCTGAAATTACTGCCCATTGTCTACTCTATTAATCGTTAATGCAAAACTTCATTGTTCATCCAAAGAACATAGCTCCCGAGTCGAGTTACTCGCTTAAGAAAGTCGCTAAGGATTCATTGGTTAGTGATCCGAAATCACTTTCCTTATTTTCTACTTTCTTTAATTAATATTTCGGTTTAGCCTCAAAGTTAGTTTAGATGATTTCCCATTCTTGACTTTCCTTAAAAGGAAATAGTCTTGAACAAGCAGTTCGTTTGAGTAGACACTACTCGTGAACTATGGGATGTCTAATGAAAGTGTTACCCAGTGGGACTAATTTTCTAATAAATCAGAAAAACAACAAAAACATAATATTAAAGCTCCCACTAGTTTATCGGTTCCAAATACCGTCTAACTAGCAACACTTTAATTTATGATTCTCCAATTTTTCTATTAGAAAATTTATCGTGTAGTCACTACACAAATAAAAATTCACTAGAAGAATTTTACCGTCCCAACCATCTTTTAATCTAACTACGGTTGTCTCTCGTTCAACACGAGTGACAGCAGTGACATACTTATTTACATCACTTAAGTCTTGAAGGCTCAAGAGAAATATCTCTTCCAAAAGATTAATCACATGTATGATTAATAAGTACAGCGTGTTAGTTACTTATCACTTTTAACGAAGTCGTTACTAGTCAATTTAAAACATACACTAGCAGTCTAGTACCCTATAGAGATATACAAATTGTTGTAAATAAAATTGACAGAAAATAAATCCAAATTATACACTACAAATTGATTTTATGAACTATAAACTAATGCATAGTCTATCCTACCGTTCCAAGGATTTAGTCTCACACCTCAGTGCCGCCTTAGGGTAGGTCAAAGAGGTGACGACTAAATTGAGATCAACTCTCTCAATGATTAAATGGAATCGAACATCCAATTTTAATCCTCGATTACCTTTCATTTTCAGCCAAGGTATTACCAAAAATACCCATAATGAGTGTGACCTACTGTTTCAGATTTTTAGGTAGACCCCGAGTGTGCTGCCTTAGGGTCGGTCAGTGACCCGACGAGTACCCAAAATCCTATCCTTTCGGAGACCAAGCCTAGAATTTGATAGCGGTGAAGGCCTTCCTTAGGGAGGCCGGTCCCAGGCCGGCATGAGGCGTCACCATTCTCTCACGTTGCTTGTGTCAACAGTAGAGGCCGTGGGGTCGGTTGTCGCCTTCCCCGCTCTCACTCAATATTTTGAAAAAGTGGTGGGTTTACTGATTTCGTTTTTGGACTTGATGTATCTTTAGGGAACAATAAATCATGGGCCCGAATGTTGTCGGTTATGTGGGCTAGCCCACCCGACCTATTCATTGGAACATATGTGGCCGTCAGACGGATCAGGGCTATGGGAGCTCCGTTGAGCCGTAGTCGCTTGTCGGATAGCTCAGCCTTGCCGGACCCCTGTGCAAACGCCACACGTGGAGGGTTAAGTCGATCGAGCCATGGCTCAGTTGACCACCCATCCATGCTTTGACCACTTTCGAACCATATTTGCCCATAATTGTTCAATCCCTTAACATCAAACTTTCACGTAGACACTACGGACAAAAAATGCAATCTCGTCGAGGTTTCGGGATTTTACTCCCTATGCTTTCGCAAGGTGGGATTCACCGAGAGTCCATCACCTAACCATGACGATTGACAAAACACGGAATCCTCGGTTTCCCTAATTAATTAGTTTCTAATTAATATCATACAATTAATTAAAACTAATCGCGTGTTGTATACATGCCTAACTAATTCCTTGAATTAATTTCTACATGTATATGCATATGGAGTGGAATTCATGTTATGATGCATGTCATGGAAATTTTCCAGTTCTACGCATACATACTAGTGCGGAAAATAAACATCAAGATGGACCGTTGCCACCCTCATATCTAACCTATTAGAAAATAAATAAATAAACCCTAACTAGGGTTTACTAGTTTCTAATACAATCTGCTGCTGATCCGTTTCATCGATGATCGGGCATCCAAATGAACTCTGATTGTCACGAAACTTTGTGGGCCTGTTCTTCACTCCTCCTGCTTCAAAATTGACTGTTGGATCCGAGTTTCGATTGCCCAATGTTCTCCAGCAATCCGCCGATCCAACTGCTGCATCTGTTTATAACTGCGGCTCTGCAGTGTCTTCCCGGCGCCGATCGGGCATCGAGACAAAACCCGATCGACCTGAAATTTTTAGGGCTTGTTCATAACTCCATGTTAGTCAATATGAACGGTCGGATCTTTGTCTCAACTTTCCAAACTCTTCCATAAAAACGACGAACTTACAGCTAGGGTTTTTATGGCTGCTGTGCTTTTCTGTTACAGCAGCAACTTTATTGTAGCGATCTGATATCGAGACGGACTCCGATCGACACTAAATTTTGAGGGATGGTTTATCAACTTTTGATCTTTATTCTGACCTTAGGGATTGTCGTTTAAACTGCTCAATCAACGGGAAAAACAGTAAAACCGAACAGCATCAAAACAGATCTATTTCTAGGAAATTTAAAATTACATCAACAAATAAATTACAAAATTTCCTATACTCATATAACGAATTTATATGAGTTTAAAATAGATATAACGGGTAAACAGTGTCAACCCCAATCCATCTCTTCAACCACAACAACCAATCACATATGCATATTTAAAAAAAAATATCTACATGCAATTCCACTCATTTTAAATCGTTTATCTAGGAATATAATTCATAAATCGTGGAACCTGGCTCCGATACCACATGAAATGATGTAGGAGCTCAGATCTGTACAAAACAAATCTTTGTGCAGCGGATGGATCACGATCTATAAACTACATATCATAAATAAAGGATCTAAACTTCCTAAAGGGGGTTTAGATCTACTTACCAATAGATGGATGAGTAGCCACAATCTTCCAACGTGTTCTCCAAACGGAGGTTGGAGGACACCGATCCTTGGAATTGAAACCTCCTTGATATGCATCAAGAAAAACTACAAGTTTTTCTTCAACCAGAAACTCAAGACAAGAAACAAGTTTTTCTCTCTATTTTATGTGTGTATGTCGAAAATTTCATCTCTCATATGTCTTGGAAGAACTCTCTTTATATAGGAGAGTAAATCCTTGGCCTCTCCAAGTTTCGAATTAATTAAATAAATAATTAAAAAGAAATCACAATAAAAGATATTTCCATTTATAAAAGATTGTGATTAATCAATCAATTACAAATCAATTATCTTTTATTAATTAATTACTTACCAAGTAAATAATTAATCACACAAGAAAATCAATTCTTGCATTTTATGAGAGGGAGGAGCCACACCTTAGGGTTTTAGACCCACAGAAAATGTATTTTCTGTGTATTATATTATTTAGCCCAACTAAATAATTTTTCGCATATCAATATCACTGATGCCCAATAACAAGAAAATACTTGTATTATAGGAGCCACGTTGGGGACCATGGACCTATAACCAGTAGCTCCAATAAATTAAGTAAAATATTCATCGAACAGAATATTCCCACTTAAATTATTAATTCCGGGATTACGCCACCATAAACCCAAAACTATACTCTACAAATGATAGATATATACTTACACTCAATCCTATGAGTAAATAAGTTTCCATTGATACAATCATTACATACGAACTAACCCTCCATAGACTGTCCATTCTGAGTGGGAAGTCTCTGTAAACCCGACTCAGAATATCTTATCCTTATTTACCATTAACCCCCTAGTGATCAATTAGTTCACATACCGGACTAGTAGTTAATTAGTCTAATATGAACTCCCAGGATCGATCATTTTCTTAGGGCTAACAAATAAGGAGACTGTCTCTCTACTTCCCGCAGGAAGGAATGGATTCCATGTCTGTGAAACACAGAACTACTCACTCATCAGGGAATAGTGCCAACGAGAAGTGACTCAGATCACATATCAAAGTGATCCTTAACTAACACATCAAACACTATCCCGAGACAAGAAGTACCCTGTGATCACCTCAGGAATAAGGTAAATCTATATATGATCATCTAATGATTTAATAAGTTTTCTCGATTACAGAATTATATCGAGAAACCCAGATTAAATCGGTCCAGTCCTATATGAATGCCATCATATATAAATGCCCCACTTATGTACCCTCTACCGACAGTCCGGATAAGACTATCACACCCTAAGGTGTTCTGGACGCATTATTGGTTTTCTAATCATGAGACCCTAAACTCTTATTAAGTTCACCATGGACTAACAGTTTAAGTATATCACAACTAACTCAATCCTCACGTGCATGCCATACACTGAGTTAAGCGGTTACATACTGATACACTTAGGGTTTGCAGCAGTGTATTACTTACAAGCACAAAGCAAGTAATAAGGTGAGATAAATTCTGTTATCCATTATCAAAAACAATTACACAAATTGTCTTTCGGGCACTACACCTAATAGTAAGAGATCTCAAAGAGAGATATTGGTGGCCTGAAATGGTGTTAGAGATCGCAGAGTTTGTGGCAAAGTGTGATACCTGCCAGAGGGTTAAAGCGGAGCATAGAAGGCCAGGAGGCCTGTTGAAACCTTTGGAGATACCGGAGTGGAAGTGGGAGAACATTACAATGGACTTCATCACTGGTTTATCCAAGACTAGGAGTGGACATGACATGATTTGGGTTATTGTTGATAGACTCACGAAATCCACTCATTTCTTGCCATGTAGAATAGACATGCCTATTAAGAACTTCACCAAGTTGTATTTGGATAATATAGTGAAGCTTCACGGTGTGCCTTTAACTATTGTATCCGACAGGGATAGTAGATTTATCAGTCACTTCTGGAAAGGATTACAGAAAGCTTTCGGAACGAAGACGGATTTGAGTACAGCATTTCATCCTCAGAATGATGGTCAATCAGAGAGAACGATTCAGACTCTCGAGGATATGCTTAGGGCTTGTGTGCTTGAAGAAGGATTAGCATGGGATGAATGTTTGTCAGTAGCAGAGTTTGCGTACAACTACAGTTATCATGCTAGTTTGGGAATGCCACCGTATGAGGCATTGTATGGAAGAAAATGCAGAACTCCTCTTTATTGGGATGAAGTAGGAGAGAAGCATGTAGTAGGTCTAGATATGGTCAAAAAAAGCCAAGGAGAAAGTTGAGTTAGTAAGGAAGAATCTGAAAATCGCTCAAGACCGTCAGAAGAGTTGGGCTGATAAGAGAAGAAGACCGTTAGAGTTCGAAGTCGGGGATAGAGTCTACTTGAGGGCTGCACCGATGAAGGGAGTCCGAGATATGTAGGGCCTTTTGACATTATCGAGAGGATTGGAAAGTTAGAATATAGACTCCGGCTACCGGAAGCGCTGTCAAGGGTGCACAACGTGTTTCATGTATCAATGCTTAAGAAATGTTTATCCAAGACAGATGTGGAGACCGAGATTGATCCGGAGATGCTTCAAGATAACCTAGCCTACGAGGAGAAACCGGTCAAGATTCTAGAAAGGAAAGAGAAGATGATTAAGAGAATGATGGTTCCTTTGGTCTTGGTGCAATTGAGCAATCATTCGCCGAGTGAAGCCACTTGGAAAGTTGAAGTCGATTTGATAAACGAATTTCCAGATTTCGTGCATCTTCCAGGTACGTTCAAGTTTCGAGGATGAAACTCATCTTAAGAGGGGAGGAATGTAATATCCCGATTTCTCGAAAAGGGCATTTTTGTCTTTTAAGAGAAATCTGAATATTAGGTTTAAAGGATTTAAGAAATTAAGAAAAAGAAAAGAAATTAAAAAAAATTTATTAAAAGGGTTTTATTAGTGGATTAATGGAGAAATAATTTGGACACTTAAAACTCCCTATTAGTCAATTAGGCGACATTAGTTATCAGGAAAAAAAAGGGCAAGGTCTCATACCCTAGTGGTTGCCACTAGGGTCTACCCGGGCTCCCGAGTGAGATGACCCGGGTTCGATCCCCCTCCCCCGTAGATTAAAAAAGTTTCCGTTCCCCTAGAAAATAGGGAAAAAAAAATAGGAGAGGCGCCGGCTCTGTGAAAGCTTTTGCGGAGGAGAAGTACTTTTTGCAATTGAGGATTAACCCTTGATCTTTTGCACAGACTCGTCAAGAAGAAAAGACTCCACTTGAATAGGGGATTCTTTGATACAGGCTTTTCATCAGTTGGTGAAGGTGAGTTTTTTACCTCGTTTGGGATTTTGGTGAATTGGGAACCAATTCTTGGTTCTTGATCGTTTAATCGTAGTTCTTGATAGTGTAGACGCTTTTAGATTGTAGTTTGATTAAGTGTGTTGTTGGATTATAGTTTTGATTAAAGAATAGGATCTTTTGGGTTTGGTTTTGCTTTGGATCGTTGTAGCTAGCAATAATCAAGGTAACGTGGTGTTCGTTGGTGCAATTGACGTGTTAGAAAGTGTGCTTACAATTTGTATGTCTTTTTCTGTGCTTTTACAATCATTGTGGGTGAATTGGTGTTGAGAAAGTGTGGAATTCGCAAAGGTAAAAAGTGCAGGATTTTGGCTATGTCGGATGTGCGTCTGAAGGGTCAGCCGTGAATCTGACAAGTACTGAGAGTTGACAGAGTGTTATAGTGTGTGGAACGTGCGTCTGAAGGGTCAGCCATGCGTTTGAAAAGTACTGGGAGCAAACAGAAAGTTCTGGTGTGTAGGACGTGTGTCTAGGATGCAAACCGTGCGTCTTAGATTTATAGGATGTCAAGGTGTTGAGACGCACGTCTAAGGGGCTTGAAACGTGCGTCTGACCCTGAGTTTGGCAGTTTACTATGTTTGTCGTTTGGTTTGGTTTGGGGTTCGTCCCTTGAGTGTTTAAGCTTAACCTAATATGACAAAGCCTTGAATAAGTTTCCCATTTAGTTCTAGCACCACTTGGATTCCCTAAAAAGATGAAGTGTGGGACCGTCGGTGGCTTTGGATTTGCCTTGTGCTTTGATGAGCTAGGGCTTATCAATGTCTGTGTATGTGCTAGGCTTGGATAGAGTCTAGTGGTCTAAGAAGAGGGAGTAGATGTTAAGCGAGCCTTTTACTTGAATATACTTAGGTGGATAGTAATGAACTAATAAACAACGTATATGTTAGTTAATAATCATGAACACCATGTAATGCTTGGTAAGGCACAGTATAACATCGCAATGTGTCATTTGACTAGACAAAGTGTTTTGTGCATCCGCCAGTCAATCGATTGGCCAGACAAAGTGTCTTGTACATCCACCGGTCATCACACTATCGGGTCTCAGCTATTCCCGGGGCTACTAGAGCGTGTCTCTAATTAAGTAGGTTGCACCAAGTTGTCTTAGTACATCATATTACTGAGTGTAGTCTCCTTGTACTTCTTGGTGTAACAAACTTGAGCTAAGTTAGATACCTTTGGAAACAAATATTATGCTATGAACATAATATGATAGTTAGCTAAGTTAATAACGGAAACTTTTAATTAATAATGTTGTTTCACTCTTTATAAAATAATATTGCACTCATCTTCTACGCGTTACTAAGTACGTATGTACTCACCCCGTTATGTTTATATGTTTTTCCCCTCCCTGAGAAGATGAACAGATTTACGAAGAGGATGAATTTACCGATGATGTTTAAAGCTGGGAGCTTGAAGATGTTTACATTTTAATCTGTCTTTTATCAATAATGGTTCTTGATTTTAAACAATGTTGTTGATTTACTTTCATTTGACTCGTTTATAGAAGCCTTTGATGTAAGACTAGTTCTTGTGGTTTACTTTGTAAGATTTCTCAAGATTCGTTTGGTTTTAAGATTTCTTGTTTTGGATTTAGATTCGGTGGCATTGATTCTCGTTTTTAGTGATCCTTGGTTTTTGTTTTCCCGAGTTGTTTTAGCTTCCGCGTCGTTTTAGTTTCTGATGTATGACGTAAGACTTACATATATTATTGGATTTATTTAATAATATATTTGTCGGACGTTTTTTCTGGATAAAAACTCGGTGTCCGAAAACGAAGCGTCACAATATCAATCATATGACCATATGTTAATGAACTTAGATCTTCTAATCATGTACTACGTACGTATTAAATAGTTTATCAATTCACAATTGAGCTAACTTGCACGTTTAACTTAGCACAAAGTATAGCTGTACATCAATTTTTTTTAATAATGTGTTGACTTTCAGCTTACACCTACCCCCACCATTAACTTGTCCATCGTTTAGAAAATAGTAATATCTTAATGTATCCCATATGAAAATTGTCTTGAATAGTTAAAAACATAAAATAAAAAAATAAAAAACTACAAGTTGACACGTTTCATTGTTGAAATAATTGACTGACAGGCAAGTGTACACTGTTGAAATAATTGAGCCCGGCCATTCTGGTATTTAATTGTTGATAATTGTTTCCCATTCTCATAATATACCAATTACATCAAAACCTTTACTATAGTTTTTCAACCATAGAAGTGATGCAACCATAGAAGAAGAAGAAGAAGTTTTTCAGCCCAACATCTTCATTACTATAGTTTCATTGTGTTGGTATGTAATTCCATTCCTTGATCTTTGTTAATTAATATGCTTTTATTTGTGTTGTTTCTTTAACCACAAATCAATTGGTATTCTTGTATATATGTGTGATTCAATACATCATTTACGGGTTGTTCTTGTATATATGTGTGATACAATACATCATTTTCGGGTTGCTAATTACCGGGATTTCAGAGGTTTATAGATAAGGAGGGGTGAACATTTTATTCATGTTTTAAATTAAATGTTTGCTTAATTATTGTTTCCTATTTTCATTTCCTGACAAAGATTAGACGACATATTTTAAGCTTATGAATACTGACGACACCGGATTTTACTACTCCACGTGTCACCATACAGTTGGTCTGCACAAAGGAAAACCAGTGCAGATGTCTTTAGGTCGAGGTCCGAGATCTGTGTTCCGTCCTCGACACCAGCCAGCAGCGAGACATGGGTCTCGTCTCGACACCGCAAGTCGGGGAAGTTGAGTAGAAGACAGAGTCCGTTGCAGATACGACGACCCATTAGTTACACGGTAGCTTGGGTAAGGGTTAAGGCCCAAGTAAGCCCAAAAGGACTAATTGTGACATTATCCTAAACCGACATGGTTTTAGGGTTAGGGCAAAAATCGCCGTTATAAATACAACGTTCCAGGAACTACGTAAGACTTGATTCCTGGACAATAACAGGATATGTAGGTAGTCTAAGAGAAATTCTTAGACTCAGCCATAAATAAACAAAATAAAAACACGGCGCAGTGGGGATTAGGGTTCTTGATATTCAACCAAGGAGATAATTCGGCCCGGATAATCAAGGTGAAAAATTGGTCATCGTCATGGGCGCTAGAAGGAGGGCATTTTATCGTTGAATAATCAAGATCATTATGGTTCCACAGCCGAAGAACACAGGCAAAAAGAATGTTGCTGCGCCTAAGGACGCAGATAAGCAGCCTCCACTTGATCAGGGAGATAAGGATCCCATGGCGTCACAGGGACAGGTAGACAGGGATCCAGCTAATCCTACACTACTGAAGGATCCCATACCCTTGGATCCAGCCCAGCAAGCCCTTGTAGATCAGCTCATTAATGCTGTGTATAATGATATGAAGAAAATATTTGCCGCCGTATTCCTGGCTAAGGGGGCTAATGTGGAAGATAGTGACGCCCAAGGTAACCACACAGTGCCCAGGGTGGAAGTTAGCGAAGCATCCAGTTCTGCAGAGCGGAAGAAACGTGATATACACCTGAAGCATCAAAGGCAGAACCAAGACAGCGTTGCTCAAGAACTTGACTTTATCCTGGGAAAGAATACCGTATCACTGTGGCTTGATCCCTTTTTTCTAAGGAAATAGAGGATTTCCCAAAGCCAGTGGGTTTCAAAACCCCGAAGATCGAGACTTATGATGGTACTACGGACCCTGAAGATCATCTACACCGATATCTATCTCATATGCGGTTAGATAGTGCACCGGACGAGATGCGGTGCAAGGCATTCCCGTTATTGCTGGAAGGAAGATTTGAGAGTGGTTCACCAAGCTTCGACCAAGGTCGATCTCGAGCTTCCCGATGTTGGCACAAAAATTTCGAGATGCCTTCATCGTTAACAAGAAATTTCATCTCAGCACCACGCACCTCATGGACAAGAGGCAGCAGAAGGATGAGTCGGTGTTAATTACATCAAGAGGTACAATCACGAGGCCATGTCGGTTGAAGACGCTGATGATCGACTTCTAAATAAGTCGTTCGTAGGCGGGCTTCAGAATACAAAATTATACTCGAAATTGAGCAGAGATGTCCCGAAGACGATGGACGAATGTGTGAATGTGGTCCATGGGTTTTGCCAAGGAGAAGAGGCTATCCGACGGCACGAGCAATCCGATTGGGTCGAATCGAGGAAAGACACCAGAGGATCTCAGAAAAATCAAGAGAAAGGTCGACCCATAGAGAATAAAGCACCGGTCTGGGATCGCCATGGGGGAGCAAGGTACTCTGCAGGATAGAGGCTTCATGCCATTAAACAGATCCAGAGGCGAAATACTCTCCATCATACTCAGAAAAGGAATTGCGAAGTCACCACCCCAGATGAGAGGACCAACAAAAAGCCGCAATAATAGCAAGTATTGCGCCTATCATGATGACATATGTCATGTTACGGATAACTGTCGTGTTTAAAGAGAGAAAACGATGCGGCTGTACAGGAGGGAAAGCTGCCCGAAGTCGTTGATCGATCTCCGAATCCAGAGCCCAAGGGGCGGAGAGAGCTCAAACGTCGCATTCGGATCGAGATGGGGGAAGAGAGTCACAGAGGCGACGTGATCGCTCCCCGGATCATGAACGTTATGAGGAGAACAAGCCCAACCGCACCATTAATTAAAAAGTATTGTCCTCAGGAATCGGATCCCAGGAGCAAGAGGCAGGTCCCCTTACCCTATTTTAATTTTCAACGCATCTCTTTTGTTCTTTTTATTTGCGAGATACCACAGGTCCACTTGTCCGATGAATTTCTTATTATTATGAAATGTTTTCTTTGCTATCCGTATATAACGACTAAATGTTTATTGAGACTTGCAGGACAGATGTCCGAGCATTGCAGGTCGGACTCGAGAAAAATGATGAAAAATTGCTAAGGCAAAAATCAAGTAAAAGACCTGAATAGACAGGCAAAGGGTCATTCGAGCGCTACTATCTCGTCTCGCCCTAAGTCCGGTGATGTCCGGCCAAAAAGACCAGAATAGACAGGCAAAGGGTCATTGGAGCGCTACTATCTCGTCTCGCCCTAAGTCCGGTGATGTCCGGCCAAAAAGACCTGAATAGTCAGGAAAAGTGTCATTCGAGTGCTACTATCTCGTCTCGCCCTAAGTCCGGTGATATCCGGCCAAAAAGACCTGAATAGACAGGCAAATGGTCATTCGAGCGCTACTCGTCTCACCCTAAGTCCGGTGATGTCCGGCCAAAAAGACCTGAATTGACAGGCAAAGGGTCATTCGAGCGCTACTATCTCGCCTCGCCCCAAGTCCGGTGATGTCCGGCAAAAATCAAGTCTATAAGTCAGACATCCGAGATACCTCAGGGAGGACTCAAGGCAAGCGACAAAATTGCTAAGGCAAAAATCAAGTTTGTAAGCCAGACATCTGAGATACCTCAGGGAGGACCCGAGGCAAGCGACAAAATTGCTAAGGCAAAAATCAAGATTGTAAGTCAGACGTCCGAGATACCTCAGGGAAGACTCGAGGCCAGCGACAAAATTGCTAAGGCAAAAATCAAGTCTGTAAGCCAGATATCCGAGTATCGCAAGTCGAACTCGAGGTAAGCTACAAAAATCTGCTAAGGCAAAAGTTCAAGTCTGTAATTCAGACAGACGAGATCCGCATGACAGGCAAAGTACAACTGGAAAACATAAAGGCGTACCGATAAACTATCAGACACAGATGTTTCCCCTTAAAGAGCAGAACCCTATTTCGATGACCGTTCAAATGACATATTTAACCTCAGAATAAAGAACTCGCCTCTCTTAAATCTAGGGGGCTTATGACGATACCGGATTTTACTCCTCCACGTGTCACCATACAGTTGGTCTGCACAAAGGAAAACCAGTATAGATGTCTTTAGGTCGAGGTCTGAGATCTGTGTTCCGTCCACGACATCAGCCAGCAGTGAGACATGGGTCTTGTCTCGACCCCGCAAGTCGGAGAAGTTGAGTAGAAGACAGAGTCCGTTGCAGATACAACGGCCCATTAGTTACACGGTAACTTGGGTAAGTTTTAAGGCCCAAGTAAGCCCAAAAGGGCTAATTGTGACATTATCCTAAACCGACATGGTTTTAGGTTTAGGGCAAAAATCACCAATATAAATACAACGTTCCAGGAACTACGTAAGGCTTGATTCCTGAACAATAACAGGATACTTAGGCAATCTAAGAGAAATTCTTAGACTCGGCCATAAATAGACAAAATAAAAACACGGCGCAGGAGGGTAATAGGGTTCTTGATATTCAACCTAGGAGATAATTCGGCCCGGATAATTGTCACGGATTTTATTAATACAAAATAAACAAGTAATAAAACCGGTTAACCTCAAGTGCAAGGATCGTAGTACAGAGGCTATGCCGGGTCGATCTTACGGGGAACTAGACGAATGTTAACCCTAGCTTTTGTTTTTAACTAATTATTGTCACGATTACTAACCTAACGAATAACTAACTAAACAAATATGCAGAAAATAACTAGACAGAGGAGATTAATCCAATGCTAGGAGAGATTTGAAAGCGATAAAATAAACTAAAAGTGCAGGAAAATAGATTAACTAATCTAAACTAAGCTATGAGGATTGTAAATCAAGTTTATAAAAGACAAACGAGGATTGATCCACCTATCAACATGCATTGATCTCCTATCTCGATTTTACGTGGTATTTACTTAGGTTGTGATTCACCTTCTCTAAACATGAAATCCTAATTCCTTAGGTATTTCGTCTATTAACCTAGTATCTTCCAATGCTAGTTTAACGCGTTTAAAAGACCAAAGATGTCAACTTTTATGTTTAACCTAGTGATCGAACCTATTAACTTCCGTTACTATAGATTCAAAGACTATTCCTATTCATGGTGATCTAAAGGTTTAACGTGACTCCCGTCAAGCATAAACACAATCAAAAACATGCAATCTTCCGATATAATGCACTAAAAACATGAGTAAAGCATGAATAAGAAACAACCATACATAAATACTCACAGTAATAATCGAGATAAACAGATCAAGTCACGTTGATGGCTTCACAACTCTCGTTTGATGGAGGTTCTAGCCTCGAACATCCTTAGCAACTCAAAGAATGTATAAAAACAAAGATAAAACTAGCCTACTTTGATTGAATTTAAAGTTGCATAAAACTGGAAATAAAAAGTGTAAAATCGCAGCCAAAGCCGCCCCTAGGGTTTAGGGTTTTAAGATTGTAAAAACTCGTGTCTCAATGTGTGAAAATAGGCAAGTATTTATAGGGATTTGAGGCGGTTTCACTAAGTCGGCATTCCGGACGCTCGTTCAATTGAGTGGACGCTCGTTCGATATTCCTGAACTCCCCTCAGCCGCTCGTTCAAACTCCGTTCAAACTCTCTGTATCAAGATTGTTTCCATGGACGCCCGTTCGGTATTTCAAACGCTCGTTCGATATGGACGCTGCATGGACGAACGTTCATAATGACTTGAATGCGATTTTTGCATCTTTATCTCTTTTCTTCTCTCCACTCGATCATTATCTCTTCCTTAAACCTTTGTAGCTCGAAATTTATCTCTTTTGATCATCATTTGAGCACAATAATCATACCTATAATACATGGAAAACATCGCAAACTGTAATAAAGTCCAATTAATTATAATTCATGATGAAAACACATAATTTATTCAATATTGCGAATAAGTCCTTAAAAACCTAGTATGCTCAATATTTCCATATGAGGGCCATTTATTATGCAATCAATCCAATTAAAAGGGAAAATACCGTAAAATATATCATAATAAAACATAGATTTTCACCCTTAACAACTCCCCCACACTTATCTTTTGCTCGTCCCGAGCAAAACAAAACGAAAATTAGGCTCGAGAAAGGAAAGCATGCATCTAAACAAATATAACATACATCCAATAACTTAGATGTCCACCGGTGTGTGAGTGCATAGCCATAGGGAACTTCCACTAGATCCAAACTTGAACAACTCAAGCAAAACTAGCTATTACCCCTCGCGAGAATAGTAATAAATGACACTCATAAGGTGCACCCTACAAACGTGACATATCCCGAAAAGGATGATCGAATATATCTAGGGCCTTTCTGAAATACTCAGAGGATAATCCCTACATCATATCCATCGGTTTATACTGGGGATAAGATTAACGAGAACTAAGCCTTATTCATTTCGTAACCATTTCTTAGTTGATTTAACTATTTCACTTTAAACACACATTAGAAGAAGCTATTGCCCTCATAGCAGAATAGGACATTTCGAGATAATCCCCTACCTTACTCCAATCATAAGGCAGCTTTTTCTAAGCGCCGTGAGCTTTTAGTCATCATAGTGGTATAGGACATACGTGGTATACCCTACCTCACTCAAATCATCGACTAGCTTCCGACACACCCATATTAACCAACTATTAACTTGTCTTTTTAATTGACATTAGTCCCGTGTTACTTATCACATTCAAACGTCTAGATATTCACAGTATAACGTACTACGGAACTAAATACAAACTATCATAAATCTCACGATATGCACGTAGCACTAAGCACATGACTTAAAAGATAATCAAAAATTACTGATCCACAACGGGGTATAACTTAATAAAAATAGCTCATCATTCACTATGGCTCGTGAAATGTAAATCTTGGTGAAACAACTAACTTATCAAACATATGAAATATCGCATAGATGATTGCAAAAACAACGAACTTCACGTTGAATTGCCTACTCGGGACAAAACAAAAACACAAGTATAGGAAAATTTTTTGAAAATTGAGCATATTTTTGCATAATAAACAAACTAACGTAGTAATTAAACGTATACGCATTCGAACTATCCCCTCCCCCACACTTAAAAACTCAACATGTCCTCATGTTGTGCAGAAAGGAAAATGAGAAGAAACTTAGCTGTATTTGCGTAGAAAAATCGAGATGATGGTCAGGCTGGAGCATGAAAAGGCCAACGCTCGCAAAAAGCGTGGAAAAAACGTCCAAACGTAACTCAACGAGTACTCGACAAAAACCACCTCTGCAACACGCGAGAAAACAGAAAACTCGGGGGAAACGGGGTATAATATGGCAGTAGAGATAATAATTCAAACGGATGAAAAAGATAGGACCATCAAATAAATATGTCAACACAAGTCAAAGAACGAGAAACCAGAAAGTACAAGAACCATGAAAAGTAACCAAAAGGAAAGTAACAAAATGTATAGGTACAGCCAAATCGAATGAAATGTATCAAAAAGTGCAACAACCAGAAAGATGTAAAGCAAATAAAAACTCAAGGTAGCCCCGGAGTCGTCTCAGCAACAGGAACATCAACATTCAACCCGAAAACCAACGCATACAACATCCCAAGATCACCGATATAGAAATGTGTGAGATTATTCTTAGGAATCAACCGACTGGATAAACCGACGATGACTCGCCAATCCTCACCCAAGTCGTGGTGATTAACTCCTTCCTATCACCATTCGGTCTCAACACCCATGCCACATCCGGACAAACTTTCAATCGCAGCTCTCCTCCATCGGATCCTTACCTCCTCATTTTGCCGTCTAGCGATCTCCTCCTTGTAATCCAAGCCGCCAAACGCCGGCAACTTATATTTCTCGGTTGATCACCTTGGGGAAAAAGGCACTTTGACACCTCGAACCATCACAAAACCGCCATCCAAATCCGTCTCAGAACAATTCGCATAGAACTCTCTCACTATAGAATCATTGACCGGGTTAGGAGGAATTTTCGAGAACTCATCCCATTTCCGAGCCTTTAGCATCTTCACGGCGGGATCCACTTGTTGTGTCTTGACCTCTCTGTCAAAAATCATACTCCGAGTCACATAATCCTTAGTGTAGGCACTTATGAGCTCGTGGGATCGATTTAATCGACGGGCATAGCAAGAGGGCAACATTCTTAGCTTTCTTCTTAGGGGGTGCATGTGTAGCTTCGGTTTCAGCCTGCTCCCCAACGACATCCTCAGTACCAACCTCAGCTCTAGAAGATTCACCACCCCGAGTGCCTCGAGACATCCTAACGAGAGGGACCTCATCATCTTCCTCAGTTTCAGAATCGGAAGGGGAATCATCTCTTAAATTGGATCGTGTTTGTTGAGATGTTCTAGGCGGTTGATCTCGAAAGACTACTCCTCTGTTAGGGTCCAATTCTGATGGATCAAACTCAGGACGTTGCCGTTTACCTCTCTCCCTGGCCAAACCTTTACCATAACGCTTCACAATTTCCTTCTTACGCACCATTGTCCACTTATAACTAAACTAAACCATTCACACAAATGGTTACCCGTTTATCGTCCAAATCGGGATTTCAATTCAACAATACCAACCCATCCACCACAACCAACATCACCACACCATCACAACACCAAAACAAGAAGAAAACAGCAACAAAATGAGAGAAATTTCAAGAAAATGAGCCGACCAAGATCGAACCCACAAAAGCGTGAAAGGAATCAAGAAAAGTTGCTATAGACTTACCAAATGCTATGTAAGGATGATGATCGAATGGATTTGAAGCCCGAAACACTAAGATCGGCACCCAAAATTGGAAATTTTGTCCAAATGGCCGACTTGAAAAATCTACGATTCTCCAAATTCCGTTGATTGTTGGAGGAAATGGACTAGAGAAATGAAAAGAAGGTGCAAGGACCGTTCTTTTGCAACAAGAATCGTTGAATTTGGTTGAAAACGAAGATTTGAGGTTTGGAGAGGGGAAAAGTCGGGTTCTCTTTTGAAAATCGTAGGAAATGAGTGTTCACGCTAGAACAGTATATATAGGCCCATAGTGGCCTTTCGTCCATCCCGACGGACGGGCGTTCACTAGTAATCTAGATGAATCGGACGGGCGTCCATAAATTCAGACTTTCGTCCATGGGCATTTTACATACTGAGATAGGAGGGATTTTTGCAGCACGGCGTCCACCATGTTGGACTAACGTCCATAAAACAAGCAACTGGACGGGCGCCCATTTTTATGAACGGGCGCCCACCGAGAGAGAGTGATAAAAATCAAACTTATTCACACATAAGCTAATTAAAATTGAAGTGCAATTCTTATTAACGTCAAATAAAATTCAAAAGTACAATGATGAAATATTAAAGACCTAAAATAGCTTAGAAGTAACTAAAAACATAACTAAAGCAGTGGGTTGCCTCCCACCAAGCGCTTGCTTTTACGTCGGGCTCGACGAAAACCAAACTAACTAAGAACTCACTAGTCTCGCAGAGATTTCGCCCCAATCCACTACGCGAATGAGACGTCGAAGCATGTCGACAATTTGGAGGAAAGTCGTACTCATCTTGCAAACACCAATCCTCACGGCTACCTCAACACCTCTCGAAATGCTCACTGCAAGCACTAGTGCCAAAACCACAAGATAGGATCATTAAGGATCGTGTAGGGACGCCCTATGGCCTCCTCGCAACTCCTCGATCGTGAAATCGCCGCCTCCCGAACAAGGTGGAACTATGATAACGCACGTGATGGTCTTAACTCGAGTGCTAATGTCAAAATCTACATGAAGGACTATAGTGCCTCCCGGTCCATCATCTCATCGTGATCGGCGGGATCCGACTAATGAGGGGGAACTCCTCAGGAAGAACTCCGTAATCCATACCTAAAAGCACACTAACTGACAGATAACAATAGAACAACTTAGTTAGCTAAAACTTAATCAAACTAAAACTTAAATAAATAAAACACTAATAGCGTGAACAGAACCTAGCTAATATAATAAGGGATATCTAGGATGCCTCCTAGTAGCGCTTTTGGTTAATGTCGTTAGCTCGACACAGTCTAAGCTCAGCCTGGATCAGGCCATTTGATTTTTCTGCCAGCCATTACCTCGTATGCGCTTTGATCAAAGCAGTGTGGCTGCGAAACAACAACATCGCACACATGGGGAAAAGTTTTAATAGCCCTCCACATACGCTTGAACCTCCCCATGGGTGACCTCTTCATACTCGAGTCCCTCGATGACGCTTTCATTGTCGCTCCCTTTCAAACTCTTCCATATCAGCACTACCAGCTAGAACTTCTTCAGAAGGATCACTACCGTCATCCTCGGAGAACAAGTCGGGTGATAACTCGTTAAATTCTTCGACTCGAGTAACACCACATCCGAGAATATCGAGAAATTTAACAATCAAAGATGTCTCTTTAGGTTCACCGATATAGTGTTTGCACCTTTGACCGTTGACTCAAACGGGTCACCACTATAACCACGAAGTTCTAGAACGCCTCCGGGAATGATTTGGAGAATCTCGAAAAGGCCGGACCAACGAGTCCTCAACTTTCCAGAAACAAATGTAACCTAGAATTGTAGAGAGAGAACTTGTTCGCCGACTCAATTCTCGCTTCTTAATTTTCGCATCATGGAGTAGTTTCATCTTATCTTTTTTGATCCTGGCACTTTCATAGGCCTGGAGTCCGATTCGTCCGGCTCATGTAATCTTTGTGAGTCGATGTTTCCCACAAGCTTGGGAATCAAAGTTCAGAAACTTTGTAGCCCAATACGCTCTATGCTCTAACTCGACAGGCAGATGACATGGTTTCCCGTAGACCATTTGATATGGAGATGTACCCATAGGAGTTTTATAGGCGGTCCTATAAGCCCATAAGACATCATCCAACTTCAGACTCAGTCCTTGCGATGGCTGCTCACGATTTTCTCAGGATCTTTTAATGCTTTGGTTGCTTCGCTCAACCTCGACCGCTAGTCATCGGATGGTATGGGGTGCCGGTCTTATGGCGTACACCATACTTTTCGAGAACTTTTTCTAGAGGTCGGTTGCAAAAATGCGTTCCTTCATCACTGATCAAGGCTCGAGGACACCCAAATCTCACAAAGATATTCTTTTTTAGGAACTTCATGACCGTTTTATGATCATTGTGAGGAGTGGCTACCGCCCACCCATTTCGAAACATAGTCGGCCTTGCAGACTAAGATGTATTTGTTACCGCGAGGATGATGGGAAAGGTCCCATAAAATCGATACCCCATACATCAAAGACTTCGTGACTCTAGGATGGGTTTCAACGGCATGTCAAAACGCCTTGTCGAGTTCGGTTCTTTGACACCTATCGCAAGCTTTACAGAAGGCTTCTGTGTCCTTAAAGATCGTAGGCCAATAGAAACCGGACTGGAAGATCTTCGCAACCGTTTTCCAAGGACCAAAGTGACCACCTGTGGGTCCACTATGGCATTGCTCGATAATCTCTCGTTGCTCGATTCAGAACGCATCTCCTAAGCAAACCATCTTTGCGGATCTTGAACAAATAAGGTTCATCCCAACGAAATATTTCATATCGAGAAGAACTTCTTCTTCCCCGATACGACATCTCGGGGTCAAGGTAGCGGGCATGAAGGTAATTCACAATGGACGAATACCATGGAACATCGGGAGAGCGCCATCGATCAACATGATGTTTTCCGGAGGAAAGTAAAGATCTATATCTTCAGGATCACCCTTTTCCTCACTTATCATCCTAGAGACATGATCCGCCACTACGTTCTCAACGCCCTTCTTATCTTTGATTTGAACGTCAAATTCTTGGAGGTCGAGATCCAACGCAGATAGCGCGGTTTAGCTTCCTTTTTGGTCATGAGATAACGCAAGGCAGCGTGATCAGTCCACACGATCACTTGAGCACCTAACAAGTAACTACGGAACTTGTCCATAGCAAACACTACGGCCAATAATTCCTTTTCGGTAGTCGTATAGTTAACTTGCGAAGGATTCAACGTGTGGCTGGCGTAATAGATAGGCTGGAACTTTCCTTCGATGCATTTGTTCTAAGATCGCACACCAACAAAGATAGTTGGATGCATCGCACATAAGCTCAAAGGGCCGGTTCCAGTCAGGTGAAATAAGAATTGGAGCAGAGATCAGACGATTTTTGAGCTCCTCAAACGCGTGCTTGCAGCTATCATCAAAATCAAAAGTAACGTCTTCTTTTAGTAAGGTAGACAGGGGCTTGGCGATCCTTGAAAAGTCCTGGATGAACCTCATAGAAGCCGACATGTCCCGAAAACCTCGGACTTCCCGAACATTCTTAGGATAACTCATCTTCTCAATAGCTTCTACCTTGGCCCTATCTACTTCTATACCTTTGGCGGACACTTTGTGGCCAAGGACTATACCTTCATCTACCATGAAATGGCATTTCTCCCAATTAAGCACTAAGTCCTTTTCCACACATCTAGACAACACATGATCAAGATTATCGAGGCAATCATCGAAGGATTGACCAAAGACCGAGAAATCATCCATAAAAATTTCCATGCACTTTTCAACTAGCCCGTCAAAGATTGCCATCATACACCTTTGAAAGGTGGCTGGGGCATTACAGAGACCAAATGGCATCCGCCTGTAGGCAAATGTACCATAGGGGCAGGTGAAAGTGGTCTCTGGTTGGTCAACAGGATCGATGGGTATCTGGAAGTATCCTGAATATCCATCCAGGAAGCAGTAGAATGCGTGCCCCGCCAGACGCTCAAGCATCTGGTCAATGAATGGAAGGGGAAAATGATCTTTCAGTGTGACCTCATTGAGCTTTCGATAATCGATACATACTCTGTATCCAGTAACGAGCCTCAATGCTATCTCTTCTCCCTTCTCATTCTTCTCAATAGTGATTCCCCCTTTTTGGGGACTACGAGTCGGGAAACCCATTCACTTCAAAGAATGGCGTAAATGATACCCATATCTAGAAGTTTAATGATCTCCTTCTTGACTACCTCTTGCATGTGAGGGTTGAGTCTTCTCTCGAGGTCGTCTAACCCGCTTTGCACCCTCCTCGATCTTGATCTTGTGCATATGAGATGTCGGGAGATATCCCACGGATATCTCCCACCGCCATCCAAAGGCTTTTTCATTTTTTGCGCAAGACGTTTAACAGATTTTAGCTCTTCTATATACGAGATAGCTTGCGAGAGATGATCAAGGGAAGCTTGTCACCTCTCTTAAAAACACATACTTAAGATGTTTAGTAACGGCTTCAGTACCAAATCTATGGGAGGATCCTCTAGACTTGATTTAAGATCGCCACTCTTCAACTCAACATCGCTGAGCTTACTCAGTGGCCCTACTGCCAAAGCTTCTTCTCTTAGCTCATCCTCGAAATCAGCTGCTAATTGGTCTAGATTGACCACACCATGACTATTCAGCTTATCAATTAGTCGCTCATATTCTGATTCTACAGCCATGACTTGCTTATCCATGAAGTCGTCGAAATCATCAGAAGTCTCCTCAACGGAAAAGCCGGTTGGAGCTCCAGAAGGTACATTGATAGATTTTGATACACTATAGCTCACCTCCGGTCACCAACCCGAATGGTCACATGCCCACCATCACAATCGATGAGGGCTCTAAGTTGTAGATAGAAAAGGCCTTCCAAGAATTAACGGGACATTTTCACTTTTCTCAATATCTAAGACGCGTGCGAGTCAAGCTGGAAAGGTAAACCTATCTATTTGAACTAATACGTCCTTTAAGATCCTCGAGGCTTTCTTAGAAGATCGATCAATAACCGCAAGTTCATGGTCGTGGGTTCTAAGACTTTGTAAAACCCAAATCTTGGCACACGGACAATGGCATCAAGTCGATAGATGCGCCCCAGTCACATAAGGAATTGGGAAGACTAGGCCTCCCATCTGCAATGTGAGCACAAATTTACCTGGGTCGCTTCTCTTGATTGGTAAGCTTTCATTATTGACCAGAGAACATTCCTTACCAACCGCTTGGTCCATTCCTGCTAACTTCTTCTTGGAAGATACAACATCCTTGATGAACTTTGTATACTTAGGCATCTCGACCAAGACCTCGGATAATGGCAGATTTACGAGTATTTTTCGAAGGTTTAGCACCTTCTCGCGTATTTTTTTGTCTTCAACCAATGGAATGTTGCTCTTCCTCGGTGGAAACGGAAGCTTCTTGAGATCACTCTCGGAAAAGACTCTCTTTGAGGATGCGCCGATAGCTTTGTCTTCCAAATCCTTCCACCGAACCGTCTTTTTGAAGCTTTCATAGTCGGGATCAGCCACTGAGTACTTGCTTGCAGCCCAAGGGATGATGGGTGCTCAACTTCCCTCCCGCCTTATCAATGGCAGGAGGGGCTAGTGGTTTCCCTGGAAGCCAGGGGGACCACTCAGCTGTGTACCACTTCTTAAACTCATTGTACCGGGCCTCTTGTCCATAATGCGTTGTTGGTACGAGGTCAAGACATTGGTCTCGCTTCAATCGGCTCGAGCAACATGACCACCCTTAGGATTTTTCTCGGTAAAATCGGGCAGATGCCTGGGGGTCTTGATGCTAATTGCTCAGCCAGCTGCCCGATCTGTCTCTCAAGATTCTTATTGGTACTCATTAGGAGTTGAATATTCTTGTTTTGCTCTTCTTTGAATGAGTTCCATTCAGCCTTAAGATCATTTGAATTCGAGGGACTTTGAGAGTGCTGGAAGTTTGAAGAGTATGGTGGCCGGGCCGATTTTGAAAATTGAATTGGAATTAGAAGGCCAATTTCGATTGAAACTTTGTGTTTATTTGGAAAAATTAGAGTTTTGGTTTTGAGCGGAACCAGGGTTCTTATTGAAACTTGAATTCAATTAAAACTCGAATTCGGATTGAAATTGGAAGCTTGATTGAACCCTTGGTTTCGGAATTGATTCTCGCCGATGGTTGATTAAATCTTTGGGTGTTCTCGCCATAGAACGCATTTACTTGAAGATTCTCGCCCATTCATAGGACGTAATCGGAAGTATGCCCCATATTATCGCAGATTTTGGCATTGGACTGAGTGTACCGCCCATCGGCATGGGCGATGATTGACTTGGTATGAAGAATTGGGGTTTAATTGACATTGGCCATTTACGTGACGATCGGCGACAAAGAAGATTCGCAATACGTAAACCCGAGGGTTCTGCGGAAACGAAGGAGTCCGATTCATAGGATTCGGAGTTTGAGGATTGGCCATCTGCCTCTGCAGCATGGCAATCAGACTTTGAACATTTATTTCCTCCACCTTAGGAGGAGGAGGAGCTTGAATTGCCTGATAGGATGGAGCATAGTTATATTTGGCAATGTCTTGAACAATGCCCATCCTTCGCCCTGAGTCTTCTTCAAAACGCCCGCCCAGATGAACTATTGACCATGCCCTTGGTGAGCTCGGTCAATCCGCTAAAGAAAGTAATGCTAACCTCTCCAAAGGCAAGCCATGATGGGGCACCTTCTAAGAAGAGATTTATACCTTTTCCAGGCCTCAAAACGATTCATTTTCCTTCCGAGAAAATGTGAAATTTTCATTTAAGCAATGGGCCGTCTTAGAGGGTGGAAAATATTGACTCAAAAACTCCTCTCGAGTCCAGCCCATGTAGTGATGGATTCGGGAGGAAGAGAGTGATACCATTCCTTCGCCTCCCTTTTAAGGAAAAAGGAAAAAGTTTGAGCTTGATAGCATCCTCACTTACACTTGGATGCGGGTAGTACCGCATATCTCTAAGAACGTGTGTAAGTGGGTATGGATTTTCCGATTGGTAGCCGTAAAAATTGATGCATGTTGCATCATCCGGATAAGCCCCGGCTTGAGCTCGAAGGTTTGAGCGAAGAATGGCGGGCAAGACTATAGCCGGGTTGATAAAGTGATCGCACCGGGCATGGCGTAGTCCGCCAACGCACGCCGATCCTCTCGCCGCCATTATTACTATTTCTTCGATTTCTTCTATCAACTTTTGTTCAATTTCTTGGTTGGTTGAGCTTCTTCGTCGAAGGATCGGTGAAACGAAGTTTCCGCCTATTAGTCCGACTATGGTCCGCTCGAGGTCAGTGTAAAGAGTAATGGCCCTTTTTCGACTTCGAGTTTGCATAAACCAAACCCAACTCTATTGAACAAAACACGAAACTACGTAAATTAAAAACTTAAACCACTAAAAAGGAACCTAAGAATCTATCTAAAAGGTTTGAAATCTAGAACTATTATCAAGACCTAGGAAAAAGAAAGAAAGAGAAGGAGAGCAGACGGACGGGCGCCCAAATGTATGAACGCCGTCTCAGAGGTCAAGAATTGATCTGAGATTGAAATTTTACGGTGGACGGGCGCTCATAGGTATGGACGCTCTGCTCATATGCAAAATTTCCCAGAAAAAACGATTTCGAGCAGAGAGAGTAAGTAAAGAAAACAGAGCAGGAAAAACAGGGGAAAAAGAACTAATCACAAAACAAAAACTTTAACCCTAATCCAAAACACTAAATTCCTAACTACTTAAAGGTTAAACCTCCTAGAAATCGACCTAAAAACAAGGATTAAAACGCAGAAAATAGAAAGAAAAACTGAACAAAAACAGAAAAACAAAAAACACACAAAAACAAAAACTAGGCAAACCGTCGGGTTCCCGCAACGGCGCCAAAAACTTGTCACGGATTTTATTAATACAAAATAAACAAGTAATAAAACGGTTAACCTCAAGTGCAAGGATCGTGAGTACAGAGGCTATGCCGGGTCGATCTTACGGGAACTAGGCGAATGTTAACCCTAGCTTTTGTTTTTAACTAATTATTGTCACGATTACTAACCTAACGAATAACTAACTAAACAAATATGCGAGAAAATAACTAGACAGAGGAGATTAATCCAATGCTAGGAGAGATTTGAAAGCGATAAAATAAACTAAAAGTGCAGGAAAATAGATTAACTAATCTAAACTAAGCTATGAGGATTGTAAATCAAGTTTATAAAAGACAAACGAGGATTGATCCACCTATCAACATGCATTGATCTCCTATCTCGATTTTACGTGGTATTTACTTAGGTTGTGATTCACCTTCTCTAAACATGAAATCCTAATTCCTTAGGTATTTCGTCTATTAACCTAGTATCTTCCAATGCTAGTTTAACGCGTTTAAAAGACCAAAGATGTCAACTTTTATGTTTAACCTAGTGATCGAACCTATTAACTTCCGTTACTATAGATTCAAAGACTATTCCTATTCATGGTGATCTAAAGGTTTAACGTGACTCCCGTCAAGCATAAACACAATCAAAAACATGCAATCTTCCGATATAATGCACTAAAAACATGAGTAAAGCATGAATAAGAAACAACCATACATAAATACTCACAAGTAATAATCGAGATAAACAGATCAAGTCACGTTGATGGCTTCAAACTCTCGTTTGATGGAGGTTCCTAGCCTCGAACATCCTTAGCAACTCAAAGAATGTATAAAAACAAAGATAAAACTAGCCTACTTTGATTGAATTTAAAGTTGCATAAAACTGGAAATAAAAAGTGTAAAATCGCAGCCAAAGCCGCCCCTAGGGTTTAGGGTTTTAAGATTGTAAAAACTCGTGTCTCAATGTGTGAAAATAGGCAAGTATTTATAGGGATTTGAGGCGGTTTCACTAAGTCGGCATTCGGACGCTGTTCAATTGAGTGGGACGCTCGTTCGATATTCCCGAACTCCTCGGCCCGCTCGCTCAAACTCCGCTCAAACTCTCTCAGTATCAAGATTGTTTCCATGGACGCCCGTTCGGTATTTCAAACGCTCGTTCGATATGGACGCTGCATGGACGAACGTTCATAATGACTTGAATGCGATTTTTGCATCTTTATCTCTTTTCTTCTCTCCACTCGATCATTAATACAAAATAAACAAGTAATAAAACCGGTTAACCTCAAGTGCAAGGATCGTAGTACAGAGGCTATGTCGGGTCGATCTTACGGGGAACTAGACGAATGTTAACCCTAGCTTTTGTTTTTAACTAATTATTGTCACGATTACTAACCTAACGAATAACTAACTAAACAAATATGCAGAAAATAACTAGACAGAGGAGATTAATCCAATGCTAGGAGAGATTTGAAAGCGATAAAATAAACTAAAAGTGCAGGAAAATAGATTAACTAATCTAAACTAAGCTATGAGGATTGTAAATCAAGTTTATAAAAGACAAACGAGGATTGATCCACCTATCAACATGCATTGATCTCCTATCTCGATTTTACGTGGTATTTACTTAGGTTGTGATTCACCTTCTCTAAACATGAAATCCTAATTCCTTAGGTATTTCGTCTATTAACCTAGTATCTTCCAATGCTAGTTTAACGCGTTTAAAAGACCAAAGATGTCAACTTTTATGTTTAACCTAGTGATCGAACCTATTAACTTCCGTTACTATAGATTCAAAGACTATTCCTATTCATGGTGATCTAAAGGTTTAACGTGACTCCCGTCAAGCATAAACACAATCAAAAACATGCAATCTTCCGATATAATGCACTAAAAACATGAGTAAAGCATGAATAAGAAACAACCATACATAAATACTCACAGTAATAATCGAGATAAACAGATCAAGTCACGTTGATGGCTTCACAACTCTCGTTTGATGGAGGTTCTAGCCTCTGAACATCCTTAGCAACTCAAAGAATGTATAAAAACAAAGATAAAACTAGCCTACTTTGATTGAATTTAAAGTTGCATAAAACTGGAAATAAAAAGTGTAAAATCGCAGCCAAAGCCGCCCCTAGGGTTTAGGGTTTTAAGATTGTAAAAACTCGTGTCTCAATGTGTGAAAATAGGCAAGTATTTATAGGGATTTGAGGCGGTTTCACTAAGTCGGCATTCCGGACGCTCGTTCAATTGAGTGGACGCTCGTTCGATATTCTGAACTCCTCTCACCGCTCGTTCAAACTCCGCTCAAACTCTCTCGTATCAAGATTGTTTCCATGGACGCCCGCTCGGTATTTCAAACGCTGCTCGATATGGACATTTGCATGGACGAACGCTCATAATGACTTGAATGCGATTTTTGCATCTTTATCTCTTTTCTTCTCTCCACTCGATCATTATCTCTTCCTTAAACCTTTGTAGCTCGAAATTTATCTCTTTTGATCATCATTTGAGCACAATAATCATACCTATAATACATGGAAAACATCGCAAACTGTAATAAAGTCCAATTAATTATAATTCATGATGAAAACACATAATTTATTCAATATTGCGAATAAGTCCTTAAAAACCTAGTATGCTCAATATTTCCATATGAGGGCCATTTATTATGCAATCAATCCAATTAAAAGGGAAAATACCGTAAAATATATCATAATAAAACATAGATTTTCACCCTTAACAATAATCAAGGTGACAAAATTGGTCATCGTCAAATACAATGAGCTGATGTTCAAGATATATGTATGCGGGGAATCGTTCAATTTCTAGTCCGTAGGAAATTATATAGATTATAATTTATTTATTCCGGATAGAAGATAATAAAATCTTATTATTCTACTATCATTATAAGAGCACTTGCATCCGATCTTCCAAACAAATGATCTATTTTACAGTTTTAAACGCACATTTTTCTAGTTTATTATATAATCTCTATTTACAATGAAATGCAACATATATTCTTTATTTTACATAATGCGATAGATATAAAAGAAAATTTAAAGAATCTTTGATGAATGCGCTACTTATAGAAGAAAATTTACTGAATCTGTATTGTTTTAGAGTAAAAAATAGAGTATATGTTGCAGTATTATTTTTCTTAAATCCGTATGTTGAAATCTCTAAAATACACTTTTCAAAGGTTTTACGGTATCTACTTGAAGTGCTCTAGAAATGACATTAGCTTATAAGTTTTCTAGAAAATATTAAATTGGGGGAATGAGGGAGAAGGACAGAAATATTTCATCAATTGAGTAGAAGAACAGTTTTTTGAAACTTTTGCATAAAGGACAAAACTATTTATTCACTGTCGAAATTCACTTGTGTTCGAAATTCACTGTTTAAATTCATCGACGAAATTCAACCGTTTAAATTCACTAATTTTCAAAATTCATCGTCGAAATTCACTAATTTTCGGGATTCACTGTCGAAATTCACTGATTTCGGGATTCACTGGGGAGATTCACTGATTTTTCGGGATTCACTGTTTGTCCTTCTCGCTATAAAAATTATGCAGTTGTCATTCACCCTATAAAAAATATGTAGCTGTCCTGTTACTTAAAAATATTTCATATTGTGTCCTTATCCCTAATTTTCCATATTAAATTAGATGTTTTCATTTAATACGTTAGAATGTAGAAACAAAACCAGATTTTATGGTTAATGGCATTGATATGATGTAAAATACCGAACTTTTATGTAAGGGTGCCATTGTCGTTTCGTAATTCTATGGATTAATAATCAAAGAAGAATATGTGTTTGAGCGGAATTACTCTTTTAATTTAAAGAGATATTTATGAAGATACTCCGTTAGTTAAGGCTAACCACACAAAATAGGATTTTAATTAAAATAGGTTAACGCATTACGTATAAATAGATGTACTATGAGTGGTGTATATGGTGGAGTGATTTTATGGTGCAACGGTTGTAGGAAGGAAGGTTATGCAAGCCAAGATCTTTTGTAGCCCATTCATTTTAACTCTCTTTCACATAATACACTTTTGGCGTGTGTGAGAGGTTAGAAATGAAAGCAGAAAGATGCCACCTTTGCATAACCCTTCATATAACTATTGCACTCATAAAATTTTTCTGGTGTATAGACGTGGCCAAATGGTGTAACCGAACCGAATCTTAACCGGAACCGTCGGTTTTTTTTTTTGGCCGGTTGCCGGCGGTTCTTTTAATTTAAAGAGATATTTATGAAGATACTCCGTTAGTTAAGGCTAACCACACAAAATAGGATTTTATGCTTGAAAATTAAAATAGGTTAACGCATTACGTATAAATAGATGTACTGTGAGTGGTGTATAGACGTGGCCAAATGGTGTAACCGAACCGAACCTTAACCGGAACCGTCGGTTTTTTTTTTGGCTGGTTGGTGGCGGTTTTGAAACCGCCGGTTGGAGTGAACCGCCGGTTGCAAAAACCGCCGGTTGGAGTGAACCGCCGGTTGCAAAAACCGGCGGTTGAAGGTTGAAAACCGGCGGTTGCCGGTTGGTCCCGGTTCACGGTTTGCTCCCGGTTCAGATCACGGTTTAGGTCACAGTTTTAAAATTTATTAATATATTTTTTTTTAATTTTCATATAATACTTATTATTTTCACTACAATAGAAAATTTTTATTCTTTTCACTATAATTACAAAAGCAAATGTAATATATATTTTTTTATAAATAGTTTTTTATTCGGTTTTAAATATAATATTAATATTGTGTTATTTTATTAATATGTAAATTATGTTATTTTTTCGACGCTTGTACCGAAAATTCGGTTGCCTACGTATCTTTTATATGTAATCGTATCGGAGGCACGACACATATAAAAAAATCAAAACGAACGTAGTTCTTATTTTATTTTTTAGTCTTTTATAGTTTTTTTATGGGTTATTATAGTTTTTTTATTATTGTTTTTTTAGTCTTTTATAGTTTTTTTATAGGTTTGTTTAGTCGGTTTTAAATATACGTTGATTAAAAATGTTTTTTTTATTAAATATTACGTGAGATATATTGGTTGTTTTTCTTATATGTAAATTGTGTTATTTATAGGAATTTTTGAAGTGTTTAGAAAATAAAAAATAAAAATAGCCGTTGGGCCGGTTTAACCGCCGGTTCCGGCCGGTCCGGTTCCAACCGCCGATTCCGGTTTGCCAAAACCTCCAACCGCCCCATAACCATCCAACCGGCGGTTTCCCAAACCGACGGTTGATCGAACCGCCGATTAAAAAACCGCCGGTTCCGGTTCCGGTTTCGGTTTGGCCACCTCTAGTGGTGTATCGAACAAATGAAAGAAAAAGGGGCGGCAACGATAGAAGCTGTGCATGGGCCGGGTGGATGATATTAATTGCTCATAAATATTATAGGACGTAAGGAAGTTCTACAGAGATTTTTTTCAGTGAGGAGTCGCGCGTGGGTGATTACGACCGCGCTGCGATTTTATACGTAATAAACCGCGGTGGCCCGTAATCACCACGCGCGACTGACTCTGCGAGTCTTCATAATAGAATTTCCCAGGACAGAAGGTGCGGAAGTGCATTCTGGGACGTCAGCAGAGTGATTCCACTGTCAGCAGAGTTGTGTGTGCTGTGTGCATTTAGCAGATAAAGAATTTAGAGAAATATGATGATTCGGTACACCCTTTTATAATGCGATTCACGAGTGGATTAGGGGTAATTTCAACTTAGAATATTTATTGTCTTTCAAAAGTTCTAATTTTAGTTTAGGATTAAAAATTGTGTCTTTAATTTAATATGGTTTAATTTATGCGAAATTGACAGGTATCGAAAAAAAATGAATTATGATCTGGTGTTCCGAATAAGCGGATCGAAGTAGTCAATTCGAAGAATAATTGTTGTTAGTTGTTGTTGGGCTCGTCTTTTATTTAATGACTTCTTCGTATCAAAAATTTTCGTTATTAGTTTAAAAGTAATGTTTTAAATTGTTTGGAATATTGTTTTTTGTTAAATTCGTTTTAGGCGCACGCCTGTCAACCTGAAATGGACAGAAGTTTCTGTACTTGTTGGCGCACGACTAACTTCAATTGGGCACACGCCTATCATGTCAGCATGGCACTTTTTGCATAATATTGTGCTCAATGTCTAGAGTCAGTTTCTTGTGTTTATTCTATCTTTAATCTACTTGACAAAGCCTTGAATAGGGTTCTGATGCATTTAGTTCCGGCACCACATGGATTCTTTGACGAGATGAAGTGTGGGATCATCAGAATCTTAGGATTTGCCTTGCGCTTTGATGTGTTATAACTCATCAATGCATGTGTATGTGCTGGGCTAGGCTTGTTCTAGTGGTTTAAGAAGAGTGAGTAGCGTTGTTAAGTGAGCCTTTTACTTGAACTTACATAGCTGGTTAGCTAATGATAATTAACGTATGTGACTAAAAAAATATTAAACACATTGTAATTCTTGGTAAGGCATGGTACAATATCGCGATGTGTTGTTTGGCTAGACAAAGTGATCGGTCATTCGCCGGTCAACTGGGTTGGCTAGACAAAGTTGATGATCCTTCACCGGTCAACGTACTATCGGGACGACCTCTTAGGGCTGCTAGAGCGACTCTCTAGTAGGTTGCACCCCAGATATGTTTTAGTGCATCTCTCACTAAGCGTAGTGCCCTTGCAATTCCTGTTGTAACAAATGTGAGTTAAGCTAGTAACCTTTAGGACCTCATATTATGCTATGAACATGATATGATATATGGCTAAGATAATATAATAACGGCTCTTAATTATAATGTTGTCTTTGCCTTCTTTTTGTCATAAAGCATGTTTTTAAATAGCTTCTTTTCATTATAAAGCATGTTGCATAATTTAGCTGAGAACCAACTCAGCTGAATGACCCAGACTTTTTGTATCAACTTAATACATATTCAGCTGACTACCTGACTTAGCTTCAACACATATTCAGATGTATTAGTTCATGTCACCATTACGAATGTCCACATTGACTTGAATTTCATGCAAACATACCAGACCAGATGCACATCCAAGTGCCAAATTTGATGTATCAGATCAGATCACCCCGTTTTTCTTACTTGCCAACAAATTTAACAGATTGAGATGTTCAGCATATCCAGACAATGTTGGAACTTTTTCCTTGAAACAGATTTGGTGAACATATCAGTCGGATTGTCATCAGTGCCGACTTTTTTCACTTTATTCTTCTCTATTCTCTCAGAAAATGATATCAACATCTACAGGCTTGGTTATCTCAATATGAACTTGATTCTTAGCAAAACATATTGAACTCAGGATGTCACAATATACTTCAACTTGATCTTGATGTAGCCCAGATCAGTAAACGGTCCCTTTAACCAGATTGTCTCCTTAGCTTTTTCTCTCAGTGCCATATATTCCACTTCAGTAGTAGATATGTCAATGCTGACTGTAAAGTTGCCTTCCAACTTACTGCAGAACCACCCAAGGTAAACACATAACCAGTCATTGGTCTCATACTGCCCACATCACCATCATAATCAGAATCATAGAACCATGTGACAAGACACTTAGTATCATTCCCACATATGAGACCAAAATGTTGTTGTACCCCTAAGGTACCTGAACATCCCATTTACAGTCTACTAATGTTTCTTACCAGGTTGAGCCATAAACATGCTAACAACACTAACAGCTTGGGCCAGTTCAGGTCTAGTGCAGACCATATCATACATTAGACTCCCTAGTGCACTAGTTTAGTGAACCTTTGACATGTATTCCGTCTCCTCGGCTGATTGTGGAACATACACAACAGATAAATGAACATTTGATGCATCTGGAGTATCTATAGTCTTGACGGATGACATGCCAAATCTGGATAATATCTTCAAAATATAATCCTTCTGAGATAATTAGAACTTCCTCTAACTTATGTCTCTATAGATCTCCATCCCAGAATTTCCTTTGATGCACCCAAATCCTCAATTTCAAATTCAACACTGAGCAGATTCTTCAGATTCTAAATATCAGACTTGATCACAGCTGCTATCACCATACCGTCCACATACAGTTCAGATAGATGAATGAACCATCTTTGAGCTAATTTTGGTAAACACAACAATCATATGGACTCCTTTATAGCCAAGCTTGATCATGTAACTATCAAACTTCATGTACCACTGTCTTGGAGTTTGCTTAAGTCCATACAAGGACTTCCTCAGCTTGCAAACGTACCTTTATTTTCTCGAAACTTGGAAACCCTCTAGCTGAGTCATATATATCTCATTATCTACACCTCAATGTAGAAAGGTTGTCTTCACATCTAATTGCTCAAGATCAAGATTTTGATCTACAACCATTGCTAGTAACACCCTGATGGAAGTGTCTCTAACTACTGGTGAGAATATCTCATCATAGTCTACTCCTCTTTTTGAGTGAACCCTCTAGAAACCAAACATGCCTTATATCTTTTGCCCTCAGCTAATAGCATTCCTTCCTTATTCTTGAAGATCCATTTACAAGCGACTACCCTTCTCCCTTGTAGTTGTTTGACCAGATCACAAGTCTGTTTATTCTGAAGTGACTCAATCTCCTCTCCCATGGAAGCAAGCCATTGATATGCCTTGGAACATGTCACAACTTCCCTCTAGGTGTTTGATTCAGAACCATCCATCTCTTCAGCTACCTGAAGTGCATAAACAACCATGTCCTCTAAACCATACCTTTTTGGAGGTGCTACATTAGTCCTTCTATCTCTGCCAAGAGCTATACTCTGCTGACCAATCTCAGATGTTTGAGTTTCAGCTGATCCCCATTCAGCTGACTGGTTCAGATTCAGATCTGGTTTGGCTATGTCAGCTAAGTGTCGACTGTTCTCGGCTGAATGTTGCAATCTAGTTTTAGCTAAGATACCTTGAAGCTCCACTTGTTTTTCAACTCCTTCGGATTCAGATCTTATTTTAGAATCATATGTGACTCTCACAGATGAGTTAAGCATAGAGTATTCATCAAAGACTACACTCCTGCTGAGTATAATCCTGTTTTCAGCTGATGACCAGATTGTATACCCCTTAACTCCATCTTCATATCCCACAAACACTCCCCTTCTGGCCCTTGGGTCCATCTTACCTTCACTAACATGATAATAAACCGTGCTTCATAAAACTCTCAGATTTGAGTAATTTGCAGGCTTACCTGACCAAATCTCAAATGGTGTTTTGAGATTGATCACAGTGTGAGGTCCCCTAGTGATTAAGTAACAAGATGTGCTCATAGCCTCTGTCCAAAATCTTTTTGCCAAACTAGCATTAGTGAGAATGCACATGGCCCTCTCTAGAAGAGTTTGATTCATCCTTTATGCAACACCATTCTACCATGGAGTGTGTCTAAAAGTATGGTGTATAGCAATGTCTTCATTCTTGCAGAACTCATAAAACTCAGACGAGCAAAATTCCAGGCCATTATCAGTTCTAAGTCTCTTGATCTTCTTTCAGTCTAATTCTCAAGCAATGCCTTCCACTGTTTGAAATTTTTGAATGCAACACTCTTATGCTTCATCATAATCACCAAGTCTTCCTTGAATAATTATCAACGAATGACACAAAATATATGTGACCACTGAAAGACTCCACCCTTGAAGGTCCCCAACATTCAAAATGGACATAATCAAGTGTCCCTTTTCTGTTGTGAACTGCTTTTGAGAACTTGCTCCTATATAGCTTCCCAAATACATAGTGTTCATTAATGTCTAGCTCATTGACCTTATGTCGCCCAAGTAGATCATACTTAGGCAAAATTTGCATCCCGCTTTCACCCGTATGACCAAGACGCATGTGCCATAATCTTTTCATATCCTTCTGGTGAATGCCTGATGATGCGAAACCAACAGAACCTGATACAGAAGAACCTTGTAGCAGATACAATATTCCATGTTTTAAACTATTCAGAACCACAGCTGAATTCTTGTAGACATTCAGAACTCCACATTCTCCCCTGAATCTGAATCCTTTGCTGTCTAGAAGACTAAGTGATAACAAATTATTTGTCATGAGTGGAACATGTCTTACATCCTTCAATGTGCTGAATTTACCATCATATTCTAATCTGAATTGAGCCAATCCCAACCACCTTGCAAACCTTACTGTTGGCCATAAAAATATTTCATCCATTCACATGCTCATAGGTTGTGAACCACTCCATATGTGGACAAACATGGTAAGATGCTCCATTATCCAGAATCCACATATTATGGTGTTGTGTTGATTCCCCAAGCACTAGAGCTATGTCTTCTTCAGAGTTGGTGTCATGTCCTGCCAAAACAACAGTTCCTGACTTATTGTCATGTTGTTTCTTCTTCTTTGGACAATGGTTTTTCCAATGTCCATGCTTCTTACAGTAGTTACAGATATCCTTAGAATTTGGACCCTTGGAACCACCATTTTGAACTTTCTTCATTCCAGGGTTTCCAAACCCTTTGCTTATACTAGCTACCAAACCAACATCATGACTATTTGTACCAGAACCAGATGCCTTATGGCGTAGCTCTCGAGTGTGGAGAGATGACCTAACATCCTGCAATGACTTTGTGTCATTCCCGACAATAAACGACTGCACAAAGTTCTCATATGATGCATGCAATGAAACTAACGGTATCAGAGTTGCATCCTCATCTTCAATCTTGACATCAATATTCCTTATATCAATTAATATTATGTTCAGCTGATCAAGATGATCCCTTAGATGAGCCCCTTCATGCATCCGAAGACTAAACAGACGTTGTTTTAGCAACAACTTGTTGGTTTAAGATTTGTCATGTACAAACTCTCAAGCTTCAACCAAAGCCCAACTAAAGTATCCTCTTCAGCAACTTCTGTGATAATATCATTTGATAAGCACAACAAAATAGTTGAACGTGCATTCTCCTCCAGACTGCCCATCTCAGCTGAATTGGCATCCGTTGTCTTTGTCAATGGAGCCTAGAGTCTTTGTTTCAACAAGGCATGCATCTTAATATGCCATAAACTGAAGATGTTCCTCCTATAAATTTGTCGATTTTAACGTTTAAAGCAGACATCGTTCTCACCAGAAAAGCTAGCGTTGATCCCAAAACTTAGCGTCAATTTTGACCTTGGTGTCAATCAACATAGCTTTAACATATTCCCCACAAAACGTGACTCTGATACCACTTGTTATAATGGATTTATGAGATTTAATGACGATTGAGAAATAATAGATAATTAAACAATCATGCAAATATACAGAAATCAAGAACACAGACGTTTAACGTGGTTTTCGACAATGTGTCGACTAGTCCACGGGTAAAAACGAGGAATTTATTATGCACTACAGATCGTTACAATTACATATGGCATCTCAAGTTATATTGAAAACATATATAGTACGTGAGATTTTGGCATGATGAGTGTATTTGGAGTGAAGTGAGGTTAGAGCAATTAGAATCACACAGTTAATATTCTAGATATAAACTGTGTGGTCTGATCGTTCCGCACTTCACTTCAAATGGAACTAGTACACGTTCGTTGAAATGATTGAGCCCAGTCTAGATCAAAGCGATGGGTTTAGGAGGTTTCATTAGGGGGATATTCTGCTATGTATTCTCCGTTCTACTACGGACATACCAAATTTACACATAAATCTTTAAGACTTTTATGTGTAAATTAGGGTTCCCTGCAGAACGAAGACCCCACAACGGAATTTCCCGGTTTGTTGGGGTCTATTCCAACATATGTTCCATAAGAATTTTCATCAACCAGTCCAGTAGTGACTTTTATCTAGATGTTTTTGACCAGTAGTATTAAGAAATACAAGTGTTAGTGCTTTGGTCTGGTCAATCAAAGAATGTGTATGTTATCATGATGAACATAAGAAAAATGAAGTAAAACTATTTTGTTACATGTATTGACTTATCTCTTTAAGCGTTGGCAGCCAAAATAGTGTTTTTGCCCTCTCAAAGTTAATTTTTCTAAAACTTCAAGATTATTTATTTATTTATTTAAAAACAATTAGTTAGACTTGTGAAACGTGACATTCAAAGCATGAAAGTGCACTTTTATATCTCTATATATCCTTCTTTTTTTCTTTTTTTTTCAGGATAAAAGAGTAGTCAGTATTTCTCTATCCCAAAGAATATCATCAATGGAGGAGGAAAGCATGACTCCCAAATACTTCCAATCGATGTACGAACAGCTCTCAGCAATGGTGGTTCCCTCGAGGGTTGATCGATATCGAGTGGGCTTGCTCAAAATGGGCGCCAAAATCATGGAAGCGTTCTGCTTGTGCATTGAAACATGGAATTACACTACTACTCATGAAGAAAATGAAGAAAGCATTGAAAGATTGAGATCTGTGATAACTACTCTTAAAGTTATATGGCCGAAAGACTTCACTGATTCAGTAATATCTGAATTCGAAGCGATAATTCGGCAGACTATGCAACAAGTTGAAGGTTGGTATTCAAATTCGATACATTCCTCGATGCAGTGTAAGTCTACAAAATTTTCGCAGATCTCAGACTTTCTTATACTGCTTGAGCAGAATTTGAAACTTTTTGACTTCTTCAAAGCCCGCAAAATTGTTCCATTGAAGAAGCAAATTGATAATTTGAGAGCCAAGATAGAATTTCTGAAAGGAAACTTGATCAACCTTCACAATTGCCCAGATGGGAAGGAAATTCTTCAATTTATGAATTTTATTGGTCATTTTGCTAACAGTGTAGCATGTTTAACATGTTTGTATTGGGCAAAAGATCGCAACCATGAAATTGCGTCTGAAATGAACATTGTCGTTTTTGATATGTTGCAGAAGTTCATACCTTACGCATTTGGTATTACACCATTGTACGTTGGATTCTTAAAGTCCGACGACCTGCAGTTGGCGTCTGATTCTCTTCTTCTCGAAGAAGCTGTTGAAAGCTTTTGTGATTTTTTCTTTGAGCACCTGGCTACCGTTTTGAAGGATGATTTTCTATTTCTTCGAGATCGTCTTTTGTTTCTTTTCACATTTCTCACCGATTCACCATGTGAGAATGCAGAAGAAGGAGATTTAATCCGTAGTCAAATTTATGCTATTTTGCATGAGGACGTGTATCTCCATCTGTCTTTTGATGAGATGAACAAGGACTTTTCTGATAAAAAGGCGCTTCTAAGTGGTTGCATGACCAGGATTGATATAGCAAATGCTAACATCAGACGACTTTACCGTGGATCATCAGACTCATGGATCACATTGGAAGTAGAGAGTATGGAACACAACCATTTTTTTTCTCTTCATAGAGAGCTCTCTTGGATTGAGAAGCATGCCGAGGGGGCTGATATGGAGCAAATTCAGTTATACATAATGGAGCTTAGATTCCTAAGGGTGTTCTTGCAACAGTTAGCGACATGGGATGATACCCATGAAGAAATCAAGCTAAAATTGAGCTCTGTGATCATTTCATTTCAAGGGATATGGGGTGAAAAGGAAGAAAAGGGACTTCTTGCTCACCGCTTTCATGCAATACGTACAGGAAGCATCACAGATTGGCATCCATTGGCTTTTGAATTACAAGGAAAAATTCAACAGTCGAAGCTAGAAATCAAAGCATGGTGCGTATATTTGTTTCATTCATCATTTCAATTCAAGACGTCAACAAGTTATAAGATCCTGAAGTTTCTGGATTCTATCCTCGACAATTTAAATGATCTTGTCAGTTACAAATCTAGTGAAATTATTCCGTTCAAGAAGCAGATTGAAACCTTGAAAGAGAAGTTAATATTTCTAAAGATGTTTCTGAAACTCGCCATGAATTGCAAATATAATGAGTTGGGAGAATTCAAAATGTTTGTACAATCTTTTGCTAATGATGCTGCATGCATAACATTTCTTTATTGGGAAAAAGACGCAAATGCTGAAAGTGCATCTGAAACAAACTCTATACTTTCTCATATCCTGCAAAAGATCAAACCAGCCACACCTAATGTTGCCAGATTGTACTTTGGAACCCTTAAGGCCATGTATGTTCAGCGATCAGATTCTCGTATGTTCGGACTAACTGCTTTTAGCTTCATGGAACTTTTTCTTGAGGACCTGGCGACTCATTTGAAGGATGTTGATTTTCAAATTCTTCAAGACAATATGGTATTTCTTTTGACATTTCTCAACGATCCTCCAAATCAGAATGCAGAGCAATTGATTTGCAGCCGTATTGATGTTCTTTTTTGGGAGGGTTTGTACGGCCTAATACCTTTTGATGATATGGAAGGGGTTTACTCCAACAAAGAAGTGCTTCTAAGTGAATTTATGACGAAAATTGAAGCTATCAATGCTAATATTAGACGCATTTACGGTAAATTCCCAGATTCATCTCTATATAATTTTCCAAAGGTTATTTCTCCACAATTTCTTGATTCTCTCATGCAGAATCTTAGAAACCTGAAGGAAAGAATGAATAGTGACCCTAAGTATGTGGCTTTTGCAAAATACAAGATCATAAAAATTGAGGAGGAACTAGCTTCTCTATGTCCTTTTTTCATTCATATTTCCAACTTACAGAGTGATCTAAACGAGATATGGTTAGAAGTTGTCAATGTTTTACATCTGACTGAACATGTCATCATGTCATGCATTAGTTCGTTGTTTGTCTTTGATCATCCATTCTGGTATCATATGGCTTATCTTTCGGATGTCTTTGATGAAATTAAGGTGGTTAAGGCAAAGCTTGAGATGATCAAATTAGAGAACATCGTGAAAAATGAAATAGGCCTCCCTAATTCGTCTGGCTTCATTAGCGAACTCGCAGAACAAGATAGTCCTTCAGAAATCAATGAAATTGTTGTGGGTTTTGAGCATGAAGCAGAAGAAATTATTGGCATGCTTACACGGGGAACCGAGTCACTCGACATCGTTTCAATTGTTGGCATGGGTGGATTGGGGAAGACCACCTTAGCTAAAAAGGTTTATGGTTCCTCATCAGTGAAAAGTAAATTTCACGTATTTGCCTTCTGCTTTGTTTCGCAAAATAATAACACTAGAAGGCTATTACTTGACATTTTACATGACATAGGGGTTGACGACATAACCCATGACATGACTAATGACGACTTGGCTCACAAACTAAAGAAACGTTTGAGTCATCAAAAGTATCTCATTGTATTGGATGATATCTGGGATGTAAGTGCATGGAATAAAGTAAAAAGCTCATTCCCTGATAACAAAAATGAAAGTAGAGTAATGTTCACAACCCGATCTCGTGAAGTTGCTGACAAATGCAAAATCAATTGTAGCCCACATCAGCTACGTTTCCTGTCTGAGGTTGAAAGTTGGGAGCTTTTGCAAAAGAAAGTGTTCCGTAATGGCATTTCACCACCATATCTCTATGAGATTGGAAACCAGATTGCCAAAAACTGCAAAGGCCTCGCTCTAGCTGTTGCTGTAATTGCAGGGCTCCTTGCTAGAACGGAAAAAAGCCTGACGTGGTGGAGCGAAGTTGAACAAAGGTTAGCTTACTATCTTTCAAACGAGGGATGTATGGAAGTTCTGGAATTAAGTTACAAACATTTACCTGAGAATTTGAAACCTTGTCTTATCTATCTTGGCGCATTTCCTGAGGATAGGCTGAGTAGCGTTATGCATGTGATAAGGTTATGGATAGCCGAAGGATTCGTACAAGAATCCAAGACAAAAAGCTTAGAAGATGTAGCGAAAGAGTACTTTCACGTCCTAGTTGATAGAAGCTTTATCATTGTCGGTGCAAGAAATTCTTATGGTGGGATAAAAACATTTCGTGTTCATGACTTGATACATGATTTATGTCAAACGAAATGCCGAGACGGTAACTTTTTCCAGCTGAACCATGAAAGTGCATCATCTAGCTCCTCAGAATCTTCAATAAATAACCATTATCGTGTTTCCACGCTGAAGAAAAGCGGTGTAATTATTGATGTTGGATCTTCACTTTCTAATGCACGCACTATACACTTTTTTTGTGAAGATCGTTCTGATAATGTTGGTGTATTCCCTTTAAGGAAGTTCAGACTTGTTCAAGTGTTGGATTCGGGTAGTCTCAAATGGGAAGCAAATGATATAAATCTACTCACCTCTCTGATTCATATGAGATATATAGATGCTTTATTGAACACGTCGGAACAATATTCTATCCCATCGTCGATATCCAATCTCAGGAATATAATATCTTTAAAGTTGTCAATATACCATCATATTGTTGAAAACATACATTTGCCAGAGACTTTTTGGAGAATGAAAAGTCTTAGGCACGTGAACGTAATCAATTGCATCCCAAAATTTCCGGAGGACGACAAGCATGAGGCATATATATCTAGTGATCAAATATTGGATAAGGTGGTAAGCTTTTCAAAACCAGTTTTCTATACCGGAAAAGATATCAAAAGGCTTCTCCAAAGGCTGCCCGTTGTTCGGAAACTGAGCTGTGTTTTAAGGATACCTAATGTTTATGATGAAGAACCAATAGAAACATTGGACTTTTTTAGGGAACTGGAGTCACTGAGCCTATATCAAATGTTGTGGCAAGGACACTACACGATCAAGTACCCTTCAACTCTTAAGAAACTAACTTTAGAAGTGTTTGTGTTGCCCTGGACTGCTATGTCAACAATTGCGGAACTACACTGTCTTCAGATTTTGAAGCTAAGATATGGTTCCTTTGTGGAGCTAAGATTAGAGACGGAAGATTTGGTATTCCGAAATCTGAAATTCTTTCAATTGTTTGATAGATCTTTGGTGGAATGGAATGCCTCCGGTGAGTCCTTCCCTTGTCTAGAGCAACTTGAGATTGGATGCAGTACACTAAAAGAGTTACCGCCCTGTTTCAGAGAGATGTCAACCTTGAAGAGGATTTTAGTTATGCATTCTAAGGGAGCTGAGAGTTCGGCTCTTATAATCCAAGAAGAACTGATGGAACTGGGGATAAATCTTGAACTTTCGATCTACTCGGACTGAAACGATCAAGGTAATTCTTCTTGAAAAAAAGATACCACTAGTACTATATATCTACTATTTGTTTTACCAACTACCATTACAAATCCTAATCAATCAGCTTTCTTCTCTTTACAGGACCCTATTCTTCTATCTAGAAATAACGTGGCCTCAGGAAATGACACCTCGGGTTCAGCATTGTTTCATGTCGGTGTATTTCGTTGTTTACTATCTGCTGGAAAGGCTTCGTGAAATATTCGTAAGAAAATTCCAGATCATGTGCTTTGAATTCTAGTTTCTTTTTTATTTTGTATTTTTGTTGGTTTTTCTTTTCTTTTTTGTACTTACGGAAAATTTGGTGTGCTATGATTTGATAAAGTGTACACATAACCATTTTGGGGATTTTTCCAAAAACTCTATATATATACAGAGAATCAAGTTACAAATTATGATTTTTCTTTTTCTAAGACGTGTATGTATCTACTGCTAAAGAATGGGTAATGCTCATTGCTCTCATAACCATCCTGACACAATGATTAATACAATATATTTTTGTTGCATTGATCATGATGGACTTACATCATGATTTTTAGGTCTTGCATCATGATCAATCGTGTAGGAATTTGTTGTATTACCCGTTGATTCTTAATGGTTGTGACAGTAGCATTACCCCTAAATATTGGACACACTACAAAAAAACATGCTTTTTAGCGGCGGATTTTTTTCACCGCTAAAGCTGAAAATCCGCCACTAAAACTCTTTCGCGGCGATCTAAAATCCGCCGTATTTGCCCTCGCCGCTAAAGGTTTTAGGCTCTTTCCTGGCGGATTTTTGTGTCCACCGCTAAGATCTGGTTGCGGCGGTCATTCTCCACCAGCAATTAGCCAATTATCCGCCAGGAATACATTTTCCATCACAAGAGGAAAAAAGGTTTTGGCGGCGGATTTTTCCTCCGCCGTGAATCTAGAAAAATTACAAAAAATATATATGAAAAATTACAATATATATATATATATATGTGTGTGTGTAAATTTAAGTACATTGATTCAAACATTAATCTCAACCCAAAAACACCACATTTTATTTCCAAAACACAAATAATTACATAGTACAAACACCAAATTTTATTTCCAAAACACATAATTACACGGTACAACTGGGAATACCTCAGAAGGTCAAAAATAAACAAAATATCAAAATAACCAACACCAAACAGTCCAATCAATGCTCACATCAGCACCAGCTACAATGGTTTCCATGAACTCTTTGGTCCCAGACCTTGCAATTGTGCCCAAATTGTTCAAAAACTAAAAAGTCGAGATAAACGGTACCTTCAAACTAGGTTCTACACAGAAAGAATAGATTCAAGAATCATACACGGTCTTGAAAGCTCCTTTGCCCAAAACCTCATTGTACTGCAATAGAAGAAAAACGACCACAAAAAATAAATAAGTCAATGTACTAAACACATCCCATTACAGTTTTCCAAAATAAAAAAGCAATCATGTAAGCATATTGACCTTCTGTCAATCATCACATGTCCAAAAGTACAATGCTAAAATGATAAATATCATGGGCTGGTGTTTGCTAAAAGGAAAAAAACTGCAATAAATTTTTGAAAATGTAGTGCAGAAATAATATTATGTAAAAACAGAACCATGCTTAGGCTCATAGATAAGCATCTTGGACATATGAGTCTTACTTAACCAAACACGACACTTAACAAGACAGAAGGCAAACATGAATAATACAAGGTTATTTGCTAGACCAAAAATTGTGCAGACTGCAAACAGAGGACAGAACCTGAGAACTAAAACAGAGGATTTAGACCTTAAAGCATAGACACATAAGCTCTATTTAGTTCAATAATATGTTTTGGGACTGCAAAAGGAACAGAATTAATGCAAAGGCAAGAATGATAATAACCCCCATGATTACAAAGATGTCTACATGCTACAATAACTAAACATACTAAAAGGCTTTCATATTTGCATCTCATATTTCAGTATAAACAAGAACCTGTTTTTGTCGAAGCATGAATGCTCCATAGCCAGTCACATTTGCCAGGCTCAGGATCCTTAGTGATCATCATCAAGAGATGTAATGATACATCTGTAGCAAAATATAGCCTTAGATTTGCAAACAACATCAACAGACTTTAAAAAACATATATGCAGACAGAAACAAAACCTTGTTGGGATCCGAAAGTATCCCATATGACCCCACCAATCATTTTAAAATACTTATCAGCATTGTCATGCACTTTTTCCAATGCCCTTCCTTGTCGTCATCCCCATTCTCATTCTCTGCCATGAATGAACCAGCCAATGGCAGGAAAATGTACATGCAATTAGTTATAACAATGACAATCGAATTAGGCTGCAAAAGACAGAATTAAACTGGAAATACATTGTCCAGCTAAAGGCTGACCATAAGTGTGAGGAAATGAGCGACTTATGGTGTGGGCTCTCGACGGGTCAGCTGCAGTAGTTGAATCACCAAGCTCCACACGTACAGTAGCCTGAGATGATTCATGAAATTCTCAACATCACAATCCATACCTGCTCACCATATATATTGAAATGGACAATGCCAAAGTACAAGCATAAACCAAAAACTAAAGAATTGATATGAGAAATAGCTTGCAGTATGAAAAAAGGAAAAAATATAACAGGAATCGGTTGGCTTCTTGAGGTGTACCCAGAAATAAGAATCAGTGTTGTACTAATGAACATTTTTCTTAGTACATTGCATTAACTAGTTAGTCTAAGAGGCAATATTGAAGTAGTACCTAACAGTATATGATGACGAACTTGTACAAACAAGAAAGGCGAAGCACTCTGCAATTCTGTAGTACAAAAGAGTGTATGATAAGACTTCATCCTTACAGTATGTGGGGCTTAATAAAAGCTTAAGTATGTTCAAAAAAAAGCATAACTAAGAGGGCACATATGGTGGGAGGCATCAATTCTGTACCCATATTTTATAAATAAATCCCACCAGCCTAGAGCACCGATATAACCTACAATCACCAACAGCAAAATATAAGGCAAACTATTGGTGTTGCTATTTCAACTTCAAGAACACCCAGAACTCAACACCGAAAGGAAAATAGAAGATCTCATGCCAGAGTTTTGAGTTTAACACGAATATCCAAATTCATCTAGGATAAGAGAACTTTTACGGAGTAAAAGAATAAGTTGAATGGGAAGTCCAGACTGTAGATAAGCCCATTTATGCATATGAATAAGACTAAGCATCGAGACGAGTACAAAAGAGAGTGAGACAGAGAGAGATGTGTTACCAGATATCTTCAGCATGTGTTACCAACCGATCCATACAAAACACCCTACATTGAGCATCAGACGTGATTAGCGAAAATATGAAATACAAAAGAAAGGAAAAATCAGTACATCTACATGGTAATGTCACCTCCGCCACTGACTCCAGCAATTCATTTACTCGCTTCAGTGATGCCAAGTCATTTGTTTTGCAGTTTTCGAACACATGAATAATCGTTGAAGCCTTGGTATCAAAGGAAAATACCTAAATGTCTTCATAACAACTTTTCTCTTCTTTTCAGTATCCCCATGTTTCCATCTTGAAGCTCCACAAGTGATACAGTTCTCAGCTTGTTGATGTGTCCATATTGATGTCTTTGAGGTGTCCAGTACTTGTCAACTGGTCTATCCCAGACATGTCCAGGACTTGTCCAAGACATGGGACAGGGTTGTTCAGGCTTGTCCAAGGTCATTAACACAAGCCATGCAGACCTAGAAACTAAAAAGACACAAAACTGATACTGAGCAAATCAAGACCTAAACTTGAAAATGACAGATGTCCACTCTAAAACAGATCATAGCAATACATGTTCAGTCTGTCAGAACAATACAGAGCTGCCAGAGAGCTAGTAAAAGTTTCTTGGATTTACAATAACTCAAAAGTGTTAGTATTGTAGCTTACCAACATAAGTGTGCAAATAAGTGTTTGCTTAAGCTACATCTATAGAAATCTCTAAGTGTTCTGTAATGTCCAGTCCATTTCCGCGAGTACCTGCATAAAGATTCAGTCCAAAAAGATTACTAAGATAAGCATATAGAAACATGAAATTCATAACAAATTCAAGCAGCATGGTTATAATGTCACATAGCATATTATCTACATCCTTAAATGCCTTTTGTATCTCCAACAAAGTAGACCTTTTAGATAATTTGGCCATAATAAACAAACAAAAAAATAGTAGAAATCGTAGAAATCCCTTTATCATTTAAAACTGACTTCACAAGATTGCTAAAGTAAGTTAAAGGCCATTTCTTGCATAACAACAATTGAAGAAGAGAGCTGGAAAAGTCTTCTTCTTGGAAAGATCACCATAAGCACCAAGGACAATGATGGAGAGGCACCCAGTTTCAGGCACATTCTCGCTACCTCGAGAAATAGACTGGATTTTGATAGAAGCCCGTATCTCCCTGTTCTGTTTACCTGATGCCATCTATACTAGTATTGCAAAACTTCTCAGGCTATGAGAACCACAAGTATTGCAGTCCTAATCTGCATCAAAAAGAGATGAGGGAAAAAAAGATGCATCAAAACAGAGGCTCTCCCAAAACTAGACAAAATTGGAAATCCATCTACTCAATGTAGTTGGTAATTCACAGCAATCCAAAATCCGATCCTGTTTGCTTTAAGATGTATTCCAACAAAGATCCAACTAACAAAGACGGTTCAACTAAAAAATTCTTAGAATTAAAAAAATTCAGAAAAAAAAAAAAAGAAACAGTGATCACATAAGTTGTGAGATCGTTCATTCCACAGGACACTTAAATCACATTTTAGTTTCCAAACAAATTGAAGATTTAAGACCAATATCATAACAGCAGATGAAGATTTCAATCCCCCAATCATTGCAAGTCAAAATGTGCAAAAAGGGGAACATCAAGAAGCAATGAACACAAAGTCTAAGAGGAAAACTATCAAACACCTTGCAGGCAATCACTGTTATCAGCCTCCTTCCGAAGTACATCCATGACCGAATCATTCAACTCAGCACCCTCAGTGTAATGCCCTTTCGCCCAATTATTTCCGGCACCAAACTAGTTAAAAACAAAATTATCAGGGTGAAAGATCTGACCGTACGGTCCAGATCTCCCACCGCTCGCCTCATTGTAATACACATTCAACCTCTCAAGCAGAATGTCTGTCTCACCGTAATACTTTCCGGTAGCATCGATCCCATGCTCCGCACAAACCACATAATCATCAGAAGTCGGTAGATTTCATCAAATCTTCATAAAAAAACCGGATTCAAAGTGAATTCTTCTGTGGACCCAGCAGTACAAAAACGCAACCAGAAAACTATTTATTTTTCCCCATAAGGGAGTTCACGAGCAGTAAAAGGAAGGAATTTGAAGAATCGTAAAGAGAATTGATGAAACATCCAGAAATGTTGTTGAGAGAAAGAAGAGGCGAAGAGGCGAAGAGGGGAAGAGGCGAAGATGTGAATCGATGGAATGAAGAGTACTGACTGCGACTTTAGGTTTTGATGCTTGACCATCGAAACCAGTAAAATAAAGCCAACTGGGCTTCAAAAAAAAAAATAATAAAGCCAACTGCGGTGGATATTTTATAAGCCGCCGGTAATGTAATTTAATTTTTTTTTTTTTTGAAAGTTGTAATTTAATTTTTAGGCATATATAATTACTTACGGGAAAGTATATCATTAGCGGTGACTTTTCAAATCCACCGTTAAAAGACATGTTTTTTTTTTCCAAAGGACCTCTCGATCTATTAGTTTTGTCGGCGGATGTACAAAATCCACCGATAAAGCATATCACTAACGGCGAACGCAAAAAATCCACCGCTAAACCATATCACTAGCGGTGGAATGTAAAATCCACCGCTAAAATCCGCCGCTAAATAGTAAGTTTTTTGTAGTGACAGCTATTGGAATCGAATACGGTCTAGTGGTAGAGACCATTGCACTTTCTGGTGAGGTCCAGAGTTCGATTCCCATCCGCGCCCCAAATAAAAAAAATCTCTTCCCTTTCCCCCCAAAACGAAAAAATGAGCTGCTATTTTTCCTTTTTTGAATGTGCCTTGAAAAGACATGGTGTATAATGGGAGTAGTAGGGGTGTAATCGAGCCAAGCGAGTTGATACTCCCCAAGGCTCGAACTTGACTCGATTAAAAAAAATTAGGCTCGATCGAGCCATTAAAAGGCATGATCGAATTCGACTCGTCAAGTACTCGATATAACTCGACTCGGCTTGTGAGCTCGATTATTTTTTGAATTCATTAACTTTTTTTTATAAAATATGAAAAGATCGAGCTCAACTCGTTAATACTCGACTCGACTAATAATTAATGATTTATAAATAGATCATTTAATAATAAATTTATATATATATTTAATTAAAAGAATATTTAATATAGCTCGATTAACTCGCGAACTACTTGATTATTGTATTTTGAAACTTGAGATTTACTCGATTAACCATACGAGTAGTTCGACTCGAGCTCGAATCGAAAAAAACCAAATCGAGTACGAGTAACTCACAAGTAGCGCGGTTTACCTATAGTATGGTAGTATGTATCTGCTCCATTGTTTTTTACCAATGCACAATAATATATGTGCATCGCACCGAATCGCTTTTTGAAAAGTCGACTCTTAAGTGAAGAATCTGATGTTTCAAAGGTCGATTGTGATCAAAGTTGATTCATGACTTAAAAATCGACTACCTAAAGTCAATTCGTGAGAATCAGAAAATTAATCCACCTTAACTTCATTAAATGAAACCCTAAACATATATAGGGTTCCTAATTACAACATAATACTCAAGGTTTACAAACACTACAGTTTAGTCCCTCAACAACATAAACACTATATTAACTATTACATCCCCCTCAAACTAAATGGTGTAGGCTTCACATTTAGTTTGTCTCGAAAAATTTGAAACAAAGTTGCAATCAAAGGTTTTGTCAAGGCATTAGCTATATGTTCTGTAGAAGGAGTAAAATGCACATCCAACACACCTTTCATAACTTTGTCTCGAATAAAGTGAACATCAAGCTCCTTATGTTTTACCCTAGAATGCATCACAGGGTTTTTAAGCCAATGCATATATCCAAGGTTATCACACCACATCACAGGCTTGGAAACTGGTTGCAGCTTCAATTCTGACATCAAGTTCAGGATCCAGTGGGTTTCAGAGGCTGCATTTTCTAGGGCTCGATGCTCAGACTCAGTGCTAGATCTTGAGACAACCTGTTGCTTCTTAGAGGACCAGGAGATCAAGGAACCTGCTAGAAAGATGCAGTACGATGCAATGGATTTCCCATTATGCTTGTCACACCCCCAGTCTGCATCATTGAATCCATGGAGATGCAGGGGCTGATTGGGTTTAAAATGAAGGCCATACTGAATGGTTCCCTTGACATATCTTAACAGATGCTTCACCATTTTCCAGTGGTGTACAACGGGCTGCTGCATATATTGACTCAAGTGATTGACTGTACAGGCCAAATCAGGTCTGGTGAATGTCAAATATTGCAAGGCTCCAATGGTAATCCTGTATGGGGTAGGGTTTATCATAGGAGTATTATCTGGAGGCACTTTCTGGGTTGCCACCATTGGAGTAGGACAGGGTTTGAGGTTGGTGAACCCTAATTTGTCCAAAATCTGAGTGGCATAAACCTGTTGAGACAAGTACATGCCAAATCTATATCTTGTGGCCTGGATTCCCAGAAAATGATGGAGGTCACCAAGAACTTTGAGAGAAAACTTGTGGTTCAAATCTGCAATAAACTGATGGATTTTAGATGCTGAATTCCATGTAAGCAAGATATCATCAACATATACAAGAACATACATCACAAGACCGCCATATTTGAAAATAAAAAGAGAAGGATCAGCCCTGGACTGCATAAATTTCCAGGCAAGTAACTGATGCCTGAGTTGCTCAAACCAAGCTCTAGGAGCTTGAAAACAGATACTGCTACTACTATATATCTACTATTTGTTTTTACCAACTACCATTACAAATCGTAATCAATCTGCTTTCTTCTCTTTACAGGACCCTGTTCTTCCATCTTGAAATGACGTGGCCTCCGGAAATGACATCGCGGGTTCGGCATTGTTTCATGACAGTGTATTTCATTGTTTACTATCTTTTGGAAAGGCTTCGTAAAAGATTCATAAGAAAATTCCAGATCATGTGTTTTTTCTTTTCTGTCTTTTTTGTTCTTACGGAAAATTTGATGTTTGATTTGATAAACTGTAAACTTAACATTTTGGAGATTTTTCCAAACTCTATATATACACAGAATCAAGTTACAAATTATGATTTTTTTTAGGCTTTATTGTTAGAAAGGACAAATAAATAATAGAAATATGTAAAAAGGACAGTGAAATTTTGTATTGGGTAAAAAGGACGAATCAAACAGTGGAACAATGGATTCGAGGCCTATTCCACTGTAAAAACAATGCATCTAACAGTGGATTTGAGGTAATGAACAGTGGATTTGTCCTTATCGCTCAATTATTTTTTCCACTGTCTTCATTCCTATTTTTCCACTCTTTTCTGTCCTTTTTAACCACTCCCCTTTTTTTTTAAAGGGTATGTATGTATCTATTGCTAAAGAATGAATGGGTAATGCTTACTGCTGTCATAACCGTCCAAACACAACGACTAATACAACATGGTCTAGCGTTACCGTCCAAACACAACCATTAATACAACATTGTGGTAGTAGCATTACCCCTAAATAATGAGCTGCAATTTTTCCTTCTTTGAATGTGCGCGTTTGAAAAGACATGCTCTATAATGGGAATAGTGGTGTAATCGAGCCGAGCGAGTCGATACTCCCCAGGGCTCGAGCTTGACTCGATTAAAAAGACATATGCTTGAAATACGCTCTGTCGAGCCATTAAAAGGCATGATCGAACTCGACTCGTCAAGTATTCGATATAACTCGGCTCGGCTTCATTAATTCAAAATGTTTGTTCAAGCATTTGCTAATGATGTTGCATGCTTAGCATTTCTATATTGGGCAAAGATGCAAATGCTGAAATTGCATCTGAAACAAATTCTAAGCTTTCTCATTTGTTGCAAAAGATCAAACCAGCCACACCTGACGTTGCCAGTTTAGTATGTGTACTATTATTGTTGATGCTAAAGTTTTTATATATATATATATATATATATATATATATATATATATATATATATATATATATATATATATATTATATTGTTGTTTATTGTTTTTACTTATTATTATTGTAATTATTATAATTATTTTATTATTGTAATTATTGTATTATTATAATTTTAATAATACATCGGGCACCTTGAAGGCGCTTTTTGAATGTAGCATTAGGCACCTGTTAAGGCGCTTCTTGAATGTAGCATTAGGCCCCTGTTAAGGAATTATTTGAATGTATCCATTGTGCGCCTGTTAAGGCACTTTAAAGTGTACCGAGTGTGCACATGTTAAGGCACTTTTAAAGTGTACCGGGTGTGCTCATGTTAAGGCACTTAAAAGTGTAACCAGTGTGCACCTGTTAAGTCGCTCATAAAGTGTACCCAATGTGCACCTATTGAGACTTTTTCTATAGTCTCTAATTCTGCATTTATCTATAGCGACATCGATATTGGTGACACCTAAAAACGCCACAACTAAATGAAAACGCCTTCAAGAGTCTCTTTTAGAGGCGTTTTTAAATGTCATTAAATGCAGTTGTTCTTGTAGTAACCACTAAAAGGAACTCGACTCATCAAGTATTCGATATAACTAGACTTGGCTTCATTAATTCAAAATGTTTGTTCAAGCTTTTGCTAATTGATGTTGCATGCTTAGCATTTTTATATTGGGCAAAAGATGCAAATGCATACATTGCATCTGAAACTAAATTCTATGCTTTCTCATTTGTTGCAAAAGATCAAACCAGCCACGCCTGACGTTGCAAGATTGTACTTTGCAAGATTTAGTGCCCTCATGCTTACTATAACTAGTTTTCTTGGTTTTCTACTCGCGGCTTTAACGATAACCTCCGCTCTGTTCTAGCGATTCACATTGCATCATCAAATGATACAAGTCTTGGATAAGAATCTACAACGCACTAGAACGCCCTTGTTGACGATCCTTTACTCTATTGAAAGAAGAAATGGACATAGGCTTGCTAACATTTCCCACTAAGGTAGATAGTGTGAGAAGTCACTATGAAATGGGCTAATACTCGGGGGGCGAGTCCGAGCTTCAAAAAATAGTGAATGGTCTTATCAAGACACAAATTTATAACTCCCCGGCAATTTTTTTTAATTGCGTCATTATTCATCACTATAGGAATTGGGTTCAAGCTTTCCCCAGCCCCTTCTCATCAATGGACTCCTGACGTATACGAAGGAGTGCGGTTCGTTCGATAAATTAAGTCGCTCATAAAGTGTAACCAGTGTGCACCTATTGAGACGTTTTCTATGGTCTCTAATTCTGCATTTATCTAGCGACATCGATATTGGTGACACCTAAATACGCCACAAATAAATGAAAACGCCACAACTAAATTAAAACGCCTTCATGAGTCTCTTTTAGATGCCTTTTTAAATGTCATTAAATGCAGTTGTTCTTGTAGTGGAACCACTAAAAGACATGATCGAACTCGACTCGTCAAGTATTCGATATAACTAGACTTGGCTTCATTAATTTAAAATGTTTGTTCAAGCTTTTGCTAATGATGTTGCATGCTTAGCATTTCTATATTGGGCAAAAGATGCAAATGCATAAATTGCATCTGAAACTAAATTCTATGCTTTCTCATTTGTTGCAAAAGATCAAACCAGCCACGCCTGACGTTGCGAGATTGTACTTTGGAACCCTTAGGGTCATGCATTAATTCGTTTTTTGTCTTTGCTCATCCAGTCTAGTATCACATGGCTTATCTTTCGGATGTCTTTGATGAAATTAAGGTGGTTTAGGCTAAGCTTGAGATGATGAAATTAGACAACATCATAAACAATGCAAGATGCCTCCCCGGTTCGGTTGGTTTCGTTAGTGAACTCGTAGAACAAGGTAGACCTTCAGAAATCAATGAAATCATTGTGGGTTTTGAGGACGAGAAAGGAAACATTGTTGGCATTGTTTCAATTGTTGGCATGGGTGGTTTGGGGAAGACCACTTTAGCCACACAAAAAAAAAAGGGGGTTTTGGTTCCTCATCAATGAAATGTCATTTTCCTTCAGGATTTCTTCTTTTGTCTTCAAGTCATTCTACTATGAATGCTACTCATTTTGTTTGTCCTGAAATATATGTCATTCCTGATTACCAATTAAGAATTTATTACTTTATTTCCATTGTATCACTACTTTATTAACAAAATCCAACCACTCTGTATAAGTATTGCATTAAAAATAGTCAAATGACGTTATAGTCATTTCTCCTTTGAATTCGGGCTGAACCCTCCCAAACGCTCGTTTGGGGGTAATTCGGATGCTCGTTTGTCTTCTAAGCCAACTATCAGCATCAAATGCTAACTTGACAAACGCTCGTTTGGAATTGTACAAACGCTCGTTTTGCTGATATCACCTTATCCATCTTGAGCTCGCCGCAAACGAACGTTTGCCATGGGGAAAACGCTCGTTCGACCCAATTTCCTTCCAAACTTGCATTTTCTCCACTACAATGATACGTTCGTGCCTCGAACATGTTTCTCACTCCAAAATATTGCCTTCCGGGTCCACGAGTCACCTAAGTCCTGCAATAACATATACGAACAAAACACCACGCATAATTCTGTAAGACAAAAGTGCTCGGAAAAGAAGTAAAAATCGTCAAAAAGGCGGAGTACTATCGATATGACAGTTTTACTCCCCGTGCAAATAACTCACGATATTACTCTCGAAACGGTCTATATCTACCCGGAACATGCCAATAAAGTGATAAACGGGGGCTAGATCACATACAGAAGTGCAGTGAAGTTGACTCCCATCAACCACCCCACACTTAGCCTTTGCTCTTCCTCGAGTAAACAAGCGTATTAAAAGAGACCAAGGGATCAACGAGACAAACGCATATAAAATCACCCACATCGTCAAGGCAAAAGATAAGTAAAATAGTGAATGCAAACATCTTGACTCAATCGTTATCAGACAAACGGAAAGTGTGTGCGTGACATAGCTTCAAAGTCATAAACCAAATTCACCGTCTAGATTATAGATGCCTGGCTATTGCGACTACGCTAAAGCTCATATTAATAACATCTCCACTAATCGGGACCAACCAAAGCTAAACACGGTCCAGTGGGACTTTAAGGGTTATAACGTTAAGCTCGGGACAGGGTTAACCGAAAGGAATTTTGGGAACTGGAGAAGAGAAAAATACGAGTGAACATAATCATCATGTGTATCTCCTCCTCAAAACCATGTAGACTACACCAACACTCCTTTGATCAACATTTACTCGTGATAACAACTCCGAACTCCAACATCATATAAATATATACACAAAATAAGTCCACTACGGCTTTCTTTGGCTCACCACTTATTCAAACTTTGTTCATTTTTCTTTCTTTTTTTTTCTTTTTTCCTTTCTTTTCAAACTTTATTCCTTTCTCGAACCAAAAGCCTAATCAATGGATAACTCGAGCTCCTCCCCTTCAGAATACTAGCTCGTATTAATACAAAGTAGTAAAAAGTGGTTGAATATAAAATAAATGAGGGGTAGAAGAAGAAAGATGTAATAAATGCTTTATTGGTTTTGTAAATGGACTTATTTTGGGACAAAACTAAAAAACTAAAAGGACTTACATTTTGGGACGGAGGTAGTATCATATTATGTTACACTGGTTTGTGACAATATATAGTTCACACACTTTTACTCCAAAGCTTTTGCAAGAGAAACTATCTATTTTTATCATCTAATCAGCTACCTGGAAGCTGGTCAAGGACACGCGTGTCACTCAACGACGGCCATGAAACTATCTATTTTTATCATCTAATCGGCTACCTGGAAGCCGGTCAAGGACACGTGTGTCACTCAACGACGGCCATGGAGTGGTGAAGCCGACACAATTTTATGGGAGTTTTTGCCGACAATTTTATGGGAGTTTTTGTCACAGTGTGCATGAAGATTAGTAGTAGTTGAGTAAACGCATTGAATGTGACACAAATTATATGAGAGTTACTAATAGTTAGTTAAATTACTAGTACTATTAGACAGCTAGCTCACCATAATGCATGTTCTTTAGAAACAAAACACAAAAGGGACATTGAAAAGGAAAACCGTTGGATACCTATTTTCAAATGTCACCCAAAATTCGGGGTATTGAATTTCAAGTGGTATTTATACATCATAGGTAGGAACCCTACATCCCTTAAAATTCTAATTATATCCTCTACTTACCAACAATAATAATAATAATAATAATAATAATAATAATATATTCCGTAATATTAGGCATGGTGTTCGGAAAAGCAATAATGTATTGTTCTAAAAAAATTGACATTTATCATCTATCCTTTTATTTTCTTGGGAATATGCATTAAATATACATCACAGAAAATCGCTAGGGTTGATGCAGATGTAATGTCCAGCAGGACGGTTGTTTATTTGTTTTGCTTCTTGATGTTGGATTTGTTGCTGCTATTATGTGTTTTCTTCTTTCGCAAGATATCCTCAGACAATTGTTTAAGACTAATCCTTCAAGGTACAGTCGGACACCAAAAGATTGGACCTCTCCCAACAAGGTTTGTTGCATCCACAAGGGCTCAAACTCGAGACTTATTGCTTAAGCGACCAAAGCCTCTTCCACTCTAACCAAACACAGTTAAAAGCCAAAACCGGACCAAACTGGGCTGGACTGTTGGGTCGGTTTTTATGGTCATTCCAGTCCAATTTGGTCTTGAAAATTACAAAACCGTCGCAACAATTTGGTTCGAAAAATTGTCAAAAACCAGCCGGACTGGACTATGTACACCCTCTAATTGTAGTTTCATCAATAAAGTAGAAAGAGACTTTAAAAAAATAGGTATTTGTTTATAATGACTAGTTTGAGTACTTAATTAGACACTTAGGACACACTTAAATCTTAATTTGTTATAAGGGCATAAAATTAGTTATAAACCAAACTACCCCTAATTAGTTTTTTTTTTCTGGACATTAATTTTTTTTTTTCTAGCCGCTAAAAAAAGCTTTTTTTTCTAGACGAAAAAAAGCTTTTTTTTCTGGACGCTAAAGAGACATCGCGGTGTCTCTGCATCAAGGTGCCCACTGCATCGCGGTGGTCAATGGATCGGGGGTGGTCAATGCATCGCGGTGGTTACTGCATCGAAGGTGGTCACTGCATCGCGGTGTCACTTCATCCCGGTGTCTAAAAATCGCGGTGTCTCTACATCGGGGGTGGTCACTGCATCGCGGTGTCTCTAAATCGGGGATGGCCACTGCATCGTGGTGGTCAATGGATCAGGGGTGGTCAATGCATCGCGTGGTCACTGCATCGGAGGTGGTCACTACATTGGGATGGTCACTACATCGCGTGTCTCTCGCATCACACGGTGTCTCAGATCGGGGTGGTCATCGATCGCAGTTGTCTCTCGCATCGTGGTGGCCATCGATCGGGGTGGCCATCAGATCGAGGTGGCCATTGCATCACGGTGGTCAATGGATCGGGGGTGGTCAATGAATCGCAGTGGTCAATGCATCGCGATGGTCATCGCGATCGGAGGTGGTCATCGCGATCGCAGATGTCACTACTCATCGCGATGTCTCTCGTGATCGGGTGGTGGTTCGTGATCGCTGGTGGTTCTTGATCGCGGTGTCCCCGTGATCGAGATGGCCACTGCATCGCGGTTGTCAATGGATCGGGGGTAGTCAATGCATCGCGATGGTCACTGAATCGGAGGTGGTCACTGCATCGCGATTGTCAGTGCATCGCGGTTGTTAGTGCATTGCGGTGTCACTTCATCGAGGTGTCTCTGCATCGCAGCGTCTCTGCATCGGGGGTGGTCGCTGCATCGCAGTGGTCACCGAAAAAAGAAAAAGAAAAAAGAAAGAAAAAAACCTTTTTTGCGTCCAGGAAAAGAAAAAAGAAAAAAATAGTTTGGTCCATGTACAAATTTTATGTCATTACAACCATTTAAGATTTAAAGGTGTTCTATTTGACTAATTAAGTCTAATATGTGTTCTTTAAGACAATTGCCCCTTAAAAAAACAAAAACAAAACAAATCAAAACAAAACAAAAACCAAAAAAGTAAAGTAAAATGAGTAATTTGTTAGCTTGTGAACTAGCGTTAAGTAAGTTACATCAGGGGTGAAAAAAGTGGCTCACTAAATGTTTGCTCAAATATGATTTAGCCAAATTCGAGTAGTTCATTAAAATATACGAGCTAAACCCAAACACTTATAAAAACTTGACTCGAAACGTTCTCGAGCATTACTATATTGTATGTATTAAATATATTCTTTTTTGACAACTCGAGCATTTTAAAGCTTAAACTTTTTTTCAAGCATAAAATTTTGTCGAACAAAATCAAGCCAAACTCGAGCATAATTAAAACTTAATCGAGCCGATCTCAAACAATCGTTTCCTTAAACAAACTCGAGCCAAGTTCAAGCATCACTATTTTGAATAGTTGCTCGACTGCGAAAAATATATATTTGATTCTACTCAGATCGTAAGTAATAAAGAGGAATTCAGTAGCTCATGAACGAGCTGCTTACGCTAAAGGGCTTTTTTTTTTTCATACTATGAGCTCAAAAGTAATCTACCTGAGTGCCAAGCACAGATCTGCCATTAAAAACTCTTTTAAACTTCATCCTGCAATGCCAGGTCACGATCTTCTCGAGGCCATAACTAGATGTATATAAAGCATTGTCGAGGCCACGACAGATACACCGATGTACACACAAATTGTGGTAGCACAAGCATACAAGTACCTGAGAATGTAAACAACGTCATATAAAAGTTTAATCTTGTACCGGTTTTATAAGAGAATATGTCGGTCAATCATCTTCTGAAATGCAAATGAATTCTAGAACTTCAAACCGACAGCCCGAAGATTTTACCGTTGTAGTCAGGAGGTACACCGAGTGGCATGCATCATACTCTTTCATTTTCACTCTCTTTCACCTAATACACACACCTACTTTGTGAAAGAGAGTTAAAATGGAAGGATATGAATCACTTGATACAACCTTCCTACAGCTTCTGTATGCTATATTTTTTCTCTGGGGCCAATGTACAGAGGGGGAACATGTTTGACGCATGCAAACACGCAAGACGATTCCAAATGATCATAGGATAACTTACTTTGGGGAAAAAACACTCCAAATGAAAAGATGATTCCTCATTAAGAGCAGTACGATAGTGTACGTGGTCAAGAGCGCGGAATTGAACAACAGAGGAAGCAAACAAGGAAGACCAAGATTTCTCTTCATTAAGTCACCAACTTTGACATTCTTCTTGATAATATCTATGTTTCTGTCACAAACAGAAATATACATAACCAAGCTGAAAAGAGCTAACATCGGCGAGGCATACGTGATGATGAACATTAAGATTCCAGAGACTAGTGTCGAGTGGCTCGAAACACCCTGAAGCGATTATAATTGATTTTAATCAACAAGTTTTTCTTAAACGAGCCATAAATAAAAACAAAAGTATTTCCAGGAAACATACAATGAAAGCTCCAGCAACATCAATGGTAGCAAGAGTGTTGGTGTTACCAAGACCAAAATGACCTGCCATCCCCAAGTAATATAGCGCCGCTACCTAAATTTTACAAGTGATCACTATAAATAGTATTTGGGGCTTAAAAAAAGATTATCTTTTTGTAAAATAATGTAATGCTAACCTCAACCAATTTCGGGCCTCTATTTGATGAATAGTATATGGTAGCCAAGATTTGGACAAATAGCAATATCAAAGGCATCGAATTTACAGGCTGCTGTAGCAATAGCTGTAAAAGACACCACGCAAATACGTAACCCCACCCAACTACAAAAGCAGAATCCTTTATCCCTTCATTTAAAAGCTTCCCTAAAGGCATTAACCATGGGACACTGGTGACAGTTCCAACTACTGTGAAGCCAAGGACTGCATAAATCGTTTGAGCCATTTTCGTGGCACCGTGTCCCGTTGAATCACTACCTTGCTGCTTTATCATATGTTGCAGAATTAGCAATCCCGGTAGTAAATACGCGAATGCGATAACCGTTATAAAAGATTTTCTGGGCCACATTGACCAAAGAAGAACTACAACACTTATGGTGATAAGTAAGACACTAGACACGAGCTGCAGGGAACGTAAATGAGCATTCCCTGTCTGCTCAAACCATTTCGAGATATCAAAAAGATGGGCCCAATTAACACCACCTCTATGCCAAGCTCTCATCAGTCTTCCACAACAAAGAATTACCATTAAAGACAAAATTTGAAGTGAACTTTGTTTACGTTGTTTTTCAATCATAGATGTAGATCCAGGCAATGTAATATCTGCTGTCAAATTTTGTGTAGCTTTTCGAAGAAACACCAAAAACAAGGAAGAAGTCATGAAATACCATATGTATTGCTCTTCTTCAACCATAGAACTAGATCCCATGCTTAACATGACAAAGCAAATTATACCCACTGCAAGAACCTCATCCAAAGACCATCCATTATTCGTGACATTACTGGCTCGAGAAGCCTCGTGGTGTTGTTCCTTGACATGGGTTTCACGGAGAAGCAAAAAAACAAGGTTCAACAGCATCAAGCATGATAAGACCATTGCAGATAATCCCAGAGCTAGTTTTCCAAATGGTCTCTAAGAACGACATGAAAATGGTACGTCAGCAGCAAAGATAAAGAACAAGGGAAATAAAAACTTGATCTTTCTATCAGTGATACACAGGATTTTTTTTTTTTTTTTTTTTTTTTTTTTTTTTTTTTTTTGTGTAAAACTTACGTCAGTTACCCTACGGGCCAGCCATTCACTTGATGTTTTGAGAAATTTATGATACGCTGAAGTAATGTTACTGCAGTCACGTACACCAGTAAATCTGCTTACAGAATTTAAAAAAAGCAATCAAATTTAGCATATATTTGATCTGTCAATAAAATAGCTAGTGAAAGGAATGACTTTGAGGTACCTCGAGGCTTCCCCCCTTTTCCACGCTTCATGAATGGAAGCAGCATCCAAATATAGGCAACAAAACATCTCTTCAACACTTCCATATAATAATTCGGTCCCAGATTCATCATCAATCTGATGAACATTGCATGTAAAACTTTTGCAATCAAGCTCAGGTAGTTGCGTTTGAAGTAGCCGAAGTAATTGCCAAGAATTCAATTCCATTAATCTGAGCAGTTCATCATCTGTGATATTACAATAGAGGATCAACTATAGATAACAGCCGGAGAAATAGAAAAATCTAGGGAGAAATCCAAAAATTATTAAGGTTGTATGCGCCAATTGTAGTTTTGAAAAAATTAAAATGTTCCTAGATTTTCTTTTTTCATCAGACCATACTGAAAATCACTGTGGACAAACAAAAACTGTAAGAGCTAGAAACATAGATTTGATTTAACCCTAAGTCAGTTAGCACATTACAGGTATTCATCGAAATATATGGCTTGACTCAACTTATGAGAAGGTAGGATTACATAGAATGTCGTCTTATGCCCTATATTCAACTTCAGTATGCAAACTAGTCGGTTTTGACATTAAACATAAGGTATATATTTTTCCCTGGAAACCAGTCTAGTTCTTTACGCGTGAAAACAGGGATAAAGACACTTTTGGTCCCTTTTGTTTCAAAAAAAAAAAAATGCGATTTTACCCCAAAGATTCTTATTTTTCACTTTTACCCCTCGACTATGCAATATCTTTTGACCTTTTCAGTCCAATTTGTCACATGTCTAACAACCATCCTTGAAGGTAAAACAGGCTGCCAAGTTTTCCAACCAATGAAAAGTTGACATGTGGCGAAATGAGCTGAAGAAGGTATAGAAAGAAATGCATAAATTTGGGGTAAAAGTGTAAGCTGAACATTGGGGGTAAAATTGCAAAATTTATGAAACAAAAGAGAGCAAAATTGCCTTTATCAATTTGAAAATGAAAACACGAGCCTTTTGAAGATGGTAGACCTGTTAATGCTTTAAAAGCTTCTCCCATTAGAAAGCCAACATTGTTCTTGGGAATGGGTAAACCAAAAAGAAGCGCCAACGTAGGAGCTATATCAACCTAGAGAAAGAGACAAGAGAAAATAAAATAGCATCAAACTACCATTTGAATTCATTCCAAGGCACTTGAATCACATTGACAATGTTCAGAAGCATAAACGAAGTAACAAAAAGGCCCTGAAAGACATGTTACTATTTGGTTGATTTTATTACCTTGTACCCATAAAGTTTTACTTAACTTTAGCAAAGGAAAATTCTAACTTAAAGCTGCCTGCCCCTATTTATTGCATTAGACACTGGCACTTAGCCGCTAGGCTCTTATCTACCTGGAAGCCAAATTGCAACAATGAATATATGCAGAGATTTAACCTTGTGAAATAAGAAGTAGTTTCTCCTCCTTTATCTATTCAATTTCGTAAAAAGACGTAAGAAATTTCTCCTTTAATGCAAAAGGCAGCAACATTTTCCATGATGGCTAAAGTTATCAGCTTTTCCTCAAGAAATGTATGTATGAGTCTAAATCAATGCATGGCTGAAACATACAGTAGATCCGACATATCTGCATACATATAATTCAAAGCAGATAGTGCAGATCAAAACTGTTATGCCATGCTAGGTTGCGCAGGTACATAATTTTTGAAAAATATAGGGTATAGCAACAAGGGATACGCGTAAATATTGAAAATGAAGGGACGAAGTTGTACATATTAAAACTATAGAGACCAGACTATAAATATTAAAAATCATTAAATAAGAGAATTTCAAGATGGCTTTTCTTCATTTGCTTTGTATTTTCTTCATTTCCGATGCCTTCTCTCTAACTGCCAGCAGGTTTTATTCATTTCACGCGAGTTACGGATAACTGGATCTCAAAAACCAAATTTAAAAAAAATTGCACTTCAGCCCCAATAAGTATTCAGGAGGTATCTGGTGCGTATGCGTGTAGGATACACACCAAAATCGAGGCTCGGTACCAAACAAGAGTATTTGTGCATCCTAGTGACGCGGTGAGCTTCACAGTACATTTCCCTCTATATTGTCTTATATTGTAAGTAACATCCTTCATTTAGAGACAACATGAGAAGGAAAAAGTAAATTTTGGGTAAGGGCATAAAGTAGACCTGATTCGCAATGTTATTGGTTGTTGACAAATAATCAAAATCTCCCAAGCCAATAAAAAGTGCCAAAGCATCAGTTTCCTCGAAGGATGAACCCCCATGATTACCATTTTCAGTCATGCCATGATCGCTTACGATCAGCTGCAATGTAAAGGACAAAAATGTCAAGTCAAACATAACAAGGGCTCAAATCAAACACAAAGAAACAGAGATATTGTTATATTAATCCAAAACAAGCCAGCATCATATTCAAGCATACACAAGGAGTTACAAATATCACATGCGTGAATTCCATTATAAAAGTAACTTCATATCAGAAAGAAAAATTAAGGGCTAAACATCTAAATACCAGTCAGCAGGAATAAAGCGGGACAAACCAAAAGTGTCCGTCCAGGATTGTCCTTTTGATTTCTGATACTAAGGTCAATCATACTAATCACTTCATCCATCTCCCTGAGTTTTGGTCCCATCAAGAAACTGAAAGATCATATGAAAAGCATTAAGATGAGAAAATTTTAACTCCTCAGCACGAAACTAAACCAGATTAGTAAAAAAGAATGCAAGAACCTATTGCGTCCTCCAATGTGTCCAACATGATCTAAACCAAGATAATGAAGAATCTGCAATGTAATAGCTTTGATCAGATCTAAGAGATGCAATGTAATAGCTTTATCTTCACAAGTCACAATATAACTTCGATTTCACATTCGAGGATCTGTAAAAGTCATACCAAAACATTCCAGTCAGACCTGTTGAGCTCAGCGCTCAAATGTCGAGAAACATTGAGATCCACTTGAACAGTATCTTTAACCTGAAGCAAAAGGAAGAAACATAGCATATCTTGAACAGTATCTTCTAACTATTAGGCTTTGACACTGGATATAAAATACAAGATTTGAAGAATCAAATAAGACAACTAGTACATCTGACGATAAGCGAAAAGAGCACAACCAGACTAACATTCTACCCATTCTTAAAAAATGCTACCAGAGGCAAATAACAATTTTTTTACATTTTAACACATGATCCTGCAGAATATACATTTGGCGAAAGTGAACGCTCTTATCTTGCTTTAGAAGCCTGATGCCTTATAATTATTGCTGTTAGAAGTATGGATGATAAAGAAAAGTGTGGGATTGAAAGCCTTGATCTTGATCCTTTCTGTTATTCAACTCTCCTTAAATAGAGTAGAGTACATAACGTAAATAGCTATCCTACTGTAACATTATCCTATAGATAATTTTATGATGCAGACTCATCTAGAGCACGACTCCTATACCAACATTAAACTTTCATAACAGTTGCCTTCTAGCAAAATACAGCAACTTTTTATTCTTTTTTGCCTCATGTACATCATCCAGTAAGGGGGTTCCCCCAGGACTCTCCATAGCCAATTTTCGATTTATTATTTTCTTGCATTGTGAAGTTCTTTTTGACGATAAAATGGCCTAGTTGTTGAACACCTATTTTAGGTTCACTCAATATCAAACATTCTCCTTCTAGCTTTACTATTTCTGTGCAGCTTTGTCCTACCTATTCATCTTTTTTGCATTAAACAGCTCTTTTGAAATACTACATCCGTCCCAAAATATGTATTTTTAGAGGTTTTCACATAAATTTTAGACCAAAAAATCCAAAATAGTTGTAAAGTAAGGAAAAGTTGTTGGGTACAAAAATCTGCTAAAAAGACTTGTATTTCAGGATGAAGGGAGTACACCTAACAGCTCGAGCAAGGAGCCTGAGAAATTAAGTAGAATGAAAAAAAAATGTTCATTCAACATGTTATGTTTCTGCTTTGGGAATATTCCATGATCAATAAGAGCTGGCTATCCTTTTATCATCACGATCTAATGAAATTTGTATCAGTCAATCACCAGTTTAACAAAAGTGGAGGCTACTGTTAGGCAAATAACAGGAAACCTGATATTTCAAAGTTTTTTTACACATAAAACCCGCAAAAAAGAAAGCTAAAGCGACTTACAAAAAAACTGCTAACTCCATCGTGCCTTGTGAACATACCAGGAAACAACTTAAGCCATGTGTCGTCACCAAACATCAACATCTTCCAACCAAGCCTAAAAAATTGCCCTGTAAATCAACCAAAAGCATGTTATCTGTTGGGGTCATCACAAAAAGGACAAACTGAACCAAATAAGTCCCTTAAAAATGAACAAACTTACCAACAATATTATCATCTAGCATTGCCTGTGTGTTGAAATTGAAAGCAACGTCTAAAAATCCTCCAATTGCTCCAGAAACCATGGCCTGCATTATAAATTACAGAAGCAAGCTACAGGTGAATTTTACGCCACAAAAGCCAACAATTGTAGCAAAGTAAATGATTTACATGCCTTTAAGCGAGGCATTGTCACAGTAGGAGGTGCAGCCTTTGCATGGTAGCCTATTGCTTTCCCCTTAGCTAACAATTCTTGTGTATAAGGCATAGCTTCCATTAAAGACTTAGACGGACTATGACCACCCTTCCCGAGCACAAACTCTGCTGGTAGACCATCAATAACCTAAGAAAGCAAAAACATCAAGAAATTGCTTTCTTAACAATATTTTCAAAAAGGACGCAGGTGAATCTGCTTCTAAAATATACTTCTTCAAGATGAATTCAGTCAGAAAAGAAAAGGGAAAAAGGACACATACCATCAGTATTAGCCGGTCATATAAAGGAGGCACACCAGATAATTTCTGGACGAAAGAACAGAAAAGCAAGCCCGTATTAAAACAGTCGGTTGCCAACAAAATTAGCAGACAATACATAAAATACAAATACACATGAAGAATGACTCCCATTGACCCCAGATTCCCATTGACGAATTAATCATCAAGACTACAATGCAAAAGACCGTTATTACATTTCATCACTATTCCCATACACCTTCGAATCAATTTAACAGGATTTTCAATTCCCTCTCCACCAGAAGGCAGGTGTGTGAACCCCAAGCAATTCCATTTCAGTTTCATATCACACAAAGTTTAGCAATAAGGGTTTACTTCCACCAAATTAATCGCTGCTTGTAGTTCACGCTGCCCCTTAATTCAGTGGCTTCTTGTAATATAGAACCCAACTGTTCTAACAGCATAGGTATACGTCCACTGATTAGAATAGCCAATTTTCCTACGTTATATACGTTATGTTAAAGAAAAGAATTCCCCTAAGTTCTTATTCTAAAAGCACAACATAGACATTGTCAACCAACAAACATTTCTATTCTAACAAATGCAATAAAGGTATCAACTTGACCTTTAAAAATAAAAATTGCTACTTGCCCATCAAATGTGAAATCCTTTTCCCTCAAAACCCATCTCAAAAAATGCAAATTCAGCAAAGCAGATATACAAAAGCTAAAATTGGCACACATACTTGATACAATGAGTGAAGGTGAGCAGAAGGTATAGCTGAGATACTATAATCTTCATTGGCCTCAGACCCAGGTGGATAAAAACTCTCCAACCCACTGACACACCAAAAAGAAGAGATTTTTTTTGTGATTTTTCTGCCATGACTCATGACAAAGCTAAGAATATAAATCAAGTGGAAATAAAAAATGTACCTGATACCCGAGAGTGAAGATTTAACGGGAAAGAAGCCCACCAAGAAGAGAAGTAATCCAGCAATTTGAATCACGACTGCTATCAGTGTAAGGATTGTGAATTTTTTGCAAGTTATTTTGTTATTATTAGAAGATGAAGATGACATTTTCTACTTCCAACAATTTTTCTGATTAACTAAAGCTATCGACTGCAGATCTATTTGGTGTTTCAAGGATGAGAAATTGAATGTGCAGGGCTCGACCCCAACCCCGCTTCCCAGTGAACTTTGTGAAACAGTTACAGTATTTTGTGACACAAATCCAACACCATTATTTTACCGGGAAAACAAGGCATTGTTCACTCCCTCACCCTCGGGAAATTGGAAAATCAGGCTCGGTAATCTTCCTCATTTGTAAAAAAAGATTTCGTTTTCTAAGAAACTCGTTTTTAGGTAATACGACAATAATATTGTTGTAAGAAATATTGGCGTTTAAATCCTCATTATGATAATAATAATGGAGTTAAACAGATTTTACGATAATATTATTATCGTTAAAACTCTTTACGACAATATTATTGTCGTATAACTTAAAAATGTATTTTTGAAAAATAAACTTTTTTTTTTATAAGTGGAGGGTCTGATCAAGTATGATTTACCAATTTCCCATCCCTCCCTCATAAGGAAAATTCTATAATAAATGGTGTGTCTCAAGTGGCATACATTCCAGTCACTCATTTCTAAATTTACACACGATAAAACTGTATTATGTGAAATGAAGTAAAAATGAGAGTCTATAATTTATGACACTTGGTACAACATTTTTCACTGAATAATAAAGTGGTTTAATAGTTCGATAATTTTCGTGGCCGATCGGACTCAACTTGACTCATTGTGGGGTAGCGCTACTGGTATTTTTGGGTTTAAGGTGAGTCAAATTTTTAATAGTTGAAGTTTTTTTTTAAAAACATACTTATCGTGTTTTTAACTTCCTTAAATACAAAATTCAATTTATTGATAGTCTCAAAACATGCCTACAAAGTAATCTTTTCTAGCATATTTAGAAACAAAAACCAAATTCATAAAACTTGTTTGTATGTCTAATTTTTTTTGGGGCCAGGTAAATTTTTTTATTGGGACCTTTATCAAATGGAGTAAAAAAAAAATTGGGCATTTATCAAAAAAAAAAAAACATATTATATTAGGTTGAATCAGATTGAATCTATAGGGAATTTTTTTTTTTTAATAAACACGTACTGTTGCGCCCGTAATAACACTGTTAGTTAGCTTTAAGACGGTTGTCTCTCCCGCTCTCTCACGAGGGCCGGCCCTAGTCCGTATTCTAAACTAATCAATTTCAAGCATTTTCATACTCAATATTTAAGAAATAAAAATTTCATTTTAGCATATTAACTTAAACTGAAATATGTCAAAAACATTTTATATTTTACGTGCATTTTTGAATAAAAGCACGTATATTATTTAATAACTCAAAAATAAGCTCAAAAACAACTTGAGTTCGAAGGTGATCATAATAAAGCTTGAGTTCAATACTCGTGTCAATTTTATGCTCGGGCTCGAGTTCATAAAAACGCTTGACTCGACGAAATCAATGCTCGACTCGTCTCGACTCAGATGGTTTACACCTTTAGTCATGTGAATCAAGAACAGATCCAGGGAAAATTCTAATATAGGAAGTCTCTATCAAGCAGTAGTCGGATGATCACATCGTATGTAGATAAAGACAGCTATTTTGTTTGTTTGACACGCGCGTAGTCTATCTCGACGATCCGATTAATATGAAAGTTCCTACAAATGAATTACCCAGATCCAGATACAAAGTAAATTCATTTCAAATCATGATGTCCCAAAACAACAGTCAACTCATAATAAATTCATTCTGCAGTTTTTGACAGGAAACAGAGGAAAAAGAATGCCTCAAATCATACACAAGCGTTAACACCAAGCATTTTGTGTTGAATTTTTTATGGTCTACATAAAATATAAGAACAATAATTCAACATGCACACGTTCTCGCAATCCCGCTTATCATATACGAGCCGTTGATGATGACACTTGACTCCACAGATTGCGGATTTTGAATGTGTAAGCATGTAGCATTCTCGATAAATGGTAGGATCTCGAGAAACAGAGATTTAACACAGTTAAACAACCTATTCCTTTTTCGATTTGGAAAGTGCTTTTTTCCTCTGTCCGAGCATATACGTATACATGTGAGGACTGCCTGCATATCGTAATTTACTATCAGAAACAAATAAAACAACACTCGAGCCTTATTCCCACAATGCGGTGTGGGGGTCGGGTCGGCTAAATAGGATTAAAAGAATAAAAGAGAATTTTTCCATTAAAAAGGCGCATGAAAAGAGTCATCATGACCTGGGACATATACACCGAGGACAGCAAGTGCCGCGAAGTAGTAATCAAATGAGAAGTTCAAAGTGTTAGGCATCCTCAAGCAATACTTTGCAGATTCCTGTTAGTATAATAAAAGTTCCAGAAAATGTCAAGAAAATCGCTTTTCGTATAACAATATATTAGTCTAAAACAAGACCCATATTTTGGTTTTTTTTGAGTTTGTTTTACCTTGATAAAAGGCAGTGCAGTGTATATTAAACCAACTTCACTTGTAATGCCTGATGGATACAGCAACATAAAGGTGCTATACCTGCCAACCAATTGCGTTTGAAGCGTGTTACCGTTTAAATACGTAGAATATTTTCACCTTCCAAACCAAAAGCTTACCTTAGCCACAAGAGCCATGAAGGTGCCGAACCAAAAGCTTCCTTCATGCCAAAGAAGGAATAACGGATGATCTGTTGTGAAGCACACAAAAGAAGATGTAATTGTAAAGTAATGATCTTTACAATGTGAAATCGTTTTCTTGACAAATCTTCAAAAGGGATTACAGGACACGAGCATGAGGAGGCATGTCCAACAGTTTCAAAAGATTTGATTTTTTTTTCATAATAAAGACGGTAATAGTGGATTCAAACCCCAGGATTTACCTCTGTAATAGACCAGCTAATTACCAGTGAGCTAACAAGCACATGCGTCCGGACCTGTGAAAAAAAGCCTCCTTTCAACACTAAAAAGTCTTTACCAGTAAAACATAAGAATAAAAAAAAAAAAATTGATTACGCCAAAGCTGATCAGACCTCGGGAAAGCTCCATAGTATTCCCCAAGTTACATATAACCTTGAACTTATTTGAGGCAGAGTTGCAGAAACTGGGGATCGTACTAAACCTTCAAGACAAAAAAGACAACGTTTATTGCAACTAAAACTGAACTTTTCTATGAAATTGGAGTGTCCATTTTGGTAAAATGTACTTACCAACTAGACCATGAATTATCTGTTCAACACAATTTCAAGAAGGATGAAAGAAAAGAAAAAAGTTAGGATAGCTATTGCAAAATTAGCAAAATATCTCATGCAATTAGGTGCATTAAAAAATGTAACATTAAGAAAATGAAAGATAAAAGCTAGAGGGCAGCATCGTATATCAGGATGAACTTTACGCCGTTCTATTGATTGTTGTAATCAAAAAACATATTACATACAATTTTCCACAACAATTTTTGCATCAAAGATCGTATGGCTCAAGTTTATAAGCGATAAATTCATGAGCTTTCTTTTCTTAATTAACATGATTTCAGCTTCTTCACCAATGCTGCTACCAAACTCATTTAAGGCAGCAATCCCATTTGCAGAATCAACATACTGATCCTGACATGGAGTTTTAGGATATCCTAGAATAGAACACACCAGCCAATCTTAGGATGCAAAAAACACTATTTGAATACCATCGAAATATATAAGCATCATTATTCATGGAGGATAAAATACTTTAGTTGTAGGGACCGAGGGCGGATCCGTTTTGGTGAGGCCAACACTATCACATAACATCATCAAATATACATACATTGCACAAAGTAAGCTCACTTCACAGATCACAACACCGGCCACACACGACGAAAAAAAGTATATTTTACACAGTAAATCCAAATTGAAAACACCAAAGTACTTTCCAGTAAATGTGGCATACATTGACATATCATTCTCAATTTCAGATACCAAGACAAAAAAAAATAGCTTTTCAGTTACAAAAACAAATCAAAAAAGGGCAAAGGGAAATGCCAATTACCTCAAGGATTGCAGCGGATTGAGCAAGAAGCAGGGGTTTCTCAATAGCATCATAAACATGCAAGTGTCCTGACTCTAACAAAGTTTTAACAGCTAAATAGAACACTTGCAACCTACAAATTGAACGATAAAACATTTATAAAAAAAAAAATGATATTCCAAACAAAACCCAATTGCCCGGCAATAAATTAAACAGACCTTCAACAAAATCTGGTGCTAAAACAAATTTAAAGAATGAAAAAAGAAAATAAATTTACCATCCAACAAAAACTGTCCAATTGTAAATGGTGAGGTAAATGCGTTTAAGCCCAGATGAAATTCCAGCCATTGAACAAATCTCTAAACTGCGCTTTACTTGTACGGGGAGAAACAAAGGTAGAAAGGTAGAATTATAAGCAGATTTCGGAGTAAGAAGAAAATAGTGTAAAGCAATAATTTATGAGAAAACAGGTGAGTGGATCACCGATCTGGGGTTTAACTACTACTAGTATTGGTATCTTTCACTTTCAATCGTTCAACTGCCAACTGAAAGATTTAATTCCTCTTGAACCGGCCAATAATCAAAGAGTCGTGTATGTTTCCATACAATATTGACCGGTTTGAATTGGAATTGGGATCCTCTGCCGTGAAAGTCGCCTGCTTTGTGTGTCTTTGTGGCGTGAAAGCGGCGTCGTTTGCTTTCGCGCGCGCCGCCGTGGCCAAGTGTATCCGTCCTTGCCCTAATTTTAATCTAGGACCAAAACGACGTCGTTTCCCTGCCAAACGACGCCGTTTTGGCGTCACAGCAGCATCTGCTGTGTTTAACCTACAGCAGAGGATCCGACCTCGTTTGAATTGTTACAAATGAAACGTAAGAAGTTTGATCGGATGAAGGCGTGCATGGTTATATGATGATAAACCGGTCGACATTAGAGCCTAATTATGAATGCAAACGAGGAAGCGGTTGTCTTTATCCGTTCAACGGAGGCGAGGCTTTTTAGGGGGGACCCAGGCCAATTGGCCCTCTGGGTGGGTGGCTCCTCTATCGGGTGTCATAAAGATTAATATGAATGCAACACGGACGGAGGAAGCCTCGGCCATTGGTGTGCTCCTTCGCATCCACGAGGGGCTAATTGTGCATGTTGTCTCGTAACGGATTTTTGGAAATTTGGATGTAGAAGCGTTAGAGTTCTCTGCAGTCCTGCAGGCCTTAGACTTGTCATCATTTAGAGGGGTTTCTCAGATTATCATTTAGACCGATTCTTTGTCATGCATACAACGTATTCAAGGGGCCGCCCGTGACTTATCTTCCTCGGAATGCTTGGTTTCGGATTGTCTGAGTTTGGCGAGGGCATTCCAAGAATGCACGTTTCGCTTTGTTAGGAGGTCTGGCAATAAGTCATCCCATTGTCTCTGTAACGACCCGTCCCAAAAACTACTTATTTTTCGGGAAACGAATCGTTCGGCCATGTCTCAAAATAGAATCTCGGGACACGAAGCCTCATACTTAGCTATTATTTAAAACAAATGCGGAAGCTTAAAAGATAGGAAATCAAATTCTCGGGTCTAATCCCAATTATTACATCACAATCCATCAAGTCCAAAACAAGATATAATATAACTCCAAACATAAATAGAACTCTCAAAATATTATTATCATCTCCATCAACTAGAAGACTATAAATCCACATAGCTCCACCCGGGCTCTAAACTCAGCTAAAATAGTAGGCAAGACTATTATCCTCCTCCGCACTGAGACTCTGACACTCATCTGAAAAACATGGTAGAGGTAAGGGGTGAGCACAATTGCTCCGTAAGGAGAAATGCATCAAAAGGGAACTAAGGCAGTCACTGGGCAGACACGCCAGAGTTCACTTTTGAGTTAAAAAGAAAATATGAATGTTTGTATATAACAATTAACATAGTTAACAAGCTACCAAAACCAATGCTGAAAATAAATAAACAAATAAATATTGTGCAGAGATGAATGAGTCTAGTGTAAACATAGTATGGCTTTTTAGTTATTTACTGAATGACATAAAATTCAGCATACTAAGTGAGGCTTATACTAATGTCGACGTATAACAGTTCACAAGTATTACGTCTCATTATTATAAGCGAGAAGGAAACTAAAATATGTAGTGAGACCATGTTCACTATTATCGCCCGTGAGTAGGAAATTGACCGGCTCCGGCCTTTTCTCACTATTATAGCCCGTGAGCGAGGAAATTAGTCTGGGGACTTCGAGGATTCATTTCTTTCTGTCTAATTTCATACTTAACTATGAACCGTCACATAATCTAAATCTTATGTCAATATATATATATATATTCAGCATGTTATAAAGAAAAATTATTTTCTTCTTAAAAACACTGAAAGGTAACATGAAATGCATATATGACTATGTTTTATGCAAGGAACTAATTTGTTAGCCGCAAAATCATTGAATGTCCACAGGACTGTGACTATAATTAAAAACTTGACTATTTGATGACTCGCATCTTTTGGCTAAAACAAAACAAAAATATGAACAACATATGTCAAATAAGCTTATCATGCAAACATTCTTTTTAACTCAAATACTACAGTAAAGGTTTTCTTTCCAACCTACAAATTTGATTGCCAAGGAACCGCAACCGTATACTATACGTACATATAATAACATTTTTGCTCAGGTTTACCGATTGTCCAAAAGTTGAGGCTTTGCTGTAAAAATGCAAATGCTGAAAGAGAAATAATGCAAAACAACTATTAAAAATAGAAACAAAATATCCAATTGATACACCCCTCCTTACCTCTTAAAGCTTTGAGATATCAACACTTGCAATTTTTAAAATCCGTTATCACCCATTGTTTACACTGCAACTGACTGAACAAGGGCTAGAGGGTAATTTCGTCATGATATTGTAAAAATTCGATTAGTTATCGCCTCCTTAATATGCGTGCCAAAGTCAACGGTGACTTATATTTTGGACCGGAGGTAATAATTGGTAATGTGCAGAAGATAGAAGGATGGTTAGTGTAGGCTTGTGAAGGCTATATAAAAGGACAAAATTCCCATTCAATTGTCTCATGTACAGTAAACGATGGAACATTAATTTAAACGTTTTGGCCTCTTCTTTGTCCCACATTAAATAGCAAAAGAAATTTAAAAAAAAAAAAATGAACGGTTTATCACAGTCTCGCCCGTGCATGCCTATCTGCAGCCGGTTTAGTTAGCTGGGGTGATTCTCCACCACACGATGTAGTTGATGTGTGTATTTTTGGATGTTGCTTAATAAAAGTTGTTTTCCATTCCCGTAAGAAGAAAAAAATTTATGATGGGATGAAAGTGTATGACCAAGTCTCTAATGAATTGAATTACTAGTGAACTACTCATACTCGATTCAGGAATGAGTTTGATTCAATTTAGTTTTTTTTTTCGAGTTTAGGCTCAAGTCAAGCTAGTCGAATGACTAAACGAGCCGATCTCGATCTCGAGTCAAGTATCAGACGAGTCAATCTCGATCTTGTCATATTTTATAAATAGATAAATGAATTTAAAAAAAAATAACCGAGCTTACAAACTGGGTCGAGTTATATCGAATACTTGACGAGTCAAATTTGATCTTGTTTTTTTACGGCTCAGTCGAGTTCGAGCCCGGGTTTTTTTATTCGAGCTCGACTGCTGTCTTTATATGAAAAAAGTGATACCATTTTTACTGAGAAATTCTTACCCGAGGAGTCCTCGAGTGCACCGCCCTGTTGGATGTGCGACATGTACGCAAGAAGCAAATATGTGCGACTCGAGGACTCCCCGGTAGAATTTCTCCTTTTTAATACCAGAATATAAAGTGGTTGAAAATAGAAAAACATTCACACACACACAATGGTCATTGATTGCACTAACAATTTAGCTGAAGAGATAATTTCAGCTAAACCACAAAAAAAACATACAACTGTGGTTAAGAAAAAAAAAGGATCAACTAGAAGCCATGTAAAAAAAAAGTTAGCTTCTGATTACAGTCAGAAAATCAATTGTTAATTGCTTTAAAAGGACATCTTTGATCAAGAATGCCGTCATGTTTCGAGGACGATTTTGGCGTTGAAACCGTGTTTCTGTTCTCTTTTACAGGATCAAAAACGCCGCCACCATCCACAAATTTCATGTCCAATTCTTCCATTTCTTCATGATCAAAAGCTTGCATTATACAATCCAATCTTTCTGTCAATTGCATATCTTCATCACATAACTCATTAAGCCTGTTTGATGACAACTTCAGCACGTTTTCCATTTCGATAAGTATTAGATTTTTCTCTTGAATTTCCATCTCCTTCATAATCACAGTTGCTGCAACTTCATCCCAAGCTTGATGGAAAGAATTGATCTGTAACTGCATCTCTGACATTTTCGATGAAAAAGAAGCCGTTGAATTATGGGTATCTTGTTCCAGTGACTTCACGATATGCTGGAGATTTTCTATTCTTTGATCTTTCTCTTCTACTTGCTGCTGGAGGGTCTCATACTTCCTCTCTGCATCGACTTGCACCAAAATCGCTCTTTCGAGCTCTCTTTTCATCCACTCTTCCTCTTCCTGATGAGGGATTTCTTTCTGCAACGTGTTGCATTCGGGCGTTTTACTCAAAGAAACGAGTTCTTGCTCCAAAGTGTGTATCTTTTTATCTTTCTCTTCAAGCAATGTCAAGAAGTGAACTTTCTCTTGTTTCAGATTGACTTCGAGGCCTGTTTGTGCAAGAAGAGAAGCCTCGACTTCTCTACGCAGATGGTGATTTTCTTCTAGTTTCTTGTTTAGCTGTTCGGCAATGGATTTCCATATTTGCAATTGAAATTCAGTTTCATTTCCTTCACAGAACTTTTGAGCCAGTTCTTCATTTGCTTTAGCAATGGCAAACCGAAGTTTTTTCACGTGGTTTTTCAAGCTCCGTATTTGGGACTGTACAGATGCTTCAACATCACTGCGATTAATAAGATGATCATCTTCGAGTTTGGTTTTCAATTGTTGAGTAACTGATTTCCATACTTGCAACTCAAAATCAAGTTCAATTGATTCACAAAACTTCACATCCAGTTCTTCATTTGTCCTCCATAGGGTGTTACGGACTTCGTTCAACGTATTCTCCACAGTAAGATTTTGATTCTTTAATTCACAACAGAGTGCATTTGATTCACTCAGTTCCTGTTTTAGCCTTTCAATCTCTTTTACCAGTGAAAGCTCACGGTCTTCGGTTAATAAATTTGCAGACGCAATCTTCTCAGTTAACTCAGCTACCTTCATGTGTTCTACTTCAACCAGTTTTTGAGCTTCTACTAGAGCAAAACTTTTTCCATCCAATAGCTTAATTAAAACAGCAAATCTTTCTTTGTGTTCATTGTCATTCTGAGCTAAGTCAGCAGCATAAGCATTAGCGAATTTCAGTTTAGCAGCTGACAGTTCTGATTTTAACACCAACAACATTATAGCAACCTCTTCAATGTGCAAAGCTTGTTCTAATATCACGGAATCACGAAACTCGGCCTCTATTTTGAGTTTATCTATCAATTCTGTCTTGCTGTCTAACTCCGTACTGCAATGGTTCAGTTTCTCCGATAATGTTTCCATTTGTGAAGTCCAATCAGATTCTTTAGCCTTAAGCCTTTCTGAGCAGTCTTTGTGCTCCTGTTCAAGGCCTTCAAGCTTTTCCGAGGAAGAAGAATCTCCTCCTCCTTGAATATGAGTTTCCTGAAGTGCTTTAAAAGATGATATCAGATTCTTCTTCTCTTGTTCTAGCATCCTGACCTGATATTCCATTTGTTTGTACAGATTTTCCTTTTCGGCCAAAGAACATCTAAGACTTGCAATTTCTTTGTCATTCTGAGCTACGTCAGGAGCATAAGGATCGGAAAACTTCAGTTTAACATCTGACAGTTCTGACTTCAATGCCAACAACGTTATGGCAATCTCTTCATTGTGCAAACCCTGTTCTAATATCATGAAATCACGAGTTTCGATCTCTATTTTGAGTTTATCTATCAACTCTGTCTTGCTGTTTAACTCCATACTGTAGCAATTCAGTTTCTCCAATAAAGTCTCCATTTGTGATGCCCAATCAGATTCTCTAGCCTTCAGCACCTGTTCAAGGCTTTTGAGCTTGTTCCGTAGCTTTGGCAAGGAAGACGGATTTTCTCCTCCTTGAATTTGAGTTTCCTGAAGCTCTTTAAGAGATGATATCAGATCCTCCTTCTCATGCTCTAACATCTTTACCTGATATTCCATTTCTTTGTAAAGATTTTCCTTTTCGCCCAAAGAACATCTAAGTCTTGCGATTTCTTTATCCCTTTCACCTGTCAAGTGTTCAATTGTGGACTTTGCTTCCTCAAATTCTGCATAAACATTGCCAAAATTACATTTTGTTTCAGCAAGTTCTGCCTCCAAAAGTTTTCTCTTGCTTTCTGCATGAGATAGAGCGTTGTTGCACATTTCAAGCCGGCTTTTAAGAGATTCTGAAAGTCTGATTTGGGAATCTAGTTTAGTTTGCAAGATAGAGAGTTCGTCTAGCAATGATGCTCTTTCTTTCTCCCATTCTCTTTCTTTGACACGAAAATCAGATCGAAGCTTCTCGTGGGCTTCTTGTAAATGATTGAACTGTTCCTTCTTCCATTTCAGCTGATTTTCGTACTTGTATTTTTCCTCTTCGGTCTTCTGCAGCATATCATCTCTCTGACTCATTTCTTTGAATGATTTAGTGTCTGTTTCTGAACAGCTGCTCTTTGAAACAGATGCATGTCCTTTAAACCAATTAATTTCATCTTGAAATGACTTCATCAGTTGCTCTTGCTGCATATTCTTTGCATTTGCCTCCTCTAAGGCCAATCCTAGCCTTAAGTTCTCATCTTCATATTTTGTGATCTTATCTTTGCTTTCAGCACGCAGCTTATCATTTAAGGAAGTCAGGTGTTTCACAAGAGCGTCTTTCTCTTTAAATTTTAACTCGATTTCCTCATGCTTTTCTCTTGCAAGAGAGATTTCTTCATTATTTTCATGAAGTTCTTGAGAGAGTTTTTCTATCTTCGAAACTGCCTCCTGGTTCTTATTTAGCTGTTCATTGTGGGCTCTTCTCAAGTTTTCAGAATATTCCACTTTAGTTTGGTAATTTTCCCTGAGTTTTTCATTCTCAGCTTTGACTTCTTCTAAGAGAGCGTCCTTCTCGTTAACTTGTTGAGAAAGTTTGTCTATCTTTAAAGCTGCTTCTTGATTCTTGATAAGTTGCTCATTGTAGGACCTTTTCAAGCTTTCAGACAATTCCAACTTGATTTTGTAATTTGCCTGGAGATTTTCAATATTTGCTTTAGCTTCATCCAGCTCTTCATAAACTGTCCCTGCTCCCATTCCTATGTTTACACAGCAAAAGGACGAATTATTGTCAACTACATGATCTATGCATACTTAGAAACATTTCAGTATTCAAGGAAAAGCTTAGCACAACAGAATCTCAAAGACAACAGAAACTATTATCCATACTCATTTATATGAAGAAGAGAAGATGCCTACACATTGTTCTTTTTCTCTCTTACGGTTTACCAAAATTTTCAGTTTTCTGTAATTTGGGCAAATGACTTAAAACTGAAAACTCAAACTGCAGTAAACAAATTGTTGTAAATAATTCAACAGGGATAGATTTGATAATGGCAGACATGTTAAACACTGTTGTCTTATACTAGTGCACTAAATTCGCAGTTTTCATAAAGACGTCCATGCCTTTTCTATTAGATTCATCTAAACATGGTCATACTTGATTGAAACATGAACGTAAATCATCTTAATGAAGAAGGCCTAACCTGGAAAAAGTCCTAAAAGGCCACACAGCTAGAACAAATGACAATCTAACAAGAACTTCAACAAGTATCCAAACCAATGTAAAACTCTGATTCAAAAAGGCCCAGTTAGCTTTGATAATCGTCAAATGTGGCTAAACACACCCTTTATATGTTGATTTTGAAGATGAGATCCTACATCTTTGCATGCACTTTTTCATAAATAAACAACAAAGTTGAGCTAAAAGGACTTTTATTCCTGATGTTCTTAGCAAGAGATGCTTTAGTGGTGGAACCAATAATGCATTTAGTCTGCCAAGTGAGTAGACGAATTCAAAGTATAACCTATCCAAAAAAATGCTTCCCAAAGCATGAAGATCTTCTTATAAAGGTAAAATGTCAATTTTATACACTAGAAGGATTATAACACAGTTTCTAGGTAATTCAAAGAACAATTTAGTTTCGACGAGTATAGCCTAAAAGATTCTCATAATCATATTCACAAACAGCTTCTCTTCTCTCCATTAAATCGAAATTATTGGCTCAATTGACCTTGAAATCCAACGAACCTTTTGATACAGGGCTAAAAGCTAAAAGAACTCTCTTTGAAACACAAAATAATGAATAACAGAACTACAACAGGGCTATTTTCGCAATTGTATTACGGTACACAATCATGGAAAAAAAAGTGCATTTTTCCTATCTCCATGAACAAAATAACCTAAAAGGGAGTCCCAAACTCAGAATAGGAAAGAAATACTACCAAAACCTTGAAAGAATACAGATCAAAGGTCGAAAAAAGATATCAATTTACAGAACGGGATACAAAAACCTCAAAAATCACCCCCTAATTTTGTTAGATATTTTCCCCAAACGAATTGAAAATTAAACAAAGAAAAATGCATGGTTCCATAGAAGTACCTGTTTGTGGGATTCAGGATCATAAATATTCTCTATCGAAGGAGATTTTTCTGTGAAAATGTTGGAATTTCGTCCAAAATCAGGGGAAAAGAGATGGAAGAAGAGAACGGGAGAAATCCGGTTCCACGCTTGCAGGTAACCGTTGGGTACTGCAGAATTTTGAAATAAAGCCTACGGAGACGGACGGCGGGATTTTATAAACCCTTTGATATTTAACGGTGTTAACTCAGATTTGCCAGAATTAGCCGTTGTGTTTATCTGGCGGACACATTGCATATTTTGTGACAGTTGTTCATAAAAAAATAAAAAAAATAATAAAAAAGGGATTTGTTTACGGTGACTCAAATCGAATTCTGAATTAGTCGGCCATAAGAAGAGTCAAACGTATGACATCCTTAAAGATTCGCAAGCCACTTATCATTTAGGCCAGCTACTTGGTTAGCATGTTTAAATATTTGATTATATTACTCCTTGAAGGGACACGTGAGGTTGAATTGTTTTGTCAGTTTTTATTGAATATAAAAAACCTAGAAAGAAAATTTCATAATAAAGAAAATTCATACAACTTCACTAAAGTGAAGAATGAAAAAATAAATTTTAATTACAACAAAATTAATAATAATTTTTCTCTAGAATTTTTTCATAAAAATCCATGAGCCTTGGAATTTTCACCCATAATTTTTTATATTGAAACGTCTTAAAAACATTCAAGGGTGGGTGTATGAAGGGTAAGAGGCTGGAGGGAGTAGTGACAACACATAAAATGAGACACTAAAACAAATAAAATGATATGATCTATACATTTACATAATGACATAAACAAAAACAAAGAAAACAAGAGATCCTTGAATGCACTCACGTGGAAGGGTGATTTCAGTCTTTTGATGAATTTAATATTTGGAGAGGGGTGGTGTTAGCGCAAACAATTTTTCGAGTCATACTAAACGCAACTCGGTCTGATTAAGTCTAGCTCGTTAATTTTATATTTCTTGTTCAATAAGTCGAGTGTAAACTATATATAGTCTTGTTGTATCATTTGATCATCAATAAAATTATTATTCTTTTCGTTACTTATATGGTAGGTATGAGAGTTATAGGTTAAAGTCAAACTTATCCCTACCAACTACCTGATCTGGCTAGCGTGGATAACCCTGTCTCAAAGGCAAAGAGGTTTTTGGCTTTGTCGATGGCAGTATTCCTCCTCCTCCCACCGTCGACGGTCCCCCAACCAGGCCCATTCTCGATGAACGAAACAAGACAATCATTTAGACTTAAATTTTTGACTCAATTTCATGTTTAATTTACATATATAAATGTTATAAGACCTGTACATTGATTACCAAGACACACAGAGAACGATGTATTCAAGTTATACAACATATACACGATGACATATCTATGTGTCACATTGAAAGCATATGTTTACTCTTATTTTATTCTCATTGTAAAAGCCTCCGACGGCCACATTTCACACTTTAGCCTTCAATCAGATAATAGAGAAAGGACTGCAGTGATAAGCCATTAATCCACGCCTTCAAGTACATTAGAAGATGAGAGGAAGGGATCAAACCAATCCACAATGCTGAAAATTCTATTTTGCTTCAAAGAGAGCCGTTGAATTCGAATTGGAAGAGCCAAACCAAGCCCCAAATATATTCATCTACTTAATGGATGGGTTGGTACACTAATGGACATTCACCAACTCATTAGAATGGATTGGATATGATTAAACAACATGTACAAGCAGACAAAACAATTCTATATGCTCTAACAACTCTTTCTACTTCAACCGGACAGATGAGCTTAAATTGAGAAGTTCAACTATAAAATAAGACTCATTAAGACCTTTAAGAAGTTAGAAAATCAATATTCATGCAATATTTTTACATACTCAGGTTCAAAACAAAGCTAAACTCAAGCTTCATTGCTAAACACTCAATGTTTGTTATTTATTGTAAGCAATTTGCTTTGTATAAAATTGAACAAGAAGACTTGCATTATAGATCAATTAACCTTTCAAGAACACTTTGTTTCTCAAGAAAAAACTTGTACAATCCTAAATATAAAATATCAATCATGAAATTAAAGGAACACACTGATAGCCTAAGGCATGAAACATATCAAGTGACTTTGATGGTGAGCTGCTGAAGCTGTCAAAGACTGAGAGAGCAAGCCTAAGATCAGATATAGGGGTAATTAAGATTAAGAGGTTTTTGGAAGTCTTGAATCTAGTAGTCATTAGGGGATCTAGTTGTTTGAAGGAACTCAAGTAAGTTGTAGCTATATTGTTTTCTAGACTGTTGTCTTTGTGAAAGTAGTTTTGTGCTGTTTCTGAAATCAACACTATAAGTGTACATGCTTTATTTATCAATTTTCATCACACAGAGTTCTTTAGTGAATTTTAAAATCCAAGTGGATTTTACCCCTTGATAGTAGAGGTAGGCCTTTTGACTTGAACCACTATACATAGTTGTGGTTAGTATTTCCGTTCTTTACCTTGTGCATCATGATTGCTTGATTGTAACTACTTATCATTCTTGTATTTTTCTTCACACTTAAGCTATAATCATTTAAGAACAATCTAGCATTTCTTAATCAACTTGTATGCCAAAGTAACATGATTAGAACACAAGATCACATTGTCACTGCACAGAACTGTCTTATCTAAACCTTTGTGATCAAGCACTAAATCTTGAAATAACTTTCTGAACTTGGTCACACATATTGATAAATATCTTATCTGCGAGTTTTGAATATAATTTAGCTCATTCAATCACTTTAAGAAGCTCAATTTAGCTTACCATTTCAAGGCAAACAATGAATATGTTTCAGTGTCACTACATTTTGTCTCAGAGTGTTTGTTGATTGAATTGATTTCGTTCTAAGATTAGTAGCTAGGTCCATTAGAAACTATGTTTGAGTGTTTATCATCAAGATTGACCTTAAAACGACATTTATACTTGATTACTTGATCTTGGAAGGGTTTTTAAGTGGTGTAGGAACAAATTTTAAAAGAGAGATTTTGGATTGACAATCATTCAACCCCAATTCTAAAAATTATGTGTTTTAAAGAATCTTTAAGTGTTGTGAGTCTATGAATGTTAAAGGGCTAAGTTAGAACTGAGCTATTTCGCTGATCTTTTGAGCTAAGAATTTGTTTGCTGATCGAGGAGCTATGATTTCAACTGAGACAAGAAGTGTGCTAGCTGAGATACAAAGTGCTCTATTAAAGATTTGTATATGAGCAGTATTGTAAAGCTAATGAGAAAGACAATCTTATGTGCAAACTGATTACAAGGTGAAAAATCAGTGGTGAACTGATTCTAAGCTTAACAGCCGAAAAGAATCAAATATTGTAAAAATGTGTCAGTGTTTATCTTCAAGAACACGTCGAACTAACATTCTATCAAAGGTGTTTAAGTCCAAAGAGAGACTTTGGTCACAAGGATCAAACCACTATAAATAGTGTGTTCACTATTTTCCTCCACTTATTTGTCTTCTTCATATGCATATATCTGATATGTGCTTAATTGTCGATGTATTGCATGCTTTAACTTTGATAATATTAGCTTATAGCTCCATAAATTATGGCTGCCATCTTGATCAATCTTGTTTGCATATCCGGTTGTTAAACTTAATTTATTTTCAATATGTTGTTGCAAAGTGTTACTGCTGCAAGTCTGCAACCTGTTACTACTTTTAAATCTTGAACATTGTACTTGATACTATATTAGTTTGAACATCCGATTGCCTGCCAAGTGTATCTACATTGTACTTGAATCTAACTTGAATATCCAACTGAAAAGTTGTTAAACACTTTGAGTAAACAGTTGATTGAATTATAAGCTTGAGCTTTTATATATGTTTGTGGAACTAGAACTTTGATCTTTGTTTTTAAAGCTAAGTTTGAGTCTTATTCTGCATTCTTGAAATTGTTTGCATATACACTAGATCCATGTGGAAAGTCTTTAAGTTTTAGGGGAAAATTTAAAAAAAAAAGTTAAATTTTCAAAGACTACAATTCAACTCCATTATGGTAGTAGAAGATCATAATCTACTACATACACAATTTCGAAATCTTAAGTTCAAGTTTTACCACCACCTTACGTGAGTTAAATTTGTTTGACTTATTTATTTGCTAATATTGTTGCAGTAGAAAAAATTAGCACAAGCTTGTGTACATTATTCACTTTGTAGAAAATTAGTTAGGACATGATATATTAATTAGTTTATGGCCATTCTGACATCATTTTCAACGGTTGTAAGTAAGGACATTTTAGTAAAAAGGACTTTGATAGCTACTCCAGAGTCCAGAACTATAATTCAAGATGGTGCCAATGAAAAAGACGATAGTGAGCAGACAGCACTTAAGTATATTTGTCACTTTGCTCAACTAAAAGTCTAAAACCACCGCTTTGTATAGGAAATTTGCCCCTTAAATTCCTACTTCTTGTAGCTAAAACTATTGCTTTAATTACCTTTTCATGTTTTCCTCTGTTTATTCGTCCATCAAAATCTGGCAAAAGAAGAGTGTAAAAGGGAGTATATTTTGCTTGCTCTTTATATCAGCTAATTTCGAGAATAAATTAAGACCCATTTGAGGATTAGTTGAGATGGAACGTGGGTCGAGCTCAGGAACTGGAGAAAAGAGGGATAAGCAAAAGGGTCAGACTCTGTGGTCTGTTTTGCCCAACATTGAACCCTTTAGACCAAGAAAGAATTTTTACGATCCAAGAGAGTTGAAATCTTGGGCTAAGAAGACTGGTTTTGTGTCCACTGCTTTCTCCGGGGAGAGCCAAAGGGGAGGAGGGAGTTTTCCCGCTAGTAATCAGAATGACGACAAGGAGAAGTTGGATTTGGAAAAAAGCATTGAGATAGATCCTATTTTGGGGAGGAGGGATATAAAAGGAAGACTTGAGGTTGAAAGAGATTTGGGGTCCGGAAATGGAGTTGGTAGGAGAGATAATGATAGGATAGTGGAGTTGAGGGATGGAAATGTGAGAGGTGAGAATCAGAGAAGCGGGAATGTGAATGCTGGTGAGGTTATTAATGATAGTGGCAATGCCGGGTTGCCCGGTAATGTGGACAGAGTTCAAGTGACTAATCAAGGTACAGAGTTGAGAAAAGATGGTGGAGCTTGGGAGGAAGAAGATGGAATGCCTGTGTTTCCAAATACGGAAGATCCGAGTGATGGAGGATGGCAGCAATCACCCCGAATAAAGTGCGGATTAAGGGAAAATCCTGGTTATTGTAAGTGTATTTATCTGATATGTCTATCTTTAAGTTCTTCCTTGTGTGTGTGTGTCTATATATAGAACTGTATATGTAATTATTAAATTTCTTGCTAAAATAATGAGGCAGATCGAAGAAATTTTGAATAAGATAGGATCATGCATCTTAAGGTAGTTGAAGATATCAACGTTGAAGGACTTGACCATTTGATGAGACAGTTTATGATTCTGTAAATGCTTTTGCTTAGAATTTGAACATGAAAATACTTACAGAGTTCCAAACCACATTCTTTACTAGGCTTAACTGTAGATATGGTTACAATGTGGAACACGTATTACGACCTTCTGGTAACTAGTCTGCTAGTGAAGCTGATTTGGTAAATAATCTTAGCAGTGTTAATTTCGCCTTTTGACTTTAAAAGCTTTCTGCACGTCGAAGTGTCTCTCTAGCACAGCTGTTGTTTCTATGATCTTGTAACTAAAGCAGCAAATATGAAAGTAACAGAACTTGTTACAGTGTTTTCGATCTGCCCATTTAAAATTGAAGTGATACATATGACGGATTCTATGGTTTGATTCATGTGTCTGTTCGCCTCTTCAACATGAAATTGCAGTGTCACTTATATTCTATGGTCTACAGCACTTCTTGTCGTTGGCTGGCTCACTTATATTCATTCCTTTGATTATGGTACCTACCATGGGTGGATCAGATGTAAGAATTTCTTTCTTGTTGCTTTTTAGCTGTCAAGTTAGATGGAGATCATTCCGTGAGAGGACTCAATTGTTCTGTTTTTACTGGATGACAGAAGGATACTGCCACTGTGATTTCTACTATGCTATTTGTTTCTGGCATGACCACAATTCTGAATTCGTATTTTGGAACACGTTTACCTCTGGTTCAAGGGAGTTCTTTTGTTTATCTAGCACCTGCTTTCGCTATCATGAATTCTCGGGAGTATCGAAACCTTTCTGAACATGTAAGTCGTGGATTAGAGTAATACTTCATCCCAAAATTTCTTTTTCTATAAACCTTTTGCCATGTTGGAGGGCATCTTGAAGTGTTAAAATGGATAAATTACACTTCTCCAAGACACCTGTTTTAATGTTGTTTTAATCGTTTCATTTCAAATGGATGTGATGTCTGCAGAAATTCAGACATATAATGAGGGAATTGCAGGGAGCTATAATTGTTTCCTCAATTTTCCAGAGCATTTTGGGATTCAGTGGTTTAATGTCTCTATTTGTAAGGTAATTGAAGGAATCACTTTCTTTGCTTTGCATTCTTGAAAAGTACAGGCTCTGGGAACTCCTTTTTCTTCTTCCGTTGGGGGGAGGTTTTACGTAACTTTGAATTTTTCCCTAGGGATTTGTAAGTTTGTTGATTTATTTTGTTGTGAAAATATTCTAAAGCCTTATCAAACTGTTTGTAATAGATTAATTAATCCAGTCGTGGTTGCTCCAACTGTTGCTGCGGTGGGCTTAGCATTTTTCAGTTATGGCTTTCCTCAAGCCGGTAGTTGTGTGGAAATCAGTGTTCCACAGATACTTTTAGTTCTTATTTTCACCTTGGTACGTACGTATCTTCTTCAAAACGATCCTTGAAAGGATTATTTTTACCTCGTAAAATCTCACTTAATATGGTCTTTCTATTACTTATGTTCTTTTTCATGCGGAGTCTCGTGAGACTTGCATCAGATTTGAATGCCATTCAACTAATCCAAGTTCATTTCATGTGCAGTATCTTCAAAGGATATCTATTTTTGGTAACAGGATCTTTCAAATCTACGCGGTAGGTTTTGCTTATTTGCTCAAATCAGAGATTGTTTCTTGTCGGTATTCCTCTTTTGTCTTCACACTTTTTACCAAAACGTGCAGGTTCCTCTTAGTGTTGTAATTATTTGGGCATACGCGTTCTTTCTGACAGCTGGTGGAGCATATAACTACAAAGGCTGTGATCCTAATATTCCCACCTCCAATATACTTATGGATACCTGCAGAAAGCATGTATATACAATGAAACATTGCAGAACAGATGTATCTAATGCAACGAAAACTGCTGCGTGGGTTCGGATTCCTTATCCTCTGCAATGGGGGATTCCAATGTTTCGACTTAGGACCTCAATTATCATGATCTTTGTGTCTCTTGTTGCTTCTGTTGACTCCGTAAGTAGCTGAAAAGACGAGTTTCTTAGAGAAGTAAATGTCTGCTTTTATCTAATGTTTAAATGGGACATTGCAGATTGGTACGTATCACTCTGTATCTAAGGTGATTAATCTTATGCCTCCAACCCCCGGTATTGTCAGTCGAGGAATTGGTGTGGAGGGTTTTTCTAGTGTTCTTGCCGGGCTTTGGGGCTCGGGTACAGGATCAACAACCTTGACAGAGAATATCCACACCATTTCTGTGACAAAGGTAGCTAGCAGAAGAGCTATTCAATTCGGAGCTCTTTTCATGATATTCTTTTCATCCATAGGTATACTTTACTGTCCTTCTCTTTCTTTACAGAAGATTTGAACCATGTCCTGATCATATATTCTGTCAAATAGGAAAAGTCGGGGCTATTCTTGCATCTATACCCTCGGCACTGGCAGCTGCTGTATTGTGCTTCACTTGGGCTCTTATTGTAGTTTTAGGTCTTTCAATGCTACAAGACACCGAACGAGGTAGTTTTCGAAATATGATGATTGTTAGCGCGTCCCTTTTCCTCGGCTTGTCCTTTCCCGCCTATGTTCAGCAGTCTCAGCCAGAGTTCATCTTTATACTTCCTGGTTACCTTATTCCATACGCGGGTGCATCTGATGGGCCGATCCATGGTGGTAGTTCAGATGTAAGTATATAATAACTCCGTTCTTTCGTTTTTTTTTTCCCGCCTCTTTCTTGAATGAAGTGTGAAAATGATTTCTGTTGACAGATTGATTTTGCACTCAATGCTCTTCTATCATTGAACATGGTGGTGACATTTTTGGTGGCATTTGTACTTGATAACACAGTCCCGGGTAAACGACAAGAACGGGGTGTGTACAAATGGTCACGAGCCGATGATATAACTGCAGATCCATCTACCCTTTCGGATTATTCGCTTCCATACAAAATTGGTCGGTTTTGTTTCTGGGCTAAGTGTTTGGGGATGCAACATTGAGCATTTTCTACTACTTTCTGCTGCATCATTGCTTTGATCTCATGTAAGTATAGCCAAGAACCAGTGCAGATAGGTTATTTTAACCCCGGTTGTTTTTCTTTTTTCTCGTTACTTCGTATTTATAACCTAGAGAAAACCTTATTCGCAACATCGTACATTTATGACTTCCATTGTAAGACATATATAATATATATGTACAACCATAGATAGAATGATACAGAAAATGTAGTTCTATTTTATCATCAAATTTTCGGATAACTCGATATTTGTTGGAAGATTACCTTTTTCGTTCTAGTTTACATTTGAATTTGTGATGCAATCATACTCGTATGGTTGGTTAATTGCAATCCCGTACCAGCTCGTGAATGCCACAAACCTCCTTGGGAGAGGTCTTAGGCAATTGTCTAGGGATACCTCGGGAAACCGAATGACCATAAGCATGTCCCTTCCCAAAACAACAAGGAAAAAAATAATTTGATGATTGGTAAATGAAAAGAGACCTTTTTAAAGGCGCCGCAACCAATCTAATGTATCACAACAATGCCAACACCTACACAGCACCACACTCAAAATGGACTTTTGAAAAACAGATTCTCCCAATCAACTTTTCAAAGTTTGATTTTCAATGTGGTGTCCCGGTTAGTGGTGCATTTTGCCAATCCTGAATCATTGATCGAAGAGCATGATTGGGGGTGAGATTCTTGTTCTTGAGCTTTAAGTTTGTCATTGGTGATGTATCATGGCCTTTTTGCAGCCATTTCTCGATGGCTTCATGTTCATATGTATAGCCATCTGATACTACATACGGGTTCTTCATAACAGTCTGCATACACGAAGAAGAATACGCATGTTAAATCCTAAATGCTGAATTTAAGACTACTTGCATTAGTGTCTCGTACGATATTCTTTATTTTTCAGACTCAGACACCATTTTACTAACCTGATATATAGGGCAAAGGAACATGCTAGGTACATTGCCCGAGATTTGTGTGTTGATGATACCTTTATTTACCTTTGTTGATTCTCCGGTCGACACATATTGATCAGCCTTTTGTCTTATTTTATCAACCCTTCTCATCAGCAATGTGCTATCGAATTTTCTTGTCACCTCCTGATCACTGGCCAAACAGAGCTTTGCTATTTCACCTATTTCCTCAGCTATTTCCAATGGCCATTCTTCCGTCGTTTCGTTTATTGACTTAATGAACATGTTTTCACCGTTAGTCAGAAGCTGCTGAAGCAAATTCCCGAAATCCCGGATATCTGATCTGATTTCATATTCATCTTTCTTCAGAGTAGGGTTTAGACCATAGATTTTCGCAACATTGTTTGAATCGAGCAGGATTTTGGAGGGATTAAGGTTTCCATGAGTAACTGGCCAGGGTTTTGCCTTGTGAAGGAAACACATGGCCATACCAACTTCAGAACAGATTCTTACCCGATCATGCCAACCGAGTCTTGGGTTTTTTACTTCCGTGTTCATTGAATTCGAGAATAAGGTGTCCCTTAAGCAACCGTTTTGCATGTATTCATAGACAATGCACATCGGTTGTTCTAAGCAGAATCCCATAATTCCAAGGATATGTGGATGCCGAATTTTGTTAAGGAGTTTTACTTTATTGTGGAAAGCTTCTTGAGAGAGTGAATCATCAGATTCAAGCAACTTGATTGCCACTGTTGTTTGATTTATACACCCTTTATACACATTTGCATTATGACCTGCAGATTTCAACCTTAACTTCTCAGAAAAATTGTCTGTAGCAGCTTCAATTTCTGCAGATGTGAACTTCATATAATCAAGACTGAATCCCCCTGTCTCTTTAGCCATATTTATTGCATCTTTTTCTTTGCTAAACACATCCCTTTGTTTTCTGATGGTCTCTATTTCCTTAACCAGTTCAGCTCGGTTACGGATCGACTTCTCTAGCCGGATCTCAACACGAGCTTTTTCTGTGGAAGATAACTGGAGTTTGTTCGAAAGCTGTTGTTGGATTTCGAAAATGAAATTTAGCTTTGTCTTTTTTTCTTTTAATTCCCTCTGAAGTTTAAATAGCATGTCATTTGTGGCTCCCAATTCCTTCTTTAAGTGCATCGTTTTTAATGTCTCCTTATTTATACAGCCTTCAAGTTCTTCAACCTTCACAAAGTAGAAGATATGAATCAGATTCTGAGCCAACCTTCACAAGTTGGCTCAGCTCGTAAGAACGAGTCACAAGTTCGTTTCTTGGTCGGTAATCTGTAAGTACACCTATAAGGGCTTAAAAAGCTCGGTGCTTTGCCCTGGCCCGGATGGTGACTAGAGCCGAAACCATCTAAACGTTTCGTTTTAAAAAAAAAAAAGAAAAAAGAGAGACTGAAATTACCTGTCTGGTGCATAAACTAATTGCCCATATAGCCTTTGCACTTCTTTCAGCATTCACCATGGTTTCTTTTTTATTCACGTGAATCGCCTCTTCCATCTCGCGGATTTTGATCTTCAAACCTTCATCTGTTCCATGAAAACGTAGCTCCGGTAGATCAATAACCATAGTGTTCTCATTAGGGACCTCGGGATATCCATCCGTTCCACTATAAAACTCCAATTGCTTAAAGTATTGCTCAATCTCTTCTTTGCAGTTCATCCATGGATCTTCATCCGTTTCTGAAAAAGAATAAAAACGCAGAGAAGATGAAGAAGAAGAAGATCGAGGTTCTGAAGTGAAAGAGAAGAGTTGATTGTAGTGATGGTGCACTACTTCTGCATTGTTGAATTTCCCCCATTGATTATCCTTCTTTGCTAAATTACAAGACTCTGCTGTCATGTTATTGTTTCTGCTGCCATTTTCATTGAACATTTTCCCTATCAAACCTCGAAAACTTATTCGCCGATCTTTTAGCTTAGCAACCATAACCCCTTTATCATCTTCAAGAAATCCCTCTTCATTTTCCTCTCTAAGTAGAACTAATCTTCCTTCACATAGTACATACAATTCACAGTACTCTGGTTTTTGCCTGTAGATGTAAGATGATGCTCTTACTTCTTTCTTCGATTTCCTATGCAAATAATCCAAGAAAACATCATCAATCTTCTCAAATAGCAACCACCCCCCACGGCCCACCCCACCCCACAAAACCCTCCATCCAGCTTACCATGATGATAATTTGATGAAAGAGAAGGCCATGACTAATCTGGTTATCCCAAAAGTTGTTATCTTTTCTACCAAAACCTTAGGGAGGGGATGTTCATATTTTCCAATCTTGATAACCTCAGTTTTCACCTAAATCATAAGATTTCAAATAGATTTAGATAAAGAACATAATTTTTTCACATAATTTTTCGCATAATTTTACCTTCTTACAGAAAGCAACATATTGGGATATGATCTTCTCTGTTTTGGCTTCATCACACTTTTCAAGAACTTTCAGCTTCTCTTCACTCAAAGAACTTGTTGGGATTTTTCCAACTGCAAAAAAGATTAAAATTTTCTTGAATGATTAAAATAAACAAAAAAATTAATGCCCACTTTTTTTTTCTTCTCAACTTACTTGGAGTAGAAACAAAATCTCTAGTTATGCTATTATCTGCATAGAGAATAACTATAGTAACTGAATTAGAAGGCCATTTTTGAAGGGTCCATTCTAAAGTAGTAAATCCTTCATCCAAATCTGCTCCAATGGCTACATGGACTTTCCCAACATTTTGATGAATTTCCATCTTCTTGGCTACCTACATGTTCATTGCTCATGCATAACTATGTTTTATGGATTCTATTCCGGTTCAGACCGGACATGGATATATTCTTGTAGCTTGTAAGATTTATCCACATTTGGCTCAATTCTAGTTGTAAAGAATAATATGGTATCAGACAATGTCAAAAGAGTACAAGTATGAAAAAACAACTGCAACAAACAAGAAACTGCAGGCTTATTTTTCAAAAGAAGTTTTTTTCTCAATACAACAAGAACAACAAAAAAAAAAAAAAAAAAGAGAGGCCATTTTCAAGACATTTGAAAATTATTTGCAGTATATATATATATTGCCAATTGGCCATTCATATATATATATATATATATATATATATATATATATATATATATATATATATATATATATATATATATATTGTTTATTTAACTGTTTATATATTGCCAGGCCGGCCATCGATGATCAGTTGAACAATTTCCAGTCATTTCCCACCTCCTTCTCCCTCTACCTTTCAAATCCGATCTCCATTTCAAGATGAGTAAAAACCCTTTTTTTTTTTCATGAATGATTAGCATTTTTATATGATGCTTGTTCGTGATTTCATGATTTTATGTTGCATTTGTTACTTGTTAGAGCACTCGCATGTATCATTACATTTATTGTTTGTATATTCATTTCATATCCAAATCAAGATTTTTTTTTTAATATAGGGTATATACGAATTAACTTAAAACATAACATATTAATCACTTTATTAATATTATGAAACACAAAAGGTCGACACTTTTCACAGGACGGAAAGAGTAAATTTTATTTTCGGTTGTCAATTCCTTGCACATAAACCAATCAAATGGTCAATTCCTTGTTCACTATACAATAGAGACCCTATGCATTAGGATCCACTATAAGTAAGTCACAAATCTTGTTAATTAACATGCATCAATTTTATATATAGCATCTTGTGATCATTCAAACTTCCTCATGGGCCTTGTATTTACACTCTGTGCTACCCTTTTCTTTCTAGTATTTGTACTCAAAATCACAAGAAGAAACAAATCAAGAATCAACCTCCCACCAGGACCATACAAGCTTCCTATTTTAGGAAATTTGTATCAACTTCATGGTGGTTTGCCACATCACATCCTCTCTGACTTAGCCAAAACATATGGTCCTTTGATGCACGTACAATTCGGTCAAGTTTCAACAATCGTTGTCTCCTCGCCAAAAGTTGCAGAAGTTATTTTTAAAACACATGATATAAATTTCTCCGACAGGCCGTCTAATTTTCTCTTTAACAGGTTATTATCCTACGATTTCTCTGATATCGTCTTTTCACCCTATGGAAGTTACTGGAGAGAAGTGCGTAAAGTTGCAACGGTAAAGATGCTCTGCCCGAAAAAGGTTCAATCGTTTCGAGGGATTAGAGAAGAAGAGGTCATGAATTCAATAAGACGTATATTCCTGCTCAAAGGGTCATGTGTGAATCTTAGTACTATAATATTTTCCTTAACTTTCGCAATTACCGGAAGGGCTGCGTTCGGTAAAAAGAGTGAAGATCAAGAAAAATATATACAACTTCTTGATGAATTCCTTGCTTTTGGATCCGGGTTTCAAATATGTGATATGTATCCTTCCGTGGAGGTCTTACAAAAAATCACAGGGATGAAACGGAAGTTGGAGTCATCGCGTGAAGAAATGGATAGAATTCTTGAAAATATTTTGAAAGAGCATAGAGAAAAAGTGAAAGAACTTGAAGAAGTTGATGAAAAGAAAGAAGATTTGGTGGACGTTCTTCTCAATATTCAGAAAACCGGCGATTTTGGAGTACCATTAACTGACAACAACCTTAAAGGGATTCTGTTTGTAAGTATTTTCTGACTTTTTTGTTTGTTTGTTAGGTAATAAAGAGATATATGTTGTAGTATTAGTTATATCAGTAACTTATAAATGTATATACAATAACATACTACATCCTTCCCAAATTATAAGTCGTTTTGTTGGGCACACAGATTAAGGAACACAATAAATAATCCAATTTTTATTTATTTTTTCTTGAGGACCCGAATTTTTCACAAGTCTCTTCCCATTCCGACTTGTTTTCATTTATTGATGTTTTATTTTTTCAAAAATATAAAATACTAGTATAAAAAAATGTGAAGTTTAGGAGGAGGGGTAGATTAGGAAAAATAGCATTAATGATTGCATTGGAAGGTGAGAATGACTTATACTATAAGACGGTAGAAAAGAGACAAAACAACTTATAATTTGGGACGGAGGTAGTATATAATGTACGGTAAATATCATTCTCCAAACGATATTATACATACATACTCTTGCATACAAAATGACCAATTAATAAACCATATCGTTTCAGAATGTTTTCAATGGAGGAAGTGACACATCCTCAACAACCGTAGAGTGGGCTATGTCGGAAGCAATTCGACACGCGCCAATAATCAAAAGAGCACAAGATGAAGTTAGAAATATATATAGTAGCAAAGGAAATGTTGATGAATCAAGATTAGACGAACTCAAATATCTGAAAGCAATTGTGAAAGAAACGTTGAGGCTGCACCCTAGTGGGCCTTTGTTAGTGCCTAGGGAATGCAGAGAGCAATGCAAGATCAATGGATACGATATACCCGCGAAGGCACGAGTAATGATCAATGCTTGGGCGATTGGGAGAGATCCTGACTACTGGAAGGACCCTGAGAGATTCAATCCTGAGAGGTTTCTTGATTCTGACATCGAATATAAAGGAACTAATTTTGCATATATTCCATTTGGTGCTGGAAGAAGAATGTGCCCTGGAATATCTTTTGCTGAACCGAATATCCTGTTACCACTAGCACAACTTCTGTTCCATTTTGATTGGAAACTCCCTGGTGAGATGAAGCCTGGAGAATTAGATATGGAAGAAGGTATTGGGTTAGTAACACGGCGAAAAAACGAATTTATGGTTATTCCTCTTCTCTACTCCGGTTCGTTTCTGGAAGAAAAATGATAAGGGCACCAGTTCGTGTCATTACACAATTATAGACCTTATAGACCATCGATTATTTTGGGAGACTTATGCAATTAATCAGTTCTACCACGGTTAACGATCAATACGTATATAATGGTATAAATTTATGTATGGATCAAGCACATGGTTGTGATTTCAGTGATGATTTTTATTATGTATAATAGTGTGTGAGTGTTTTTTTTTTAATTGTAAGTTTTTTGTGTGTGTGATGAATAAAAGATGTATGCTATGATTCATTTGGAGTGATAATTAAATAAGGGACTATCTTTTCACACAAATGTTGTTTTACACTTACCAAGAGCCGAGAGTGGGCTTCGTTTGGATATTCCACACGCCTGCCATTCTGACCGTAAATGAGTCCGGAAAATGTATACTATTCTGGTCAATTCACACAGCAGCCATTCTGACCCAATTTGAGTCAGAATACGATCATTATACTGATTTTATTCTAGTCAGAATTTTGAATGTTTTTCATACTCAATACCGGTCAGAAAGACATTCTGACTAAAATTGAGTACAAAAAACTTTTAATATTCTCGTCGAAAAATCAGAATCAATAGAAGTGCTTTTATATTGTTGTTGTTATATCGACCCAATTCTAGTGCGAATGTGTAGAGTGTTCGGACTCAATATTGGGTCGAATGATACTCGACTATGTATGAGTTTGGAAAACTTCAAACATTCTATTTAAAATATGGTCGAGAATCAACCAAGGTGTGGATTCTCAACACGTATATTCGACCATATTTCATTATGGATAATGTGTCATATATTCGACCAAACTTTGGTCGAGAATGAGCAGCGTAAAATAAAAAAAATAAGGGCGAAATTGGAAGAAAAAAAATCTGTGTGGTAAGATAAAAATTTGTGTGAAAAGATATTCCCTTAAATAAAGGCCAGCTTGACAGCTTCTTTCTGAGAGATATGTAGGCAACAAGAATAAGAATAAGAATGTATATATATTGTGTATGGTGATTCAAATTTCTCATCAAGTGGTGTTATACTTGTGAATATGCAAATTGGTACTAAGATTTTATTGAGTATCATATATAATAAGTATGAGTTATAACTAAAATGGAAAAACGGTCGACAAGACATGTCTATGCGGTGAAACTGATACGTCAGGAGGTTCTGAGTTCAAACTGATAGGTTGCCAATGATACGCTTCTCTCAGATGAACGATAATTAACCAGAATCTCCCAAAGCATTGCGCGAGTTTCTTGTGACCGTTGGATGTATCATGTTTTTTCTTTGACGGATACGAAATATACGCACTCAAACACACTTTTATCTTCACTGACACTCGAATCCGAAACTTCCGGTTTGAGTACCACGGTAATCACTACCGTGCCTGAAAAGTGAAGTTAAAATTATGATAAATATAACTGTGATATGTAGTTTGGTGTATCTAGATAAGATTGAGCATGTGCACACTTGTCACCATTCTAGATATTATAGGTGTAATATTCCCTTTCCGTATGACCCTTAGATTATTGGGGGAATTGAAAATATATACCTTTGGGTAAAAATAGTTTTTTTTGTATACCCCTATTTTTAAGTCTTACAAGCATAACCCTCAGTAGAACGTGCAATTTGACATTTAGGACGAGATATAATGTCATGAGGACGGGTTATTTTTCATTGAGGTCGGACTAAAATAACACGTCCTCAGTAAATTTTCTCACTCGGTCGTGCTTACAAACCCGTCCTGAATTTTTTTTTTTTTTTTTTTTTTTGTTTTTTTTGTGACAATTGTGGGCACGGGATCCTCTGTCTAACCGGCCTGTCCAATTTCCCTGTCAAAGCTAATCCGACGTCGTTTTTGTTAAAGAAAAAATTAATTATTGTACGTATTTCGTTTTTCTATTTGTGTTTTTGACTTTTCCTCATTTTCATTCACAACATACTTCCTTATTCCTATGTCTTCTTCCCCAAATAGAATACTTTTCTGCCATGAAAACCAACTTTGCCGCAAATGCTATACATTATGCGGGTTACTTGGCGGAATTACTTTCTCATTGTGTAATGTTCTATTATTGAAAACGTGTAACTCACGGAATCTAAGTTCTTGTGGGGGTAAGTTTTGAAAAAAAAACTTTAATTAACCAGTATACCTTGATATACATTAGATTTTTTCTTGGCTACCTACATGTTCATTGCTCATGCATATCTATGTTTTATGGATTCTTTTCCGGTTCAGACCGGACATGGATATATTCTTGTAGCTTGTAAGATTTATCCACATTTGGCTCAATTCTAGTTGAAAAGAATAATATGGTATCAGACAATGTCAAAAGAGTACAAGTATGAAAAAACAACTGCAACAAACAAGAAACTGCAGGCTTATTTTTCAAAAGAAGTTTTTTCTCAATACAACAACAACAAAAAAAAAAAAAGAGAGGCCATTTTCAAGACAGTTGAAAATTATTTGCCGTATATATATATTGCCAGGCCGGCCATTCATATATATATATATATATATATATATATATATATATATATATATATATATATATATATATATTGTTTATTTAACTGTTTATATATTGCCAGGCCGGCCATCGATGATCCGTTGAACAATTTCCAGTCATTTCCCACCTCCTTCTTCCCTCTACCTTTCAAATCCGATCTCCATTTCAAGATGAGTAAAACCCTTTAATTTTTTTTTTTCATGAATGATTAGCATTTTTATATGATGCTTGTTCGTGATTTCATGATTTTATGTTGCATTTGTTACTTGTTAGAGCACTCGCATCTATCATTACATTTATTGTTCGTATATTCATTTCATATCCAAAACAAGAATTTTTTTTTTATATAGGGTATATACGAACTTAAAAAATAGCATATTAATCACTTTATTAATATTATGAAACACAAAAAGTCGACACTTTTCACAGGACGGAAAGAGTAAATTTTATTTTCGGTTGTCAATTCCTTGCACATAAACCAATCAAATGGTCAATTCCTTGTTCACTATACAATAGAGACCCTATGCATTAGGATCCACTATAAGTAGGTCACAAATCTTCTTAATTAACATGCATCAATTTTATATATAGCATCTTGTGATCATTCAAACTTCCTCATGGGCCTTGTATTTACACTCTGTGCTACCCTTTTCTTTCTTTTTTTTTTTTTTGTACTCAAAATCACAAGAAGAAACAAATCAAGAATCAACCTCCCACCAGGACCATACAAGCTTCCTATTTTAGGAAATTTGTATCAACTTCATGGTGGTTTGCCACATCACATCCTCTATTGACTTAGCCAAAACATATGGTCCTTTGATGCAGTACAATTCGGTCAAGTGTCAACAATCGTTGTCTCCTCGCCAAAAGTTGCAGAAGTTATTTTTAAAACACACGATATAAATTTCTCCGACAGGCCTTCTAATTTTCTCTTTAACAGGTTATTATCCTACGATTTCTCTGATATCGTCTTTTCACCCTATGGAAGTTACTGGAGAGAAGTGCGTAAAGTTGTAGAAGTGAAAATGCTATGCCCAAAAAAGGTTCAATCGTTTCGAGGGATTAGAGAAGAAGAGGTCATGAATTCAATAAGATGTATATTCCTGCTCAAAGGCAGGGTCATGTGTGAATCTTAGTACTATAATATTTTCCTCAACTTTCGCAATTACCGGAAGGGATGCGTTCGGTAAAAAGAGTGAAGATCAAGAAAAATATATACAACTTCTTGATGAATTCCTTGCTTTTGGATCCGGGTTTCAAATATGTGATATGTATCCTTCCGTGGAGCTCTTACAAAAAAATCACAAGGATGAAACGGAAGTTGGAGTCATCGCGTGAAGAAATGGATAGCACTCTTGAAAATATTTTGAAAGAGCATAGAGAAAAAGTGAAAGAACTTGAAGAAGTTGATGAAAAGAAAGAAGATTTGGTGGACGTTCTTCTCAATATTCAGAAAACCGGTGATTTTGGAGTACCATTAACAGACAACAACCTTAAAGGGATTCTGTTTGTAAGTATTTTCTGATTGAGACTCATTTTTTGATTTATTATCAGAATCATGATCAGAATCATGATCTAGATCCAATGGATCTTTTGCCATAATGGAAATAATTTACTGTAGAACCTTAACAAGGCTCTGCTACCAAGTTTCGGTCGAGCTCAAGGCTCTGATACCAATTTCTGAAGCATGTACTTCGGAGTTTATGCGGAATATATTCTGTTTTCCTATAGTCAATGCTATGATGACTATTGGTTAAGGCATAACTTATTAAGTAAGTTACACTAAAAGGTTTATCACCCTCGTTCATCAAATCTTCACGTTCGAAGTGATGTATAAGTGATAATGCTTTATCTAAATTTTTGATATGTATACTAAGTCCAAACTTAGGATAAACTGCAAATATAAATTCATTGTAAGCTAGGTTACTTTTTGCTGCACCTAGTGCACAATCATTTCTATCATTAATCCTATTGTCGATTAATGCTAGTTTGATAGGCGTATTAATGCCTTCTTTAATATGACCTTAATTTCTTCATGAAGAAGATTAACAGTCTCATTAATAGTTATCATACTAGCCATTTTATTGACCCAGTATTGTTTTGAGATATTTCTCAAGTTTATCAACTTTGCAATTAAGCAGTTGAACTTCTTGATCGGCAAGTCTGTCGATTTTACAACCCAGAGTTCTTATTTATGTGTTGGTTTTTTCTATTACAATTACTAATTCTTGTAATAAATCTTGTTTATCATAATAATCCCCCCGTTCTAAAAGATCGGAAATTCTATTCCAAATGGTAGGATTTTTCGATAAATTTTGACTAGGATCTTTGCTTAATCCTAAAAAGGATAGCAACTTATAAAGTCCTAGTAATATTCGTGCAGATACTTCATTTAGATTGTTTCCTAAATGTTGTATTGCTTTGATACTACTAACTTCATTATTAGAGAACCAATACTTGGTGTTGGCATCTCTGCTTAAGGATTTTATCCTTAAAACTTGTCCCTTCTTAAGGATATGTGGTGTAAACATATCTTTAAGTTATAGAAAATTTCTTATTTCCAGAAATTTCTGGTAAATAGATTTCTTCTTGAAATCCGTTTCTGTTTGAGAGGATTGATACTCTCTTTTCATGAAAGATAAGACTTTCACTTCCTATAGTAAGCCAGGTTACTGGTACTGTAATATGTCTATTTCTTAAAGGTTTTGTTTCTTTAAGAAGTTTTTCTTTTCTAAAGATTGGATCTTTATCCATTTTGTTAGAATTGCTTTTTCTTAAGCATTTCTTTTAATTTCTTACCAGAAATTTCACGTTTTGTTAAGATTTTTACAAACCTTAGAAACCTTTAATGTTTCTTTATTTGCAATTGTTACCTGTATGGTATTGGGTGCATTTTCCCAATGTTCGTTTGTGATAACAAACTTTGAAGCTAGGCAAAGACTAGCGCCTGTATCGACATAACAATGTAGATTTATTTGTTTATATCCAGAGAATTTTAATTGTCCCTTGATATAAATAGAATTTGGATTAGTAATGTTTCTAGTCATTACAATTCTTCATCATTCCAGGGTTCTTCCTGAATGGTTAAATTAGTCTGAATTCTCTGTATCGTATTCATCTGCTGAATAATTATATTCATCAGTGGAATAATCAGAGTTTTCATTAAAGATATAGACTTCTTCAAAAGATTCGTATATATCTTCTATAGGTTCACATTTCTGAAGCATGTACTTCAGAGTTTATGCGGAATATATAAATGGAAGGCGGAAAAGGGGGTGTTTCAAAGTTTAAATTATAGTAAGAATATAGACAAAAGTCATGGCTATTTTATAAGTTCTCTCAACGTTTATGAATGTATAATCTATTTATCAAGAAATAACAACAGAATAAATCTTTATAGTTTATACCTCTCAAGGTTTGCTTTTAAGAATCTCAGCACCAATGGCAACGACGATGGGCACTTTCCCTTGCGGCCTCCTGCCTGGCGGTACTCACCCTGTGTCGCTCCAGCCACTTCAGGTTCTCCGAGGATCCTTAAACTTAAAAACATTGAAGTGTATAAACGGAAAGATTCAAAAAGATTTTATTTCATAGATAAAATAAAAATCAAACATTTAAGCTAAAACTTAAAAAACCATACTTAGTCTATCCTTTTATAAGTCCAGAGTGTTTGTCGATAACACTTTGGTTTTTCTTTACGAACCCAAGGATTTTCCTCGTTGTTCATTCTATCCACAAAGCTTTTTAAGCGTTTGGGTTGCACTATCTACACTTTCTGAGATTGATAAGAGTAGGTCATTATCTGATCTCATAGATTCAGACCTTTCAAGCAAGTTATTTTTTTCTTTAGGAGTTTTTACATAGCTCCTTTTTGCAGAAGTTTCTCCAATAGAGAACCTTTTGCTAGGTATATTAGGTGTTTCTCCTAATATCGATTTTCCTTTAGTATTATCTATTGCCTAAGAGTCAGGTGTTGGAATCTATATTAGAAAAGTTCTTTTCTTTTATAGTTCATATTTCTGAGAAAACATGGGAAGTTGCAGAACAAGCAACAAAAGGAATCTCTGGTATAAGACACAAGAGTTCCAATTCGCTCTTAGCAGCAAAGGTTGCAGGTGACATATATGCTAAGGCAAATAATACACCTCCACCAAAATTAATATACAGTTCAGACTTTCTAAAGGCAACTTTTAAGGAAGTTTTGAAGAGACAAAAGAGACCGGAAACCATGGTTTCAATTGGAAGAATCTCAACTGTTAAACCTATTGAGACACCAGTTAATTCTTTTTTGACGAAGAAAGCTTTTCCTATCTATTCAGATATGCAAGAGAAGATAATGAAGACTATTTCAACTCTGAAAAGTTCTTCACTACAGATCGACAAAACATCAGTCTGTATAATTTTATTGAAGGTGCTAATCCTATTACAGTTAATAAGGCCTTTAGATATAGACTTACTAGGACAATTTATCCTAGTAGAAATCTTTTGGAGATAGGTTTATTTCCTGAAGAAATCAAGAAAGCGATTAAGGTTTATAGAACCAAGGTCATTAAAGAGGCAGATAGAGAAATTTATCTTAAAATCAACAGCACACTGCCTGAATGGAAAAATGGAACACTTCAACTTCCTTTCCATCATATTGAAATTGAAATTTCCAAAGCAGAGAAGGAATACATCCCTTCAAAGGTAATTGATTCAAGTTTCAAAATAGAAGATATTGAAAAATTCAATATCTCAAGATTCGGGATTATAATTGATCAAATTGTTAAGATTAATGATAACTCCCAAATAAAAGTCAATTATCAAGATTATCACATTTTGGTAATATCTAAAACTTTTAAACAAATTACCGAGGAAGACGTCAAAAGATTCCTGGCATTTGAAAGATCATTCCACAATGGTCAAGTGATGACAATACACAGCAAGGAAATTTGATTATTGTTACAAAGCGCCTTTGATAAGGTTAAAACAGGTTACAATTGAAATTATTGTAGCAAAAAGGACAAGGAAATTATTGGCCTTGAAATTGATGATAAAGATCTTGCAAGTGGATCGTCATCAGCATATACAGATGAAATATAAAACGCCAGGGGTGACGAAGACAAAATAATTGAGAATACTTTGTTCTCAGTGGAAGAAAAAGCTGCCGGCCAATGGCAGAAAAGGCAAAGAAAATGCATCCGCGTCATCAACTACTCAGCTATAATAATTTAAAGTTAAAGATAGTGCTGGAGACATATGAGGTGATTTACTAGGCTTAATAATTCTTAGGTCTAATAATTCTTGAATTTGTTTGCCAATCATGGGTTTAACCTTGACTATGGTCTTTGGATCTATAAGTTTTATGGTAGCAGTCATCCATTGGCGGAATATATAAATGGACGGCGGAAAAGGGGTATTTCAAAGTTTAAATTATAGTAAGAATATAGACAAAAGTCATGGCTATTTTATAAGTTCTCTCAGCTTTTATGAATGTATAATCTATTTATCAAGAAATAACAACAGAATAATTCTTTATAGTTTATACCTCTCAAGGTTTGCTTTTAAGAATCTCAGCACCAATGGCAACGACGATGGGCTCTTTCCCTAGCGGCCTCCTGCCTGGCGGTACTCTCCCTGTGTCGCTACAGCCACTTCAGGTTCTCAGAGGATCCTTAAACTTAAAAACTTTGAAGTGTATAAGCGGAAAGATTCAAAAGATTTTATTTCATAGATAAAATAAAAATACAAACATTTAAGCTAAAACTTATAAAACCATACTTAGTCTATATCCTCACTAAGGAGGTTTACTCACAAAACATAATTAACTAAGGAAAAATTTGTGAAAATGTTAGGAAAAAACAAGATATGCCCCAAAAAACAAGGCATCTTACAAATGCAAGAACTTCTTCATTTTATAGATCAATGAAAGAAGGATCCCGAATAATTCTTGCGAATATTCGTTTTACAATACATCATTGCTGACGATTTACATCCCACTATCTTTAACTTTAAATTATTAAAGCTGAGTTGTTGATGACGCGGATGCTTTTTCTTTGTCTTTTCTGCCAATGGACGGCAGCTTTTTCTTCCACTGAGAATAAAGTATTCTCAATTATTTTTGTCTTCGTCATCCCTGACGTTTTATATTTCATCTGTATATGCTGATGAAGATCCACTTGCAAGATCTTTATCATCAATTTCAAGGCCAATAATTTCCTTGTCCTTTTTGCTACCATAATTACAATTGTAACCTGTTTTAACCTTATCAAAGGCTCTTTGTAACAATAAGCAAATTTCCTTGCTATGTATTGCATCTCTTGACCATTGCGGAATTCTTCTGTAAATCCAGTATTCAGTCATAGACCAATATTGCTCTATTCTGATTTGTTGGACATTTTTGATATCCATAATGATGAGAGTCAACTTTGCTATAATTTCATATGCATTTTACCCACTATTTATAGCATATTCGGTGTAATTTTGGGATAGTTAAGTGTTTTTATGGGCACATTTCACCACGAGTTGAATCACGAGATGATAAGACGTTTACGTCGAAAATCTCGATATTTTTGGGTGATTTGTGTATGTTTTATTGGTGCTTGTCACGCTTGGGTATGCGGTTTATTGTTATTACAGATATGGCGTGATAGAGGGCGTGACGAGGATCACAACGGTACAAAACTCGTCTAAAACGGAGTTCGTATGAGGAAATGGCGCAAGATTCAAGTTCGGGTGTTCGAAGAAAAATAAATAATCTTAATAAAATCGTGTGTCAAAAACAGAATGTATCACACCTAGGGTGTGACGGAATCTGTTTTTTTAAGCAATATTTTGATTATTATCAGTATAAAAGAAAAGAAAAAAAAAATACACAGCAAATCAGGCGTATGCCTTTATGGAATGGTGGGCCAACATGAAGCCATTTATTACGGCCAATATGCAGAAGACCAAGAGGGACGCTGGGCTTTTATTTTCGGACGTGAATTTCCGGAAATCAAATGCTGAGGTCGGCTGGTGCTATTTAAAACTCACTTAGGTCAAATTTCAACACACAGACTTCTTAGCATAATTTTATTTTTCTCTGCAACTTTTTTCTCTTCCATTAGATTAGGTTTATTTTATTTTTCTGCAATAATTTCCTGCAACAACTACTCGTTTATTCTGCGATTTCAACACAACGTAGTGACGATTCGAGTGGTGGATTGCTTCAATCTTTTTGTGGTAATTATATTCAGCTTTTTGTCATGTCATTTACCAACTTATTTATGGTTTCTTACCTTCTTGATTTTATTATGAATAGCTGAATTTATTACAGTTAAATTATGTGATGGAACTACGAAATTGATGTCTAAACGATGATCTAGGGATGAGTAGAGCTTAAAAATGTAATCTTTACATGAATTGTTTGTGTCCTAAAATTTGATATTAATGCCTGAATTAAACTGATCACTTGATTCATGATTTTACACACAAACTTTATAAATGTATTTTGCGAGTGAGTGTGCGAATTAGAGTTTTAGGATTGCCATGCACGAACTAGTCGAGTTTTTCGCAGCCTGTTCCTTGGTAAGGTTTTTCTAGCTAAGCCGTGAACTCGGTGGATGCGGAGCATCTCATTGATTTAATCATATTTGGTCAATTAAATCCCATGTGGGGAATTTGTTGAACCGAGTATAGGGTAACTAGGTTGTGGTATTAGCGCAGGGACCAATTTAGGAGATTGCACCACAACACATTCATTAGAAGCAATGGTTGGTTGGTTGGTAGGTTAAGGCTCATCCTTAGTGATTCGATACGGTGTTAAGAGTAGTGTTCCTGATCATAGTTTAGCTATTTCTCCATTCATATATTTCAAAGTTAACATTTTTATTTCTCAAGCTATAATTACCTTCACCAATATTTGTGAGCCTAAACTAGATACAAAAGTGATTGTGGTACTTGACGGATTCCTCGTGGGATACGACCTTGCTCGCCGTTGTAGTACAACCGACCCGGTACTCTGCCGGTTAAAGTTGGACGTCACTATAATTTGGCCATCACATAACTATAACTGTTTTATAGGTAACAAAACCTTTAATGGTCTTCCAGTTATTTCTCTCTTGTAGATTTCCTTTTGGAATCTACTTCTTTTACTAAGGATTTCTATCCTTTTATAAGTCCAGAGTGTTTGTCGATAACACTTTGGTTTTTCTTTACGAACCCAAGGATTTTCCTCGTTGTTCATTCTATCCACAAAGCTTTTTAAGCGTTTGGGTTGCACAATCTACTCTTTCTGAGATTGATAAGAGTAGGTCATTATCTGATCTCATAGATTCAGACCTTTCAAGCAAGTTATTTTTTTCTTTAGGAGTTTTTACAAAGCTCCTTTTTGCAGAAGTTTCTCCAATAGAGAACCTTTTGCTAGGTTTATTAGGTGTTTCTCCTAATATCCATTTTTCTTTAGCAATATCTATTGCCTAAGAGTCAGTGTTGGAATCTATATTAGAAAAGTTCTTTTCTTTTATAGTTCCTATTTCTGAGAAAACATGGGAAGTTGCAGAACAAGCAACAAAAGGAATCTCTGGTATAAGACACAAGAGTTCCAATTCGCTCTTAGCAGCAAAGGTTGCAGGTGACATATATGCTAAGGCAAATAATACACCTCCACCAAAATTAATATCCAGTTCAGACTTTCTAAAGGCAACTTTTAAGGAAGTTTTGAAGAGACAAAAGAGACCGGAAACCATGGTTTCAATTGGAAGAATCTCAACTGTTAAACCTATTGAGACACCGGTTAATTTCTTTTTTGACGAATAAAGCTTTTCCTATCTATTCAGATATGCAAGAGAAGCTAATGAAGACTATTTCAACTCTGAAAAGTTCTTCACTAGAGATCGACAAAACATCAGTCTGTCTAATTTTATTGAAGGTGCTAATCCTATTACAGTTAATAAGGCCTTTAGATATAGACTTACTAGGACAATTTATCCTAGTAGAAATCTTTTGGAGATAGGTTTATTTCCTGAAGAAATCAAGAAAGCGATTAAGGTTTATAGAACCAAGGTCATTAAAGAAGCAGATAGAGAAATTTATTTTAAAATCAACAGCACACTGCCTGAATGGAAAAATGGAACACTTCAACTTCCTTTCCATCATATTGAAATTGAAATTTCCAAAGCAGAGAAGGAATACATCCCTTCAAAGGTAATGGAGTCAAGTTTCAAAATAAAAGATATTGAAAAATTCAATATCTCAAGATTCGGGATTATAATTGATCAAATTGTTAAGATTAATGATAACTCCCAAATAAAAGTCAATTATCAAGATTATCACATTTTGGTAATATCTAAAACTTTTAAACAAATCACCGTGGAAGACGTCAAAAGATTCCTGGCATTTGAAAGATCATTCTGCAATGGTCAAGTGATGACAATACACAGCAAGGAAATTTGATTATTGTTACAAAGCGCCTTTGATAAAGTTAAAACAGGTTACAATTGAAATTATTTTAGCAAAAAGGACAAGGAAATTATTGGCCTTGAAATTGATGATAAAGATCTTGCAAGTGGATCGTCATCAGCATATACAGATGAAATATAAAACGCCAGGGGTGACGAAGACAAAATAGTTGAGAATACTTTGTTCTCAGTGGAAGAAAAAGCTGCCGGCCATTGGCAGAAAAGGCAAAGAAAAAGCATCCGCGTCATCAACTACTCAGCTATAATAATTTAAAGTTAAAGATAGTGCTGGAGACATATGAGGTGATTTACTAGGCTTAATAATTCTTAGGTCTAATAATTCTTGAATTTGTTTGCCAATCATGGGTTTAACCTTGACTATGGTCTTTGGATCTATAAGTTTTATGGTATGATCATCCATTGGCGGAATATATAAATGGACGGCGGAAAAGGGGTATTTCAAAGTTTAAATTATAGTAAGAATATAGACAAAAGTCATGGCTATTTTATAAGTTCTCTCAGCTTTTATGAATGTATAATCTATTTATCAAGAAATAACAACAGAATAATTCTTTATAGTTTATACCTCTCAAGGTTTGCTTTTAAGAATCTCAGCACCAATGGCAACGACGATGGGCTCTTTCCCTAGCGGCCTCCTGCCTGGCGGTACTCTCCCTGTGTCGCTACAGCCACTTCAGGTTCTCAGAGGATCCTTAAACTTAAAAACTTTGAAGTGTATAAACGGAAAGATTCAAAAAGATTTTATTTCATAGATAAAATAAAAATACAAACATTTAAGCTAAAACTTATAAAACCATACTTAGTGTATATCCTCACTAAGGAGGTTTACTCACAAAACATAATTAACTAAGGGAAGGGTTGTGAAAATGTTCGGAAAAAACAAGATATGCCCCAAAAAAACAAGCCATCTTACGAATGCAAGAACTTCTTCATTTTATAGATCAATGAAAGAAGGATCCCGAATAATTCTTGCGAATATTCGTTTTACAATACATCATTGCTGACGATTTACATCCCACTATCTTTAACTTTAAATTATTAAAGCTGAGTTGTTGATGACGCGGATGCTTTTTCTTTGTCTTTTCTGCCAATGGACGGCAGCTTTTTCTTCCACTGAGAATAAAGTATTCTTAATTATTTTTGTCTTCGTCATCCCTGACGTTTTATATTTCATCTGTATATGCTGATGAAGATCCACTTGCAAGATCTTTATCATCAATTTCAAGGCCAATAATTTCCTTGTCCTTTTTGCTACCATAATTACAATTGTAACCTGTTTTAACCTTATCAAAGGCTTTTTGTAACAATAAGCAAATTTCCTTGCTATGTATTGTCATCACTTGACCATTGCGGAATTCTTCTATAAATCCAGTATTCAGTCATAGACAATTATTGCTCTATTCTGATTTATTAAACATCTTTGATATCCATAACTATAACTGTTTTAAAGGTAACAAAACCTTTAATGGTCTTCCAGTTATTTCTCTCTTATAGATTTCCTTTTGGAATCTACTTCTTTTACTAAGGATTTCTATCCTTTTATAAGTCCAGAGTGTTTGTCGATAACACTTTGGTTTTTCTTTACGAACCCAAGGATTTTCCTCGTTGTTCATTCTATCCACAATGCTTTTTAAGCGTTTGGGTTGCACAATCTACTCTTTCTGAGATTGATAAGAGTAGGTCATTATCTGATCTCATAGATTCAGAACTTTCAAGCAAGTTATTTTTTTCTTTAGGAGTTTTTACAAAGCTCCTTTTTGCAGAAGTTTCTCCAATGGAGAACCTTTTGCTAGGTATATTAGGTGTTTCTCCTAATATCGATTTTCCTTTAGCAATATCTATTGCTTAAGAGTCAGTGTTGGAATCTATATTAGAAAAGTTCTTTTCTTTTATAGTTCCTATTTCTGAGAAAACATGGGAAGTTGCAGAACAAGCAACAAAAGGAATCTCTGGTATAAGACACAAGAGTTCCAATTCGCTCTTAGCAGCAAAGGTTGCAGGTGACATATATGCTAAGGCAAATAATACACCTCCACCAAAATTAATATCCAGTTCAGACTTTCTAAAGGCAACTTTTAAGGAAGTTTTGAAGAGACAAAAGAGACCGGAAACCATGGTTTCAATTGGAAGAATCTCAACTGTTAAACCTATTGAGACACCGGTTAATTTCTTTTTTGACGAAGAAAGCTTTTCCCATCTATTCAGATATGCAAGAGAAGCTAATGAAGACTATTTCAACTCTGAAAAGTTCTTCACTACAGATCGACAAAACATCAGTCTGTATAATTTTATTGAAGGTGCTAATCGTATTACAGTTAATAAGGCCTTTAGATATAGACTTACTAGGACAATTTATCCTAGTAGAAATCTTTTGGAGATAGGTTTATTTCCTGAAGAAATCAAGAAAGCGATTAAGGTTTATAGAACCAAGGTCATTAAAGAGGCAGATAGAGAAATTTATTTTAAAATCAACAGCACACTGCCTGAATGGAAAAATGGAACACTTCAACTTCCTTTCCATCATATTGAAATTGAAATTTCCAAAGCAGAGAAGGAATACATCCCTTCAAAGGTAATGGAGTCAAGTTTCAAAATAAAAGATATTGAAAAATTCAATATCTCAAGATTCGGGATTATAATTGATCAAATTGTTAAGATTAATGATAACTCCCAAATAAAAGTCAATTATCAAGATTATCACATTTTGGTAATATCTAAAACTTTTAAACAAATCACCGTGGAAGACGTCAAAAGATTCCTGGCATTGGAAAGATCATTACGCAATGGTCAAGTGATGACAATACACAGCAAGGAAATTTGATTATTGTTACAAAGCGCCTTTGATAAGGTTAAAACATGTTACAATTGAAATTATTGTAGCAAAAAGGACAAGGAAATTATTGGCCTTGAAATTGATGATAAAGATCTTGCAAGTGGATCGTCATCAGCATATACAGATGAAATATAAAACGTCAGGGGTGACGAAGACAAAATAATTGAGAATACTTTGTTCTCAGTGGAAGAAAAAGCTGCCGGCCATTGGCAGAAAAGGCAAAGAAAAAGCATCCGCGTCATCAACTACTCAGCTATAATAATTTAAAGTTAAAGATAGTGCTGGAGACATATGAGGTGATTTACTAGGCTTAATAATTCTTAGGTCTAATAATTCTTGAATTTGTTTGCCAATCATGGGTTTAACCTTGACTATGGTCTTTGGATCTATAAGTTTTATGGTAGATCATCCATTGGCGGAATATATAAATGGGCGCTAAAAGGGGTATTTCAAAGTTTAAATTATAGTAAGAATATAGACAAAAGTCATGGCTATTTTATAAGTTCTCTCAGCTTTTATGAATGTATAATCTATTTATCAAGAAATAACAACAGAATAATTCTTTATAGTTTATACCTCTCAAGGTTTGCTTTTAAGAATCTCAGCACCAATGGCAACGACGATGGGCTCTTTCCCTAGCGGCCTCCTGCCTGGCGGTACTCTCCCTGTGTCGCTACAGCCACTTCAGGTTCTCAGAGGATCCTTAAACTTAAAAACTTTGAAGTGTATGAACGGAAAGATTCAAAAAGATTTATTTCATGGATAAAATAAAAATACAAACATTTAAGCTAAAACTTATAAAACCATACTTAGTCTATATCCTCACTAAGGAGGTTTACTCACAAAACATAATTAACTAAGGGAAGGGTTGTGAAAATGTTCGGAAAAAACAAGATATGCCCCCAAAAAACAAGGCATCTTACAAATGCAAGAACTTCTTCATTTTATAGATCAATGAAAGAAGGATCCCGAATAATTCTTGCGAATATTCGTTTTACAATACATCATTGCTGACGATTTACATCCCACTATCTTTAACTTTAAATTATTAAAGCTGAGTTGTTGATGACGCGGATGCTTTTTCTTTGTCTTTTCTGCCAATGGACGGCAGCTTTTTCTTCCACTGAGAATAAAGTATTCTCAATTATTTTTGTCTTCGTCATCCCTGACGTTTTATATTTCATCTGTATATGCGGATGAAGATCCACTTGCAAGATCTTTATCATCAATTTCAAGGCCAATAATTTCCTTGTCCTTTTTGCTACCATAATTACAATTGTAACCTGTTTTAACCTTATCAAAGGCTCTTTGTAACAATAAGAAAATTTCTTTGCTATGTATTGTCATCACTTGACCATTGCGGAATTCTTCTGTAAATCCAGTACTCAGTCATAGACCAATATTGCTCTATTCTGATTTGTTGGACATCTTTGATATCCATAACTATAACTGTTTTAAAGGTAACGAAACCTTTAATGGTCTTCCAGTTATTTCTCTCTTGTATTCCTTTTGGAATCTACTTCTTTTACTAAGGATTTCTATCCTTTTATAAGTCCTGAGTGTTTGTCGATAACACTTTAATTTTTCTTTACGAACCCAAGGATTTTCCTCGTTGTTCATTCTATCCAAAAGCTTATTAAGCATTTGGGTTGCTCTATCTACTCTTTCTGAGATTGATAAGAGTAGGTCATTATCTGATCTTATAGATTCAGACCTTTCAAGCAAGTTATTTTTTTCTTTAGGAGTTTTTACAAAGCTCCTTTTTGCAGAAGTTTCTCCTATATAGAACCTTTTGCCAGGTATATTAGGTGTTTTTTTTCTTCCTAATATCGATTTTCCTTTAGCAATATCTATTGCCCAAGAGTCAGTGTTGGAATCTATATTAGAAAAGTTCTTTTCTTTTATAGTTCCTATTTCTGAGGAATCATGGGAAGTTGCAGAGCAAGCAACAAAAGGAATCTCTGGTATAAGACACAAGAGTTTCAATTCGCTCTTAGCAGCAAAGGTTGTAGGTGACATATATGCTAAGGCAAATAATACACCTCCACCAAAATTAATATCCAGTTCAGACTTTCTAAAGGCAACTTTTAAGGAAGTTTTGAAGAGACAAAAGAGACAGCAAACCATGGTTTCAATTGGAAGAATCTCAACTGTTAAACCTATTGAGAGACCGGTTAATTTCGTTTTTGACGAAGAAAGCTTTTCCTATCTATTCAGATATGCAAGAGAAGCTAATGAAGACTATTTCAACTCTGAAAAGTTCTTCACTACAGATCGATAAAACATCAGTCTGTATAATTTTATTGAAGGTGCTAATCCTATTACAGTTAATAAGGCCTTCAGATATGGACTTACTAGGACAATTTATCCTAGTAGAAATCTTTTGGAGATAGGTTTATTTCCAGAGGAAATCAAGAAATCGATCAAGGTTTATAGAACCAAGGTCATTAAAGAGGCAGATAGAGAAATTTATCTTAAAATCAATAGCACACTGCCTGAATGGAAAAATGGAACACATCAACTTAATTTCCATCATATTGAAATTGAAATTTCCAAAGTAGAGAAGGAATACATCCCTTCAAAGGTAATGGATTCAAGTTTCAAAATAGAAGATATTGAAAAAAAATCAATATCTCAAGATTCGGGATTATAATTGATCAAATTGTTAAGATTAATGATAACTCCCAAATAAAAGTCAATTATCAAGATTATCACATTTTGGTAATATCTAAAACTTTTAAACAAATCACCGAGGAAGACGTCAAAAGATTCCTGGTATTTGAAAGATCATTCCGCTATGGTCAAGTGATGACAATACACTGCAAGGAATTTGCTTTTTGTTACAAAGCGACTTTGATAAGGTTAAAATAGGTTACACTTGTAATTATTATAGCAAAAAGGACAAGGAAATTATTGGCCTTGAAATTGATGATAAAGATCTTGCAAGTGGATCGTCATCAGCATATATAGATGAAATATAAAACATCAGGGATGACGAAGACAAAAATAATTGAGAATACTTTATTCTCAGTGGAAGAAAAAGCTGCCGGCCATTGGTAGAAAAGACAAAGAAAAAGCTTCCGTGTCATCAACAACTTTGCTATAATAATTTAAAGTTAAAGATAGTGCTGGAGACATATGAGGTGATTTACTAGGCTTAATAATTCTTAAGTCTAATAATTCTTGAATTTGTTTTCCAATCATGGGTTTAACCTTGACTATGGTCTTTGGATCTATAAGTTTTATGGTAGCAGTCATCCATTGGCGGAATATATAACTGGACGGCGGAAAAGGGGGTGTTTCAAAGTTTAAATAGTAAGAATATAGACAAAAGTCATGGCTATTTTATAAGTTCTCTCAGCTTTTATGAATGTATAATCTATTTATCAAGAAATAACAACAGAATAATTCTTTATAGTTTATACCTCTCAAGGTTTGCTTTTAAGAATCTCAGCACCAATGGCAACGACGATGGGCTCTTTCCCTTGCGGCCTCCTGCCTGGAGGTACACTCCCTGTGTTGCTCCAGCCACTTCAGGTTCTCAGAGGATCCTTAAACTTAAAAACTTTGAAGTGTATAAACGGAAAGATTCAAAAAGATTTTATTTCATAGATAAAATAAAAATACAAACATTTAAGCTAAAACTTATAAAACCATACTTAGTCTATATCCTCACTAAGGAGGTTTACTCACAAAACATAATTGAAAACTAAGGGAAGGGTTGTGAAAATGTTCGGAAAAAACAAGATATGCCCCCCAAAAACAAGGCATCTTACAAATGCAAGAACTTCTTCATTTTATAGATCAATGAAAGACGGATCCCGAATAATTCTTGCGAATATTCGTTTTACAATACGTCATTGCTGACGAGTTACATCCCAGTATCTTTAACTTTAAATTATTAAAGCTGAGTTGTTGATGACACGGATGCTTTTTCTTTGTCTTTTCTGCCAATGGACTGCAGCTTTTTCTTCCACTGAGAATTAAGTATTCTCAATTATTTTTGTCTTCGTCATCCCTGACGTTTTGTATTTCATCTGTATATGCTCATGACGATCCACTTGCAAGATCTTTATCATCAATTTCAAGGCCAATAATTTCCTTGTGCTTTTTGCTACAATAATTACAATTGTAATCTGTTTTAACCTTATCAAAGGCTCTTTGTAACAATAAGCAAATTTCCTTGCTGTGTATTGTCATCACTTGACCATTGCGGAATTCTTCTGTAAATCTAGTATTCAGTCATAGACCAATATTGCTCTATTCTGATTTGTTGGACATCTTTGATATCCATAACTATAACTGTTTTAAAGGTAACAGAACCTTTAATGGTCTTCCAGTTATTTCTCTCTTGTAGATTTCCTTTTGGAATCTACTTCTTTTACTAAGGATTTCTATGCTTTTATATGTCCAGAGTGTTTGTCGATAGCACTTTGGTTTTTCTTTACTAACCCAAGGATTTTCCTCGTTGTTCATTCTATCCACAAAGCTTATGAAGCGTTTGGGTTGCACTATCTACTCTTTCTGAGATTGATAAGAGTAGGTCATTATCTGATCTCATAGATTCAGACATTTCAAGCAAGTTATTTTTTGCTTTAGGAGGTTTTACAAAGCTCATTTTTTGCAGAAGTTTCTCTAATAGAGAACCTTTTGCTAGGTATATTAGGTGTTTCTCCTAATATCGATTTTCCTTTAGCAATATCTATTGCCCAAGAGTCAGTGTTGGAATCTATATTAGAAAAGTTCTTTTCTTTTATAGTTCCTATTTCTGAGAAAACATGGGAAGTTGCAGAAAAAGCAACAAAAGGAATCTCTGGTATAAGACACAAGAGTTTAAATTCGCTCTTAGCAGCAAATGTTGTAGGTGACATATATGGTAAGGCAAATAATACACCTCCACCAAAATTAATATCCAGTTCAGACTTTCTAAAGGCAACTTTTAAGGAAGTTTTGAAGAGACAAAAGAGACCGCAAACCATGATTTCAATTGGAAGAATCTCAACTCTTAAACCTATTGAGACACCAGTTAATTTCATTTTTGACGAAGAAAGATTTTCCTATCTATTCAGATATGCAAGAGAAGCTTGTTAGAAAACGGATGGAGATAACTTCAGATGCAAGAAACAGAAACAGAAGCAATCAAACATAAACAATCAAAGGAGATAACAGAAAACAAGAAGAACACAGATTTAACGTGGAAAACCCCTCAGTGGGAGAGGTAAAAAACCACGGGCAGAAAAGAGATATTTTATTATGCACTGAATTTTACAGATTTCAACACACTCGGATAAAGAGACAACAACTGTATTTATAGGCACAAATCCGTAAACCCTAGCCGCAAGGAATCTTTGCTTGATGCACCATAAATACCCCTACACGTGTCCTCCTTTTAATGACCTTTGTATAATGTCACATAATGTAATTGGCGGATGTGGGACCTGCTTTGTATTCAAGTACTCGTGACCTATCATCACCTGCGATAGTTACCTCTTGAAGCTACCTGCTTTGAAGTTGATGAGACTCCCCCCTCTTGATGCACGAATTGAATACACTTCACATTTGTCCATCACACGGTGAGTCTTTGATTGGTTCCACCGGATGTAGAGTTTAAGTCACCTTCTTGACAAATCTCCACCTTGACTTCAACTCTCACTAGAGTCAAATAGATTGCATAACCAGATGTACTTGTACCGGATGCATTCGTCAATGCCGGATGTACTTGTACCGGACTATCTCCCAAAGATCCACTCCAGCGATCGCCCTCGGTAAAGTTTCGAAAGCAGATTATAAGCTTTGAATATTCGGTAAGTCCAGGCAAAGTTTGGAACTTACTCTCTTTGGAATGGTTTAGTGAACATATCGGCCAGGATTCTCCTTTGTGCCAATCTTCTTCACCACAACCCTCTTCTCATTTCTCGAGAAAATGATACGACATCAATATGCTTGGTTCTCTCATGATGAACGATCCTTAGCTAAACATATTGCACTTAGATCGTCACAATATATCTCGGCTGATCTCGATGCAACCCCAAATCACCGACTAGCCCCTTCAACGGACACCCTCCTTATTTGCTTGAAGAGCCATATATTACGCTTGATGAGTTGATAAGGCTCTTTGAGCTGAAGAGTAGCTTTCGGTGACCCTTTGCATTTCCCAATGTAAACACATAACGATCATTGATCTTTTCTTTGTCAACATCACTGCATAATCGGCATCACAAGTAACTTTGTGACTGGACGATATCACCTCCATAAATGAGACCAACATCATTTGTACCTCTCAGGTACCTCAATATCCTTTTAACAGCTTTCCAGTGTTCCTTTCCAGGTTGAGCCATAAACCTGCTGACAACATTGACTGCCTGAGCCAAATCAGGCCTAGTGCAAACCATGGCATACATCAGATCGCCAATTGCACTAGCATAGGAACTTTGACATATACTCCTTCTCTTCACTTGATCGTGAAGAAGCATAAGCAGACAAATGAACATTAGATGCCATAGGAGTATCTATTGGTTTTCTGTGAGACATCCCAAACTTGGCCAATATCTTCTGTACATAACTCTGCTGAGACAAGGAACAACTTCTTCGACTCCTATCTCTCCAGATCTCCATCCCCAATATTTTCTTGGCTGCACCCAAATCCTTCATTTCAAATTCAGCACTGAGAAGATTCTTCAGATTTTGAACATCAGACTTCCTTGCTGCAGCTATCAGCATGTCATCCACATATAGAGGACAAGATAGATATATGATCCATCTTTGGCCAGATGAAGTAAACACAATGATCATATGGACTTACATTGTAACCTCTTTGAAGCATGAAGCTCATCAAACCTTTTATACCACTCGCCTTGGAGCTTGCTTCAAACCATACAAAGATTTCTTCAACTTGCAAACATAGTTTTCCTTTCCGGGAACTTGAAAACCCTCAGCCGTGTCATGTATATCTCCTTATCCACCTCACCATGTGTAAGCGTTTTCACATCTAATTGCTCAAGTTCGAGATCTGTTTGTGCCACTATTGCTAGTAACACCCTGATTGAAGTATGTCTGACCACTGGTGAAAATATTTCATCAAAGTCAACCCCTTCCTTTTGACTGAATCCTCTTGCAACCAAACGTGCCTTATACTTGACCCCTTCTGCCTTTGTTATTCCTTCCTTTTTCTTGAAAATCCATTTACAAGTCACAACTCCCTTGTCAGTAGGTTGTTTGACCAATTCCCAAGTCTGATTCTTCAATAATGACTCCATTTCATCTCCCATGGTCGCATGCCACCGAGAGATGCTTCGTACATGTCATTGCTTCCCTGTAAGTAGTAGGTTCAAAGAAACCTACTTCTTCTTACGCAACTTGGAGTGCATATCCGGCCAAATCATCATATCCATATCTCCTTGGAGGTATCCCAACATTAGACCTTCTAGACTCTTTGGCGCACTAGACTGGCTTGATCAATGTTTGTATGGCGCTGCTTTGAGGTCTCAAGAGTCGTGGCTTGGATCGGATTCTGGTTCATTATCCGGATCAAGATATAGTGTTGATTTGGATCCACTTGATTGTTGCATATCAAGAGACTCCACCTGAAGCTCCACACTGTTTCTCAACACTATCGATTCAAAGATCGGTTTCGCACTCGATGAGACTCTCCCATTGATGAGTTTAACATAGAATTTTCATCAAAAACAACGCCCCTGCGAGGATTACTCTGGACTCTGGCTTGATGACCAAATCCTATATCCTTTCACTCCATCACCATACCCACAAACACTCCCTTCTTGGCTCTTGGCTCCAACTTCCCTTCACTAACATGATAGTAAGTGTACTCCCAAAACCCTTAGAAGTGAGTAGTCGTGAGGCTTGCGACCACATCTCAAATGGTGTCTTGAGATTGATTCTGTGTGAGGGCTCCTGTTGATTAAGTAGCAAGTTGTCTTAATGACCTCGCCCAAAATCTCCTTGATAAACCGGCTTGAGAAAGCATACATCTTGCCCTCTCGGTAGAGTTTGATTCATCCTTTCGGCTACACCATTCTCTTTGAGGTGTATTTCTTCTGATGATGATGTTTGGCAATACCCATTTGCACAAAATGAATCAAAATCCGTCCAGTAATTCGGACCATTATACATCACGAAGCTTCTTGATTTTCTTGCCTAAGCGATTCTCCACTAGGGCCTTCCACGCTTGAAGTTACCGAATGCATCACTTTTGTTCTTCATCATCACCACCCAAGTCATTCTTGAATAGTCATCTATGAATGACACAAAATATCTGTGACCACCCAATGACTCAACTCTTGATGGACCCCAGCAGTCTGAATGGATATAATCAAGTGTTGCCTTTGTATTGTGCAACCCTGCTGAGAATTTACTTCTATGCAATTTCCCAAACACAAAATGTTCACAAAAGTCCAGATTCTTGACCTTATATCTCCCAAGAAAACCTGCTGAAGAAAGAACCTGCATACCCCTTTCACCCATGTGACCAAGTCTCATGTGCCACTGTAGTCTGCTTGAGATCAGTGAAGCTCATTGAGGATGCAATGGCCCGAAGTGCAGATCTGATAGATCCTTGTAATATATACAAGGTTCCCCTCTTGATGCCTTTGAGGACTACAATTGAATCTTTGAAGACATTCAGCTGTCCACCTTCACCCTTGAAATTGAACCCTTCATGTCCCAAGTGGCGAGAGATACCAAATTCTTGGTCATCTGTGGAACATGTCTTACATCCTTGAGTGTACAAAATTTACCATCCTCTCATCCTTAACTTTCTTGAGCCAATTCCCACAACTTTGCAAACCTTCTTTGTTGGCCATATAGATTTGACCACCATCTATCTCGCTCATAAGTAGAAAACCACCCTGTTTGGACAAATATGGTAGGATGCTCCAGAATCAAGTATCCACACATCATTGTGGTGTGTAGAATCTCCTGCAACTAGAACCAGATCCTCATCAGATTGCTCAGTAGCCAAAGTGCTTTGTGCGTAAGTGCCTTCCTGCTTTGCTTCTTCTTCTTTGGACAATTGGACTTCCAATGTCCACGCTCCTTCTGATAATTCTGAGACATCAGTAGACTTAGGACCTTTGGACCACGACTTCTTTTTTTCTTTCATGTCCATATCCTTTTCCACTATTTTTGCTAGCTACTAGCCAATGACTTTGATTGTCTGTCAGCGAGCCTTGTGTCTCGGCTCCCTGGCATGTAAGGCGGACCTCACATCCTCCTCAAAGCTCTGTATCCTTCCCAACTATGAAAGAGCGCACAAAGTTTTCATATGATGCGGTAATGACACCAACAGGATTAGGGCTGCATCTTCATCTTCAATTTTAACATCAATATTCCTTAAATCAAGCAATATTGTGTTCACCGGTGAGTCGAGATGTTCCCTCGGTGGACTTCCTTCATGCATCTTCAAACCTGAACAACCTCTGTTTCAAAGCAACAACTTGTTGGTCGGTGACTTGGTCATATCACAGCTTTCAAGCTTTTTCCACAACTTGGCTGCGGTGTCTTCCTCAAAGAACCTCGGTGATAACATCATCATATAAGCACAACATGATGGTTGAATGTGCTTTCTTCCGTGATGGAATAATCTGCTTTGACTTTGTATTTGGTTTGTCGGATAAAGGATTCCACAAACCTGCTTTGTTTCAACGATTTGCACGCATCTTGATTTGCCATGCAGACCAAAACTGTTCCTTCCTCAGTAAATTTATCGATTTTTACGCTTATCGCCGACATCTTTCCTTGCTAAAGATCACAACTTTGTCAGATCCTAGCACTTTCTTTGGAGGCCTTGGTGAAGACGAAGTTGATCGTGCAGATTGTTTTCTCCGAACCTTGTCTCTCGATACCACTTGTTAGAAAGCGGATGGAGATAACCGGATGCAAGAAGCGTAAAGCGAAGCAATCAAACATAAACAATCAAAGGAGATAATGAGAAAACAAGAAGAACACAGATTTAACGTGGAAAACCCCTCGAGTGGGAGAGGTAAAAACCACGGGCGAGAAAAGAGATATTTTATTATGCCTTTGAATTTTCTGATTTTAACACACTCGGATAAAGAGACAACAAGCTGTATTTATAGGCACAAATCCCACAAACCCTAGCCGCAAGGAATCTTTGTCGATGCACCATAAATACCCCTACACGTGTCCTCCTTTTAATGACACCAGATATCATTGTCACATAACAGAATTGGCAGATGTGGGACCCTGCTGTATTCAAGTACTCAGCAGCCTATCACCCTGCTGATAGTTACCCTGTTGAAGCTACCCTGCTGAAGCTCAGTAGACTCCACCCTACTGTTGCAAAGAATTGAATACACTTCTCAGCTGTCCATCACACAGCTGAGTCTTCAGATTGGTTCCACCAGATGTAGAGTTTAAGTCACCTTACTGACAAAGCTAATGAAGAGTATTTCAACTCTGAAAAGTTGTTCACTACATATCGACAAAACATCTGTCTGTATAATTTTATTGAAGGTGCTAATCCTATCACAGTTAATAAGGCCTTCAGATATGGACTTACTAGGACAATTTATCCTAGTAGAAATCTTTTGGATATAGGTTTATTTCCTAAAGAAATCAAGAAAGCGAACAAGGTTTATAGAACCAAGGTCATTAAAGAGGTAGATAGAGAAATTTATCTTAAAATCAACAGCACACTGCCTGAATGGATAATTGGAACACTTCAGCTTCCTTTCCATCATATTGAAATTTGAATTTCCAAAGCAGAGAAGGAATACATCCCTTCAAAGGTAATGGATTCAAGTTTCAAAATAGAAGATATTGAAAAAATCAATATCTCAAGATTCGGGATTATAATTGATCAAATTGTTAAGATTAATGATAACTCCCAAATAAAAGTCAATTATCAAGATTATCACATTTTGGTAATATCTAAAACTTTTAAACAAATCACTGAGGAAGACGTCAGAAGATTCCTGGCATTTGAAAGATCATTCCGCAATGGTCAAGTGATGACAATACACAGCAAGGAAATTTGCTTATTGTTACAAAGCGCCTTTGATAAGGTTAAAACAGGTTACTTGTAATTATTGTAGCAAAAAGGAGAAGGAAATTATTCGCCTTGAAATTGATGATAAAGATCTTGCAAGTGGATCGTCATCAGCATATACAGATGAAATATAAAACGTTAGGGATGACGAAGACAAAAATAATTGGGAATACTTTATTCTCAATGGTAGAAAAAGCTTCCGGCCATTGGCAGAAAAGACAAAGAAAAAGCATCCGCGTCATCAACAACTCAGCTTTAATAATTTAGAGTTAAAGATAGTGCAAGAGACATATGAGGTGATTTACTAGGCTTAATAATTCTTAAGTCTAATAATTCTTGAATTTGTTTGCCAAATTCTTCTCTGTCCAATGGACTATAGATCATGGGTTTAACCTTGACTATGGTCTTTGGATCTATGAGTTTTATGGTAGCAGTCATCCATTGGCGGAATATATAAATGGATGGTGGAATAAAGGGTGTTTCAAAGTTTAAATTATAGTAAGAATATAGACAAAAGTCATGGCTATTTTATAAGTTCTCTCAGCTTTTGTGAATGTATAATCAATTTATCAAGAAATAACAATAGAATATTTTTTTTATAGTTTATACCTCTCAAGGTTTGCTTTTAAGAATCTCAGCACCAATGGCAACGACGGTGGGCACTTTCCCTTGCGGCCTCCTGCCTGGCGGTACTCTCCCTGTGTCGCTCCAGCCACTTCAGGTTCTCAGAGGATCCTTAAACTTAAAAACTTTGAAGTGTATAAACGGAAAGATTCAAAAAAATTTTATTTCATAGATAAAATAAAAATACAAACATTTAAGCTAAAACTTATAAAACCATACTTAGTCTATATCCTCACTAAGGAGGTTTACTCACAAAACATAATTGGAAACTAAGGGAACGGTTGTGAAAATATTCGGAAAAAACAAGATATGCCCCAAAAACAAGATATCTTACAAATGCAAGAACTTCTTCATTTTATAGATCAATGAAAGAAGGATCCCGAATAATTCTTGCGAAAATTTGTTTTACAATACGTCATTGCTGACGATTTACATCCCACTATATTTAACTGTAAATTATTAAAGTTGAGTTGTTGATGACGCGGATGCTTTTTCTTTGTCTTTTCTGCCAATGGCCGGAAACTTTTTCTTCCACTGAGAATAATGTATTCTCAATTATTTTTGTCTTCGTCATCCTGACGTTTTATATTTCATCTGTATATGTTGATGACGATCCACTTGCAAGATATTTATCATCAATTTCAAGGCCAATAATTTCCTTGTCCTTTTTGCTACAATAATTACAATTGTAACCTGTTTTAACCTTATCAAAGGCTCTTTGTAACAATAAGCAAATTTCCTTGCTGTGTATTGTCATTACTTGACCATTGCGGAATGATCTTTCAACTACCAGGAATCTTCTGAGATATGTTTCCTGAGATATGTTCTAAATCGAAACAATATCGTGATTGCCACATCTGCCATCTTACAAGTCTACCTTGTTTATTATCACCTTTTAAATTAGTATTTAAAAAGTAGGTGAATTTTTTGTTCTCTGTCCTAATTAAAAACTTAACCGGAGTAAGATAAGCGCTAAACTTCTTAATGACTCGAATAATTGCTAAGTATTATTTTTCATTACTATGATACTTTCTTTCAGCGTTTTTAAATCTGCCAGAAGTATATCTATATATTAACTCTTGTTCAGAGTTCTTATCTTTGAGGATTCCTCCCCAATATTCATCTGATGCATCTGTTTCAGTGATCAGTTTATCATCTGGTAAAGGATGATATAGCTTTGGAAAGCTAGTTAAATTCTTTTTAACCTTTCTTACATAGGTTGTGTCAACCTCTGTCCAATCCCAAAGTACATTGTCTTTGAGTTTAACCTGTAATGGCTTTCTAATTTCAGCAAGTTTAGGGATATAACTTTCAGCATAAGTTAAAATTTCAAAAAATCTCTGTAATTGTTTCTTATTTTCAATCTTATCTGAAAACTTATGAATATGTTCCAGGATATGATTTTGTGGTCGATGTTGACCCTGGTCAATCTCTAATCCAAGGAAATTAATCTTGGTCTTAAAGAGCTGTGTCTTTTTCAAGGATAGGATTATTCCTAATTCCTCGCATTTTTTGAGTACCATTGCAACGTGCATATAGTGCTCTTTCTCTGTGTTGCTGAAGACTAATATGTCATCAATGTAAACACAGAAGAATTTCTCAAAAGATCTAAATGCATTTTGCGTATGTCTTTGAAATATAGATGGAGCTTGTTTTAACCCAAAAGGTAAAACATTCCATTGGTAATGTCCTTGTGGACATGTAAATGCAGTTAATAATTGCGATTCATCATCCAACAATACCTGCCAGAATCTTGATTTGCAATCGAAACTACTAAAGATTTTCTTTCCTCTAATAAGAGTTAAGAGTTCATCTTTATTTGTGTTGGTCCCTTGAGAAGGCTTTGGTTAAGTTTAGAGGCGGGGGGGATGAATAAACTTAACACTTAAAACTTTTGGAGTTAACAAACTCAGCAAGTTCAATAGCTGATAGGCTAAAACTGGATGTCCAATCTAACCGGCAGTGTACCGGGTCAAATTGTAGTCTAGTCTGGTGAATCAAGGTCGTCTTCTCAGGGAACACGATATAATTCAAAGTGTGATTAAACACCAATTAGTTATTATTATCTTGATCTAAGTCGCAGTTTTAACATAAAAGTGATAGTTTTACGTCACTAATAAAATTAACAATTAATAATAAAGATACTAGCGAAGACAATTTCATTGAACTACAGTCTCATTTAGCTTTAAGGATGTGATTAATTCGGCCTATTAAGGATATTCAATTGTGTGAAACGGTGCACTCCGTATTCTAACAATTTCCCCTCATATGAGTGTTCGAAATTGTTCTATGCCTCCTCCTTGGTTTAAGAGCCCTAAACCTAATGATTTGACATGATAAGCTCTTGAGTACAATTAATCTTTCCCCGGATAAGAAAGAGGGTTCCGTCAGACGGCCAATTTTACCTTCCGGTTTTTCTACATCGTTCTCACACCTAATATCTCCGTTCGGTATCAATTAAGTGTGTGTGTGCCAATATTAGTTAATTATTTCAACACGAGCTAACCATTAATTTAAGTAGAAAAAGATTCAACACAATTGAAATTAAAATATACATTACATAATCATCATCCGTTCAACCAAAAGAGACCAAAATATTTCAATTACATGTCTTGGCTAGTTACAAGATTAGCCACTCATTACTACAAATACTAACATATTAAAATTCGCATTCATAATAATCAGTTTAACAATACAAAATAATACTAGAAGGTTACCGGTTACAACCGTTAAGTTTGCAAAGGTAAAGCTTCCGTTCATCCTCTTAGAACATCAATGGAGTTTGCTCAAGCTTGATGTTGAGCTCAGCTCCTTCCCATCAAATAACCCAAGAGATTAAACTATCATTCTATTGATTAAATTTGTGGTGAAAATAGCTAATAATGAAACTAAAATATTTTGGCTCTAATAGCCTTTGATAGATGTTGCCTGCAAGAGAAAAAAAAAATAAAGAAGAAGATATATCTATTCTTCTCCTCTTTCTCCGTTGATATATATACATATATATATATATATATATATATATATATATATATATATACATATAACTCTGAGTATGAATAGTAGATGGGAGAATAATTGAAGGGCCCACTTCCCGGTCTAAACCGGTAATTCCCGGTCTAAGCCGGAATCTTTGCATGTGTTGGAGTTGTCAGAGCCATAAATGCGCATTAAATGCTCAATATTTGCAAATATTCGCCAAATCTAGCAAAATCTGGATATATTCCGGCGTGCACCGCTAAATATCCGGCGTACGCCGCTAAAGGTCTCTGACAGCTTCTTTTGCGACGCTTGGCGCGCCGGCCGGTTCTTCACAGCAGTTCGGTAAAATGGCCATAATTTGAGTTGTAGACCTCCGATTGATGTGATTAAAAGTGCGTTGGAAATATCGTTTGAAGATCTAAAACTCTCATGAAGAAGTATTCTCTAGATAATGCATCTAAGTAGGGTCAAAAGTCTGTTGAAGATAGGCTACGGTAGAAACACAAAAGACAATTGATCCGCTTGAACTCGATAGCTTCTGGCATACTCTTCTAGTCCTCAAAAGACGTGTCAATGCTCAACACGTATCGTCCATCAGAGTCTTGGTCAACCTATAGTCCTACAATAAATCACCAAAATACCAAGCGTAAACCCGACACGACGTTCCGGTTACTAAACCGGTACAAAACCTATCAAAATATGATATTTTATATAATAATTACTATCAACACATTTGGATGAAACTAAGCAATTAATGACTCGAATTGGTACAAAAACATCAATAAATGCATGAGAAATGAGGATAAAACATCATAAAAAGTATCATCTAGTTGACTTACATCAACCACTCTCCACTTAGCTTTTGCTCGTCCTCGAGCAATCAAAGCGATAAACTATAAGGACACAAGGGAGATAATGTAATTATCTAGTTTAAGGTTCTAATGCAGTGCTGTACTCAGTTAGCATCATGATCATATGATGATTTTGTCTTTCTAAGAGATTAATGGAGGAAAGTGTGTATAACTATCAAATTAGTTATCAAACATTATTTAAATGAAATTCTACATGCATTACTTACTAGATATAGTTAAAGTCTTAGAAATACTTTTAATCGCCACTCATAAATATCCGGAATCAAAGACTAAGTCAAGTAGTTTGGCAAAGCGGCTTGTAACGTTCAGGCTCAGGGTGTTGGCTAATCGAAAGGATAAAAGGAAAAATCAAGAGAGAAAAGCAAGTCGTACATACTTACACCTTCAACTTCTTGATCATAAATACCTCGATTAGTAACATTCTGATACAGTCTAAAAAGCTCGCAAAATTGCCTCCAATGACTCTTATTTTACACACATATATACAAATGGTTCCTAATTTATTGGTTGGAACCAATTTATTACTAAAACAACATTTAACAAACAATTTTCTGGTTTTTTTTTTGAATCATAAAAAGGATATAATTTGGCTAAATGACCTCCAAATAACAATGTACCAATCTCAACTCGTGCCATTCTAATGTATCGACACTTAGTTCCGATGTCGTCACCGCTATCCATAAGTACATACTAAACTTGCGGGATGCCAAGGGAATGTAGACCAAATTAGGCTAAGGGTCGGTTATAATGTAGCTAAATACAATGGCTACTTCGAGTGGGGTTTCACCACTCTACAAGGCTGGGATGGGGACAAAAATGGAAATTATGTTTGGGTAGGCCATTTGGCTATGGTTGAGTCAAAGTTATGCCAAAAATCGTCATCCTTAATCTGATTCCAGAACCATGATTCGTCTTGAAAGAAAGCATTTCTAAAAGTTAACTATAAATGTAAGTATACTTGTCTAATTTCATACATAAAATATTTGATAATAATTATTTAATTATACGTACTCAAAAATCATATTAAAATCAAAGATAGACAAGTATTATATCATCATAATGCATCGTGTTTACTCACTTTATTAAAAACTTATTCTTTCAAATACACTACATCAAGTGTGTCAATTATATTTTATCATGTTTGGAATGCCTAAGGATAATTAAAAACGAAGTGTTTCTCAAACATTTAATGACATTACCTTTTGTTGGACTAACTATGTTCCCACTCCCCACTTACGAACTTGCATTGTCCTCAATGGAAAGTGAGTAGTAAGAAAGTAGTTAGGGAAACAAAAGGGAATCAATATGAGTCAAACCAAATACCGGGATGCTATAAAAGGGTGGTTTGGTGGGCATGAACAAGAAATGAACCAATGAAATGACAAGCAATCCCAAGTACGAGCAACGTATCAACCAAAATGTAGACACAAAAAGATCATTGGCCACACCGGGCCTTACAAAAGAGCAAAAATTTTATACTTAATTTTTACGGGCTGCCTCCCGGTAGCGCTTTTGTTTAACGTCGTTTGCTCGACAGAATTAAACAATCAAAATGATCATTAATTACTATATTAAACAAAAGGGGATACTTCTAACAATTACTCACCGAAGCACGTAGCAATTAAGCACACAAACCAACTAGAAATAAATGCTTAAGGAGTAACAGGAAGGATAGTACCCGTGATTGCTAAATTTATAGTCTATAGCTAGACTATCTCATGCTTCAATTAGTTGGGGGGTCAACAAGGGACATCACCTCTCGAGTTGGAGGGATTCCGTCTTCTTCAATGAAAATCTTCACTCTATGACCATTTGCTATAAAAGTCATTCTTCCATCTGTCAATTCCACTGCTCCAGATGCTTGTACTTTAGTTACAAAAAATGGACCTGTCCATCTAGATTTGAGCTTACCTGGAAATAGTTTTAAACGTGAGTTGTATAAGAGCACTCGATCACCCACTCGGAACTCACGACGAAAGATTCTCTTATCATGGAAAGATTTCGTGCGTTCCGTGTAGATTCGAGCGTTCTCATAAGCATCGAGGCGAAACTCCTCAAGTTCCGTGAGTTGGAGGAAGCGATGGTCACCCACGGCCTTAGGATCAAAGTTAAGAAATTTAATAGCAAAAGGCTCGATGTTCTAACTCAACCGGAAGATGACAAGACTTGCCAAAAACTAGTCTATATGGAGAACAACCAACTAGTGTTTTAAAAGCTGTTCGGTATGCCCAGAGTGTATCATCTAATTTTTCTGCCCAATTTTTACGGTTAGAATCGACAGTTTTTTCAATGATTCTTTTTATTTCTCTATTAGATACCTCAACTTGGCCACTAGTTTGCGGATGGTACGGTGTACCAAGTTTGTGTTTTACACCATATTTCTCAATCAACTTGGTAAATGGCCGGTTACAAAAATGTGACCCTCTGTCATTAATGATGGCCCCGGGAGTGCCAAATCTCGTAAATATTTTCTTTTTAAGGAATTTTAGCACTACTCTGGTATCATTAGTTGGAAGAGCTTGGGCTTCAACCCATTTAGATACATAATCGACCATTACTAAGATGAATTTCTTACCAAATGATGGAGGAAAAGGGCCCATAAAATCAATGCCCCAAACATCAAAAAATTCACACTCCAATATAGGTTGGAGAGGCATCTCGTGTTTTTTAGAAACGTTTCCCCATTTTTGGCATGACTCATAAGACCGTGCATAGTGGTGTGCGTCTTTATACAGTGTAGGCCAGTAAAAACCACATTGCAATACTTTATAGGCGGTTTTCCATCCTCCATGGTGGCCTCCAGCCTCACGATCATGGCAAAAGGATAAGATACTTAAAATCTCATTATCGGGCACACTTCCTAATTATGCCATCCGAACACTTTCGAAAAGATTCGGTTTTTCCCAATAATAAAATTTCAAATCATAAAAGAACTTCTTTTTCTGTTGCCATGTCCAATGAGATGGAATATATTCACAAGTAAAGTAATTAACAATATTACCGAACCATGGCGAGCTCTCTTTTGGTGTATTACCCGCTTTAATGAATTGTATTGTTGGAGGAGCATCATCCATGAGGAGTTGTTCATCTGGAAATGAATCTTTGATCTCCTGTCTCTTTCCTTCTTCTTCAGTAGACTCCATACGACTCAAATGGTCTGCTACTATGTTCTCACTACCCTTTTTATCTTTAATTTCAATGTCAAACTCTTGAAGTAACAGAATCCATCTGAGAAGACGAGGCTTCGCATCATTATTACTTAACAAGTACTTTAATGCTGAATGATCGGTATAAACAATGACTTTAGAACCGACGAGATAAGGTCGAAATTTGTCCAAAGCAAAGATTACAGCAAGTAGCTCTTTTTCAGATGTGGCATAGTTAAGCTGAGCTGCGTTTAGAGTGTGGGATGCATAGTAGATTGCCTTAAGTACTTTGTTATGGCGTTGACCTAGAACAGCCCCAACCACCAGATCGCTCTCATCACACATAAGCTCAAAGGGTATATCCCAATCTGGTGCCACTAACACTGGTGCAGTAGTCAAACGTGCCTTTAAAGTCTCAAATGCTTCCATACATTTGTCGTCAAACTTGAATGGCACTTCTTTCTCAAGCAAATGACTGAGAGGTTTTGCAATGCGTGAAAAATCAGCGATAAACCGCCTGTAGAAACCAGCATGTCCAAGAAATCCTCTCAGAGTTTTCAAATTTACTGGTGGAGGTAACTTTTCAATTACTTCGACTTTGGCTTTGTCTACCTCAACAACTTCTTCAGAAATTCTATGACCTAAAAGAATTCCATCGGATACCATTAGATGGCACTTTTCCTAGTTTAGGACCAAATTTGTGTCTTCACAGCGTTGTAGGACACGTTCTAAGTGTGAGAGACATTCTCCGAAAGAGTCTCCAAAAACGATGAAATCATCCATAAAAATTTCCAAATTTTTTCTACCATGTCAGAGAATATTGCCATCATACATCGCTGAAACGTAGCTGGTGCGTTGCATAATCCAAACGGCATCCTTTTGTATGCAAAGGTTCCACATGGACACGTAAAAGTCGTTTTCTCAAATACCCTGAATAACCACATGGACACGTATGCAAAGGTTCCCCTGCTGCAATAAATATCTGCAAATACCCTGAATAACCATTTAAGAAAAAATAGAATTTATGTCCACTTAGCCGTTCCAACATTTGTACTATGAACGGAAGTGGATGATGGTCGTTCTTAGTGTGCTCATTCAGTTTACAAAAATCAATGCACATCCGATATCCTGTGACTTCTCTCGTAGGAATCCATTCATGTTTGTCATTTTCCTTCACCGTGAAACCGCCCTTCTTTGGTACTACTTGGGTGGGGCTTACCCATTCACTATCTGATATAGGAAAAATTATCCACATCTCCAATAGTTTAATAACCTCTTTCTTGACCACTATTTGCATGTTCGGGTTGAGGCGGCGTTGGGGTTGGATGCATGGCTTAGCTCCTTCATTCAAAATGATTTTGTGTACACAAATCTCAGGACTTATTCCTTGAATATTTGCCACTGTCCATCCAAACGCTTTCTTATGTTGCCTTAACATCCTCAACAATTGATCTTCCTGTAAACTAGTCAGTGAAGATGAAATAATAACTGGAAGTAAATTATCAGCTTCAAGAAAGGCATATTTAAGATTCGAAGGGAGAGGTTTCAATTCTAGATTCCTTGGTGGCTCTTCCACCGAAGGTTTTAATACTGGGCCATCCAGTTCTAAGTCCAAATAACGATGCCATGGTCGTTTCACAAAAGAACTACCTGTGTTGAGGTGAAAAATGACTTTTTCCATTTCCTGATCATTGTCATCTTCTTCATAGATGGATAAACCCAAACATTCTTCGAGCTTATCTTCAAAAACTTGTAATTCAGCATGATTCATACAAATAGAAGATATAGTATCTATGAATAAGCATGATTCCTGTGAGTTGTATGGGTGTTTCATGGCTTTGAAGATATTGAAGGTGACCACATCTTCATTTACCCTTAAAATTAACTCACCTTTTTGAACATCGATAAGGGTTCTTCCCGTAGCTAGAAATGGTCGACCTAGAATGAGGGCTGCTGAAGATCCTTCTTCCATTTCCATAACTACAAAGTCAACTGGGAAATAAAACTTATCTATCTTGACCAACACATCTTCTATGACTCCTTTAGGACGTTTAATAGACTTATCTTCCATCTGGATTCATCTCAGTGTTTTTGAGCTTTCCGATTCCTAGTTTCCTGTAATCCTCGTAAGACATGAGATTAATGCTTGCACCGAGATCGCAGAGCACCTTCTTAAACAAGAAACCCCCAATCTCACATGGTATGGTAAAACTACCGGGGTCCTTTAGCTTAGGTGGGAGCTTGTGCTGCAATACTGCGGAGCACTCTTCATTAAGGCAAATATTCTCATACTCTTCTAAACGTTTTTTGTTTGAGAGGATATCCTTAAGAAACTTTCCATATGTGGGCATATTGATCCGTGCTTCAATGACAAGGATATTGACAATAAGGTGACGAAACGTGTCAAGGAAACGTGCATACTTTTTACCCGTTTTCAAAATTTTAATTTGATCTTGGGGTGGGTAAGGTAACGACTCAAGATCAATAATTTTAGGGTTCGAAGTCATACCTTCCTTACCTTTCTCCTTAGATGGTGATGCTTCCTTAAAAGTTTGAGCATTTGGTGGTCACCATGTGTCATGATCCTGTACTATCTTTTTTCAAATTTGCCCTGAGTTCTTCTTCACTTGTTCTGTTGTTTGAGTGTTGCTACTTCCCACTTGGACTGTACTATCAGTAACCTCGTCCTTTCTGACATGTTCATTGATTAAGGTCCGTAGATCGCTAGCCCTCGGATTTTTCAGTATTCTCGGGAGCTTGATCCATTCCTCATCTTCGCTTTCGGCTTCAACATGTCTATCACGACTCAAGAAATTATCAATAATTTCTTCTTCTTCTTTACTGAACTCTGGTTCGTCCTTGTTTTCCAGTTCTTCTTCAAATTTATCGTCCAAGTCATCTTCGACTTCATTGTTTCCGGAGTTCTCTACTCCATTGCTTTCACATACCCTTCCACTTTGGGTAATAACAGCATTTACCTCTCTCGGGTTTCTTTCGGTATTACTCGGTAATCCTCCCGGAGGTCTACTGTTCTTTCGTTTTCCTTCCCTACTTAAGTGATCTTCCATATTTCGTACAGATGCTTCTATGGTTCTTATCCTCGTGTCATGTCCACTCATGGATGTTTTTAAAGTACCCATATCCTTAGTGACTGTGCCTATAGAAGTCATCATGGTTTCCATATTCTGAGCTTGAGTAGACATCACACCCATCATATTTCCCATTAAATTTTCCCACTTATCAACTCCTTCTACCGGTGGATTGGAACTTTGTGTAACTGGTATACTTTGAGTGGTGTGTTGTGGGTATGACTTGGGTGGTGATCGGTGGTTTTGGCTCGAGGTATTTCCCTGGTAACCTTGATTTTGAGTATTCGCATTGTACGAGTTCTTGTACTGAGTTGGATAGGGTGGTTGTCCTTGCTTAGTTGGGTTCTCAGACCAACGAAAAGTAGGGTGATCTCTCCTAATGGCATTGAATGAGTTTGAGTAAGCGTTATTCAAATTCCTATGCTGTTGCATAAAACTCACTTCTTCCCTTGAATATCCTTCGGATTCTTCTATTCCTAGTGACACATTGTCCTCATTTCTCATACCATCATTCGAATATTCATTCGACATCTTACCTTCTGAGCTTAGATTCTTGCTTCCTTGCAAGCCATCAAACTTTCTACTCAGATTTTCCAAGTGTGCTAAAACTTCTGCATTTGATGTTGATTCACCTACAAATGCTACTTTCCTCGTGCTAGAACCGGTTTCCCACATTCTATTGTTCTTAGAAATTTTCTCAATAGTATCATAAACAACTTGTGCTTCACTCATCATTAAAGAACCACCACATGCATGATCAACATCCACACGTGAGTCCTTTCTCAATTTCCGACAGAAAAGTTGAATTTGCATGTCAAGAGAGTAACCATGATCGGGACAGGCTCTTAACAATTTTTTAAATCTTTCCCAAGCATTCCTAAGTGTTTCCTCGGATCCTTGTCTAAAATTAGCAATTTCGACCTTTAACTCCAAATTCCTACCCGGAGTAAAATATTGCTTCAAGAACTCAGTTTGAATGTCCTCCCAACTTGTCAATGAATGATGGGGGAGAGACATAAACCAGTCTCTTCCTCTTCCTTTTAGAGAAAAGGAAACATTGACATTCTTGTTAATTCACGATGAGCACCTTGGCTTTTGGCCGTGTTACACAATTCCTCACCTAAAAATTGGGCTCTTGTGTCAATTAAGACAAAAAGATGGGATTTTATTTCAAAGTTGTTTGCTCCATCGTTGGGTAAGCGAATTGGATTGTTGGTCTCATTCCTTCTTAGGGTCTGATCACGAATAACTCTTTCCCACTATTGGATTTTCACCACAAACTTTTCCAAACAAGTCTTTAATCTTTTTAAACTTTATATTCTCATGATTAAATTCTTGCTCAGATTTGCATTCTTCTATCTCCCCCCTTCTAAAAATGTGATTTTTTCAGGGCTGACCGGGATAGGTGCTGGTTTTTGAATCTTTGAATTCTTTTTCATAGATTCCAAGAAAATCACTGGTTGATTATAAAGGGTAAAAATAATTCTGTCTGTGAATTGTGTGAAAGGTCCATACAATTGACAGAAGTTATTACCAAGAATAATGTCCATGCCATTTTCTTGTTGGTAAATCGTAGGAATATGAAATATTTCACCTGCGATTTTAATGTTAATATTTTAACAAACCTTAGAAACCTTTAATGTTTCTTTATTTGCAATTGTTACGTGTATGGTATTGGGTGCATTTTCCCAATGTTCGTTTGGTATAACAAACTTTGAAGCTAGGCAAAGCTAGGTTAAAACTTATAAAACCATACTTAGTCTATATCCTCGCTAAGGAGGTTTACTCACAAAACATAATTGAAAACTAAGGGAAGGGTTGTGAAAATGTTCGGAAAAAACAAGATATGGCCCCAAAACAAGATATCTTACAAATGCAAGAACTTCTTCATTTTATAGATCAATGAAAGAAGGATACCGAATAATTCTTGTGAATATTCGTCTTTACAACACGTCATTGCTGACGATTTACATCCCACTATCTTTAACTTTAAATTATTAAAGCTGAGTTGTTGATGACGCGGATGCTTTTTCTTTGTCTTTTCTCAAAGGCGGCAGCTTTTTCTTCCACTGAGAATAAAGTATTCTCAATTATTTTTGTCTTCGTCATCCCTGACGTTTTATATTTCATCTGTATATGTTGATGACGATCCACTTGCAAGATCTTTATCATCAATTTCAAGGCCAATAATTTCCTTGTCCTTTTGCTACAATAATTACAATTGTAACCTGTTTTAACCTTATCAAAGGCTCTTTATAACAATAAGCAAATTTCCTTGCTGTGTATTGTCATCCCTTGACCATTGCGGAATGATCTTTCAAATGCCTTCCTCGGTGATTTGTTTAAAATTTTTAGATATTACCAAAAAGAGATAATCTTGATAATTGACTTTTATTTGGGAGTTATCATTAATCTTAACAATTTTGATCAATTATAATCCCGAATCTTGAGATATTGGTTTTTTCAATATCTTCTATTTTGAAACTTGAATCCATTACCTTTGAAAGGATGTATTCCTTCTCTGCATTGGAAATTCCAATTTCAATATGATGGAAAGGAAGTTGAAGTGTTCCATTTTTCCATTCAACAGTGTGCTGTTGATTTTGAGATAAATTTCTCTATCTGCCTCTTTTATGACCTTGGTTTTTTAAACCTTGATCGCTTTCTTGATTTCTTCAGGAAATAAACCTATCTCCAAAATATTTCTACTAGGATAAATTGTCCTAGTAAGTCCTTATCTGAAGGCCTTATTAACTGTAATAGGATTAGCACCTTTAATAAAATTCTACAGACTGATGTTTTGTCGATCTGTAGTGAAGAACTTTTCAGAGTTGAAAAAGTCTTCATCAGCTTCTCTTGCATATCTGTATAGATAGGAAAAGCTTTAATTCTTCGTCAAAAACGAAATTAACTGGTGTCTCAATAGGTTTAACAGTTGAGATTCTTCCAATTGAAACCATGGTTTGCGGTCTCTTTTGTCTCTTCAAAACTTCCTTAAAAGTTGCCTTTAGAAAGTCTGAACTGGATATTAATTTTGGTGGAGGTGTATTATTTGCCTTAGCATATATGTCACCTGCAACCTTTTCTGCTAAAAGCGAATTGAAACTCTTGTGTCTTATACCAGAGATTCCTTTTGTTGCTTGTTCTGCAACTTCCCATGTTGTGTATATACCTGCATGAGGACCATTATAAATAATATAATATTTATTATTACTTGGCATTGGAATTGCCTCATCAGTTTGCACTGAAGTTTTACCAAGACCCCTGATATGTCCTGTGTATTTGGTCTAAAACCGGAGATCAAATCTGTAGGTTTAACCAATTTATTAAATGTCTGTACATCTGTTACATCTTTTTCCAAGATGCTAGGAATCAACGGATTTGATGATTCTTTAGTGATTTCCGTTTGCATCGGAATAGCTGATATTTTGCTACTATTGCTAGTGAAAGGAATATCAATATCCTTTTGTTGTTTATTAGATTCTTCTAATAAATGAATACGATATCTCAGAACATTAAGTTCCAAATTCATTGTTTTTTTCTTGAAGCTTAGCTTCTGTATTTCTTCCATTGTTGGAAGTCCTGTAAGGACAATTAGTCCTTGGGTTTTACCCCTTTTATCTCCTGGTGGAGATTCTTTTGCTCCTCAACCTGCATATTCACGTGTTAAGAAATCAACAAATTTATTTTTGTTTCCTGAGATATGTTCTATATCGAAACAATATCGTGATAGCCACATCTGCCATCTTACAAGTCTACCTTGTTTATTATCACCTTTTAAATTAGTATTTAAAAAGTAGGTGAAGTTTTTGTTATCTGTCCTAATTAAAAACTTAACCGGAGTAAGATAAGCGCTAAACTTCTTAATGACTCGAATAACAGCTAAGTATTCTTTTTCATTACTATGATAATTTCTTTCCGCGTTTTTAAAGCTGCTAGAAGTATATCTACATATTAACTCTTGATCAGAGTTCTTAGCTTTGAGGATTCCTCCCCAATAATCATCTGATGCATCAGTTTCAATGATCAGTTTATCATCTGGTAAAGGATGATATAGCTTTGGAAAGCTAGTTAAATTCTTTTTAACCTTTCTTACATAGGTTGTATCAATCTATGTCCAATCCCAAAGTGTATTATCTTTGAGTTTAACCTGCAAAGGTTTCCTAATTTCAGCAAGTTTAGGGATATAACTTTCTGCATAAGTTAAAATACCTAAAAATCTCTGTAATTGTTTTTTGTTTTCTATCTTATCTGGATACTTATGAATATGTTCAAGGACATGATTTTGTGGTCGATGTTGACCCTGGTCAATCTCTAATCCAAGGAAATTAATCTTGGTCTTAAAGAGTTTTGTCTTTTCAAGGATATGATTATTCCTTACATTTTTTGAGTACCATTGCAACGTGCATATAGTGCTCTTTCTCTGTGTTGCTGAAGACTAATATTTCATCAATGTAAACACATAAGAATTTCTCAAAAGATCTAAATGCATTTTGCATATGTCTTTGAAATATATATGGAGCTTGTTTTAACCCAAAAGGTAAAACATTCCATTGGTAATGTCCTTGTGGACATGTAAATGCAGTTAATAATTGCGATTCATCATCCAACAATACCGGCCAGAATCCTGATTTGCAATCGAAACTACTAAAGATTTTCTTTCCTCTAATAAGAGTTAAGTTTTCATCTTTATTTGGGAGGTTGTGACTATCTCCTATAGTTGCCATATTAATGTCTTTATAGTTGACAACCATCCTCTTTTTTCCTCTTCTCCACTCAGCCTCATTTTCGACTAAAAATGATGGAGACATATGAGGTGATTTACTTAGCTTAATAATTCTTAAGTCTCATAATTCTTGAATTTGTTTGCCAAATTCTTCTTTGTCCAATGGACTATAGATCATGGGTTTAACCTTGACTATGGTCTTTGGATCTATAAGTTTTATGGTAGCAGACATCCATTTTTTAGACTTTTTAGGGTCTATTGGATTTTCACCACAAACTTTTTCTAACAAGTCTTTAATCTTTTTGAACTTTATATTCTCATGATTAAATTCTTGCTCAGATTTGCATTCTTCTATCTCCCCCCCTTCTAAAAATGTGATTTTTTCAGGGCTGACCGGGATAGGTGCTGGTTTTTTAATCTTTGAATTCTTTTTCATAGATTCCAAGAAACCGTGTTGTGCTATGGTAATATTTTACCAATAATCACTGGTTGATTATCAAGGGTAAAAATAATTCTGTCTGTGAATTGTGTGAAAGGTCCATACAATTGATAGAAGTTATTACCAAGAATAATGTCCATGCCATTTTCTTGTTGGTAAATCGTAGGAATATGAAATATTTCACCTGCGATTTTAATGTTAAGATTTTTACAAACCTTAGAAACCTTTAATGTTCCTTTATTTGCAATTGTTACATGTATGGTATTGGGTGCATTTTTCCAATGTTCGTTTGGTATAACAAACTTTGAAGCTAGGCAAAGACTAGCGCCTGTATCGACATAACAATGTAGATTTATTTGTTTATATCCAGAGAATTTTAATTGTCCCTTGATATAAATAGAATTTGGATTAGTAATGTTTCTAGTCATTACTAATTCTTCATCATTCCAGGGTTCTTCCTGAATGGTTAAGTTAGTCTGAATTCTATGTATCGTATTCATCTGCTGAATAATTTTATTCATCAGTGGAATAATAAGAGTTTTCATCAAAGATATAGACTTCTTCAAAATATTTGTATATATCTTCTATAGGTTCAAAAACTAATTCAATAATTTCCTCAATACGATTAACCTTATGAGGATATTGCTGTTTATTGGGACATTCATTAGCATAATGACCCTCAACATTGCATATCCAACATCTACAATTTTTCTTGCCTTTGGGGCAAAATTTCTTTTTATCAGTATTTTTATCTCCTTTGTCAGGTTTCTGACGTGGCTTAAAATACTTACCGGGTTTAAACCATTTGTTTTTCTTTTTATAAGAGAACTTGTTCTTATAATTCTTTTTAAACTTATTCTTCTTATTAGTCTTTTGGGGAGTGCAACCATATTCTGTGGATGCTTCTAAAATGTTTTCACAACATTTTTTTATTGAATTTCTTCAATCGTTTTTGTTGTTTAGAGAGATCACAAATTTTTGCGATTTCTTCTTTTACAAGTCTATTGGCGAAACCAAGACTATATGTGGTTACCCCAACAGTTTGTGTTTCAAATCATTGAAGAGATTTTTCTCCTACAATAGGGATTTTGGTCATATATTGTTTTATAAACCCAATGAACTCTGTGTGAGGTAGTTTATAAAGATTTGTCTCAAAATTGCATGTAAAAGCATCCAAATTACAAATATCACATAATTGTAATTTAACAAGGCGATTTCTAGCCTTATCTTGTTGTTTAAGAATTTCATTTGCCTTATCGGAAAAATAATTAATTCCTAAAGACATGGAGTAAAAGCTGTCCATAACGGCTTCAAATATTTCTCCTGGAGTAGAGTTCCAATTTGTAATTTTTACAAATGATTGTGATATTACAGCAGTTCTGTGTTCTATTAAGAGGAGTATGTTTTTGGTGGTTGCATAAGCCTCTTTATTTGTTTGAATAATCTAACTTAATTCTATAGCCCATCTGTCTATGAGCTCTTTCCTATTTGTCCTACAATCAATATTGAGTATGTGGATTCCAGTTTCTTTAGGTTCTCCTGTAACTTTAGGATAATTGGTATAAAAGGTTCCATCGTTACCTTTCCTTTTCTTGGAGGTTTCTTCTCCTTTTGTACCAGAAGCTCCTGCTTCAGGCTGTTTATCTGTTCTAGGAGTTTTTAAAGGTTCATTTTTAGAAACAACTTCAGGGTTCTCTAAACCTTCTCCTAGAGCATAAATTGTTTCAATACCAAGAATTTTACTTAATTATGGTCTTGTTTCCATTTCTTTCTCGATTTCTAACTCATCCAGAGTCATTAATTTAACAACTTCATCTAAAGGTGAAGTATTGTTTCCATCGAGAATGAACACATCTTTTTCTAGATTATTCCAGAAATATTCTTCTAATTTTGCACTTAAACTCATTTTAAAAGGCCAACTTAAAGCATTTGGGTCAGCGGTTGAGCCAAGTTCTTTGTTTCCCACATTATGATTGGGATAACTGTACTTTCCATCTTCTGGAAAAGCAGAAGTAGAAGTAGTGTCTACTGTAATACATGAAAACTTATTGATTTCCTCTTTTACTTCTTTTATGATTTTTGCTGCTGTATAGTCTAGTTCTATTTTAGTAGCAATTTTTGATATCTTATTTTCGATATCTTTTAATTGTTTTAATATGACCTTAATTTCTTCATGAAGAAGATTAACAGCCTCATTAATAGTTATCATACTAGCCATTTTATTGACCTAGTATTGTTTTGAGATATTTCTCAAGTTTATCAACTTTGCAACTAAGCAGTTGAACTTCTTGATCGGCAAGTCTGTCGATTTTACAACCCAGAGTTCTTATTTCTGTGTTGGTTTTTTTATTACAATTAATAATTCTTGATTATTTTCTTGTAATAAATCTTGTTTATCATAATAATCCCCCCGTTCTAAAAGATTGGAAAATCTATTCCAAATGGTAGGTTTTTTCGATAAATTATGACTAGGATCTTTGCTTAATCCTAAAAAGGATAGCAACTTATAAAGTCCTAGTAATATTCGTGCAGATACTTCATTTAGATTATTTCCTAATTGTTGTATTGCTTTGATAGTAACTTCATTAGTAGAGAACCAATACTTGGTGTTGGCATCTCTGCTTAAGGATTTTATCCTTAAGACTTGTCTTTTCTTAAGGATATGTGGTGTAGACATATCTTTAAGTTTTAGAAAATTTCTTATTTCTAGAAATTTCTCTTAAATAGATTTCTTCTTGAAATCCGTTTCTGTTTGAGAGGATTGATACTCTCTTTTCATGAAAGATAAGACTTTCACTTCCTATAGTAAGCTAGGTTACTGGTACTGTAATAGGTCTATTTCTTAAAGGTTTTGTTTCTTTAAGAAGTTTTTCTTTTCTAAAGATTGGATCTTTATCCATTTTGTTAGAATTTCTTTTTCTTATGCATTTCTTTTAATTTCTTACCAGAAATTTCACGTTTGTGAATTTCTTTACAGAAGTCTGGTCTCTTACTGAGAATTTCAATTCTTCTGTAAATCCAGTATTCAGTCATAGACCAATATTCTTCTATTCTGATTTGTTGGACATCTTTGATATCCATGACTATAATTGTTTTAAAGGTAACGAAACCTTTAATGGTCTTCCAGTTATTTCTCTCTTGTAGATTTCCTTTTGGAATCTACTTTTTTTACTAAGGATTTCTATCCTTTTATAAGTCCAGAGTGTTTGTTGATAACACTTTGGTTTTTCTTTACGAACCTAAGGATTTTCCTCGTTGTTCATTCTTTCCACAAAGCTTTTTAAGCGTTTGGGTTGCACTATCTACTCTTTCTGAGATTGATAAGAGTAGGTCATTATCTGATCTCATAGATTCAAACCTTTCAAGCAAGTTATTTTTTGCTTTAGGAGTTTTTACAAAGCTCCTTCTTGCAGAAGTTTCTCCAATAGAGAACCTTTTGCTAGGTATATTAGGTGTTTATCCTAATATCGATTTTCCTTTAGCAATATCTATTGCCCAAGTGTCAGTATTGGAATCTATATTAGAAAAGTTCTTTTCTTTTATAGTTCCTATTTCTGAGAAAACATCGTCTAGTTCGATGTATTCTGTTTTCCTATAGTCAATGCGATGATGACTATTGGTTAAGGCATAACTTATTAAGTAAGTTACACTAAAAGGTTTATCACCCTCGTTTATCAAATCTTCACGTTCGAAGTGATGTATAAGTGATAATGCTTTATCTAAAATTTTGATATGTATACTAAGTCCAAACTTAGGATAAACTGCAAATATAAATTTATTGTAAGCTAGGTTACCTTTTGCTGCACCAAGTACACAATCTTTTTTATCATTAATCCTATTGTCGATTAATGCTAGTTTGATAGGCATATTAATGCCTTCTTGAAACTCAGATTTTATACAAATCTTTATGGCACCAAGATGGACCATACTAATTTTTTTATCTATGTTCTTATTTTATTTTATGAATAATTTTATTTATCTCTTGATGAGTAATAAGAGGTAAATATATTTCTCCTGTGACATCCTTAATATCAACGTGGAGTTCTTTAGTACTAACAAAATAATAAAATTTGTTTTCTCTTCTAAAAACGCTGCTTACAAAGCTAGGCATTCTAAATTTTTTTTTATTTCTTTAGCTCTAATTTACACTCGCGTGTTAGGAGCCAACCCGGGGACCATGGACCTATAACCTGTAGCTACAATAAATTAAATAATATATTCATCGAACATAATATTTCTACTTAATTCATTAATTCCGGAATTATGCCACCATAAATCCGAAACTGAACTCTATCGATGGTCCGGATAGGACGGTCACACCATAAAGTGTTCTGGACGCATTAATGGTGGTTTAATCAATAGACCCCATACTTTGATTAACTTCACCACGGACTAACATTTCAAGTGTATCACCATAAACTTAATCCTCATGTGTGACACACACTAAGTTATATGGCTACATATGATACAACTTAGGGTTTTCAGCATTGTATTACTTACAAGCACGATGCAAGTAATAAGATGAGAATAAATATGTCATTTATTAATCCTAAAAACAATTACATAAATTGTCTTTCGGGCGCTACTTCCAACAATCTCCCACTTGCCCGTAAGGACAAGCAACAATTGTCTTTCGGGCACACTATATCTAACATTCTCTTACTTGCCCGTAAAGACAAGCAATGATTGTTTTTAGAGCACCACACCCTTATTCTTTCTATCCACAAAATTCTCCCACTTGCTCTAAAGCAGATGAGACATATCTCCCAATTTCATACACGCCAAGCGCTTGTCAGGGACATTAGATGACACACGACTTGCTAAACTGATCAGCTAGGTTATGGCTCGAGGCGATCTTAAGGACTGATACGTCGCCTGTTTACACGGTCTGTCTGACCAGGTGGTACTTTCTTTTAATATGCTTTTGACTTCTTGTGAAGATCATTTGCATGAGCTACCTCTCAACTGTTTTCACAGTATAATGGTATCGGCTCATCGAGACGTGGAATCACTTCCGGATCCAACAAAGAACTTCTCAAGCCACACTGCGTCTTTTGCTGCTCCGAAAGCTGCTATGTATTCGACTAACAGAGTCAAACTGGCAGTGCTGGATTGCTCCATACTATAGCTCCATCTCTATGAGTAAACACTGAGTCTGAGATCGATTCACGATCATCCTTAATCCGACAAAAAATCTGAATCAGTGTAGTCAACGACACTCAGGTTCACACCCGAATGGACAAGCATATGATTCCTCGTTCTCAAAGATACTTGAGGATGCACTATACTGATTTCATTGTCCGAATCCAAGACTCGACTTTTCTTGATTTTTAATAACTTGACTTTCTCTATCCAAAAGAGAATCTATCCTATTTTCTCTATATCCGAAGACTAAGAGAATTATTCCGTGAGGGGTTGGGTAGGAAACCTCTCGTTGAATTCTGCATTCGAAAATGCATTATCATCTTTAACCAATAAGATGGATGGGATATTGCCAAAAACTTATTCTCATGAATTCGACCGAATCAAATTCTAAGAATATATTCCACTTCTCTGATTCATAGAAGCTTTGGCTCGTCAGTTTTTGACTTCAGATAACATACCCATATTGTTTCCAACTGTTGCAATGTCATCTTTTATAAACACTAATATTTACTACTTTACCAACATTGATTATCTAGTCTACAAAAGATGTTAGGAAATCTACACAGGTACGCAGCGGAATTCAAAAATTTATTTCCTATCGACCCGAGATCGACTTTGTTTAAGCAATAAACAAACAAGTAGTAGACGGTGGTTACCTTGGTTGATCTAAAAGATCGACGCTTTGACTGTCTGAGGAGAGTAGTTCAGCATAGAGCCGCCCAAGTGTTCGGCCTCTACCGCTAGTCCTCACGAACAGCCTGTTGGAATCCCATCATGGATTGCTATTGGAAAACTCCGGTTGCTAGACCGGCCCTTTTCCCCCCTCTCCAACTCTTTATAGGATGCTCTCTATTTTACACAAGAACTATTAGTTCTTGGAATTATGATGTACAAAAGAGCTTGACACCCACTTCCTATTTATAGGGAAAGTGGGTCCCCAAGAAGTGTGGAGGAGAAGAAAACCTTTTCCCAATAAAATAAGGAAAATATAATTGATTGATTTATCTCATTTATTATAATATCTTATATTAAATAAATCTAGGATATTGTCAATATCTTATATTGAATATTTCCAAGATATTGTCAATATCTAATATTGACTATCTTTATCTTATTACCATAAATCAATTTACACATGTGTATATATCACATATATATATATCACAAATATAAATATATATATATATATATTTTTACTTGCAAGATGCGCACATGCACATCATATGTGCAAGTCACGTATGAATGCAAATATATAAATATTAATATCTAATATTAATATATGGTAATACCATTAATTAAATTGCACAATCCAAGTGTATCTTATACACTAATAAGTTGCGCCACCTTTAGCCAATAAATTGGCATCCGGAATATTCTTTAATTAATGTAATATTATTAATATCTTGTATTTAATTTATTCATAATAAATAAATACCACCATATTAATTTACCACTATAACCTTTATAGTCTCGAGATAAACTTTCCTTATTTGGTCATCATCTATAACCACATTTTAATCCGGCTAGAAGTTCTTATGTGTGTGACCCGATAGGTTTCCGAATATGTTGGCCGTAGACACAAAGTGCAAATTACGAAAATGCCCTTCATACCTAACGATCACGGGATAGCGTCTAGCAACACACCGTGACCCCCAATCATCGGAAGAGTCAAATGCAATGACTACTACCTTTCATGTGAAACAGTTACCGTGTAACTTACAATCCTATCGCTGTAATAATATCCATACGGTCGTACGTCGAGTGTCAAACATTAACGACCGTATCTTATAATCTGGATATCATGCTCTCTTGAAGTAACTCATTTACTCCCACTTTGTAAAGATTCACGAGAGTAAGACATTCCTTATAAGAAGGCCATTTCGGATATTCGATACCAATCATAGGATATGCGATTCCCGGACGACCAATCATGTATATTCCGCATGCTTCAGTATCATACCCAATCACTACCTCATGATCGCCCCGTGGCTAGGGGAGACCTCAATAGTGTCAAAACATGACTATCCTGTTAGGAAATCTACGTGGGAACGCAGCGGAATTAAAAAATTTATTTCCTACCGACCCAAGATCGACTTCGTTTAAGCAATAAACCATTAAGCTAGTAGACGGTGGTTACCTTGTTTGATCTAAAAGATCGACGCTTTGACCGTCTAAGGAGAGTAGTTCTGCATAGAGCCGCCCAAGTGTTCGGCCTCTACCGCTAGTCCACACGAACAGCCCGCCGGAATCCCATCATGGATTGCTATTGGAAAACTGCGGTTGCTAGACCGGCCTTTTTCCCCTCTCTCCAACTCTCTATAGGATGCTCTCTATTTTACACAAGAACTATTAGCTCTTGGAATTATGATGTACAAAAGAGCTTGACACCCACCTCCCTTTTATAATGGATGTGGCGCCCCAAGAGGTGTGGAGGAGAAGAAAACCTTTTTCCAATAAAATAAGGAAAATATAATTGATTGATTTATCTCATTTATTACAATATCTCATATTAAATAAATCTAGGATTTTGTCAATATCTTATATTGAATATTTCCAAGATATTGTCAATATCTAATATTGACTATCTTTATTTTATTACCATAAATCAATTTACACATGTGTATATATCACATATATATTATTACACATATAAATCCATTATATAATATTAACTACAAATTGTAGTCTACATATGTGCACATGCAAATGCATGTCACGCATGTCCATATATATCTATATAAATATTAATATCTTATATTAATATTATGGTAATATCATTAATTAAATTGCACAATCCAAGTGTATCTTATACACACACAAATTGCGCCACCTTTAGCCATAAATTGGCTTCCGGAATATTCTTTAATTAATATAATACTATTAATATCTTGTATTTAATTTATTCATAATAAATAAATACCACCATATCAATTTACCACTATAACCTTTATAGTCTCGAGATAAACTTTCCTTATTTGGTTATCATCTATAACCACATTTTAATCCGGCTAGATGTTCATATGTGTGTGACCCGATAGGCTTCCGAATATGTTGGCCGTAGACACAAAGTGCAAATTACGAAAATGCCCTTCATGCCTAACGATCACGGGATAGCGTCTAGCAACACACCGTGACCCCCAATCATCGGAAGAGTCAAATGCAATGACTACTACCTTTCATGTGAAACAGTTACCGTGTAACTTACAATCCTATCGCTGTAATAATATCCATACGGTCGTTAGTCGAGTGTCAAACATTAACGACCGTATCTTATAATCTGGATATCATGCTCTCTCGAAGTAACTCGTTTACTCCCACTTTGCAAAGATTCACGAGAGCAAGACATTCCTTATAAGAAGGCCATTTCGGATATTCGATCCCAATCATAGGATACGCGATTCCCGGACGACCAATCATGTATACTCCGCATGCTTCAGTATCATACCCAATCACTACCGCATGATCGCCCCATGGCTAGGGGAAACCTCAATAGTGTCAAAGCATGACAATCCACACCGTGATGCCATGAAGACTCCGGTCTTAAGGATAATTACACAACCGCCACATAGTGTGACACTTATCCGTGTAAGTGGGTCGATCTAACGACGCATTCTCTAATACACGCCCACGTCACGGTCAAGTGTCTCTACACTTCGATAGGCGAGATCTATCCCGCGCCTAAAGGCAGAAGACATCTAATACGTGCTAGCTCTGTTCATACTATCAATGCCCTGTTTGATAGTACATCGACCTGTAGACATTTAAGTATCAAACTTATTAAAGTGATTAGAGATCTCATCAACCATAATCGCCTATCATGGTTTCTATCACGATTTAATACTAAGGGCGTTATCATATAACAATTCATAATTGGTTCTTTAAAAGAACATATATATGACAATGAAAAGCCATTTTACATATGCATAAACATAAAGAAATAGTAGAAATGATCCGACCCGGTCGGATCCGGTCCAACCCGATTGGGTTTAGGACACTATTCCAACAATCTCCCACTTGGCCTAAAACCAATCACTCGCACACACAAGACCAAGTTGAAACACAAGAATCTCATGCAATACTCGCAACCACCATTACTAGCCGTAAGCGGATCGCTATCCGTGGGGACTCGAGACTATCTTCATATTACGTTCCAAATGACCAAGTCAAAGGCGCGCCAACACACACACACGATCTCTCGACAAGACCACGGTCCTTGCTTCAAGCAATGAATCCACTTACTATATCGGCTATATAGAAAAGGTGGAAGAACCGCACAAGGTTCAATAATGAACCTTACAGATCCATGTATCTTTGCTCATTTGCGCCTCTAAGGCACTACTGTGTTTTGGCTAAGTTGTAGAGTTTACAGTGACCCATAGGCTAGAACATTTCCAGCTCACTGTATCACTTAATCAATGTGACTGCAAACCCAGCTGTAGCTCCCACTCGCCTTCATAAGACTCAAGATATACGTCTGTGTATCTACGTTTATTTAATTCCAAGTTTCAATAAACTAGGAACCTTTCCTTAACTTGTTTAAGGATATTCTCGACATTCACCAGATTTACTTTCATACTTGCTCATGACTATTCATGGAGTATGAACATCCGGCATCATCTATAAGATGGTTCATATCGCATTAGCGAAGGAAACCTTCCATAAGCATCATCATCTTTCACCTCATCTTTAGGACCAACGTCCTAACACAGATAGATCTTGCGATCTATGCTAAACTTCTTTTAGCATCACATCTATATAGGTAAACAATAATCTAACAGCAGTTAAATCTATCACTATAGATTCTTATTTCTAAAAATAAGAACTGCTAATCCAAGTGCTTTCACAAAGACCTTGAACTACCAAACATTAATTGACTGTGACATGGGGTGATAATTCTCGAGAGAGATATCCAATACCTTACTCAAAAATCGTAACACACTCCCACTATCCATATTGCACATGGGGCATATCCTTCTTTTGACTAAATCAAACTCCTTTGATTATCAAACAAAGAAATTGTCTAGAGAAACTTGTTTGAGTCCATAAATGGATCTCATGGGCTCACATATCATGTTATCGTCTATGAACATCGAGCTTTCTGCCCAACGTCTTCAACACTATCATATAGCCATGATACGAAGTTACAACAAGCATTATCTGAATAGAACTAGGCTCAGCCTTACAGGGACATTCCTTCTAGGTAAGATAGACTAGGTTCATAACCTAGTTGTCACTGATGGAATCTAATTCAGATATTATGGCTCATAGCCATATCTCTCAATCTTGCCTTTTAAACATTCTTTCATAAGTCGTGAGATATTCATTCTTCAAGATGAACATACCATCAGCCTTTTCAGGCTTGAGGTTATCCACAAACTTCTGAGAACCTTTGTGTGCTTTGAGCGGTGTTTTACACTTCATCGCTATATGGCGCCTGCGCTCACGTTCCTATGGTTGAATATATCTTTGTGGTTGTCAAACTCTTTTGAGACCTTATTCACTCCCCTTTGTTTCTTTTGGAAGAAACACTTCCTCTAGAAAACTGACATATTTGGAGACAAACATTTTGCTCCACGGACGGAGTAAATAATATCTAGCGTACTTGCTAAGATATTCCACAAAGTTGCATATGTAAATCTTTGGACTCCAAGCCTTTTCGACTTTGCCTATGACAACCTCAAATCATCGATTAAGATAGATTCGACATTATCCCCTTCCATGTCTAATATGGAATTTATTCAACCTTTATTCTTTGGAACTTGGTTAAGTATGAGGCACTATCCCAAAGCGGGTAAGGGATACTTCGCATGGCTTGCGTCACACCTTTATCATATAAAGTGTTGTTGCCATTTAGGGAACACAATCTAATTGCGTATCCCAAAGATGGTATCCTTCAAGGGAGAATCTTATTCCTTTTCAGATGACTTCTGAAACACCCTTCAGGTATTAATTACTTCAATCCAATTGAAGATTAATTCCTAAGTAGCTCATCAATCTCATATTCGTACTAGCTCGAACTTTTCGGGCTTTCTGAATTATGCACTTCACTGAGTACACTTGACTATTTCTAAAAATAGTTATAGAGATTAACAAATAATTATTTGTAGCATTAATTGTCATAAGCCAACAAACATCGGTATGTTTAGGCTTTAGACAATTTTTCTAGATCTTACAACCTCTTGAAAAGGGTATTTTAGTCCTCTTTGGATAAGATACATTATAACCCACATGATTCATAATCATATGGTTCAACATCATCAGAATGACGTTTAATTACACGCTTCCCTTCCAGAGAGACTATGTCTAGAGTAACCACAAATCAAGGATAATAACCATACAAATATTTAGTTGAGATCTTATCACATATATCAACTATATAGTGACATCAATCTAGTATGTTGGATTCAGTGACCTTCAAACTTTATCGGAATAACATTTATTCTTTACAATTGAATATGTCTACTAAATCCTAACAAATAACTGAAAGCATGTTCTTCATAAGAACCGGAACATAATAACATTTATTTAGTTCCCTTATCAGTTTACTAGATCCAGAATATGGTAAGTGTTACAACGTTTGATTCACCTTCCATATCTGTATTTAATCTTTCTAATTTAATCACACTCGTAAGATATCATATATCTAAGAATTGACTTTAAGCTTAGACAGATTTATCTCAACTTACTTGCCTAGAATAGAAACTTCAATAAGTTCTCTATTTAAGCACATGCCCTAACTTTCCTTTTTAATCCTTCAAGCACTTGTAATGTTTCTTAGTGTAGTCTTCATAAGACTTAAGAAAGATTACAAGAGTTATGTCTTTGATTTCCTTTCATAAAGAAAAACTAAAGTTTATTAAATAGTTTATTTAACCTTTTGAATCGTATTCAAAACATTGACTATCTAATTAACCTTTAAGCAATGATAGAATTAAGTTGATACTTAAATCTTACAATTTTGAAAACAACCTTTCCAAAATTAGACGTGGTCATTCTTATCCAACGTTTGAATTAATTGTCATCATATGACTGAATGATCATCTTGGATCGTATCCAATATATGACTAATTCGTTGAAACTTATTTCAATAGATTTAATCATATCATGAGCTTCCGCTTTCATTAATAATTAAAGTCTCGGAGCACTGCATCAATTATGTAATCTCCTTGTCTCTAACTACTATAACGGGGTTGCTCATGTCATTGCTTATTTTAAAAGGATTAAAATTGCTTAACCATATTTGAGAACGTTTCTCAAAATTACTTGATCATAATTTGGTTTTACTAATCGAGAATTAAACATAAATATAAAGTTTGCTAAAACTACAACATATAAATGAAAATAAATGAGTGTTGTTGTTTATACGCATAAAATCAAAAATGGTCTTTTGGTTTATGATTTTGCTCCCACTACTCAACTACTCCCAATTGACTTTCAAGAATTATTAATTTCTTTAGTGGACAAGATCCCACTAAACTACCCCGACCCCCGCTTTGGCTGGTGGGCCGAAAATAGCATAATAGGTAGACAACATCCCTTTGTCAATCGTATCTTATACGACTCTTGTTGTTTGACTAGTCAACTCTTTGACAATTTTCATCTTATGAAGTAGTCAAACCCTTGCCTCTAAAATCCAAACGACCCCGCTTTGGCTGGTGGCCGAGAGAATTCTTAGTCAAGTCATAACCCCAATATTCGTGAGATCTCATACGATCATATCTCGATAATGACGATATACCCGAGGTAGGTCAACCCCCTGCTTTGGCTGATGAGTTGGATCCGAACAAGGGCTCTTCACCGTCATTATAATATGGGGAGGCAATTTCAACTTGATTCTTTTGAGGTGGAAGTATTTATGTAAATTAATTCTCTTAATTAATTTTAATTATGGTCTCATCATAAATATGTCTATCTCTATAAACATACATCCTACACATTTATCTAGATCGTGCCTAGTCATGCATCTATCGTATCATATAAAATAAATACAAGCACAAAATAAATAAATGCGTAAAATAACCGGTATGATCATGGACTTTTCCTAGGTGCGGTTTTGAATACAACCGACGAAACCGCGGGTCACGATAAGGGTAGGCGCAACCGCCAATAGGATCTTTAATGCGCCATTCTCCAATTGGATCTTTATTCTTCTTCTTTCTTTGGTCTCCATCTTCTCGCTCCATTCTTGTTACATTTAATTCTATCTAATAAAATAAATACACCCGCCTTTTTGAGGGAGCTAACGGAATGGGATAATTGCGAGAAAATAAACTAGGTCACGTTCTTCATACGTGCCTAGGACAATTTTTAAACCAACAGAAAAATTAAATCATTCACATCTATCCTATCGGTCGAGTCAATGATCAATCGGGGTCCATATAATCATATTATATCTACTATATCTAATCCATACAATAAAATCTTATGAAAAAGATAAAATTAAATTTTAACTACTTGCGTCTTAATTAATCAATTAACATTTAATCTATTAAATAATTTTATCTAATCAATTAACTAATTAACATTTAATTAATTAAATGATTTTATTCGAAATAAAATTAACGATTAATTTTAAACGATTTTAATTTTAATTTTAATTAATTAGAACTATTCTAAAAATAAATTAAAATTAAAATTATTTCTCTTTTGTTTCTTTCCTTTTTGATTCGTAATCAAAAGGACGCTTTGCTTTTTCTAAACCAAATTTGGCTTTGGCTGCCACTTTCCAAAATCAAAATTTTGGAAGTGGCGCAAGCCTGCACCTTTTACAAATCAAATATTTGGAAAGGGCAGGCTATTCCAAATCAAATATTTGGAAGGCCAAATAATTTTGGTTTAGGCACGCCACTTTCCAAAATCAAAATTTTGAAGTAAGCTGCAGCTAAGCCTTTTCCCAAATCAAATATTTGGAAAGTGCTTAGCTTATTCCAAACAAAGTTTGGAAGGCCATTATTATTTTTATTTTAATGCCATGTGCATCCCAATGGCCAAACTATTTGAACCATTTAGTTAGCCACATGACACAACTAAAACAAAGGAGATTTTAATCACAACTATGAACCATATTGAATCACAAAATACACAAAACAAAAATTTGGAGATCCGCCAAAGCATTGACCGGTCAACCATTGCCGGCAAAGAGTTGCCTCTTTGCCGCCGCCGCCGCCGCCGCCGCTTGCGGTGGTGGTGCCGCCGCTTGATCGGCCGAGCACCACCCGATCTCTTTTTTTCTTTTCATGTATCAATTTTGCAAATCCAAAATCTTTCATCTTTTAATTACGTGATTTAAAGCGATAAAATTAACTACGCATAATAACATGCTTATTGCTTAAGCTCAAGCTCTCTCGATACCTTTGTTAGGAAATCTACGCGGAACGCAGTGAATTCAAAATTTATTTCCTATCGACCCAAGATCGACTTCGTTTAAGCAATAAACCATTAAGCTAGTAGCGGTGGTTACCTTGGTTGATCTAAAAGATCGGCGCTTTGACCGTCTAAGGAGAGTAGTTCTGCATAGAGCCGCCCAAGTGTTCGGCCTCACCGCTAGTCCACACACGAACAGCCCGCCGGAATCCCATCATGGATTGCTATTGGAAAAGCTGCGGTTGCTAGACCGGCCTTTTTTCCCCTCTCTCCAACTCTACATAGGATGCTCTCTATTTTACACAAGAACTATTAGCTCTTGGAATTATGATGTACAAAAGAGCTTGACACCCACCTCCCTTTTATAATGGATGTGGCGCCCAAGAGGTGTGGAGGAGAAGAAAACCTTTTCCAATAAAATAAGGAAAATATAATTGATTGATTTATCTCATTTATTACAATATCTCATATTAAATAAATCTAGGATTTTGTCAATATCTTATATTGAATATTTCAAGATATTGTCAATATCTAATATTGACTATCTTTATTTTATTACCATAAATCAATTTACATGTGTGTATATATCACATATATATTATTACACATATAAATCCATTATATAATATTAACTACAAATTGTAGTCTACATATGTGCACATGCAAATGCATGTCACGCATGTCCATATATATCTATATAAATATTAATATCTTATATTAATATTATGGTAATATCATTAATTAAATTGCACAATCCAAGTGTATCTTATACACACACAAATTGCGCCACCTTTAGCCATAAATTGGCTTCCGGAATATTCTTTAATTAATATAATACTATTAATATCTTGTATTTAATTTATTCATAATAAATAAATACCACCATATCAATTTACCACTATAACCTTTATAGTCTCGAGATAAACTTTCCTTATTTGGTTATCATCTATAACCACATTTTAATCGGCTAGATGTTCATATGTGTGTGACCCGATAGGCTTCGAATATGTTGGCCGTAGACACAAAGTGCAAATTACGAAAATGCCCTTCATGCCTAACGATCACGGGATAGCGTCTAGCAACACACCGTGACCCCAATCATCGGAAGAGTCAAATGCAATGACTACTACCTTTCATGTGAAAGCGATTACCGTGTAACTTACAATCCTATCATTGTAATAATATCCATACGGTCGTTAGTCGAAAGTGTCAAACATTAACGACCGTATCTTATAATCTGGATATCATGCTCTCTCGAAGTAACTCGTTTACTCCCACTTTGCAAAGATTCACGAGAGCAAGACATTCCTTATAAGAAGGCCATTTCGGATATTCGATCCCAATCATAGGATACGCGATTCCCGGACGACCAATCATGTATACTCCGCGATGCTTGAGATCATACCCAATCACTACCGCATGATCGCCCCATGGCTGTGGAAACCTCAATAGTGTCAAAGCATGACAATCCACACCGTGATGCCATGAAGACTCGGTCTTAAGATAATTACACAACCGCCACATAGTGTGACACTTATCCGTGTAAGTGGGTCGATCCTAACGTCACGCATTCTCTAATACACGTCCCCACGCATACCCAAGTGTCTCTACACTTCGATAGAGCGAGATCTATCCACCGCCCCTAAAGACGAAGACATCTAATACGTGCTAGCTTTGTTCATCATACTATCAATGCCCTGTTTGATAGTACATCGACTAGAGACATTTAAGTATCAAACTTATTAAAGTGATTAGAGATCTCATCAACCATAATCGCCTATCATGGTTTTCTATCACGATTTAATACTAAGGGCGTTATCATATAACAATTCATAATTGGTTCTTTAAAAGAACATATATATGACAACAGAAAAGCCATTTTACATATGTATAAACATAAAGAAATAGTAGAAATGATCCGACCCGGTCGGATCCGGTCCAACCCGATTGGGTTTAGGACACTATTCCAACATATCCACACCGTGATGCCATGAAGACTCCGGTCTTAAGGATAATTACACAACCGTCACATAGTGTGACACTTATCCTTGTAAGTGGGTCAGTCTAACGTACGCATTCTCTAATACACGTCCACATACAGTCCATGTGTCTCTACACTTCGATAGACGAGATCTATCCCTGCCCTTAAAGACAGAAGACATCTAATACGTGTTAGCCTATTCATACTATCAATGCCCTGTTTAATAGTACATCAGCCTAGAAACATTTAAGTATCAAACTTGTTAAAGTGATTAGAGATCTCATCAACCATAATCGCCTATCATGGTTTCTCTATTACAGTTTAATACTAAGGACGTTATCATATAACAATTCATAATTGCTTCTTTAAAAGAACTAATGTTTTATGTGGTCTGATTAAATCAGATAGTAACTCTTTGAGTAACTGTACTTCAAGGTCTAAGGTTGTTATCTGAACACTCTTTTAGAAAGGATGTCACAGTGTAACCGTCACTATCCGATCTTAAGAATCTTATAACCAACCTTTACTCATTTCATTAAGATATTTCACGAACGGTCACCATCTGAACGTGTATGTAAAATCTCCAGTCCTACCTTCAAGCACTAGTGCTAAATGCCTCTATTTGCGGAAGTGGAGTAAATGTTATTCACTCTTTATCCACAAATTCATAAGCATCTTCTGGGTAGACTTCTCTGATACCACATGCTAGGAGTAATAGCACCGATCGAGACACTCGATCTTAGCACAGCAGAAGCTTATGCGATTTACAAAACATAACTAATTAATCTCTACAAGAAGGTTAGTAGATTTACCCAAACCGGAGAGAGATGATAAAATCGACCAAGGGAGAGAAGCCACAATCTTCCGGATTGTATCTCCAAACGACGACTGGTGGACGTCGATCCTCGCCGTAGAACCTCCTCGAATATGCACAAGAAAAATCCTAGATTTTTCTCCTCTTAATGACTAAGGCAAGAAACTAATTTTCTAATTTGTAAAGTGGCGCATTAATGTAGTGTGTATTGTGTTGGGAGGAACTCCCTTTATATAGAAAAATAACTAGTCAAGAGAGTTATCTTTTTCACACCACAAAAACCTATTCCTATAAGGAAAACATATTTTTGCTACAAAATAAGAGATAATTCCCAAAAAATCAATTTCTTAATTTTTCATTAATTATCCAACAAATAGATAATTAATTAATTACACATGTGACATAATCTTTCTTTTCCTAATTTATCACAATAATAGGCGCCACTTGTCATTAATTTTTAATAGAAAATGTCTTTTCTATTTTACATATTATTTACCAATTAAATAATATTGCATATTGATTAAATAGACCAACTATTTAATTTATTCTCGAGGTTCCATAAAACAAGAAAACACTCGCGTGTTAGGAGCCAACCTGGGGACCATCGACCTATAACCAGTAGCTACAATAAATTAAATAAAATATTCATCGAACAGAATATTTCTACTTAATTCATTAATTCGGAATTACGCCACCATAAATCCGAAACTGAACTCTATCGATTAAAGATATAACTTGTTCTCAAAACGTCGAGTCGAATCGATAAGTGTCCATTGATATAATCATTTCATATAAACTAACCCTCCATAGACTATCCGTACTGAAGTAGGATTATTTCCGTAAACCTTTTTCACTACATCTTATCCTTATTTACCATTAACCCACTAGTGATCAATTAGTTCATAACCAATACGAACTCCCGGGATAGATCAGTTTCTAGGATCAACAAATAAGAGGATTGTCTTTCTACTTCCCGCAGGAAGGAATGAATTCCATATCCGTGAGACACACAATTCTCACTCAATCCAGAATAGTGCCAACGTGAAAGTGATTCAGACCGCGCCTCTTAGCGATCCTTAACAAACATATCAAACCCTATCCTGAAACCAGTAGGAGTTTGTAATCACTTCAGGATTAAGGTTAATCCATATATGATCATCTAGTGGTTTAATATGATTTCTCAATCACGGAATTATATGAGAAACGCAGATTAAATCGGTCCATTCCTATATGACTCTCATCATATATAAATGCCCCACTTAGACAATCAATGTCGATGGTCTGGATAGGACGGTCACACCATAAAGTGTTCTGGGCGCATTAATGGTGGTTTAATCAATAGACCCATAGTTTGATTAACTTCACCACGGACTAACATTTCTAGTGACACACACTAAGTTATATGGCTACATATGATACGACTTAGGGTTTTCAGTAGTGTATTACTTACAAGCACGAAGCAGGTAATAAGATGAGAATAAATCTGTCATTTATTAATTCTAAAAACAATTGCATAAATTGTCTTTCGGACGCTACTTCCAACATCCTGCTCAAAGGGTCATGTGTAAATCTTAGTACAATAATATTTCCCTTAACATTCACAATTACCGGAAGGGCTGTGTTCGGTAAAAAGAGTGAAGATCAAGAAAAATATATACAACTTCTTAATGAATTCCTTGCTTTTGGATCCGGATTTCAAATATGTGATATTTATCCTTCCGTGGAGCTCTTACAAAAAATCACAGGGATGAAACGGAAATTGGAGTCAGCACATGAAGAAATGAATAGAATTCTTGAAAATATTTTAAGGGAGCATAAAGAAAAAGAGAAAAACATTATGAGCACAAGGGATGAAATGAATGAAGATGATCTAGTGGACGTTCTTCTCAATATTCAGAAAACAGGTGATTTTGGATTACCGTTGACAGACATCCACAGTAAAGCGATTCTATCTGTAAGTACTTTATTTCACCATTCATGCATGTAAGTTCTTATATTGTTCACTAATATGTTTTTTGAATTCATGTGCATGCATACGTCCACATGAAACGATCAACTAATCGTCCATATCCTTTCAGGATCTTATCACCGGAGGAAGTGACACATCAACAACAACCGTAGAGTGGGCTATGTCGGAAACAGTTCGACACACGCCAATAATCAAAAAAGCACAAGATGAAGTTAGAAATATATATAGTAGCAAAGGGAATGTGGATGAATCAAGAGTCGACGAACTCAAATATCTTAAAACAATTGTGAAAGAAACGTTGAGACTACACCCCAGTGGTCCATTGCTAGTGCCAAGGGAATGCAGAGAGCAATGCAAGGTCAATGGATATGATATACCTGCCAAGGCCCGTGTAATGATCAATGCTTGGGCGATTGGGAGAGATCCTGACTACTGGAAGGACCCTGAGAGATTCAATCCTGAGAGGTTTCTTGAATCTGACATTGAATATAAAGGAACTAATTTTGCATATATTCCTTTTGGTGCTGGAAGAAGAATGTGCCCTGGAATATCTTTTGCTGAACTGAATATCCTGATACCACTAGCACAACTTCTGTTCCATTTTGATTGGAAACTCCCGGGTGAGATGAAGCCTGAAGAATTCGTTATGGAAGAAGGTATTGGGTTAGTAACACGGCGAAAAATGAACTTATGGTTATTCCTCTTCTCTGCTCCGGTTCGTTTCTGGAAGATGTGTAGGCAACAAAATATGAATAAGAATGTATATTCATATTCTTGTTGCCTACACATCTCCCAGAAAGATGTATTCCTCAATATAAAATATGTATTCCTCATCAAGAATATGAATAAGAATATGTATTTCTGGGAGATGTGTAGGCAACAAGAATATGAATAAGTATATATATTGTGTATGGTTTTCAAATTTCTCATCAAGTGGTGTTACACTAGTCAATATTCAAATTAGTACTAAGACTTTATTGATCAGTATCATACATAAGCATACATACCAAATCAGAGATCTTAACTTTGATGACATCAACACACTTGTTAAGAAGCAGCTAGTCATTGGACTACCAGAGATCTCATACAAAAAGGACAGTTTGTGTGATGCATGTCAACAAGGAAAACAAACAAATGCAAGTTTCAAGACCAAGTCTCAGCATTCCACAACCAGACATCTAGAATTGCTACACATGGATTTATTTGGACCTATTACACCAATTAGTATCAGTGGAAAGAAGTATACATTGGTGGTAGTAGATGATTTTTAAAGATACACTTGGGTAATCTTTCTAACCAAGAAAAGTGAAACCAAGCAAAGGCTTACAGAATTACTCAAGAGACTTCAGAATCAGAAAGGAGTTTCAGTTGTGAAGATAAGATCAGATAAAGGAACTGAATTCCTCAACAGTGTGATTATTGAAAATTGTGAAGAAAATGGTGTTTTACATCAACTTGCTGCCACTGGAACACCTCAACAAAATGGTGTAGCTGAAAGAAGAAACAGAACACTCAAAGAAGTAGGAAGGACTATGATCTGTGAAGCTAAACTACCGGAAAGATATTGGGCAGAAGCAGTTAACACAGCTTGTTACACTCAGAACAGAGCTCTCATGAACAAAAGACATGAGAAGACTCCTTATGAAATTTGGAATGGAAGAAAACCAAATGTTTCATACTTTCATGCTTTTGGAAGCAAATGCTTCATACACAATAATGGAAAAGATCAACTTCACGTTTTTCAGCCCAAAGCTGATGAAGGAATTTTTCTAGGATATTCAAGTGTCAGCAAAGCTTTTAGAGTATTAAATAAAAGGACACTCAAGCTTGAAGAATCAATACATGTAGTATTTGATGAACCAAACTTCCCTGGTGAAACAAGCGAAGACCGACAAGAACCGGTTTCTCGATCTCGATTACAGTCATGCCGAAGCTTGATTTGATTGACATTGGAAGACTACAAATTTCGAATGTTGAGATCAAGATCGAGTCTCGATTTCCAATTACTCAACAACTGAACAAATTCATTGATTGATTGAACAAGTTCAAGAACCGATTTTGAAGAATCGGTTGAACAAAATGCAAATCGGTTGGTACAAACTCACACACATCAATGGATGAAAGATCACCACGAAGAACAAGTTATTGGTGATACTCATGCTGGAGTTCGAACAAGACATCAACTAGATGCTATGATCGCATGCTTTCTATCTCAATCGAACCTAAAGAAATTGAAAAGCTTTGAAAGATCCAGATTGGATATTAGCTATGCAAGAAGAGCTCAATGAATTCGAGAGAAATCAAGTATGGGAATTGGTAGATAGACCAGTTCATGTCAATATCATTGGAACCAAATGGGTTTTCAGAAACAAACTTGATGAAGATGGGAATATCATCAGAAACAAAGCTAGACTTGTAGCCAAAGGATACTCTCAAGCAGAAGTCATAGACTTTGATGAAACTTATGCACCAGTTTCAAGATTAGAAGCAATCAGATTATTTCTTGCCTTTGCAGCTCACAAGAAATTCAAAGTTTATCAGATGGATGTTAAAAGCGCGTTCCTGAATGGAATTCTTGAAGAAGAAGTATATGTTCAACAACCACCCGGATTTGAAATCAAAGATCAAGAAGATAAAGTTTTCAGACTAAGGAAAGCTCTTTATGGACTTAAGCAAGCACCAAGAGCTTGGTATGAAACTCTATCTCAGTTTCTAGTGGATAATGGATTTATCAAAGGAACAATCGACAAAACATTATTCAGGATGAAGAATGGAGAAGATACTCTACTTGTTCAAATTTATGTTGATGATATCATTTTTGGATCAGAAAATGAACAGTTATGTGAGAAATTTGCAAGTTTGATGAAAAGCAAATTTCAGATGAGTATGATGGGAGAATTAAATTATTTCCAAGGATTGCAAGTTAAACAGTTAGATGATGGAATCTTCATTCACCAAACCAAACAAGAGAACTTATCAAAAAGTTTGGTATGGAGAAATCTACTGGAATTTCTACACCAATGGGGACCAACATCAGGCTTGATGAAGACAAAGAAGGCAAAGATGTTGATCAAACACTTTTCTGAAGGATGATTGGAAGCTTACTCTATCTTACGGCCAAGTAGGCCGGATATATCTTTTCTTTGTCGGTGTATGTGCAAGATTTGATCAAAACCAAAGGAGAGCCATCTCACGGTTGTGAAAAGAACTTTGAAATATCGAAAGACACAGATGGAGTTGGAATTTGGTATTCAAAAGAAGGAGAATTCAAGTGATTTCTTATTGATTCAGATTATCTTTGGATGCAAAGTGGATGAAAAAGCACATCAGGCACATGTCGGTTACTAGGAAATAGACTTGTGTCATGGTTTAGCAAGAAGCAAAACTCAATCTCAACTTCTGGTGAAAATTTGAATATATAGCATTTGGAAGTTGTTGTGCTCAAGTTTTATGGATTAGGCGAAGAATTAAGAGACTATGGGATAGAAGAAGGAATAATTCCCATAATGTGTGATAACACTAGTGCAATTGCAATTACTGATAATCCAGTTTTACACTCAAGGACAAAGCACATTGATGTACGTCACCACTTTATAAGAGATCATGCAGAGAAGAAGGATATAACAGTTCTTTATGTACTTACTGAAGATCAGTTGGCAGATATATTTACAAAGCCATTGGACAAAGAAAGATTTGCCAAATTAAGAACTGAGTTGGGAATAATCAATGTCAGTTAAATCAGTTAAGCCAGAGATTCGTCAAGAGGATTAATCTTTGTTATGTTGGGTGCGCTCACTTAACAGACTAGTCATTGACATCAACAATCTTAAACTGATTAACTGAAACTGAAAATTTGATGGAACTGAATTATCTCTAGAACTGACCTCAGCATCAGTTTTCATTCCAGTCAAATTTAGTCAAAGGTTGATATGGTAAAATCCTCAGCGGTTATGTCGCATTAAATTACCCATGATTCTTTTTGTCGTCGAATTTCGCGTGTACACCCCACGATTGTCAGAACAGTACAAGCATCGGTTACCAAAACCATCATGGAATTTGAAAAGTTGTACTACTCAACCGCCAGAATATCCTATCTATTTATTCAACCTCCATTCACATTATCTTCATTCGAAATTCAAACTCTTCATCTCTTTCCAGAAAGCAAAACAGACTCTTTGCAACCCTTTCTCTCAAAATCAAATTTTTGTGTTCACACTCAAATATGGCCACTTCATATAGTTCGAAAGAAAAACGATTGATCACAGAGCTGGATGAACTAACACTTGAAATGTATGATGGTATGTGTCAAAACACCATTAAATTGGTAGTGCGTGATAAAATCGAGAAACTACCCGGATTGAGGAACATCTTAGAAGTTCAGTTCAAAGAGAAATGTGATGTGGAAGGCATTTTGCAATTTTGGTAAAATATGCGATTGGTAAGAGACTCCTTGATAACTACAGTACGTGGAGATCGCATTGTTCTCAATGAAAGAGTCATGAGGTCGCTCTTTGGCTTCGCAAATACAAAAGCAACTTCAACAGATTTAGCCACTCTACCATTGAAGAAAGAAGCTTTTCTTGAGATGCTTACCTTCTCTACAGAACCAATCGAACCAGGCATTCATGTAGACAAAATCAAACCAGAATTTGGAAACCTCAGCAGATGGCTCAGCAAACACGTCATTGGGAAATCCAAAGGAGTTAATATACTATCAGAAGAGAATATCTATCTCATGAATATAATCTGGGATGGAAAAGAATTCAATTGGGCAGGCTATGTTGTAAATCAGTTCAAGAAACAACATTTAGCTGAATTAGATAGTGTAAAAAGAGCTCAAGCTGAAGGACAAGTAACTGATGGCAGATTCCGACTGAAGAAGACTCTTAGTGGAATCATTCAGTTTTACTTAGAAAGAATTAAGGAAGGAAGCAAGCAAGGCAAAATGCAACTTCAAAAGGAATCGAAACAACTTCCCAACCTGAAGCAAGTCAGAAAACTGTGTCTCAGCCGGAAGCTGTACACAAAAGGACCAAGCGAAAAGCTGAATCAGCAGAATCAAGATCAGTTGTAAGATGTTTGTACCCAAAAATCTCAAGTGAAAAGGCACCAACTGAGGGGGAACAACATCATCAACTGACTACTGAAGGTACACAAGAAAATGTCACTACTGACCATACTTCGCGATAAAGCAACAATTAGTTCAAAGAATCGGCACCGAGGTCTTGGTCGACAAAATCATCACAAGTCGATGAAAATGAAACTTCAACGAGAAGATGTTTGAGATATCGGTTCTGAGAATGAAGAGAAATTACTCTTGGAGAAATTGGAAGTTAAAGACCTTTACTCTCTGTTTCTATTTGAGAATTTCTTGACAATCTGTTTCAAAAGATTTCTTGAACTAGTAAAAGAAGAGGACCGGACACATCATCTAAAGGCGGTCAAAAAGCAGGATGATGATGACCATGATAAGTCAAGAAAAGATCCTGATGAGACTACAGTTTTGCAAACAGAAACTCAACCTCAACCTCTAGCAACGTAAACTGTACCACAGCAAGAAGAATTGCCAGTTGAAGATTAGACAACTGACAATCAGCAAGCAGCTGATGGAATTGATAATCGGCAACTGATGATTATTGATGATAATACTCAGGTTAAGGATCAAATAGAAGCTACATATGATCCTTCTGACATCCTCACAAAGGATGAATTGGAAAAAGTTCATGAAAACTTGAAAATTGTACTCAGTCAGAGAGATACACAAAATGGCCTTTTATCAAACATCTCTGGATACATTGATTATAGAACTAGAACCGATGTTTCAGTTCATGCAAGATTAGAGATGATCCACAAATCAAGTTCAAGTTCTGCTTCAGAATTTGTGTTACTCAAACAAAAACTCGAAGACTCAACCGCAGTAGATAGGGAAACTCATGCTCAGGCTCATTGGCATATGAATCAGCATATCTACGGGTTAGAAACTCAGCTTAAAGAAGTACTTGCTTCTCAGCGACAAATCTCAGAAGATCAAAAAGCAACCCATGCCCTGGTAGATCAGTTATATGATGCCAAAAAGGGGGACGCTGAAGAAGAAAAGCTGAAGTTACTTGGAGAAATGAAGCGACTTGAAGAAGAATTACAAAGATACAGATCAGATCCTAAATTTTTGAAGAAAGAGTTAACTGATGATCAACTTATTGAAAAATATAGTCAACCTGGAGATAGAAAAGTTACTCTTACAAAGGATCCGTGGACGCAGTTTATCAAAGATTACAATCCTATCAAAGGCAAATACAGGGACAGGACAACTGAAGAATCCCTGAACTATTTTTTATCTGATTTATTCTCAAAGCAGAAAATGGCACAATATAAGAAGAATCAGAGGATTGATGATAAACTGAAGATTAAAGACAAGACTGAACAGATGAAAGCTGATCTAGTAAAATTTGAAAATTACTACTTGAAAGAATCAGACTTACCCAAGCTAATTCAATGGAAAAGATGGAAAGAAGGTAGTCAAGTTGACTACAACAAGACTTTCTCAAAGGAAGACTCCAAGCTAGAAGAAGATTTTCGATTGTATGACAAAGCAAGGAAATATGACTCAGTCATGCAAAAAGCTAAGAAGAAGCTTAGTCTTTAATCACAGTTATTTGAACAAAATGTACTTATCCAGTTTTTGCTCATTCTAATGAAAACCAGTTTTCCAGTTTTACATTGTTTTGATCTTTAAGCTTTTCTTTTAGGGAGAGTTTTGACATCATCAAAAAGGGGGAAATTGTTGGAAATAAAATTTATGTTTTGATGATAATTCATCTTATTTGTTTAAAGTATTATCTTAACCCCATTGATGAAGTGCTGAAGCCAGCTGTTATAGTGAAAAGCTAAAAGATGTCTAGAACTGAATGTATAAGCTTTACTAGAGTCTGATATTTGTATAGGTTACATCAGACAAGCAATTGTAATAGTTAGTGTGTCGTAAAAGTAAAACGGCGGAAATCATTTAGAAAATCGAAATCATCAAGACAAGCAAACCGACTCGAGAATACACCTATATGGAATCGAAGAAGGTAAGTTCATTTGAGATTCTGAGACTCGGTTGACTTATCTAGATGATCAAGGCGAGGGTTCAAACTCGGTTATTGAAGAATGAAGAAGCGAGGTTCAAACTCGTTATGAAGATTACAAGTCAAGGCAGAAAGTTAGACTTGTGCAAGATTGTGGTGACACAGGCGACTTTATAGATCTTGTATTAGGACCTAAGAATCATAAGGACAATGAATTCTTAGATGATAATAAGTTACGGTGTACTCGATTAAGTCAACGATAATCAGATGAAAAAGCGAGTAATCGATATTTGAAGAAGAGTAAAATCTCAGTTAATGCTCCAAGTCAGTTAGGAAACTGACAAGTGAAAAACTCAGTATAAAACTGACAAGGAAACTCAGTTTTATATGTCAGCCATCCAACAAACTGAAAGTACAGTGGAACGTTGTAAAGGAAGCAATTTCATTGGATGAGTTACTGACACAACAGAACGGTCAGAAAATATAGCCGTTACAAAAGAGACGTTGATACAATTCGAATTTAAGCCAGATGAACGTTGGACATAACACTATAAATAGAAGACTTTGCACCAAGGATAAAGAGATAGAATAGAACAGAATATACAAGAATCAACAAGCAATTTTGTGTATTAGTCTATTCGAATTGCTATCATCTCTGAACTATAACAAGATCATATCTAGTATTTCTTCAAGTGTTCAAGCTACAAAGAATTTATCAAGAATCCAACACTTTGAAGAACCACAAACGAGTATCAATTCTCAGCCCAACTTTGATTCTACATCAAAGGTTTTAGACTGTGAAGCAAACCGGGAAGGTTTCGCCAAGGACAGTTGTGACAAGCGATCGGGTAGAGTTGTGTTTGTGGTGGTAGTGGTGAAGAGGCAATCCTACCTCTAAGGACCAGTGGTTCAAGCATTTGAAGAAGCAGCAATTCTACCTGTTCTACAAGCTGTTTAGATAGTGACGCTAGGGATTAGCCAAGGACTATTGTTTAAGACTTTTGTATGTGATTCACCTCAAGAAGTTCTAGTGGAATTTTCCTCCACACCACAGGGAAGAGAGGATGTACATGATTACACCACACGGAACTTCTATAACATCCGCCTTATTTACCTTATGCATTTATTTATTTATTCAAACATTTACTTGACATTTTGATACTTGATTGTTATACACCTCACGAGTTCTGGCCCGACATTCATCTCGAATTTAGTTCACAAAGACTCGACTTTCGTAAAAGAATAATAAGATCAGAAAAAGGCTAGAACTATATCCATTGCCGGTTGACTCGATTTTGACTTAAGTCGGTTTGACTTAATCTCACTTTGTCGACTTAACTCCACACAAGTTATAATTGAACTTTAAGTTGTTTAAAATCCAATTTTAGGGACAAGTTTATTCACCCCCCCCCCCCCTCTACACTTGTGTTAGCCTTTCCAAGGGACCAACAAAAAGTGTTTAAAGGGTTCATTGTCAAATTCCCGACAGTTGTCACAATGAAAAGATTTAATATTTTGGTCAAATTGGATTTTAATTAATGCACTAAATGAGGAAAAATTAGAGAACACTTGAGATTTTTACCAATAGGAAAAGTCCTTAGAAAATCAAAATAATCATCAAGAAACAAAACATAATAACGATCCCATGTCGTACTTAAAATTGAAGATGTTCATAGATCACTATGGATGATATCAAAAGGCATCACAGTGTTTTTAGAAGAAGCAACAAAAGGTAATTTTACTTGTTTACCATAAACACAAGAAGCACAAACGGATGAGCTAGATAAAGGACTACAAGTAATAAATTTATTAGAAGCAAGAGAACATAAAATTGAACTCCCGGGTGGCCCAATCTATCATGCCATAAATTGGGTGAAAGTGCTGCAAAAGTTGATGGCGAAGAGGCTAAGTGTGTGGTAGTGACATTGAGTGGGTATAAATCCCCGGTGCTATTACATCTCATTAGGGGCATCTCCGTCTGTAGGTCCTTCACAGAAAAACCAAATGGGTAAAACTCAATGGTAAAACGACGTACTGAGATCAAATTTTTGATAAGGTTGGGCGCATGCAAAACATTTGTTAATTTTAAAGAGAGGTGTGGCGGGGCAAGGGAGAAATATCCGTAACCACAAATTGGAATGCCACAACTATTACCAACAATAATTGAACGATTTAAATTGCTCGTATTAAAATAAGACGTGAGATTACCGTGAGACGCCATCATGTGAGAGGTGGCACCGGTATCGAAATACCAATTTTCATCTGGAACATTTAGGGACATGGTATGCATAGTAGCTTTAATATTAGTGGGAGCATAATTTGAAGTTGGGCCTGAATGTGCATTGAAAGCCTATTGAGGTCTTTCCAAGGAGACCAGGCTGTGAATTTGGCCTAACCCATGAGGATGTCGGGTATGGGCAAGGGGGTATTCCTCAATGTTGACCCAGGCTGCCTAAGGTGCATAAGCAGCCCATGGAGGAGGTGCTCCCTAAGGTCATTGCTGCTGCGTTTGTGGCTGTCCCTGCTGTTGATGTCCTCGTCCGCTGCCATGGTTAGAAGAACCACGACCACCTCAACCTCTGCCTTGTCTTCCCTTCCCGTTACCGCAATTATTCTGACCACCACGTTGCTGGCTGTAACGGTGGCGTGAATTTTGGCCGGAATTCACCGTTCGGCCGTCGTCATGGGAGTTACCAGAGTGGAGAAGGGCAGTATCGGCTGCTCCTACCGCTGCAGCTGCCCGTTTTGATTTACGTGTCTTCTTGAGAATGAGATGGACCGTGCGTCGTAGAAAGGCGGCAATGGGTTGCTTTGTTAAAGGATTGTTGCAACCCCGTCATAATTTTCATTCAGTTTGGTGATTAATTGCAGCACTAATCGCTGGTTAGACACCGGAGCACCAATGTTGACAAGTTGTCGGCTAGCACCTTCAATTCCTGACAGTAAGCCGAGATATTCGGATAATCATTGAGACGGATATCCTGAAATTGATTCTCTAAATAGAGAGCACGTTGATTTTTATTGTCATGGAATATGCTTTCCAACCTGTCCCATGCTTGTTGAGCGGTAGCACCAGGTTGAATGATGGTATACAGAAGATCGTTAGAGATGCTGACATATATCCATGGGAGAACAACCGCATCTAATCGTGTCAAGAGTTCCTCATCACGTTCAACAGTCTTTTCGGCATTTTTGTCAGTTGATTTTGATTTAGGAGGGATGATGTGATTGATGACGCTGTAGACACGACAATGGATCTTGAACAATTCTACCCAAGAAGGAATTGAACCTTTTCCATCTCAAGAGTGATTGGGATGAAACTTTTGATATTGTTTACAGCGAGAGCAGGGTGAAATTTGTTGTCAGCCATTGAAGGAGATGGAGAAAGCTTATTAGGGAAGAAGAAGTGATGAATAGAAGAGATGGCACTTTGGAAGGTGTGCTCTGATACCATGAAAGGAAATGTATTTTCCATGATTCTGTATTAGTTTGTGTATCAAATATATACAATTGATTCTCCTACAATTAGGCAAGAATTTTGGCTATCATCTAGCTATGCATTCACTACAGAATATTTAGCATTAAATACAAGATATTACAAAGTATATTTCATATATTCTATCAGTTTTAGGTTGGTTGTTTGTTTGTTATACCTTTGTTAAAATGAACCTGAATATTTGATGTGGGCTATGTACGATGATAATCAAAGATGAATATGTTTTAATTTTAATTTAATTTTTTAGAACGAATATGGTTCAACTTTGACATAATTCTTTTTTTATTTTATTTTATTTTTATTTTACTTACGTACGCACACACATTTCTATTTCTAATAAATGAATTTCGAATAGAACTAAAACTAAAAATAAAAAAGAATCTGATGTATTCAACGAAAACTTTAAATAACAACTGATGTTGCAAGATTGAAAAAATTGAAGTAAGTTATTTTAATACGAACGGACCAGAGATTGATATCATTCAATCACATGAATAAAACTCCAAAAAAAAAAAAACAAAAAGAAACAAAACAAAACAAAACAAAAAAACAAACTCAACACAAGGAGGACCAAAAAAAAATCATAATTAACTATAAATTCAGCAACTTATCAAATATTAGGAATTAAATGTGACCTAGTCGTAAATGTCATTGTATTTGCCACTGAGAATTAGACAAATGGTTCGATTTTCATCACCTCCCACAATATAATAAAAATTCACTTCCATTTTCTCTCATACCAAAAAAAAAAAAAACTTTTCAAATACTTTAGTTATTGCATTAGCGACACTCATATGAGTTGTTAAACCTTTTTTAAGCTAAATTTTATGATAAACACATCCGATAAATCAATTTCGTATTTCACTAAGTACATGCGACTATTTCTAAAATTAGTCAAAGATAATAATAAATATTATTATTGTTGGTCCCGAGAAAAAGGCTAGACACAAGTTTAGGGGGGTGAAAAAACTTGTCACCAAAAACTTATGTTTGAATAAAGCTAGGTTCAGTTTTAAACTTGTGTGAGTTAAGCTAACTAAGTTGAGTATTGGTCAACTGACTTTTAGTCAAACTGAGTTAACCTGCAGCGTATTAAGTTTTAGCATTAAACTGATCTTGTTGTATCTATGAAAATTTTTTAATGCAAAACTGAGTTCTGGTGAACTTCAGTTTGTGTTTTGTGTAAATTTCAACCAGTTTGTATGCTTGATAGATCAATGCTTGAATAAACACAAAACTGGAACATAAATAACTTTAAATGAGATGCGTAAAGTAAATAAGTAAGTAATGCAAGAAATTTATAGAGGTTCTGGTTGTAATCCTGCCAGTCCTCTCTTCCCCGGTGATGTAGGAGGAAAAATTCCACTAGAACTCTTGAGGTAGATCGGTTACAAAAGTCCTAAGCTGATAGTTGACGATACGTGATTTCACCTCTCCACGTGGAGTTATCTAATTGGTCCAGCTGGCATGTGGAAAAGTCCAAGTGTATTATCCACATCGGGTCGAATACGAGACGTATCAGTGATTACCACGGTGGCAAGCAGATCTTGCAAGTGTCCCACCTCGAACACCCATGTCGGTGTTATACGAGTCGAGATCAGGGTCCCAGCCCAGATTCCTAAGCCCAACACCCAGAGGGTTGCTTGGGCAAGGGGCAAGGCCCAATAAGGGTTATTTATGTCAATAGACCAAACCGCCTTAAGTTTAGGGCAGAAGAAGGGCATGTGCCTATAAATACACAGCTCCAGGAACTACGTAAGGCTTGATTCCTGGACATTACACAGGATACGTAAGCAATCCAAGATACATTCTTGGACTCAGCCATAAAACACCCAAAAACACCATCTTCACTACAGTTCCAGCCATTCGATCCCCTTTTCAGCTCACCCTTAGATTACACGTGGCCCCGTTAATCCAGTGGTGCATTATTTATCATCATCATTTGGCGCTAGAAGGAGGGCCTTCTACCGGTGAGTTTGTAAAGACATCGCAATGGCACCACCTGCAAGAAGACAGAAACCAACGAGCAGCAAGAACCCACAGATCGAAGAGCACACGGATTTAGATCCAGCAGGGTACAAATCCAAGTACACGAAATCCCCAGCTTTGGATCTAGGCCCGCAGATTGCACAACCACGAAGCCCCAACTTCCCGCAGATTACAAGACATGGGCGATCACTTGGCGTCTTTGGATGAAGATGCCACAAAAAGAGTGGTGGTCTCTGCGTTCATAGATAGTGGAATTTATAACCCCACGATGAGCACTGTTAGATCCACCGGGTCGAAAGGAGCTCGAGGATGCGAGGAAAGAAACTGTTGATCCTCAAAAGGAATGCGAAGAGGCGAAGTAATGTCAAGACAACCAACGCCAAGAAGCGTCCTGGACACGAAAAGCAACAAAGGCAAGTCGAGGATAGTATTCGAAACGAGTTTAATCGCATTGTAGGGAAAGACCAGGCTGTAGACTGGCTCGGGTCACCATTCAGTTACGAGATAGAGCAGTACTCGATGCCCGAGTCTTTTAAGCCACCAAAGATGGAACCTTATGATGGTACTACAGACCCCAGAGGACCACCTGTATTGATATATATCACTGATGAGATTGAGGAATGCCACCGATGCCATGAAGTGCCGTGCCTTCGACACCTTGCTTACGGGTCGAGCTCGAGAGTGGTTTCATAAGCTACGACCCGGATCGATTTCTAGTTTTCTACACTTGGGGCAGAAATTTTGAGATGCTTTTATCGGGAACAAGAAGTTCCACCTCAGTGCCACTCACCTCATGAACATCAAGCAAGAAAATGGAGAATCGACTATTGATTTCATGAGGCGTTTTAATCTCGAAGCTATGAAAGTGCATAACGCCAGTGATGCACTTCAGGTTAATTCTTTTGTCGGAGGCCTGCGTAATATGAAACTATACGACAAGTTGTCTAAGAAGATGCCCAATGACATGGACGAATGTGTAAACATAGTCCACAAGTTTTGCCAAGGTGAAGAGGCAGTGCGTCTGCACACCTTTTCACTTGGCCTCAACTCGAGAAATGATGCCCGAGGCCAGACCAAGGCACTACAAAAAACTGGACTTTTTGCGACGGAAGGTTACCGTCGCAAACTAGGCTTATTCCGTCGCAAACCCTAATTTGCGACGGATTTGTGACGGTTTTTATTTGTCGCATTTTTTTGTCGCAAAATTTTTTTGCGACGGTTTATCCGTCGCAAATATTTGCGACGGATAATAACGTATTTTATTTTTTTAAAAAAAATATAATTTCCGTCGCAACAAAATGTATAATCCGTCGCAAACAATTGTATAATCCGTCGCACAAATATATAATCCATCGCAAAAATTTTATAATCCGTCGCACAAATTGTATAACCCGTCGCAAAAATTGTATAATCCGTCGCAAATATTTTTTATTAAATAATTTATTTATTTTTAGATCCTTACATATCCGTCGCAAATATTTTTTATTAAATAATTTATTTATTTTTAGATCCTTACGTATCCGTCGCAAATACAACTTTGCGACGGAATATTTCCGTCGCAAAAATTAAAATTAATCGAGAAATTATATGGTCATTTGCAAAGAAATCGCCAAACCACCGGAAAATGACTATAATTTTCCCGGTAGCATTACAATTGCTACCGGCTATCAACAACAACAATATAAAAGGGATACGATACCAAAATAAATAAAACGATATGTCAAAGAGGATATGTCAAAGGGATATGTCAAAGAGGATATGTCAAAGGGATAAAACGATATGTCAAAGGGATACGATAAGCCAAAATAAATAAAAATGTATAAAGCAATATGTCACCCAGTCGGACCGGTGTACTACCTAAACCCATGTCACCTCCTCCAGGTCCGTGATCGGATCGGTCGGTCATCTCTGTCTTCGCCTCGTACCGGGTTGCATCCCTCCGGAGGGATCTTTGCCTAACCATTTGGGTAATCCACTCCTCCATCTGCGCTAGTCTGTCTTCCCGACGCTTTCTGTCTCTCTCTAGCTCCTCCAACCTCGCTTTGTGTTTACGATTAATCTGTCTTTCTCTCGCCATCTCCTGGGTGAGGCGGGTGAGTATGCCCGAGAGTATGTCTCGGCGGATGAGTGTCGAGCGAGAGTGAGGCTGTCGTAGTACATGGAGGCGGTGACCCCATGCCAAAAACTCTCCTTCTTGTCGTAACCACCAGCCGCCAGTAATAAAGACGCGACTCGTCGATGGGGTGTCAGGTGCGTCTCTGGGCTTCGCTTCTTCGAGGTGAAGACGTCTGCAAAGTATGATATAAATTTGTTAGTAACAATAATTACATGATATATATATAATGTATATATAATATTTAGAATACATAACGTACCAAGATTTTCTCAAACTTCATCGAGAGGCGAAGTTGCCCGACTTCTTCTTCTTCGAACTAGTCACCGGATCTCCGATCGATAGGGCACTTCTCTATTGTCCTCCATGGCCCGAGCGAAATCGATAACGCGCCGCGTCGCTTCATAGCATGTGTCCGGGGATCTTCCCTTCCTCACCGGATCCGAAGCTCGGTTTATCTTCTTTTCATGATTTTTCCTTGAATGCCTATTCCGACATAAGATAAACAAGTTAGTACATACATATATATATAAAACACAAGTATTATTAATTAAATATTGAATAATTGCTTACGGGACTCCCAATCCACTCCTCGAATCGACGGAGAATATCGGGGTCATCCAAAGCCGAGCACGGGGTTTGTTTGAGCCCGATACATATAATCACGGACACTGTTGATAGCATACCGCTCAAAAGCTTCCACTAACCAGCGCCGTGGCGTAACTTCGAAAAGTTTGAAATGACCACGCAACATAGTTATATATATGTTATATGTATAGTTATAATTATAGTTATATTTATATATAGTTATATTTATATGAATGACGTACCCTAAATGCGTGCCACCACCTATCATCCTGCTGCTGCTCTGGTGGCATTATGCCACGTGGTGGCAAAAGTGTGAAGCCTTGATTATGGCGGTCTTGGCCATTTTCTTGACATAGTTGTCGGTAAAACTGTCATATTGAAAACAATAAGTTGTTAATATATTTGGTTAATCAAAATATAAATAAAAATACAAACAAATTAAAGCTAGATATGTATTAACTTACCATCTCCCTCGGGATCCAAAACCGGCAATCCAAGGTCACCATTGACAATGACACCCAAATCCTCCTCGGTCATCGGTGTATCTCATCATCCAAACCGTGAGTTGTGTGGAGGAAGGCGCCCGGGGAGGGGAACTACCCTACGCGTCTACCTCTACCTCTACCTCTACCGACATCTATTTGACACGAGAAAATAGCGTTTATACTAATCTAAATGCAATTATAATAAAAAGGCATTTATACTAATTAATAATAAATTACAATGTTTAATACATTATTATTCACTATAATGACAAAATAAAATATTTAATACATTATTATTCACTATCATTACTAGAATGGAAGAGTTCTTCCTCCTCTTCATCAGTATCTAGATCATCAACCGATTCTTCTTCCTCTCCATCTTCTTCTTGTTGAATGAAATCCGCCATCTCATCATCATCCAAGTCATTATCCCCAACATCGGAGTCAACATCAACATCAAGATCTTGGTGGACAATGTTAAGAGGATCAGATAATCAGGAAACATCATTGATCACTTGTTCTTGGAAAACGGTTTCCTCGACGGGAGCATCGATAGTCGATCTTGCCTTTGTTTTGAAAACAACCGACCATTGATCTTTGTCTTTTTTCAAACTTGGATATGGAGCATAGTAGACTTGCTTGACTTGATAAGCCAAAACAAATGGATCATAAGCGCCACATTTCCTACCACGATGAACTTCAACTATCTTATAATCTTTATGCACATTCATGCCCCGTTCAGAATTATCAAACCAATCACATTTGAACAATACGGCTTTGTAGACAGTCGAATGTCCATAATACACCAACTCAATGATTTCATTTAAAGTGCCATAATAGTCGGCACCTTCCGTGGAACTGACACAAACTCCGTTGTTGACTGAAGATTTACCAATATCAGTTGCCCGGTTGAATGTCCGAAAGTTGTAGCCGTTAATCGAATAACGTTTCCAAGTTTTGACTTGATGAGAAGGACCACTTGCCAAAGCTTTTAGCAAATCATCATTCAACAATGATGCTTGTTGTGCAAACCATTTGGTAAATTCATTTTCATGTTTATTCCAAATATCTGCCGAGGTCAATTGAATTTCATTGAACACGAATAAATTGCTCGAACAATCTAAGAATGAATCATTTTGTCGGGTTAATGTATATTTGTTCGAAAAAAGCTGTTAAGCATTGTATATATGTAGTAATGAGGTACTTATAGTTCATACGGTTTCATGATTTCATGATTAGACAATACGTACTTGTGCACAAAGTCATATTCTTTATTATCCAAGAACCTCGTCCCCGCACTTCCGGTTGTTGTACCATTATGATCACGGAATAACTCGGGTAAATCAAACGATTCTTTGATGCCGAAGTCTCACCAACAAACAAGATTCTTTGCTTTTGTTTCAATATGATCATCGTAATACATAGTAAACGAAGTTTGAAATCTCTTCCAACAAATACGCATTGCATATTGATCCATCTACGAAAGCTTTGTTACCAATCTTTTGTTTTAAGTGATTCAAAAACCTTTCGAATGGATACATCCATCGATATTGCACGGGACCACCAACTCTGACCTCATACGGCAAGTGTACCGGTAAATGCTCCATCGAGTTAAAAAACGCTGAAGGCAAAATCTTCTCTAACTTGCAAATAATCTCAGCAATGTTATTCTCTAAACGAATGACGTCTTCTATTTTTAGGGTAGCAGCACACAAGTCTCGAAAGAATTGACTTATCTCAGTCAATGCATTCCACTCATTTTTCGGAATCAATTCTCGAAGGGCAGCGGCAACAAAGCGTTCCATAAAAGCGTGACAATCATGGCTTTTCAAACCACGTAGAATGTATTGATCATGATCTACGCACCTACTCAGGTCTGAAGCATAACCGTCGTGGAATTTCAACTTGGTGACCCATTACAACACTTTTCTTTTACGGTTGTCAAGAACAAGTGTACAATCGGGCGCTTTACGCAAAGCTCTTTCAAATCTTTAGTGATTTTGGACCACAAGCGATTTTGCCTTTAACGTCCATAACCGTGTCAATCAGTTTTTCAAAGAAGTTTTCTCAATATGCATCACATCCAGGCAATGTCGAAGCAAACAATGTTTTCCAATACGGAAGATCCCAAAAATGCTTCTTTTCCACCAACCATTCTTGGAGTTTTTAAGCCGTTTCAAGTCCGAATCTGAGCCATCAATGATGCTTGGTAGGTGTTGTACAAATTCCCATACCTCCTCACCACTCAATCTACGGGTGGAGTCGCGTGTTCATCTTGTTTGGACTTCAAAAAACCTTTATCGGTCACGAAAAATATGGTCTTGGAGAAAGCGCCGATGACAATCAAACCAAGTGCATTTACCACTATGTTTGAGCGAACGACTTGTTTCCATCACCACAATAGGGACAAGCTTTCACACGGCCGTAGTCCACCCGGATAACATGCCATACGCAGAAAATCATTGATAGTCCACATTAGTGCACCCTCACATGAAAATTACATTTTATGGATACATCGTAAGTAAACAACCCTGTTTCCCACAATTTGCTTCAACTCCTTAATCAATGGTTGCAAATAAACATCGAGGTTTCCTTTCGATTTTTCGGCCCCGGTACAAGCACTGATAAGAATATAAAATGTCTTTTCATGCACAACCAAGGCGGAAGATTGTATGGTGTAACCATGACTGGCCAGCAAGAGTAGTTCTTCCCAAAATTACCAAAAGGTGCAAAACCGTCTGTGCAAAGTCCTAACCGCACATTTCTAGGCTTCTTAGCAAACTCAGGGTGCATTTGGTCAAAATGCTTCCAAGCTTCAGCGTCACTTGGGTGGGCCATTATACCGCTTGTCTGGGGTTTTCGCGTGCCACCTCATTTCCTTGCCTATATGTTTCGTGGCGTACAACCTTTGGAGTCTAGGTCCAATCGGAAATAAGTCATCACTTTGTTAGGCACACGTTGACCTCTTGCGTTCGTTTCGGTTTATATCGATCATGGTCACACTTCCGACACTTGTCCAGATTCGCGTCCTCCCCAAAATAACATACACCCCGCGGGACACACGTGTATTTTCTCGTGGGGTAGCTCTAATGCCTTTAACAACTTTTTGGTTTGATAGAAGTTCGTTATTCTTCGGAAGAATATCTCTATCAAACCGGTAACCCAAATCAACGCATTTGTGAGAGAGGTTGTGATCACATTTCAAAGTGAGCAACCTAGAAGCCGCTGCGATGACGGAGACACTACTTGCATCACATACTGAGTTCCTCTGCTTTTCAAACATTTCAAAAACGATGCAACTTCAGGGTTTGGTGTCTCATTGTTCTCCTCTTGGTTAAGAAATTCTTCTCTTACGTGATCAATCCTATCACGTAATGCGTCATTAACCATGTCACGATAAGGGTTCACATTCCGTTCTTCTTTGAACGTTGATCGGAATGGGAAACTCTTCACCATGACACACCCAATCATAGTAGTTTGCGCAAAACCCATATTTAGTTAAATGTAATCTCACGTCATGTTCGATCGAAAATTTAGTGTTCTTACACTTACTACATGGACACTTCATCATTCCATTATTTGCCCGAAGCGAATCTAATCGCTTTGCATGTTTTATGAATTCCTCCACACCATTCACAAATACCGGGTTAAATTTCTTGTCAACATCCAACCTCTCGTACATCCAACTACGTTCTATTCTCTTCATTTTCAATCCTACACATCATATCATACAAAATATGAGACTAACAATAGTCTTTGAAGGTTGTCTCAACACTTTTGCAAACTCAGGTTTTACTCAACTTACTATGAAACTAACAACACTTTAACCTAAATTTTCAATTCATGGTCAAAGGTTCGACGTCAAAATAATTCGGAGGCTTTGCCGGATAACAAAGTACCCCCCAGTACCATTTTCCAAACGGGTAGGAACAGCACCCTTTGAGGACCTTATGTATGTTATGCTTATCATGTAAGCACATACTTATCATCATTTCAATCCAAATTCAACAAACCAATTCAACCAACATCCGGTTTCTAAACTAATATACATATCTATCCCAATTTCAATATCAGGCAATATCAAGAATATCTCAACAAACCATATCAACCATTTCAATAATGTAAGCATTTTCCTAACTTATCTAACTAATACACATAAGTAAGCATTTTCCTAACTTATAATTACTACACATATATATCTATAAATATATACTACATACATATATATATATATATATATATATATATATATATATATATATATATATATATATAACAAAATGAAAAAATAAATTGAAAAAAAAAATATAAAAAACTTACATACTACAATATATATATACATATACATACATACATACATATATATATATATATGTATATGTATATATATATATATATATATGTATATATATGTATATGTATATATATATATTGTAGTATGTAATTTTTTTATATTTTTTTTTTCAATTTATTTTTTCATTTTGTTATATATATATTGTAGTATGTAATTTTTTTATATTTTTTTTCAATTTATTTTTTCATTTTGTTATATATATATATATATATATATATATATATATATATATATATATAAAACGAAAAAAAATAAAAAAAAATACATACATATATATATGCTGGGGGGGGGGGAGGGGGAGGAATCGGGTGCAGGGAGAGGGGGTGGGAGGGGGAGGAAGAGGTTACTGTGGGTGGTCTGGCGGTGGTGGAAGGAGGTGGCTTTGGAAGAAAACGACTTGAGGGGGAGAGAAGAGGGGAGAAGAAGAGAAATGAGGAAGAAAAGGGGATTAGTCGACTGATATCCGTTGTTTTGCGACGGAATTTAATGTCCGTCGCAAACTAACCCTAATTCCGTCGCAAAAATCTAAATTCAGAATAATAAAATAATTTTATAAAATTTTATTAAATATTCCGTCGCAAACTAATAAAAATTCCGTCGCAAAATGTCCCGTCAAGTGGAAAAATTGGTACCAAACTGTCCCGCCAAATGTCCCGTCGCAAACAATAAAACATCCGTCGCAAACGTAAATTTGCGACGGAAATAAAGTCCGTCGCGAAAATTCCGTCGCAAAACTGCTGCTTTTTTGTAGTGAGGGTCAGCCTAAGGGTCGGAACGAAGAAGGAAAGTCAAACGTGTTTGATCGATTGACCGCACCGATCACGGATCGGCTCGGAAAGAAGGGGAATTTAAAAGATCGAGATTTTATCCCTCTCAACCGATCTCGGGGAGAGGTCCTGGCCATCATGATCAAGAAAAACATTGCACGAACACCGAAACCGATGTCCAAAGATCCAGAAAAAAGAAAGAATACCCACAAGTATTGCGACTATCACAAGGATGTGGGGCATGACACAGAAGAGTGTTTCGACCTGAAAAGATATATCGATGCGTGTATCCAAGAGGGTCGGTTAGATGAGGTGGTCGATAGATAAGGACGAGCCCAAGGGTCGTCGAGAATATAAGAGAAAGAGTTATAATGGGGGAAGAGACCGATCGCCACGTCGAGATAATCAGAGGCGTCGGGTTAGATCACCCGAGCCAACTCGTAAAGATAACCGCAGGGACGATCGTAGGGAAGATCAGAGTCGAGACCCTCACGGGGATAATCGCATTGGATATGATGTCAATACAATCGTTGCCGAGCATGAGTCAGATCGACCCCGATCCAGTCGACAGTCTACAGACAGAGCAAAGGAATCGAAGAAACTTAGGTTCACGACAGAGGTGGCTTATGGACCCAAAGATGATATTCCAAGCTCCCACAGTCACAGTGAAGGGTTGGTGATAGAGGTAGTGATAAGCCGAGGACGGATAAAGAGGGTTTGTGTTGATAGTGGAAGTGCAGTCAACATCCTCTACTACTCAGCCTTCAAAGCCATGAAGTTGAGAGATGAGGACGTTGTGCCGTTATCGACCCCTCTGTTCGGATTCACAGGACAGGCCATCCACCCTGTCGGATCGATAAACTTGCTGACCACAGTTGGAGATAGAGAAAAGGGCCGGACAATAGAAATGACTTATGTCGTAATTAAGGCCCCCTCGGGTTACAACGCGATATTAGGTCGGCCTGCCTTATACGACCTGAGAGCCATCATTTCCACCTTCCATAACAGCATGAAATTTCCCACCTGGTATGGTACCCATGAAGTGAAAGGAGACGTTGAGGTAGCAAGGAATTGTAGTTTGGTCACAATTGAAGGTAAAGGCGTCGGACAAGTGCTAGTTGAGGAGCTAATTCCAGAGGAAGAGGAAGATAAGAGATGGGTCTCTGTCGACCCGACAGAGGAAGTTTGTGTGTGGAAAGAGGAAGAGGTCCAAGGGGTCCAGATCGGGAAGTGGATACCGCACCCCGACATGCAAGCCTTGGTCGACCTCCTAGTCGAGTATCGAGATGTGTTCGCTTGGAAGGCAGACGATATGCCAGGCTTATCAGTAGAGATAGCAGTACATTGGCTCAATGTCGACCCGAGAAAGAAGCCGATACGGAAGAAGAAGAGAAACCTCACCCTCGAAAGGAAAGAGGCAGTAAAGAAAGAGGTTGATAAATTGTAAGTTGCTGGAATCGTCAAGGAGGTATTCTACCCAGACTGGTTAGCCAATCCAGTTTTGGTTAAGAAGCCAGATGAGAGCTGGTGGATATGTGTCGATTTTACGGATCTTAACAAGGCATGCCCTAAAGATTCGTATCCACTTCCTAAAATTGACCAGTTAGTCGATTCGACGTTGGATTTCGAGGTCTTCGGGTTCCTAGATGCTTACAGGGGATACTATCAGATTTTCATGGACCCCCAAGACTCGGAGAAGACCGCTGTTATCACATAGTTTGGCACATTCTGTTTCGTAACGATGTCATTTGGCCTAAAGAACTCGGGAGCAACTTATCAGAGAACGGTTAACAAGATATTCGAGAAGCTGATGGGTCGTAATATGGAAGTCTATGTCGATGATTTGTTGATCAAGAGCAAGTCCATGGGACAGTTTCTTGTCGATACCAGAGAATTTTTCGAGGTGCTCCGGGCTGCGAGTATGAAGCTCAATCCAAAAAAATGCACTTTCGGGGTTCGGTCTGGGAAGTTTCTGGGCTGTATGATATCGAAAGATGGAATTCGAGCTAACCCGGACAAGATCGATGTCCTCAAGAATATGCCCACACCTCGTAGCGTCAAAGAAGTACAACGGTTGACAGGTCGGATGGCAGCCCTCAACCGTTTTTTGTCGATATCAGCGCAAAGAGCCCTACCCTTTTTTAAGATATTGAAGAAGGCAAGTCCATTCCAATGGGATGACAAGTGTCAAAAAGCATTCGATGACCTGAAGGAATATTTATCTGATTTACCAACACTGTCTTCACCTCGGGAAGGAGAGAAACTCCTGGTTTACCTAGCAATCTGTGAAGAGGCGGTAAGTGTAGTGTTGGTTCGAGAGGGAGAGCAGGGGCGGGTTCCAGTGTATTTTGTGAGTAAGGCGCTACATGGAGCTGAGATCAGGTACACCCCTGCTGAAAAATTAGTATTGGGTTTGGTTCACGCACACCCTATTGCTGTAATAACTGACCAACCTCTGAAACAAATTTTAGCCAAGCCCGAGACATCGGGTCGATTTGAAAAATGGGTTGTCGAATTGGCTGAGTACGACATCGAATTCTTACCTTGAACGGCAGTTAAAGGCCAAGCTCTGGCAGACTTCATTGCCGAGGGTCTATCTATCCAGCTAGAGCAAGAGAAGCAGACACCAGAAGAACAATGGACCATCCATGTCGATGGTACGTCTAGTAAAGAGGGGGCAGGAGCTGGGTTACTTTTGGTTAGTCCAAAGGGAGAGGAATTCCCTTATGCACTTCGATTCAGGTTCAAAGCCACCAACAACGAGGCAGAGTATGAAGCCATGATTACGGGCCTGAAGCTGGCGTCTAAGTTGGGGGTCGAGAATCTCCTAGTATATAGTGACTCTCAGCTCGTAGTCAATCACATATGAGGTGAATATGAAGCCAAAGAGGAAGCTATGAAAAGTTATTTGAAAGTGGTTCAAGGGTTGATATCGAAGTTTAAGACAGTTGGCATCGAACAGGTGCCTCGAAGTAAGAACAAAAGGGCCGATGCGTTGTCCAAGCTCGCGTCGAATTTCAAATCAAAAAGGAAGGTCCTGGTTGAAATGTTATCAGAACGAAGCTACAATGATGTCGATGTGCAACCAGTTACTCAGGGATCGACATGGATGGATCCGATAGCTCTATACTTGAAAGACGGAATTCTCCCGTCTGACAAGTTCCAAGCCAGAAAGATTCGATTGCAAGCCTCCAGGTACGCTCTGTTTGATTACGTTCTTTATCGAAAATCTTTTGTGACCCCATGGATGCGATGTGCTTCGGAAGATGAAAGGGGCATATCTGCTAGAAGAAATACATCGGGGAGTTTGTGGCAATTATTGCGGAGCTCGAATGCTAGCGAGGAAATGTAAACTAGCAGGTTATTTTTGGCCTTCCGTGCAAAAAGATGCCAATCGATTGGTGATGAGGTGCAGATCTTGTCAAGTGCATGATTTCGTAACACACCAACAAGCTCAGGAAATGAATGCCATCGAGTCGGTATGGCCGTTTGATGAATGGGGGGTCGACATAGTCGGGCCTCTACCTCGAGCTCCGGGAAATTTCAAATTTGTAGTGGTGGCAGTTGACTATTTCACCAGGTGGGTCGAGGCTAAGGCTCTCACCGACATTAGGGCCTCGACCATCAAAAAATTTATTTGGGAAAATATTTTATGCAGGTTTGGGATTCCGAAATATCTGATATCAGACAATGGAACCCAGTTTCTAGATGAGAGAGTGCAGAATTGGCTTGCAGAGTACAAGATTAAGCACATAACAACCTCAGTGGCCCGACCTCAGTCCAATGGACAGGTCGAACAGACAAACAGGCAGATTAAGTTTGGTTTGAAGAAGCGGCTGGAGGATGAAGGTCGTGATTGGGCAGCTCAGCTTCCTAGCATTCTGTGGTCGTATCGAACGGCACCCAATGCTGCCACACAGGAAACACCCTACGCCATGGCTTATGGATGTGAAGCAGTCATACCTGTGGAGATTGGATTAGCCTCACGTCGGGTCTTGGCCTACAATGTCGAGACAAATGCTGCCAATCTCCGATAAGAGAAAGACAATGTCGAAGAAAGGAGAGAGATTGCGGCGCATCGAGTGGCCAATTAACAAAGGAAAATCTCACGGTATTACAATGCAAGGGTGAAGTATAAATACTTCCAAGTGGGGGATCTCGTGTTAAGAAAGAATGAAGCAAGCAGGCAGGACCCAATAGGCATACTCGAGCCGAATTGGGAAGGTCCATACAAGATTCTAAAAGTCCATCCCAAGGGGTCGTATCAACTGGACAGGTCGGATGGAAGTACAGTGCCTCGAACTTGGCATGCCACCAACCTCAGAAAATGTTATGTTTAAACTGTTTGTTCACTTTATGACATTTGCAACTTTACTTTCCTAGTTACTTGTAACAAGTCGATGCGACAGTTTATCTCGATGTCTTTTATCTAAGTAATTTTCTTTTCTAATTATGCTTAACTTGCAAGCTCATGTAAAAAATAAAAGGAAGCTGGAAGAAAAAAGAGCAAAATTCGACCTCAACAACGATTCCTCAACACGATGGAGTTGGATCAAAATAGTGAATAAAGCCAAGTCATTGACAATGCTTATATCACTCCCGACTTGCCAATAAGCCACGATGCGAGGCGGTCGGAAGATCCCACGATGGATACCTTACCAGTTCAGAAGCACCATGAAGTGCGACAGTCGAATAAGGAGTATTCAATTCGACCAAGTCAAAAGCATGACGAGGCACGACAGTCGACTCGAGCTCCGACCAAATAGCCAAGCCAAGCCGATAATTAAGGCGGTACAATGTTAGGTCGACTCATACTCAAGTGTACCATGAGTCATGTACTCATACTACACTTCGAGGGGCTTAGGGGAATTAAGTCCAAAGGACTACACCCCATAAAACGACGTCGAAAGGGAATTAAGTCCAAAGGACTACATCCAAGACAGAGTCAATAACACAAAAGAAATTCAATGAAAAAACATAGATTGAAATTCAAAATTCAAAAAGTGATATCCCATTACAACCAGATCAAATCAAAAGGTTCAATAAAAGATCAACAAATGTTATTACAGCCAGATCGAATCAAATTGTTCCAAAAAACGATAACTAAAAAAGATTATCAGGCAGCAGGCTGGTTTGAGGTAGAGGCGTTGGGGTCAACTGGATCATCCGACTCGAGCTCTTCCTCTCCATCTCCCTCCATGGCAGGGGCCACATACTTGTCATGTAAAGACACACCCGCCTTGAATTCTGTGAAATATAGGCCATATCGAGGGATGGCCTCAGGATCGTATAAGTGCGCCTTCTCGATGCTCGAAACGTCAAAGTCGGGGAGGACCGCCTTGACCTGATCGAGGGCATTCGAGAACCCCCCTTCATTGCCTAACTTATCAGCAGCGTCAGGTCATTCTCAAGCTCTTCAGAAGCCCGAAAATCCTTCTTGGCCAACTCCAGGCGAGTCGTTAAGCTATCGACCTCAATCTGAAGGTCGTCTCGGGCCTTAAGGGATTCAATCAACTCAGCTTTTGTCTCATTGAGCTCCGATCTCACCTTCGCCAGCTCAACATCCCTGTCGGATCTTTGTGCGCTTTAGACAATTCGTCTCTAGAAGTTGCCAGGTCAGCCTCCAGTTTGATACGCCGATCATCAAGCTTGTTCACCTTAGCTTTCTGCTTCTCGATGTCCGAGGTCAATCTGGCAATTGTTTCTTTCTGCTCCTCCAAGACAGCAGATGGAGACTCGATTCATTTTAAGGCCACCTTGGTCATCAGCCGAGCCTGCAAACAGAATGGTGTGAATTCGGGGAGAAGACAAGAATCACAAAAATAAAAGAGTTAAGTGAAAACTTACAGCTCGGATAACCTTTGAGTAACAATCGCCTAGCTCCTCAGGAGCCATGGCCTCCATTTCGGAAAGACTCATGCCGGGGATCGTCTCGATGCCACTCGAGCCTTGAGGGGGGAGGTTGCGAGCTTCCTTCCCGACTTCATGCCTCACCTCGGTTGTCTTTTGGCGTTTTCTCGGGACGAGATCCCCCTCAGCCTGCTCAGTCACCCGTGCCTCGTCAAGTTAATCTCTCAGAATGTCGGATGTTGACACAGGAGTTGAAGCTGGGCCGGAGTCCTCTGACCTCCGGAGATTATTGCACCAGATATAGGTTTTTTCGACCTGATACCGGCTATCTCCTGAATCTTCTTGGGGTCCACCTTCTTGGGGTCGGGCATTTTACCCACTGCCTCCAACTTTGAGAAGAATTCCACTGCATACACAGAAAACTCGACATCAATGCACAATAAAAACAGAAACAAGTATAGAAAAAGAAAAAAAAATACAAAAGTGTAGCAGCTCGACAGAGTTGCAGATATAAAAGTCCTACACAAAACTCGAACTTCTTCATCGAGTTGCAAATAAGCACCCGGACCAGCCGTCTCGATATCAGCAAAAGGGTATAGACAATGTAGGTTCCAAGTTGCGACGTCGGAGTTAACTCTCTCGATAATCCTACACTCGTTGGGGGCATCAGAGTCAAGCCTATCATGCCATTTCCTAGGCCTTTTGTACCAAGTATGGATGTCGATGTCTTCCAATCTGTGTCGGATGAAGAAAAAATGGGGCTTCCACTCGCCCTGAGATGATGTCACTCTTCTCATAAATTCCGAGACCAGAGGACGCCTCTGGAAAGTTTACCATCCCGCATCTTGCAGGCCTTGGATTGCATAGTATAGCCGGAACAGCCGGACCGTGAACTCGACTTTGGCGATCCGACACGCCAACACCAATCCCATAACGCTCCTGACTCCATTTGGAGCGAGTTGTGGAACGCTGATCTGGTAGTGGCGAAGTATTTCTCTGAAAGCCGAGTCGAAGGGAAACCTTAATCCCTCTTTCAGTTGCGCCTCGTATATGGCACAGAACCCGGGAGGAGGATCACAGGCATATTGAAATCGACCGTGTGACACTTTGATGTTTTCAGAAGAATATGGAATGTCATATCTCAGACAGACGGCCTTGGCTTTTTCTTGGGTTAGGTTGGATACAACCATAAGGCCCTTGACCTTTCATCCTAGTTTGGCGTTTGGTAACAGCAGGTCGAGAAGTCGATTCCTCTTCTCCTCCCTCTTCTTCTCCGGCAACTGTCTCACCGGAAGCAAGTGGTCGTTCAGTAACCGTCCTCTCTGCCGATTCCTCTTCTACCACGGCGAGTTCTTCCCTATTTTGAGAATCGCTCTCATTACTAGACATGGAAGTGAGAAAGGGCAAAGAAATAAAAGACAAAGGAAGAATTTGAGTAGAGTAGGGCTTACTTGAGGTTTTCGGCTAAAACTGAGATTTGGATGGCAACAGAGAGACGTCGTTTCCTTGGGCTCCCTTTATGCTTCACAATCTCCAAATGATTTGAAAGGGCAAGATTTAGGGGCAGTTATAGGGTTTGAAACGCGATAATCAAGAGCAGAATCCCTACGTGGACCAATAAAAAATGCTTCGTTTCCTACACCCATTAATACTGATACAATGTGACGTCATCCTACGACAGCCTACGTCGACTAGAGGGACAGCTGTATTCCCGCCTAAAGAAGACCACGTGTCGAAAAGATAATTCAAATTTTCAGATCCGACCTCAGCATACGATATGAGCTTCTTCCCGATCTGGGGGGCTTATGACGATACGGGATTTCACCCCTCCACGTGGAGTTATCTAATTGGTCCAGCTAGCATGTGGAAAAGTCCAAGTGTATTATCCACATCGGGTCGAATACGAGACGTATCAGTGATTACCACGGCAGCCAGCAGATCTTGCAAGTGTCCCACCTCGAACACCCATGTCGGTGTTATACGAGTCGAGATCAGGGTCCCAGCCCAGATTCCTAAGCCCAACACCCAGAGGGTTGCTTGGGCAAGAGGCAAGGCCCAATAAGGGTTATTTATGTCAATAGACCAAACCGCCTTAAGTTTAGGGCAGAAGAAGGGTATGTGCCTATAAATACACAGCTCCAGGAACTACGTAAGGCTTGATTCCTGGACATTACACAGGATACGTAGGCAATCCAAGATACATTCTTGGACTCAGCCATAAAACACCCAAAAACACCATCTTCACTACAGTTCCAGCCATTCGATCCCCTTTTCAGCTCACCCTTAGATTACACGTGGCCCCGTTAATCCAGTGGTGTATTATTTAGCATCATCAATAGTCATTGGCAAATCCCTAAATTCACTATCTAAGCAACTAAAGAACATGTAGAACGGCTGCTTTGCAACTGCTTCACTAATCCTTAGAGGGTTGTATTGTCTCTTCTCCAGCTCCACCACAAACACAGTTTGCCCGACTGCAAAAGCACACAACTATCCTTGGCAAATCCTAGACCGGATTGCTTCACAGTCTCAACCTTTGATTAAAAATCAAAGTTGGGCTTCAAATCAAGCAAGTGATTCTTGCTTGTGGGTCTTCAAAGTGTTGATATCTTGATTGAGTCCTTTTAGCTTGAACACTTAGAAGATTTCTGGATTGATAACTTGTAAGCACGAAATAATAGCTCGAGTATTCAGACTTGCAGTAATTCGTTCGCTTTTGAAAAATTCGGTGTTTGATCATTGAAGCAATGTCCAGTATTTATAGTGTGAGATCCAGCGGTTGTCTTATTTGAATTTTTGAACGTTGCATTGGATTCTCTAAAATATGTTATCGTTTGTCAGATATGTCAGTGTCCTTCTGACATGTCAGACCTTCATCAAATAAAAATGTTTCCTTTCTAACGTTCCGTTTTTTCCTTCAGTTCATTGGATGACTTCAGCTTGAAACTGAGTTTTTGAGGTGTGTCAGTTTTCAGCTAGTATAATGAGTTTCTCAGTTCTTAAAGCATTAACTGAGTTTTTACTCTCCTTCAAAACTTAGTACTTTGTATTCATCTGATCATAATTGACTTGATCAGAGTACCTCATATAAAATCATATCTTCTAAAATATCATTGTCCTTATGTATCTTAGGTCTTCATACAAGATCTATAAAGTCAGTTCAGGCCATCACAAACTTACCTAAATTCTAACTTTACAGTCTCGGCTTATAGTCTTCTTAAACTAAGTTTGAACCCTCAGTTCTTCAATCTTCATAACTAAACCAATTGGTGCCAGTAAAAGCGCAACAATTGGTTTTAGTACAACGGTAAGCTCTTGATCTTAACAAGTTCACTGAACACACACACTATCGGGGCTAGCCTGTGGCTACTAATGTAGCATCACTAGTAGGTTGCAACCAAATGCTTGGTGGTGAGCAGCACCATGCGTAGTGCCTTTGAATACTTGATGTAACAAAGATAAGCTAAGTTAGAAACAAAGTAGAATCCTCACGACATGTTGATGAGAATGAAGTGAACCTTAGAGTTTGAGTCGTGTTCATAAAGATAACTCTTAAATAATAATAAAACGTTCTCCTTTCATTATAAAGCATAATTGTTCAATAGCTTCTACATTTTACTAATTATGTTTGTACTTACCTCTTTTGCATGTTTGTGTATTGTTTGTCTTGAGAATACGTACAGTTTGATCCGGATTATGATGAGGCCTCCCAAGCTCACCATCGAGATTCATTGGTGGATCTAACGCATTCACCATCTTGTGAAATAATTTCAAAGCCTCATTAGTTTGACCATTCTTGCACCAAATCTTCACACATGAGTCAATTAAAATACGACTTAGGTCCACCAATATGAGCTTCCTTTCCATATTAACGTTTTTCTCATCATTCTAACCTTTCCATGGAATAGCTCGTCCACGAGCTAGATCGAGGCCGGTATCCGTTTGAAGATCACACCAGGAAACAATATGCCACGTGAAAGTCAAACAGTTTGTACACTTGCAACATCAAGGTCAAAGCACCTAAAGGTCCCATTTGCATATTTCATAACACCTGCATTGGTGATGGAACCATAATTTCTGAAAATTCTTTGCAGATCATCATGTATGGTAGTCACCAAAAGACTTTTCACGTAAACATTTGTGAACTTTTGTGATTCATTCATTCGATTTTTAACCAATTGGTGAAAGAACAGGCCAACATAAACTTGCTTTTCTGAAAAGCCACAAAACATTCTTCCTTCATTCGGTATGTCGTTTACGAGCACAATCATTAGGCCTACATTAGTTTCATCTGGAGGAGCCATTGCCACCGTGTTCAGTAAGCATTCCATAAACATAACATGAGAGACATTCCAATGCACAAAACTTTCTACACCAAAAAAGCCGACCCCGTCCATTGCAAATCTCATAAACAACTCCTATAAGGTTGAATCACACATTTCTTGGCCATAAGTCTTGTGTAGGAAAGATGCATAGACTGCACCGGGATCAATTAAGAATGATGAAATCTTAGCAGCAAAATAACTAAAACAAATACACTCATTAAAGATTAGATATGTCAAGCTTATATTTCCACCTGGAAATGGACTCATGACCACACCAAATCTGATTGCCAAATTTGACCTTCTAACCTTATGTTGGTCATCAAGCTTGTAAGACATAAGATCTTGTAAAGCCATGCCAATCTCAACCAACCCTATTGTTGACATTAGTTCTTTGGACTGCATTTGAACTATAGGTTTTGTTGCAGAAACTTTCCCTTTAAGTCTTTTGCTTGCCCGTTCACACCATCAGTCTATTCTTTCATTTTTTGCCAATAAAGCTTGCTGCAGTTCTCCGGATGGATCGTTGGTCTTAGCACCACCAGGATCAAAATTGGGCATTAGTATCTTACCAACAACGAAATCGATATCTTGAATCTGCAAATGAATTCTTCCGTGAGGCTGTTCTTCATTTGCGTTATTGAATTCGGTACCACATTCTAAGCTGCCCTTGTTAATTAAACTAGTAACCAACGAGTTGGGATTCATTAACTCCAAGATGGATGGGTTGATGGGCACCACTTGAGAACTAGTAATCAGAGTCTTAATTGTATTTGCATCTTCATATTAAGCTCCAATATTACGATACGCAGTAACATTTTTAGCTTCAAAGCCATCAACTGAATTTGGTAGGCAAGACTCGGGAGCCATGGTATTTGAATCCCAATGTTGTAGCTCATTGGTGCGCTTAGAGGAATCCTCTCCAGTCGCATACAGAAATTCTGAATCACTTACTCCATCTTGTCTGTCATTGAGAGCTTTTATCGAACACTTGGCGGGTGCGAATGTATCAGCTATTAGTTGCTTATCTTATTCATTTCCCTCTTCAACTTGCTGCACCTGACGTACAAACGGTGTGGTTGTTTCAATATGTTTCAAATCATCTATATTTTTGCTTGTTGGGGCTGTTCTGGCGTGGTAGTGTCCTTTAGACATGCTGCGCATATCACTCTCAGTCCCGTTGCTGTGGTAACATTGTGCGGGACTTTTTTCAAACAGTTGGTGGGCAAAGAGTTTTTGAACATAATGTGCTTCATCCTTTCCCATGAATAAATCTTTGATTTCCCAACCTTAAGTCAATCAAACTGTAGCTGCTGCCACCAATGCTCAGCTTCTCCTTCCATGGCGTAAGATGCAATTTACATTTCAATTGCTCCGGTATGTCCATTTGCATAAAATACTTCTCAATTTATCTGCCCAATCAACAAAATGGTCAAGTGCCCTATTGAAGAAACAAATCTTTCTTCTGAATCTAGACGTGATGTAGTCGCTGAGATAACATTCATCTTCATGGCATCCGCTCCCACCTTTGTTGCGAATCAACTCAGAGGTAAAAGGAACAATCTTTTGATTAAAGTTGCATGGAATATCCAGTAGGATCTTCGAATCCCGAACACCGTTGCGGATCCGGCTATCTTCTTTGCGCATTATAGTCATCGACCAGCAAAAGGGAAAACCTCAGCTCTGATACCAAATGATGAAGATGATCTACAATAAACGAATGAAACACGAGCTAATCCAAGCTCAACAATAATTTCATTCTCAAAAGAGAAAGAAAATTTAATATTCAAGATTACATTCTCGATTAGCATTTAGGATGCTTAGACTTCTTATAGGCTTAAAACCCCGCTTAACTAAAACCTAAACTTAAAATATAGCCCACACGCTAACCATTAATTTAACACATAAATAAAATGGTTTTATTTATTACGATATAGTACATCAACATCACTCATTTAGTGGTATCTTCCAGATAGACTTTAGATGATAATACATTTAAAATGTGAATCGTTGCTTGCAAAGTATATTTTATAACGAGTTAAGCGGTGTAATGTAAACGTTAAAGCAAACGATAGATATTAAGCAATATTTTGTTTCCCTTTAGTGTAACAATCTCCCTATCTACCTGGCCTTTTGATTGTTGTGTAAAATCCATCATTCATATGCAAAGTCATAGCAAAGTATATAACTATCGGCCCTCTTCGGGAATCGGGAGGCCTGCATATGGCCTCGAGGTATGGACTAGAGCATATATCGACCATGACATTAGCCAAGCCCGAGACCTGCTCAACTAGTAATGAATAATGCCCCAACTATGGTATTGTAATGTTATTCGAGCCTCTTGCGAGCTAGTTAAGGAGTATTGACATACCACCAGCCCTTAGTGACTCACCACGTGCCAAAAACTATATTTGACTCATTCAAAATTTATTAATTGGTAAAGGCGGAGTCATATACATGGCTCAGGGGTTAAGCCCGGACGGGAAGTTATTGTGTTGTGTCTCCACACGGTGTGGAGACACCGTGTGGCACCATACAGACCATACAGTTTTATTCTATATTTAAACTGATCGTTTCACCCGTCCCTTCACCTGAAATTCTCTCACCACACAATAACTTTCCAACCCAGCCACCAGAATTTCTTTATTTTATACTAAAAACAGTTCTACATATATAATCCCGCCTAACATATCTATCTATTCATCCTAATCCGCCCCATTTGTTCATTGGAATACAATTCATATTGCATTTTTGTACTAAACAAACATTTTTCTTTTATTCTTATTTTATTGTCCATTATTTTCCAGAATATATAAGGGAAAAATATCTTGTAATAGTAATTAGAACGCATAATGAAACATTGGGGTGACTTTTGCCCTTCTTTCCCTTGTGTCAGTTTATCCCTTTCATGATGGTATCAGAGAGCGCAAAATCTGAGAAAACTTCCGCTTCTTCGTTCGATTTTTTTGCTAACTCTTTTCGTTTTTGATTCTCTGTTGTTCTAGCTATGGCGAATCAAGCTCCAGATCTTGAAATAATTCCAGTATCAAGTCCGTATTACATTCACCCAAATGAAAATCCTACCCTAACCCTAGTTCAGCCAATCCTCAGCGAAAATGGTGGAAATTACCACTCGTGGAGTAGATCGGCACGCATGTCATTGATAATGAAGAATAAGGCAGGTTTCATTGACGGTTCGCTGCCACGACCGGCCAGAAATGATGCAAGGTTTCACGCTTGGGAACAATGCGATATCATGGTAACTAACTGGCTGAGGAATTCAGTAGCATTGCGAATTGCATAGAATCTACTTTGGATGGATACTGCACAGGCAGTATGGGAGGAATTGAAGGACAGGTTTGCTAATCTCGATTCATTTCGGTTGTCTGATTTACTAGAAGAATTGAATAATACTAAGCAAAGAGGTTCTAGTGTTACTGAATACTTCACTAAGATGAAGCTGTTGATTGATGAGATTGTTGTTTTACGTCCTACGCCTAGCTGTACTTGTGTTCCAGCTTGCAATTGTCAGGTGATACCAACGTTTATAGGATATAATGAGACAGAGTATGTCATTAGATTCTTAAGAGGACTGGACGAGGTGTTTGAGCCAGTGACGTCATATGTTCTGTTAATGTCACCAATACCTAACATCAAGGTTGTGTTTGGTCTAGCCCTAAAATTTGAAAGGCAAAGAGGACAAAACAATCAGAATATTAATTTTGGGGACCCTACTGTTATGTTTAATAGGTCAAATGTGGGTCAGAACGATCAGAGAATGAGATCTACTGATGGTGATTCGAGAATGAGGTCTGCTGGTAATACTTCTGGAACAGGACAGAGGAAGAACACTGGTTTTAATAATGGTAATTTATGGAAGAAACCCCAATGCACATTCTGTGGAATGATAGGGCATGTAGAGGATAAATGCTACAAGAAGCACGTGTTTCCACCTGGGTTTAAGCCCAGGAGCAGGGTTAACACGGTAGAAGGTTGTGTTGAGCAACGCAGTTCACAAGGAGAAGGAAATAATAATGGTAATGTGCAGGTTTCTCTCACTCAACATGAGTATGAAAAGCTCAAGGAACTCTTATCCAGGAAGCAAGACAATAAGGAGACAGAGTCAAAGCCACAACACCTTATCAATCAGGCATCTGTGCTCTCAGCTTCATATGCACCAGAAAATGAGATGAGCACAGGTAAATCCCCTACAAGATGGATATTAGATTCAGGGGCAACAGACCATATAGTCTGTAATGTGCAAATGTTCTCACACAGTCATGATGTGCAAGATGTGAGTGTCAGTCTTCCAGATGGCACTACTGTGTCTGTTACACATGTAGGGGAAGTGCTGTTGAGTCCTAATCTAAAATTGACTGGGGTGTTCTGTGTTCCTAGCTTTTACATAAACTTGATTTCACTCAGTAGGCTCACTAAGAATCCTAAAATGAAGGTTTTCTTTGAGTCTAATAGGTGTGTTGTTCAGGGGATCAAGAGGATGTGATGATTGGATCAGCTGAAGAGCACAATGGTTTATACGTCATGGATACAACAACCACAAAGGTTTGCAGTATAGCAAGTTTTCAAAATTCTAAAGACATTCCAGAGGATATGGTTTGGCATTACAGATTGAGGCATCCATCCATTCAAAGACTGAAGACAATAAGTAAAGGCTTGGCAGAGTTTCAAGTGCCTCAGGACACCATTTGTCATGTTTGTCCTTTAGCTAAACAAAGACAGTTAGCTTTTCCTTTAAGTCAATCTTCAACTACTGCTTGTTTTGAACTTGTTCACTTTGATATTTGGGGGCCATATGGGCATAAAACTTTTCAAGGGCACATGTATTTTTGACGGACCTTTTCTAGGCTATCAATTCTACCGGCAGTGTACCGGGTCAAATTGTAGTGCTAGTCTGGTGAGTCAGGTCGTATCCTCAGGGAAATGAAGGCATAATTCAAAGTGTGGTTAAACACCAAGAAGCTATTATTAACTCGATCTAAGTCGCAGTTTTTACCATTTTCCTCGGGTTAGATAGTTAGATTAGTTAGATTGTTAGTAAAGCAGTAAATAAATATAAAAATAGATAATATATATATTTTTGGATCTAGCCAAGAATACTTTACTGAATCAATATCTTTTTGTATTGAAATTGAATGAGACAGATCTTTTCATTGATGCAAGGAGGTCAATTATATATGAACCGGTGTACTCCTAAGCTAGACAACTCCTCCTTACACGAGCATATGAAATTGTCATATATGTCTAGTCCTCTCGTCAATGTCATCTTAAGCATGGGTCACTCCCGTTTTGTCATACGGCCAGTTTTAAGATATCAATTAAACATGTGATTTAACGTAATAATATCGTGAGCACAATTTTAAAAAGATTTATCTCTCCCAAGACAAATCTGCCCCCGGGTAGGAAATCGGATTCCGTTGTCACGTTTTCACTCGGCCAATTTTACCCTCCGGTCTTTCTATTACGATCTCGTATTCTAATCGCGAGTTGTCAATTCATTAGATTACGTTTCTAGTAAAAATCGAGTGGCTAATTCAATTTTTACTTTCATTAAGTGCAAATAAAAAGAGATTCATTATAATTGGTTTTAATCATTATTACCAGAGTCGATCATCCATTTTACCAAAAAAATTAACTAATTCAGATTCATATCTTGGCTAGATATATTTTTAGCTTAACATAATTAACATATATAATATATAAATAGAAATAGAAATAGTAAACATAATAATATTAGAATATATTACCGATTACAAATCATTGAATCAAATTCGTTTCACACGGATGTAGTATAACAAAAAGCTTTGATTTTAACAATCTTCGATAATTATTCCGTAATTACAATTCTGATATTATAACTACTTTATTTATATATAAAAACATATATATACATACATGTATATATATATATATAAAAAAAAAAAATAAAAATAAAAGAAGATAGATGAAATATATATATATGGATGTATATATATATTTTGGGACGTGTGTGTGTGTATATATATAGATATATATATACAAGTGATCTAAAAATAAATAAAAAGAAGAAGGAAGGGGACGAGAAGAAAGAAAGAAATGGGAAAGAAAGAAGGGGGAAAGAAAGAAAAGAAAATGGGCCCTTTGTTAGTCTATTTTAACTCATATTTATAGCCTACAAAAGGGGGGCCGGACTGGGCCGGGTAAGGGCCGGACCGGGCCGAAATTAATCGGGCTAATCATTACATTCATCCCCCTTAATTATCCAATTTTAGGATAAAAATTTATATTTTGGAATAAAACTTTAAAATTCATATCTTGAGTTCTAGATCTCCAAATGACATGATTTAAGAGGCATTGGAAAGCTCGTTGAATGATCTACAACTTTCATGAAGGACTCTTCTTCAGAAAATGTCTTTTGATGGGCCATTCATTCGTCGAAGATATTTCTCGATTTCCACTAAATCGAATCGATCACCAAATGACCACTGACTAAAGTGACACTCTCGTATAACCTTCATAAGATATGATCATGACTTCAAAAATAAATGTCGTTACTCGGGGTCTTGGTTTATCATAAATCTGCAATAGAAATACCACAAATACCCGTGTAAATCGACATTTACACTCCTAAGTTACTAAACCGGTACAAAACTTATAGAAACTTATAAAAATACGATAATTTATATAATAACCACTATTTATATATTTGGATAAAATTAAGTAATTATTGACTTAAATTGGTACAATAATGCTCAAAGTGGTATCAATATTGGGGTAAAATGTCGTAATAATGATCATTAATTTGTCTCTCATCACAACTCCTCACTTAGCGTTTGGTCGTCCTCGAGCAAAACAAGCGATAAAACAAAATGAATGAGAGATAAATTCATGAAGATATAAGATATAAGGGACAACCAGATGCTGCAACCATTAGAATTACAACCAGGCGTTAATCTCAATATAAATGTATAACAGAGTGTGTGTGTGTGTGACAAGCCTTTTCAATTTCCACTATCCTCTCTTGAATAATTCAAGCAAACGCACAAATATCCATTCAGACAATCCTAATTACTTTCCTAGGTATAGGCAGTAGCATTTCCACACAAAGTCCTTCCGTGTACTTATTCGGATAATCCCTAAAGAATATCATTCAGTTTATACTGGGGATAGTCAGAAGATAACTAAGTTTTCAACCATATTTCCTTTTTTTTTATTTTATTTTTAATTTTCACATTTGTAGCATATGCCTTCATTCCCAGTAATAGGACGTTTCGTGATAACACCCTAGCTGGACTATTATCATTAGGCAGTCGGGAGCTTTTAAACCTCATAGTGATATAGGACGTTTCGTGATAACGCCCTACTGCACTCAAATCATTGGTAGCTACAACCGACATATAGATAGTTCATCTTAATTTGGTATTCTTTTTCAACTTATATCTTTCCTATCACATTCAAACCTTCAGATATTCACAGTACACATTCAAAAGTTAGGTACTAAGTTACTGCAATTATCTATAGAATAACCACTAGGATCTTGAATGGATACTGATTTAAAATTTTCGCTTCAATATCAAAGGCTTTACGTGAAGGAATTCATGGTACACAAATATATTCGAATTACAATGCACTTACGGTTCACGTTGGTTATACGCATCCAAATTGATCATTATATCTTCAAATCCATGAAATATATACCTTATACAATTTATTTTAATCAACTAAATAATGCTCGAAAAAAATCGAAAACTAAGGGATTTATTGATACAAAATAAACATTAATTCCATTCTTTAGACCAACGACTCCACTCCCACTTATGAACTTACATTGTTCTCAATGTAAAGTGAGTGTAAATAAGTTGTTGGGAAAGCAATGGTGCACTAAAACAAGTCAAAACAAATACTCGGATGATATTAAAGGGTGGGTGGGTGGGTTAAAGTTATGACCTCCTCAATTCCATAGTATTTGAACTAATACATGTCACACGTTATTTGAAATTTAAAACAGACTAGATCATGAAATGTAACGTATGGCAAAGTATTAACTCGAGTCTTTTATACCCAGATCCTCGAGGTTATTTCAAATCGTTCGAACAACCTAAGTCCAAGAAATGACGATTTGAATTTTCTCTTTTTCTCTATCGGGATTTTTAGATAACCACCTAATCATTCCCTTTTTTAATGACATTCAAACATTCATCCTAAGACTTGGTGAAACAAAATGAAAATCAATCCGAAGTATTCGCAAAGTATCATCCAAAGTATGAGTAATTATTATATTTAACATTTTTACGGGCTGCCTCCCGGTAGCGCTTTTGGTTAACGTCGTTTGCTCGACAAACTTAAGCAACTAATATAATATACTAAACTAAATGAGATACTTCTAACAATTACTCACCAAAGCATGTAACAATTAAACACACGAATCAACTAGAAATAAATGCTTAATGAGTAAATAGGAAGGATAGTACCCGTGATTTCACTATATTTATAGTCTATAGCTAGACTTTTCCTTGCTTCAGTTTTTAATGCACAGGTGGTGGGTCATCCTCACGCACCGCATCCGTCTTTAATACCGGTCTCCAACATAGAGCAGACAATTTCCACCAATCCAAGCGATTCTTGACCTTTTCCTTTGATTTTCGAGCTTTGGGTTTGCGAGCTTTCATATTATTGCTGAAGTCATCTTCTTCAATTACCCGCGTGTTAGTACGATCCACAGCAAAAGGACACAAAGGGTCCTCACAAGAACAAGATTCTAGTGTAATGCATGGATATTTCAATGAATTGTAAATGTTAAAGATAACGCGCTCATCATTAATTCTCAAACTAAGCTCTCCCTTATAAACATCGATGAAAGGGCTATTAATTGTTAAGTGCCGAAAAGTGTCAAGAAAATGTGCATACTTCTTATCCAACTTCATCTCTTTGATTTCCTTTTTCGGGGAATGGGGGAGTAATTCAAGATCAATTAAAGTAGGGTTAGAATGTATACCTCCCTCACCCTTGTCATTAAACGAAGATGGTAAAGCTTCCTGGAATGATTGTGCCTTTTGAGGACACTGTGTGTCATCATCAATATCTTTTCTTCAAAATATACCTTTGGATATGGTGTCGCCTCATCGATTGAACCGAGGTGAATTTGGGTTGAGCCGGATAAGGTTCGGTTTGAATTGACCCTTTCAAACTTGATTCATTCTCAACATGATCATTGGTCAAGGTCCTACTCATTCTTGGATTTTTCAATATTCTAGGAACCTTGACCCATTCCTCATTCTCACTTTCAGGTTCAATATATCTGTTTTGTCTTAGGAAATCTTCAATAATGTCCTCTTCCTCTTTAGATTCCATGTTTTTCTCATATTTACCATCTAAATCATTCTCTACTTCATTAATTCCGATGTTTTCAAATCCATTACTTCCACAGATTCTTCCACTCTTGGTAATAACAGCTTTTACCTCTTTCGGGTTTCTTTCAGTATTACTTGGCAGCTCTCCTAGAGGTTTACTGTTTTTACGTTCCTCTTCTCTACTCAAATGATATTCCAAATTCGTAATGAAGCTTCTACAATTCTCATTTCGGTATCATGTCCACTTATAGATGTTTTCAACGTGCTCATATCCTTAGTAGTCGCACTCAGAGAAGTCATCATGGTTTCCATATTTTGAGCTTGAGTTGACATTATACCCGTGATTTTCGATTAATTTCTCCCATTTGTTAACCTTCAAAGTTGAGTTGAACTTTGGGTGGTTGGTATGCTTTGAGTGGTATGTTGTGGATACGATCTAGGTAATGATTGTAGATTCTGATTCGAGGTATCTCTTTGATAAACTAGATTGTTATATGGATTCTTATATTGAATTGAATACGGTGGTTGTCCTTGCTTACTAGGGTTTCCAGACCAACGAAAAGTAGGGTGATCTCTTCTAATAGCATTAAGCGAGTTTGAATACGCATTGTTCAAATTCCTATGCTGCTGTAAAAAAACTCACATTTTCCCTTGAATAACCTTTTGGTTCTTCCATCCCTAATGACACATTATCATGATTTGAGTATTCATTTGGTAAGATATTTTCTGAGTTTATAGTTTTACTAGCTAATAAGCCGTCAAATTTCCTACTCAAATTCTCCAAGTGTGCTAGAACTTCCGTATTCGATGTATATTCTCCTGCAAATGTTACTTTTCTTGTGTTAGAACCGGTTTCCCACATTCTATTATTTTTGGAAAGCTTTTCTATAGCATCGTAAACTATTTGAGCTTCACTCATCATTAAAGAACCACCACATGCATGATCTACATCTGCACGTGAGTCTCTCCTTAATTTACGACATAAAAGTTGGATTTGCATTTCTAAGGAATAACCATGATCGGGACAAGCTCTTAATAGCTTTTTAAATCTTTCCCAAGCATTCCCAAGCGTTTCTTCAGATCCTTGTCTAAAATTAGCAATCTCGACTATTAATTCCAATTTTCTACCAGGAGTAAAATACTGCTTTAAGAACTCGGTTTGAATATCCTCCCAACTAGTCAATGAATGATGTGGAAGTGACAGAAACCAATCTCGTGCTCTTCCTTTTAAAGAAAAAGGAAACATAGACATCCTCGTTAATTCCCGATGAGCACCATGACTTTTGGTCAGTATTACACAATTCTTGAAAAGATAGAGATGATGATGTGGATTCTCATCATCTTCCTAGAAATTGGGCTCTTGTGTCAATTAAACCAAAAGATGAGATTTTATTTGAAATTATTTGCTCCTCTATTGGGTAAAAGAATTGGATTATTAATCGGTACCTTCTTACGGTCCGATCACATATAGGTCTCGGGTTATTTGGTTTAAACGAGTATGCTTATTCCAATTTCGATTATTTCTATTATTCATTTTTTGGTTATTAGGTTGAGGTAAATTTCGATTAAGGTTTTGGCCATGCCCTTGAGCATGAGCAATCCTTGTTCAGGTGTTTCACCAACGGTTTCGACCATTTTAAGTAACTCGATTTGACAATTCTTGTGGAATAGAAAATATCGAATAGAAAATAACACAAAATCGATAAAAAACCACATTTTTTCTTGGTAATTACCGAGTCCACTCGGTATTTACCGAGTGTTTTTTTTTTTTAATTGGTATCTTACCAATAGGTAGGTACCAACAAAAATAAACGAACCGCGTTTACTTTCTACTATCGAAAATAGAAAATAACTCGAAATTGGTAGAAGAAGAAAATTGGTAACTAAAAGAAGGTAGATACCAACGGAAAACAAAAATAGAAATGTGATAAGAAGAGTGTTGACTTATCCTCGAGAATTTTGAGCTAATACAAGTAGTAACCATAGACACAATGAATTAGCGTCGTTTCCCCGGCAACGGCACCAGAAAGCTGACGGACCTTTTCTAGGCTATCAATCCTTACCGGCAGTGTACCGGGTCAAACTGTAGTGCTAGTCTGGTGAGTCAGGTCGTATCCTCAGGGAAATGAAAACATAATTCAAAGTGTGGTTAAACACCAAGAAGCTATTATTAACTCGATCTAAGTCGCAGTTTTTACCATTTTCCTCGGGTTAGATAGTTAGATTAGTTAGATTGTTAGTAAAGCAGTAAATAAATATAAAAATAGATAATATATATATTTTTTGATCTAGCCAAGAATACTTTACTGAATCAATATCTTTTTGTATTGAAATTGAATGAGACAGATCTTTTCCTTGATGCAAGGAGGTCAATTATATATGAACCGGTGTACTCCTAAGCTAGACAACTCCTCCTTACACGAGCATATGAAATTGTCATATGTCTAGTCCTCTGTCCAATGTCATCTTAAGCATGGGTCACTCCCGTTTTGTCATACGGCCAGTTTTAAGATATCAATTAAACAGGTGATTTAACGTAATAATATCGTGAGCACAATTTTAATAAGATTTATCTCACCCAAGACAAATCGCTCGGGTAGGAAATCGGATTCCGTTGTCACGTTTTCACTCGCCAATTTTACCTCCGGTCTTTCTATTACGATCTCGTATTCTAATCGCGAGTTGTCAATTCATTAAATTACGTTTCTAGTAAAAATCGAGTGGCTAATTCAATTTTTACTTTCATTAAGTGCAAATAGAAAGAGATTCATTATAATTGGTTTTAATCATTATTACTGTAGAAGTCGATCATCCATTTTACCAAAAAGATTTACTAATTGATTCATATCTTGGCTATATATATTTTTAGCTTAACATAATTAATTATATATAATATATAAATAGAAATAGAAATAGTAAACATAATAATATTAGAATATATTACCGATTACAATCATTGATCGGGTCGTTTCCACGGATGTAGTATAACAAAAAGCTTCGATTTTAACAATCTTCGATAATTATTCCGCCATTACATTCTCAGATTATAACTATTTTATTTATATATAAAACATATATATACATACATACATATGTATATATATATATTTTACAAAAATAAAAATAAAAGAAGATAGATGAAATATATATATATGGATGTATATATATATTTTGGGACGTGTGTGTGTGTATATATATAGATATATATATACAAGTGATCTAAAAATAAATAAAAAGAAGAAGGAAGGGGACGAGAAGAAAGAAAGAAATGGGAAAGAAAGAAGGGGGAAAGAAAGAAAAGAAAAGGGGCCCTTTGTTAGTCTATTTTAACTCATATTTATAGCCTACAAAAGGGGGGCCGGACTGGGCCGGGTAAGGGCCGGACCGGGCCGGGCTAATCATTACATTCATCCCCCTTAATTATCCAATTTTCGGATAAAAATTTATATTTTGGAATAAAATTTCTAAAATTCATATCTTGAGTTCTAGATCTCCAAATGACATGATTTAAGAGGCATTGGAAAGCTCGTTGAATGAGATACAACTTTCATGAATGACTCTTCTTCAGAAAATATCTTTTTGATGGGCCATTCGTTCGTCGAAGATATTTCTCGATTTCCACTAAATCGAATCGATTGACCACTTGACCACTTGACTTAGTGACACTCTCGTATAACCTTCATAAGATATGATCATGACTTCAAAAATAAATGTCGTTACTCGGGGTCTTGGTTTATCATAAATCTACAATAAAAATACCACAAATACACGTGTAAATCTGACACGACACTCCGGTTACTAAACCGGTACAAAACTTATAAAAATACGATAATTTATATAATAACCACTATTTATATATTTGGATAAAATTAAGTAATTATTGACTTAAATTGGTACAATAATGCTCAAAGTGGTATCAATATTAGGGTAAAATGTCGTAATAATGATCATTAATTTGTCTTTCATCAATTTTCTTACTATTGTAGATGACCACAGTAGATTTACTTGGGTACATGTATTGCATAATAAATCAGAAGCTAGGATGATTGTTCAAAGTTTCTGCCAATTTGTTGTTACACAGTTTGATTCCAGTATCAAAACTATTATGAAGGGGATTGTTCATCAGACTTCATGCACACATACACCTGAACAGATATGGGATAGTAGAGAGAAAGCATCAGCACTTGTTAAATGTAGCTAGAGCTTTAAAGTTTCAGGCCTCCTTACCTATTCAATTTTAGGGATATTGTGTTGTTCATGCAGCTAGTCTGATAAATCGTACACCTACCCCTGTCCTTGAAAATCTTACCCCTTAAGAAAAGCTATACCCCACAGAACCAGACTATTTGAGATTCAGAGTTTTTGGATGTCTTGTTTATGCCTCAACTATTAAACAGTACATGACTAAGTTTGATCCTAGAAGTGTGGCATGTATTCATCTTGGTCATTCATCTACAACAAAGGGATACATCCTGTATAACTTGGACACCCATGATATTGTTATTTCCAGAAATGTAGTTTTCATGAAAGATGTTTTCCTTTTGCATCTTCTGATATGTCCTATTCTTCTTCAGACTTCCCTGTTGTTTCAGAACCTTCAATGGCATTCAATTACCTAGGTGATGATATCCCCTCAACATCTAGGCAAATAAGCACTGATCAACAATCCATTCTTGAGGATCCACCAGTCACAAACAGCACTACCAACACTCATTCTCCTCCACCTAGGAGGTCCGGAAGAACCAGACAAGTCCCCTAACATTTGCAAGACTATGTCTGTTCTCAAGTCAGCTCCAATTCACCTCACACTTTCCAACATTCACTGTCCCTCAATAATCTATCACATGCCTATCAAGCCTTTGTGTGTAACATAGATAAGGAGAAGGAACCTCATACTTACAATCAAGCCATTAGGAATCCTAAGTGGCAACCATGAAGAAAGAAATAAATGCCTTGGAGGCCAACCACACATGGGATATAGTAACTCTGCCACCTACTAAGAAGCCCATAGGGTGTAAGTGGTGTATAAAATCAAATATAAACCAGATGGGACAGTAGAGAGGTACAAGGCTAGGCTTGTAGCAAAAGGGTACAACCAACTTTATGGGGTAGATTATCAAGAGACCTTCTCCCCAATAGCTAGAATGGCTACAATTAGGACTCTGTTAGCTATAGCTGCAGCTAAGAACTGGGATTTACACCAGCTTGATGTAAATAATGCCTTCCTTCATGGAGATCTCCATAAGGAAGTGTATATGAAGTTGCCACAGGGGTTTCAAACCACTATCAAAAATCCTGTCTGCAAGTTAACAAAGTCCTTTTATGGACTGAAGCAGGCAAGTAGGCAATGGAATGCCAAACTTACAACAGCTTTATAGGAACAAGGCTTCAAACAATCCAAAAGTGATTACAGTCTCCTCACTAAAGGGTGTGGTTCAGATTTCATTGCATTGCTTGTATATGTTGATGATGTCATACTAGTTAGCAGCAACATGTCTGAGATGACAAAGGTTAAAACCTTCTTACACAATCAGTTTCAGATTAAGGACATTGGTGAGTTGCATTATTTTCTAGGACTAGAAATTGCTAGAAATCACACAGGATTGGTCATTTCACAAAGGAAGTATGCACTTAATCTGTTAGAGGAATTTGGATGTCTTGGGGCAAAACGTGTGGCATCTCCAATGGATACAAGGCACAGTTTACAGCATGGGGATTCTCCTCTGCTGCATGATCATTCTATTTACAGACAGCTTGTTGGGAAGCTTCTATACCTCACTTTTTCTAGACCTGATGTTGCTTATGTTGTGCAACAGCTAAGCCAGTTTATTGACGTCCCTACTGTTAATCATCTCCAAGCTGCCTACAGAATCCTTAAATATGTTAAACGTCATCCTGGACAGGGACTTTTCTACAGTGCCAGAAATTCTTCGGTTCCTTGTGCTTTCACTGATTCAGGATCAAGGCAGTGTGTCGAAACTCAGAATCATCCATCGTTCTATTATCTCATTCTTGGGGGTTCTTTGGTATCCTGGAAAGCAAAGAAACAAAGTACAGTGTTCGGGCCATGGCTGCAACTGTGGCATATATTCAGTGGTATACATTCCTGTTGTCAGACTTGCAGGTACAAGTATCTCAATCCATTGCCTTGTATTGTGACAACCAAAGTGTTATGCACATAGAAGCTAATCCAGTCTTCCACGAACGGACAAAGCATATAGAGGTGGACTGCCACGTGGTTCGTGAAAAAGTTCAATCTGGGCTGGTTAAATTGCTTCCTATTTCAACCTTTCAACAACTGGCTGATTGTTTTACAAAAACACTTGATGGTCCAGCTCTCAAAACAGCCCTTGATGCCTTTCATACCAAGGATATACATACCATCCCAGCTTGAGAGGAGGAGGGGGGGGGGGGGGGGGGGAAGGTGGTAATTGCATTTTTGTACTAAACAAACAATTTTCTTTTATTCTTATTTTATTGTCCATTATTTCCCAGAATATATAAGGGAAAAATATCTTGTAATAGTAATTAGAACGCATAATGAAACATTGGGGTGACTTTTGCCCTTCTTTCCCTTCTGTCAATTTATCCCTTTCATGAATTCACTAACTAATTAAAACTTCAATTCGTGGCTCCGTCCGTTGAATCTATAGATGAATTAATTAACGGTCAAACAAAATTCTTACAGAATTGCAACAATAACCAGGTGAAGGATAATATTTTCTTTTTGTAAAACAAATTCAAAGGAAAAAATAATTAGAAGACGAACGATCGAACCTATTAAACAACCAGGCCAAATGAGACAATTTTTTTTAATTAAATTTTTTTTTTTTGAAAAAACCCTTAAAAATGGCTACTTTTCTATGTTTTCTTGTGCAGAAAAACCCAAAGACGACATTTATCAGCCTAATACAGCAAACATGAAGATATTTAAAAGATTATAAAATTTAACTTCAACAATCAAATATCGACCGAAAATTTAAAAAAAATATGCTAAATTATAAAATAATATTAATGGTTCATTTTCTGTGTGTGTTTTCCTATTTGAATTTGACCAATCCCTAGGAAGAAATCTACTCCCTCCGTCCCATAATATAAGGCTTTTGGGGCATTTCACACAGTTTAAGAAAACATAATAAATGAGTTACTTTTTAATATTTCAGTTTAAAATATTGTATTGTTTTCTGAGACTAGCTAATAATATTACATTGTTTAGTGTGAAAGTGAAAAACAATGCATTTAATATTGTATCGTTTTGTGAGAATGACTTATATTTTGGGACACTACTAAAAAGCCAAAAGACTTATATTACGGGACGGAGGGAGTATAAAATATATGAAACAGTCAAAAATCATAAGGTGTCAACATAAAAATATAGTTAAACGTGAAAAATGACAAAAGGCTGAGTAGTATTACCTCAGTCCCTAAATACAAAATGAGAAATTAGGGATAATGACACAATCTGGAATATTTTTAAATGACAGTACAACTATATATTTTTATAGGGAGAAGGAAAACTGCATAATTTTTATAGAGAGAAGGACAAACGGTGAATCCCGAAAATCAGTGAATCTCCCCAGTGAATCCCGAAATCAGTGAATTTCGACAGTGAATCCCGAAAATCAGTGAATTTCGACAATGAATTTTGAAAATTAGTGAATTTCGATAGTGAATTTCCGCAGTGAATTTAAACAGTGAATTTCGAACACAAGTGAATTTTGACAGTAGATAAATAGTTTTGTCCTTTATGCAAAAGTTTCAAAAGACTGTCCTTCTACTCAATTGATGAAATATTTCTGTCATTCTCCCTCATTCCCCCAATATAAAAAGTAACTTCAGGGTTTGCACACGTATTAAGAAATTGGATGTATGTGACTATTTTTAAACCTCTTTTTTGAAAACTTCCATAAACTTTTATTTAATCACGATCGTTCGTACAAGCATTTATATAAGATGATAAGGGGGCGAGCCCCAATTCACACATCCAGAAAGACTGAGACATTCCCTAGCTAACAAGTGGGCTGACACATTGCCTTCCCGTCTGAGAAAAGAAGAAGAGACATGCACAAAAGCTGGTAAAAGATCACGGCAGTCTTCGATGACGCGGCCAATAGATGAGAGATCATGCGAAGAGTTGGAAATATGATTGATGGGTTTAAGAGAGTCGCCTTCAAACGCCACTCTAACGTATCCCCGAGTGAGAGAAAATATCAAGACATGGTAAATGGCTAGAGCTTCACCAACAGGGATGTCGAATCAGCCATCCAATCGTCTAGAGTAAGATTTAATGATCACCCCATTACTGTTTCGTAAGATGCCCATGACAGAAGTTGAAGATTCATTGAGGACAGCGTCAACGTTGAATTTAAGGGTACCATTTGGAGGAGGTGACCATTTGACAGGGTGTGCGTCTTGAACATGAGCTTTATTTTCCTTCATCATTGCAAGGAAATAATCTTCAACTTCGACATCTGTTTGATTCAAGACTGAGCTTATATTAACATATTTCCCCTCGAAAATCCAGCCGTTTCGTGCTTTCAAGATATTCCACAACACGCATAGAATTTTAATAAGGTCAAAGTCATCGAGCCAACTTTTGATTTGATCGAACATATCCAAAAAAGTGTGAAAGCGCAAATTTACCATTAGGTTACCTAAATGGTGATTTCTCCAAAGCACTTTTGGGATCTCACTGTCAAAAAAGCAGTGCCATGCCGTTTCTTCCTGTCGATGTCAAACCGCACAAACACCGTCACCCACACCTCTAGTGTTTAATCCCTTTGCTGTCGGTAAAGTGTTGTTTAAAATCTTCCAAAAAAAAAGTGGGCAAGGACGGAGCCATGTATAGTTTTAGGGGGGCTAAACCCACCCGTACAAAATAATATTACACTAAAAAAATCCAAGTAGTCCAGTTTAATTAAGGGTGAGCTTGGATTGGTTTGAGGGGTTTGGTTTGGTTATGAAAGACTCGGGTTGGTTTGGGGCGCCATAATTCGTTCCCCAAACCAAACCAATACGAAGTCAACCCCAATGGTTTGGTTCGAATTGGTTTCGGTTTGGATTGGATTGGTTTCGGTTTAACAAGCCTAATCTTTAAAAAAAATGACAAAACCAATATTTTTAAATAAACTCTAAGTAGCTATACACATTACAATATAATTTAACTACAGTCAATCCTCCATAGTTGCATACTTACATACATGCATTTGCTGATTTACATATTTACATCAAAAGAGCAAATGACTGAATGTTGACACAACAAAATGATCAAAACACCATGCGCATCTTCCAACCAAAACAACATAGCAAACCACAGCAAAAACAAGCATCCAATCCAACTCCAACAGCAACCAATAAAACCTACAACCTCCATGGCTCCATGAAAAAAACAATGAAATAGAATAAGATCAATGTTCATTTTTTCAATGAGCAAAATATGACAGGTCCAACTTGCATGACCGAGTAGGAGAATGATCAAAATGAATGGTGGATGGATTGGGTCGGAAGGGTAATAATGAGTATATATATATATATATATATATATATATAATTAATGTATTAAAATTTTGGTTTGGTTTGGTTTGGTTTGGATTGGGTGTAAAAAAAAAATATCCAAAACCAATCCAATGCAGTTTGGTTTGGTTCCAAACCAAACCAATTCATTTGGTTTGGTATTGGTTTGGTTAATTCGGATTGGTTTGGATCGGTTTACGGTTTGGATTGGTTTACTGGTTATTTTGCTCAGCCCTAAGTTTAATCCATAAAATATTCTTAATCCAGCCCACCCGACGAACTCGACATAGTCCACTAGCCCACCCTAGATCCAAATCCTGGCTCTGTCCTTGAAAGTGGATGATACGGGGTTTAACTTTTAGCTTCCACAGGGTCTTCCAAGAGTTTTCTTTGGAGTACGTTCAGGAAGACGATGCCTCTATCCTTGTATTATACTTTTGATCGTAAGCCAACTGGTAACCAGACTTAACGTTGTATATCCCATTAGCAGAGAAAAGTCCATATAAGTTTATCTTCTCTTATTCCCATGGATATGAATAAGATTTTTCTGCTTTAAAAGGACTGAAGATCTCTCTAATCACATCCTGCCTCCATAGGTGAGTGTAAGGATTTATGAGGCTGCTTGCCTTTCGGCCAGGAAGATTCTCCATGTTAGAATGAGCTCGAAAGGAGGGTAGGGTTGGCAGCCATGGTCTTCCAAAATATCAATGCGGTCTCCCTTCCGACTTTCCAACGAAGGCCTTTAATAAGAGATATTTTCCTTGGAGTATGATTCTCCTAATAGCATATGGGTGATATATTATATTAGCCTCTCTGAACTCCCGCCTGTCAAAACACTCTTCTTTAATGAGGCATGCACAAATAGTGTGGGGATCAACTAAGATGTGCCAAGCCTGCTTAGCCAGAAGAGCTAAGTTAAAACATTCTAAATCTCGAAATCCAAGGTCACCGTCACCTTTATTAATTTTTGCAGCATGCTTCCCAAGACTTCCAATGTACTTTATCTTTGTTATCCGATGAACCCCTAATAAATTGTCTTGTGTACATCTCTAGCTCCCTAATTAGTTTTTTTGGAAAGGCGTAACACTGCATGACATATTGTGGGAGGACTTAAACCACAGATTTCATTAAGATTTCTTTGCCTGCTGGAGATATGAGCTTCCCTTTCCATCTGTTCAAACTTTTATGTACTCTGTTATAAAACGGATGGAGATAACTTCAGATGCAAGAAACAGAAACAGAAGCAATCAAACATAAACAACCAAAGGAGAAAACAGAAACTCGAAGAACACATATTTAACGTGGAAAACCCCTCAGTGGGAGAGGTAAAAAACCACGGGCAGAAAAGAGATATTTTATTATGCACTGAATTTTACAAATTTCAACACACTCGGATAATGAGACAACAACTGTATTTATAGGCACAAATCCCTAAACCCTAGCCGCCAGGAATCTTTATCTGATGCACCATAAATACCCCTACACGTGTCCTCCTTTTAATGACACCTTTGTATAGGCATCACATAACGTAATTAGCGGATGTGGGACCTGCTTTGTATTCAAGTACTCGTAGACTATCACCCTGCCGATAGTCACCCTCGTTGTGAAGCTCGATAGACTCCACCTCACTTGAAGCACTGTAATTGAATACACTTCTCGGTGACCATCACTCGGCCTAAGTCTTGATTGGTTCCACCAAAATGTAGAGTTTAAGTCACCCATCGACAAATCTCCACCTTGACTTCAACTCTCCTAGAGTCAAAGCAGATTGCACAACCGGATGTACTTGTACCGGATGCATTCGTCAATGCCGGATGTACTTGTACCGGACTATCTCCACAAAGATCCACTCCACTGATCCGCCTCGGTAGAGTTTCAAGCAGATTATAAGCTTTGAATATTCGGTAAGTCCAGGCAAAGTGGAACTTACTCTCTTTGAATCTGGTTTAGTGAACATATCGCCAGGATTCTCCTTTGTGCCAATCTTCTTCACTACAACCCCCTTCTCATTCCTCAAGAAATGATACCTGACATCAATATGCTTGGTTCTCTCATGATGAACCTGATCCTTGGCTAAACATATTGCACTTAGACTGTCACAATAAATCTCAGCCTGATCCTGATGCAACCCCAAATCACTGACTGTTGGAAAGGTGTCCTAAACCCAATCGGGTTGGACCGGATCCGACCGGGTCGGGTCATTTACAGTCTATTTAGTTCATGTAATAACTTTATTATGATTAACAAAAGCACTTATGTTATTATATATTGTTTGTCTTCATATTATTTGTTGTATATATATAACGCGTCCCTAGTATCAATCGTGATAGAGAAACCATGATAGTGATTATGGTTGATGAGATCTCTAATCACTATAACAAGGTTGGTACTTAAATGTCTCTAGTCTTACATATTATCAAATGGGACATTGATAGTATAATCGGACTAGCACGTATTGGATGTCTTCTATCTTTTAGAAGGTAGGGATAGATCTCGTCTATCGAAGTGTAGAGACACTTGGGTGACGTGGGCGTGTATTAGAGAAATGCGACGTTAGATCGACCCACTTACATTAAGTGTCACACTATGTGGCGGTTGTGTAATTATCCTTTTGACCGGAGTCTTCATGGCATCACGGTGTGGATTGTCATGCTTTGACATTATTGAGATTTCTCCTAACCACGGGGCGATCATGCGGTAGTGGTTGGGTATGATATTGAAGCATGCGGAGTATACATGATTGGTCGTCCGGGAATCGCGTATCCTATGATTAGGATTGAATATCCGAAATGGCCTTCTTATAAGGAATGTCTAGCTCTCGAGAATCTTTGCAAAGTGGGAGTAAATGTGTTATTCCGAGAGAGCATGATGTCCAGATTATAAGATACGATCGTCAATGTATTGACACTCGAGATACGATCGTATGGATATTATTATAGCGATAGGATTGTAAGTTACACGGTAACTGCTTCACATGAAAGGTAGTAGTCATTGCTTTTGACTCTTTCGACAATTGGGGGTCACGGTGTGTTGCTAGACGCTATCCCGTGATCGTTAGGTATGAAGGGCATTTTAGTAAATTGCACTTTGTGTCTACGGCCAACATATTCGGAAGCCTATCGGGTCACACACATATGAACATCGAGTCGGATTAAAATGCGGTTATAGTTGATAACCAAATAAGGAAAGTTTATCTCTAGACTATAAAGGTTATAGTGGTAAATTAATATGGTGGTATTTATTTATTATGAATAAATAAAATACAATATATTAATTATATATAAATTAGATTAATTAAAGAATATTCCGGAAGTCAATTTGTTGGTGATGGGCGCCACTTTTGTGTGTATAAGATACACTTGGATTGTGCACTTTAATTAATAAAGATTGCCATAATATTAATATATGATATTAATTGATTTTGAAAAATAGATTTATGGTAATAAGATAATTATAATCAATATATGATATTGACAAAAAAATTATAATTAAAGAGATAAATCAATCTAGTTGATTTTCCTTATTTTATTAGAAAAGGTTTTCTTCTCTTCTACTCAACTTGGGGCGCCACCTCCTCATAAAAGGAAGTGGGTGTCAAGCTCTTTTGTACATCACAATTGCAAGAGTTCATAATTCTTGTGTAAAATAGAGAGCTCTCCATAGTGAGTTTGTGAGGAAGAAAAGGTCCGATCTAGCGACCGGAGTTTTTCCGATAGCAATCCAAGGAGGATTCGGCGAGGGGTTCGTGTGGATTAGCGATAGAGGCCGGACGCGTGGGCGGCTTGCGCGATTGAACTACTCTCCGTTGGCGGTCAAAGCGACGATCTTGTAGATCATCCAAGGTATAACCGTCAAACTACTTAACGTGTTTATTGCATTAAGCGAAGAACGATCTAGAAAAGGAAATCAAATTTTAAATTCCGCTGCGTTAACCTAGTGATTTCCTAACAGTGGTATCAGAGATGCAGACTTCGTGCTTAAGCAATAAGCATAATTTAATTGCGTAGTATCTAATCAATAGATGCAAGATTTAAATCACTTAAACGTTGGAACAAAAAATTAGGGTTCATGGGGTCGGCCGATTGTGGCGCCCTCTCTCAAGGGGCGGCGGCGGCGGCGGCGGTAACCCTAGGGTTGCCGTCCGTCGGCTCTCTCTTCCAATGGGGAGATCAACCCTTTTCGTTTTGTGATATTTTATTGTGTATAGATATCTCGTTTGTTTAGTTGTGTCATATGGCCAACCAATGGTTCAAATAGTTTGGACCATTTGGAAACCATATGGCATGTTGGCCTTTCCAAATTTTGATTTGGAATAGGCTAGAGTCCTTTTCAAATATTTGATTTGTAAAAAGCGCTAGCGCAAGCCACTTCCAAAATTTTGATTTTGGAAAGTGGCTGTGTCTAAACCAAAATTATTTGGCCTTTCCAAATTTTGATTTGGAATAGGCCAGACCCCCTTTTCAAATTTTGATTTGTAAAGGCTAAGCTCAGCCACTTCCAAAATTTTGATTTTGGAAAAGTGGCTGAGGCTAGACTAAAATAATTTGGCCTTTCTAAATATTTGATTTGGAATAGGCTCAGGCCTTTTCAAATATTTGATTTGTAAAGGCTGAGATTTAAGCCACTTCCAAAATTTTGATTTTGGAAAGTGGCCAGGCCTAAGCTAAATTTAGTTTTGGAAAGGAAACAAATAGGAGGCTTTATAATTTTAATTTTTGAATAGTTCAAATTTAATTAAAATTGAAATCGATTTAAAATTAAATGTTAATTTTAATTTTCGATTAAGTCATATAATTAATTAAAAGTTATTTAATTATTTGACGTGATAAAATAAAGACGCATGAGTAGTAGTAGTTAAAATTAGAATTTAATCTTTTTCATAAGATAAAATTGTATGGATTAGATGTGTAGATATAATGTGATTATATGGACCCCGATTGATCATGGACTCGACCAATATGATAGATGGGAATGTTTTTCTTTATGTTGGTTTTTGAAAAATTGTCCTAGGCCGTTATGAAGAACGTGACCTAGTTTACTTTTGCATTTATCCCATTCCTCGAGCTTCCCCGTAATGCGGCGGGTGTAATTATTTAAAATGTAACAAGAATGGAGCAAGAAGTTCAAGACCAATGAGAGATAAAGAACCCATTGGCGTGCAACAATAAAGATCCTATCGCGATTGCAGATACCCTTAGTTTTGTGACCAGCGGTTTCATCAGTTTGTATTCGAAACCGCACCCAGGAAAAGTCCATAATCATACCGGTTATTTGAGGCGCAGAATGTTGTGTATGTTTTACTTTATATGATATCGTAGTAATATGCACATAGTAGATGAGACCATAATTAAACCAAATTAATTAAGTGAATTAGTTTAAAATTATTCCCACGCCAAAAATCGAGCCAAAATTGTCTCCCAATATTATAATGACGGTGAAGAGCCTTTGTTCAGATCCAACTGATCGACCACCGTCGGGAGTTGACCTACCACGGGTATATCGTTATTATTGAGATATGATCGTCACGAGATCTCATGAATATTGGGTTATGACTCGACTAAAGTCTTTCGGTGATTGGCCACCGTCAGGGCCGTCTGACTTTAGAGACAAGGGGTTGACTATCACATAGAGATGTGAGACGTCAAAGAGTTGACTAGTCAGCCACTGGGAGTCGCATGCGATGCGACTGGTAGGAGTACCTACCTTTCGAAATTGCCGAGATTGATCGACCACCGTCGGGGATTAAGGCAACTAGATGGGGTCCCAGCCACTAAAGAATTAATTAAATTCTTGAAAGCCAATAGGGAATAGTTGGCTAGTGGGAGTAAAACCTTATAAATTTCTTAGTGCAAATTTAGGTTTTTTATACATGAGCTTTTACTTATTCTATCTTTATTTATTGTTGTAGAAAATGTCAAACAAATTGAACCTTCGTTTTATCATCGAAAACAAGCTTGACGAAACTAATTTTCTCGATTGGGAAAGAAACCTCAAAATCGTTTTGAGGCACGAGAAGATTGGCTATGTCTTGGACGAGGCCCTACCGGAAAAGCCCGCCGAGGGTTCGGTGCGCAGATGTTGTCGAGAAGTACAACAAGCTTTGTTTCGACAAGATCTTGATGCTACATGTATCATGCTTGCTTCTATGACACCGAATCTGCGAAACTTGACATGAGTCTATGGACGCTACTCTATCATGGTCCACCTGAAGGAACTTTACGCTTCTCGGTCGCGACCTGAGAGAGAAGTGAGGTCTCGAAGGTCTGTTTAGTTGTAAGATGGCATCTGGGGATTGTTGTGGGGTCACATGTGCTTAAAATGATCGGGTACATAGAGAGGCTTGGGAAGTGGGCCACAAGTTGGAGCGAGTTGAGTATTGACTTGATTACGCAATCTCTACCGACTCATTCTCGCAGATTTGTGATGAACTATCACATAAACAAGATAGATTTCTCCTCAGCGGAGTTATTGAACATGTTGAAAATCTTTGAAGGCACCGTAGGGAAGGGAAAGCAAGTGTTCTTTGGTCACTTCAAGCAAGGGCAAGGCAAAAGCCAGAAAAAGTCCAAGAAGGCGAAGGTGCACTAAGCCAACGCCTAAGATAGCAAAAGACAAATCCAAGGATGCTTGCTTCCATTTGCGGTGAGACCGGACATTGGAGGAGAAAGCGCAAGGGCTTCTTGAGTACCAAGAAGAAGCATTACGATGCTTCGACTTCAGGTATATTTATGATTGAGATCAACATTACTTCTTCTAAGTCTAACCACTTTGGGTATTAGATCTGGTTGTGGTTCTCATATTTGTACTGAATATGCAGGCACTAAGAAGAACTAGAGATCCGAGGAAAGGAGAGGTGGACCTACGCGTTGGAAATGGAGCAAGTGTTCTTTGCTGCTTGGCCGTAGGAGTTTATTTTCTTTCATTGCCCAGTGGGCTAGTACTAGAACTCAATAAGCTGTTATTTTGTTCTGCTCTTACGAAGAGCATTATTTCTATTTCTGCATTAGATGTTGATGGATTTTCTTTTACGTTTGAGAATAAATGTTGTTCTTTTCACGTGATGGAATCTTTGATGGAAATGTTGGCATACTTAGCAATGGTCTCTACATATTAGATATGAATGTTGATGTACTTAATATAAATAACAAGAAAGCCAAAACAAATGACTTGAATGAATCCTACTTATGGCATTGTAGACTTGGCCATATAAATAAGAATCGCATTTCCAAACTCCATAAAGATGGAATGTTGGATCAATTAGATTACGAATCGTTTGATACATGCGAAGCTTGTTTACTTGGCAAGATGACAAAGTCACCTTTTAGTGGCAAAGGGATAAGATCCAATGAATTGCTTGAGCTTATACATACTGATGTGTGTGGCCCAATGTCGATTCAAGCCAAAGGAAGATACTCTTATTTTATCACTTTCACTGATGACCATTCTCGCTATGGTTATATATACTTGTTGAAGTATAAGTCTGAAGCCTTCGAAAAGTTCAAAGAATTCAGAAGTGAAGTGGAGAAACAACTGGGTAAAGAAATCAAAACACTTCGATCCGATCGAGGTGGAGAATACCTAGATGGAGAGTTTCAAAGTTATTTAAAGGAGAATGGGATTCTACCTGAATGGACCCCTCCAGGGACGCCTCAAATGAATGGCATATCTGAGAGGAGGAATCATACTTTGTTAGACATGGTACGTTCCATGACGAGCTATGCGATTCTTCCAAAATCGTTTTGGGGTATGCTCTAGAAACCGCATCTATACACTCGAACCGAGTTCCATCAAAGACGGTTGAGTCCACTCCTATGAAGTGTTCAAAGGGAAGAAACCAACACTAGGTTACATGAAACCTTGGGGATGTCCGATTTATGTGAAACGAACCATGCCACGACAAAGCTGGAACCTAGATCGACAAATGTCTGTTTGTGGGTTATCCTAGGGAAACCAAAGGGTACCAATTTTACCACCACGAGGAACAAAAGGTGTTTGTTGCGGGATCGCCACTTTCTCGGAGAAAGAGTTTATTCGGATAGGGTCGGTGGGGTAAGATTGATCTTGAAGAAATTCGAGAACCACTTACGGATATGATCCGTTGATGGAAGTAGAGGAGACACCACATACAAATATGGCGCCACCCTCTACCGTAGACACAATAGCACCTCGAAGATCCACCAAGGAACGCCGTGAACCCGAAAGGTACACTGGCGTGTATCTCATGGAAGATGAGGACCCTAGAACTTATGAGGAAGTGCTATTAAGGCATGACAAAGAGAAATGGCTAGAAGCCATGAATTCTGAAATGGAATCCATGAAGGACAACCAAGTTTGGAACTTAGTTGATCCGCCTGAGGGAATAGTTCCCATAGGTTGTAAATGGGTCTTTAAGAGAAAGACCGACATGGACGGTAACGTGACCACCTACAAGGCTAGGTTGGTGGCAAAAGGTTATAAGCAAAGACAAGGAGTTGACTATGATGAAACCTTCTCGCCTGTTTCCATGTAAACATCCATTAGAATTTTGCTCGCTATTGCAGCATACCATGATTACGAAATCTGGCGAGATGGATGTGAAAACAAAGCTTTCCTTAACGGGAACCTGTCGAGGAAGTGTATATGACACGACTGAGGTTTCACAACCAATGACGCCAGGATGGTGTGTAAAGCGCAAAGATCCATTTATGGATTAAAGCAAGCTTCGGAGTTGAAATCTTCGCTTTGATGAGATTATCAAACAGTTTGATTTCATCAAGAACGAAGATGAGCCCTGTGTTTACAAGAAGGTTAGTGGGAGTGCCATTGTGTTCTAGTGCTTTATGTGGATGACATATCGCGCTCATGGGAATGATGTGCCTATGTTACAATCAGTCAAAGCTTGGTTATCCAAGAACTTCTCAATGAAGGACTTGGGTGAGGCGAATTATATTCGGGAATAAAGATCTATAGAGATAGATCTAAGAGGTTGCTTGGTGCATCGCAATCCACCTACATAGACAAGATGTTGAAAAGATTCGGCATGGAGCGATCCAAGAAAGGATTGTCGCCCATGTCACATGGGGGTCTACTGTCGAAAGGAATGAGTCCTAAGACAGAGGAGGAAAGGGCACAAATGAGTAAAGTCCCTTATGCTTTGGCAATTGGGTCTATCATGTATGCCATGTTGTGCACAAGACCAGATGTCTCGTACCCTCTTAGTATGACTAGTAGGTACCAGTCCAATCCAGGTGATGGTCACTGGATTGCTGTCAAGAATATCCTTAAGTACTTGAGACGTACTAGGGATATGTTCCTGGTTTTCGGGAATGATGATTTAGTATTACGAGGTTACACAGATGCCAGTTTCCAAACTGACAAGGATGACTTTAAGTCACAATCTGGATTTGTTTTTACGCTTAACGGCGGAGCAGTGAGCTGGAAGAGTTCCAAGCAGGAGACTACTGCAGACTCTACAACGGAAGCCGAATACATAGCAGCCTCGGAGGCGGCAAAGGAAGCAGTTTGGATGAAGAAGTTCATTACTGAACTTGGTGTGGTTCCCTCCATTGAAGGTCCAAAGTGCCTCATCTTTGTGATAATAATGGAGCGATATCTCGATCAAAGGAACCAAGGTCTCATCAGAAGTCCAACATGTGCTACCGGCGCTATCACTTGATAAGAGAGATAGTTGATAGAGGAGATGTAAAGATAGAGAAAGTCCACACGGATGATAACATAGCTGATCCGTTAACCAAGGCATTGTCTCAAGCTAAGCATGAGAAACATGTTCACTTGCACAGGCTTAGGCATATGGGTGATTGGCTTTAGGCCAAGTGGGAGATTGTTGGAAAGGTGTCCTAAACCCAATCGGGTTGGACCGGATCCGACCGGGTCGGGTCATTTACAGTCTATTTAGTTCATGTAATAACTTTATTATGATTAATAAAAGCACTTATGTTATTATATATTGTTTGTCTTCATATTATTTGTTGTATATATATAGTAACGTCCCTAGTATCAATCTGTGATAGAGAAACCATGATAGTGATTATGGTTGATGAGATCTCTAATCACTATAACAAGGTTGGTACTTAAATGTCTCTAGTCTTACATATTATCAAATGGGACATTGATAGTATAATCGGACTAGCACGTATTGGATGTCTTCTATCTTTTAGAAGGTAGTGATAGATCTCGTCTATCGAAGAGTAGAGACACTTGAACTGTACGTGGACGTGTATTAGAGAATGCGTACGTTAGACTGACCCACTTACATTAAGTGTCACACTATGTGGCGGTTGTGTAATTATCCTTTTGACCGGAGTCTTCATGGCATCACGGTGTGGATTGTCATGCTTTGACACTATTGAGATTTCTCCTAACCACGGGGCGATCATGCGGTAGTGGTTGGGTATGATATTGAAGCATGCGGAGTATACATGATTGGTCGTCCGTGAATCGCGTATCCTATGATTGGGATTGAATATCCGAAATGGCCTTCTTATAAGGAATGTCTAGCTCTCGAGAATCTTTGCAAAGTGGGAGTAAATGTGTTATTCCGAGATAGCATGATGTCCAGATTATAAGATACGATCGTCAATGTATTGACACTCGAGATACGATCGTATGGATATTATTATAGCGATAGGATTGTAAGTTACACGGTAACTGCTTCACATGAAAGGTAGTAGTCATTGCTTTTGACTCTTCCGACAATTGGGGGTCACGGTGTGTTACTAGACGCTATCCCGTGATCGTTAGGTATGAAGGGCATTTTAGTAAATTGCACTTTGTGTCTACGGCCAACATATTCGGAAGCCTATCAGGTCACACACATATGAACATCGAGTCGGATTAAAATGCGGTTATAGTTGATAACCAAATAAGGAAAGTTTATCTCTAGACTATAAAGGTTATAGTGGTAAATTAATATGGTGGTATTTATTTATTATGAATAAATAAAATACAAGATATTAATTATATATAAATTAGATTAATTAAAGAATATTCGGAAGTCAATTTGTTGACTTGATGGGGCGCCACTTTGTGTGTATAAGATACACTTGGATTGTGCACTTTAATTAATAAAGATTGCCATAATATTAATATATGATATTAATTGATTTTGAAAAATAGATTTATGGTAATAAGATAATTATAATCAATATATGATATTGACAAAATAAATTATAATTAAAGAGATAAATCAATCTAGTTGATTTTCCTTATTTTATTAGAAAAAAGGTTTTCTTCTCTTCTACTCAACTTAGGCGCCACCTCCTATATAAAAGGGAAGTGGGTGTCAAGCTCTTTTGTACATCACAATTGCAAGAGTTCATAATTCTTGTGTAAAATAGAGAGCTCTCCATAGTGAGTTTGTGAGGAAGAAAAGGTCCGGTCTAGCGGCCGGAGTTTTTTACGATAGCAATCAAGGAGGATTCGGCGAAGGGTTCGTGTGGATTAGCGATAGAGGCCGGACGCGTGGGCGGCTTGCGCATTGAACTACTCTCCGTTGGCGGTCAAAGCGACGATCTTGTAGATCATCCAAGGTATAACCGTCAAACTACTTAACGTGTTTATTGCATTAAGCGAAGAACGATCTAGAAAAGAAATCAAATTTTAAATTCATTTGCGTTAACCTAGTGATTTCTAACACCGACTAGCCCCCTTCAACCGAGATACCTCCTTAGCATTTCAAGAAGTAAGCCATATATTACGCTTGATAGTTGATAAGGCCATCAGTAGCTTCGAAGAGTAGCTTTCACCGACCACTACATTTCCCAATGTAAACACATAACCGATCATTGATTTTCATCATCAACATCACTGCGATAATCGGCATCACAAGAACTTTGTGACTGGACCGATATCACCTCCATAAATGAGACCAACATCATTTGTACCTCTCGGTACACTGAATATCCTTTAACTGACTTTCCGGTGTTCTTTTCCAGGTTGAGCCATAAACTCTGCTTGATAACACTTTGATCGCTCGAGCAGATCAGGCCTAGTGCATACCATGGCATACATCGATCGCTAATTTGCACTAGCATAGGGAACTTTGACATATACTCCTTCTCTTGGTGATCGTGAAGCATAAAGCAGACAAATGAACATTTGATGCCATAGAGTATCTATTGGTTTTGCAAAGCAGACATCCCAAACTTGGCCAATATCTTCTGCACATAACCCTGCTGATACAAGAACAATTTCTTCTGACTTCTATCTCTCCAGATCTCCATCCCCAAAATCTTCTTGGCTGCACCCAAATCCTTCATTTCAAATTTAGCACTAAGAAGGTTCTTCAGATTTTGAACATCAGACTTCCTTGCTACAGCTATCAGCATGTCATCCACATACAGGACAAGATAGATATATGATCCATCTTTCAGCAGACTGTAGTAAACACAACAGTCATATGGACTTATGTTGTAACCCAGCTGAAGCATGAAACTGTCAAACCTTTTATACCACTGCCTTGGAGCTTGCTTCAAACCATACAATGATTTCTTCAACTTGCAAACATAGTTTTCTTTGCCAGGAACTTGAAAACCCTCAGGCTGTGTCATGTATATCTCCTTATCCACCTCACCATGTAGAAAAGCAGTTTTCACATCTAATTGCTCAAGTTCCAGATCCTGCTATGCCACCATTGCTAGTAACACCACGATTGAAGTATGTCGACCCTTTGGTGAAAATATTTCATCAAAGTCAACCCCTTCCTTTTGACTGAATCCTCTTGCAACCAAACGTGCCTTATACTTGACCCCTTCTGCCTTAGTTATTCCTTCCTTTTTCTTGAAAATCCATTTACAAGTCACAACTCCCTTGTCAGTAGGCTGTTTGACCGATTCCCAAAGATGATTCTTCAACAATGACTCCATTTCATCTCCCATGGCTGCATGCCACTGAGATGCTTCTATACATGTCACTGCTTCCCTGTAAGTAGTAGGTTCAGCAACCTCTACCTCTTCTGCAACTTGGAGTGCATATCCAGCCAAATCATCATATCCATATCTCCTTGGAGGTATCCCAACATTAGATCTTCTAGGCCTGCTGGCAGCTAGACTCTGCTGATCAATGTTTGTATGACGCCCTGCTGAGGTCTCAGTAGGCTGGCTTGGATCAGATTCTGGTTCATTATCCAGATCAGTATAGTGTTGATTTGGATCCACTGATTGTTGCATATCAGTAGACTCCACCTGAAGCTCCACCTGTTTCTCAACACTATCAGATTCAAAGACTGGTTTGCACTCAGTGAGACCTCCCCATCGATGAGTTTATCATAGAATTTTCATCAAACACAACGCCCCTGCCTGAGGATTACTCTGGACTCTGCTTGATGACCAAATCCTATATCCTTTCACTCCATCACCATACCCCACAAACACTCCTTTCTTGGCTCTTGGCTCCAACTTCCTTCACTAACATGATAGTAAATTGTACTTCCAAAACCCTTAGAATCGAGTAGTCGGCGGAGCTTGCGCACCACATCTCAAATGGTGTCTTGAGATTGATTCATGTGTGAGGACTCTGTTGATTAAGTAGCAAAGCTGTCTTAACAGACTTACGCCCAAAATCTCCTTGATAAACCCGGCTTGAGAAAGCATACATCTTGCCCTCTCCAAAGAGAGTTTGATTCATCCTTTTCAACTACACCATTCTCTTTGAGGTGTATTCCTTACGATTATGATGTCTAGTAATACCTCTCATTGCACAAAATGAATCAAAATCCGTCCCAGTAATTCGGACCATTATCGTATGAAGCTTCTTGATTTTCTTGCCTAAATGATTCGCCACTAGGGCCTTCCAACGCTTGAATTTCTTGAATGCATCACTTTTGTTCTTCATCATCACCACCCAAGTCATCCTTGAATAGTCATCTATGAATGACACAAAATATCTGTGACCACCCAATGACTCAACTTTTGATGGACCCAGTGATCGAATGGATATAATCAAGTGTTGCATTTGTATTGTGCAACCTCTTTGAGAATTTACTTCTATGCAACTTCCCAAACACACAATGTTCACAAAAGTCCAGATTCTTGACCTTATATCCCCAAGAAAACCTCTTGAAGAAGAGAATGCATACCCCTTTCACCCAGTGTGACCTAGTCTCATGTGCCACGGTGAGTCTCATTGAGATTGGTGAAGCTTGAGGATGCAACAAAGAAGAGTGCTGTGATCTGAGAGATCCTTGTAATATATACAAGGTCCCTCTTGATGCCTTTGAGGACTACAACTGAATCTTTGAAGACATTCAGCTGTCCACCTTCACCCTTCAAATTGAACCCTTTGCTGTCCAGTAGACTAAGAGATACCAAATTCTTGGTCATCTGTGGAACATGTCTTACATCTTTCGATTGTACAAAATTTACCATCATCCATCCTTAACTTTCTTGAGCCAATTCCCACAACTTTGCAAACCTTACTGTTGGCCATATAGATTTGACCACCATCTATCTGCTCATAAGTAGAAAACCACTCCCTGTTTGGACAAATATGGTAGGATGCTCCAGAATCAAGTATCTACACATCATTGTGGTGTGTAGAATCTCCTGCAACTAGAACTAGATCCTCATCAGATTGCTCAGTAGCCAAAGCTGCTGTGCCAGAATTGCCTTCCTGCTGTTTCTTCTTCCTTGGACAGTTGGACTTCCAATGTCCCTGCTCCTTACAGTAATTACAGACATCAGTAGACTTAGGACCTTTGGACCCTGACTTCTTTTTCTTCTTCTGTCCATATCATTTTCCACTATTGCTGCTAGCTACTAGCCCAAAGAAATTGATCGTCTGCACAAAGCAGCCTTGTGTCTAAGCTCCCTGGCATGTAAGGCAGACCTTACATCCTCCAAAGCTACTATATCCTTTCCAACTATGAAAGACTGTACAAATTTTTCATATGATGCCGGTAATGACACCAACAGGATTAGGGCTACATCTTCATCTTCAATTTTAACATCAATATTCCTTAAATCAAGCAATATTGTGTTCAGCTGGTCCAGATGTTCCCTCAGTGGACTTCCTTCATGCATCTTCAAACTAAACAACCTCTGTTTCAACAACAACTTGTTGGTCAGTGACTTGGTCATATACAGGCTTTCAAGCTTCTTCCACAACTTGGCTGCGGTGTCTTCCTCAGCAACCTCAGTGATAACATCATCAGATAAGCACAACATGATGGTTGAATGTGCTTTCTCTTCCAGACTGGCATAATCTGTTGCACCTGTATTTGGTTTGTCAGATAAAGATTCCACAAACCTGCTTTGTTTCAACAAATTGCACGATCTTGATTTGCCACAGACCAAAACTGTTCCTTCCTCGTAAATTTATCGATTTTTACGTTTCTGCGACATCTTTTCTTGCTAAAGATCACAACTTTATCACGAGATCCTAGCACCTTGGCGAAGGCCTTGGTGAAGATGAAGTTGATCGCATGCATTGTTTTCTCCAGAACCTCTCTCTGATACCACTTGTTATAAAGCGGATGGAGATAACTTCGGATGCAAGAAAGCGAAATGAAGCAATCAAACATAAACAACCAAAGGAGAAAACAAAAACAAGAAGAACACAGATTTAACGTGGAAAACCCCTCGTGGGAGAGGTAAAAACCACGGGCGTAAAAGAGATATTTTATTATGCCTTTGAATTTTACAGATTTCAACACACTCGGATAATGAGACAACAACTGTATTTATAGGCACAAATCCCTAAACCCTAACCGCCAGGAATCTTTATCTGATGCACCATAAATACCCCTACACGTGTCCTCCTTTTAATGACACTGTATAGCTGTCACATAACATAATTAGCAGATGTGGGACCCTGCTGTATTCAAGTACTCAGCAGACTATCACCCTGCTGATAGTCACCCTGCTGACAGAAGCTCAGTAGACTCCACCCTACTGAAGCACAGAATTGAATACACTTCTCAGCTGACCATCACTCAGCTAAGTCTTCAGATTGGTTCCACCAAAATGTAGAGTTTAAGTCACCTTACTGACATACTCTTTCCTTAATATAGGAAAGATTTCGTATTTTGACCTTCAAACAACAAAGGGGAGACCAAGGTATTTACCTGCCCCACGTCCCAAGAGAATGTGTAGTAGTGAGGAGAGCTTGGCCTTAGTAGCATTATTGATCCTCTTGCTGAAAAACATACTTGATTTATTGAAATTAATTTTTTGCATTGAAAGGTTTTCAAAATCAGCAAGAAAAGAATTTATAGTAGGACAAGCTGCAGAACTAGCCTCTATAAATATCAAACTATCAACTTCAAATAAAAAATGTGTTAGTTCATAAGGGTTCTGCATCCCAAAGGTCACACCCCAAAAGTCAAGAGTAGAGGACGCACGTCTAAGCATCGGAGAGAAGCCCTCCGCACATAGAATTAATAGAAAATGAGATAAAGGATCTCCCTGGCGCAATCTCCTGCTAGGTTTCACTGGCGGTGAGTGGTGGCCTTTGATAAGAATATGATAAATTCGAGTCGAGATGCATTCCATAATAACTGAAATAGGGGAAGATTTATTGCTTGCATGACTTATCTCAAAAAACTCCCTTCTATGTACCCTATCAAAAACCTTCATCATGTGATCATGTCCAGTTTGAGTGCCGTATGATTGTTGCAACCTCTCTTGCCAAGTTGAATGGAATGGAATGGAAAGCCTCGAAAGCCGCAATTACATTATCAGTAATAAGGCGGCCCTTAACAAAAGCAGATTGACTTGGGGAGATAATGGAGTCCATAACCTTCTTTAATCTGTTCACCAAAGTTCGGGATAGCAGTATATCAATTGAGTTGCACAAGCTGATTGGCCGAAAATCTGCGATGAACTTTGCTTCTTTCACCTTCGGGATTAGGGAAATATAAGTTTTATTTAGGGCCGATATGTCTCCACCTTCATTTAGGCATCTTAGAATTAATGCAACGAATCAGAAGTTTGAAAAGATGTTGAATGACTAATAAGGGGTAGTATTGAAAATATGTATTAAATGTTTTTTTTGGTATTTTAAAATGACTAATATTAAGGGACACGTTTTTTTTTGTGTGCCTAAAGTAACTTATATTTAAGGACGGAGGTATACGTAGTACATTTTAAATCATTAAAAACAATTTAAAATTTCGAAATATTTTGGTTTTTTATTTTACGATTTCACTATTTGCTCAAATTTTTGGCTGCGTTTATAAGTGGAATTGTTTTTGAATGTCCTAAAAAATAATCAATAAATGTTTTGACATTTTCCGTCTATTTTGTCATGCATGTCGACTACCCCTATAAGAAAAATGTACAGAGTAGCCAGAAGAATGCGTCCGCCTGTAGGAATATACCAAGATGAAATAACAAGACCTCTTTTCAGAAAATGATAACAAAAATACTTACATATATTCTACAAATTAAGTCGTTAATCCGTGAGAAATTATCCAGCTTTTGTGTCTGCAATATTATTTCAACAATATTCTTTCAACAGTATAAAATAAAATAATGTAATTCGTGTAAAACAGTATTCAACACTTTGAATCTTAACTTTGGCAGTGTTATGGAACTTTTTACATGAACATAAACTTGCCATAGCTGTGACAGTTGTATAATTTTCTTAACGCTTTTTTCGAATGAGTTGATTATATATATATATATATATATATATATATATATATATATATATACTAGTCTAAAACCCGTGCATAATGCACGGGACGACTCAACTTCTTTAAACATATTATCAAGGACAGTTTGACATGTGACTCAACAGGCACGACCTGGACCGAACTCCGGATTAGTCGGATCATTGAGTTTTGGATACCGGGGGATTTAAGCAAAAAAAAAAAAAAAAAAAAGGACATCTAACTTGTAATTAGTTAACATGAAAATAAGAACTTACAAAGCAATGTAATTGAAAAACCACAAAATAAAATGACGACATCATGCTTATGACGATCCGGAGCACAGTTATCACAATCCTTATATCATTTACAATCTCTACTTCAATATAAACATCAAATCCGCGATCTGCATTATAATCATACCGGAAAAAACCACGTGCAAGACACCCAAAAATAAAAAAATACCTATCACATGTTTTGAAATTTTGTCACAAAAAGCAAAAAAAAAAAAACAAACTTACTAAGCAACATGATTGGAAAACCTAAAATGAAATGCCATAATGTTTATGATAATCTGGAGCAGCAATATAATGATACCTTAAATCCCTCACAATCTTTAGTTAATATAACATTGAAATCCTAACACTGTATTACAATCCTACAAAATAAAAAAATAAAAAAATTTAGTTTTCTTTCTAAAAAACGAAAAGTAACATTATCTTAGAACAATCACAAAAAGAAAATAATAAATGTAGACCGTAGAGACCAGCAATCTGACAATTGTGGGAAATTTTCAACATAGAAGATTGAAGGAAGATAGAAACAATATTAATGGAATTATGGGAATGGTAAAATACTACCTAATATTACTTCCAAAATTCAAAATTATTATTCAAATTCTTGTTTCCTTTTACTTGACATTCCAAAAATAATGTATTGAATTCATAATTATTATTCAAATTCAAAATTCAAATTCATATTTAATTTTACATGAAATTCCAAAAATACTACATTGAATTAATAATTATTATTCAAATTCTTATTTCCTTTTACTTATCTTCAATTATTTCCTTTTACTTGAGATTTCAAAAATATTGCATTAAATTAATAATTATTATTCAAATTCAATATACATATTTTTATGTCCTCTTACATGAGATGCCAAAAATATTTCATTAAATGCATAATTATTATTCAAACTCAAAATTCAAATTCTTATTTAGTTTTACTGGGGATTTCATTAAAAAATTCATCAATTTTAAAATTATTCATTGATATATAATTATTATTCAAATTCAAATATTTATTTCCTTTCACTTGAAATTCCAAAAATATTGCATTGAATACATAATTATTATTTAAATTCAAAATTCAAAATTCAAAATTTTATTTCCTTTTGCATGAGATTTTAAAATTTTTGCATTAATTTCATATTTATTCATGGATATATAATTATTATTCAAAATTCAAAATCAAATTTTTATTTCCTTTTATTTGAGATTCCAAAAATACTGCATTAAATGCATAATTAGTTGAGTATTTTTTGGAATGATATGTGTAATCGAAGCCGTTATTGATGAGATTTTTTTATTTGAAATGATTTTCCGAATCGAAGTAGCTATTGCCGGGATTTTTGCAGTTATTGCCAAGATTTTTGAAGTTATCGTCCACTTTATTTTCTTGAATGATTTGACGAGATTTGAGGAGGCTAACTGAACCGATTTTATTTATTTATTTTTTAAGTGATGGGTATGGAACGGATCAAAATGGCCATGAACCTATGCATAACGCACGGGGATGGTGTTCAAATTTAGAAACAATATTCACCGAACATATAATGCTAGCTATTAAAATTCTTTTATTTAAGATTACTATTCGTTTCCGGCGTTAGATAGAGTAAAAAACAACCAATACAAAATATCCAAAAGTTATAATGATGCAATAATTGTCGTTATATTTATGCTTTAAGCATTGCACTGGAGAACATATATTTTAAAAGAAGATTTTTTTTTTGAAGGATGATAAGAAGATTTTATTGGCATGTTTGTTACGCAAGAATGACATTGAATGGTATAAAAAAATAGAGTTGGATGATATTATGTAATTAATGAAAATCAATTAACAATACAAAAACAAAAATCATCAAAATAATTGGTTAATTATTGTTATAAAAAACCGAAAAATCAATTTAATTCTTTGATTGATTATTAAATTAAAAACACTAAAGTGCAAAAAAAAAACGTAAATAAAATACAAAAACAAAAATCATCAAAATACTTTAATTATTGAATTTAAAAATACAAAAACGGAATATCAATTTTTTAGGGAAGAAAACAACCACCAAGAAAAATAATAAATGCTTCTACAATTTGGCACCACATTTATTGGAGCAATTTTGGTATTGTGTAGTTAATGTGGTCTTAAAGGAAAAAAAACTAAAAAAAAAAGAATTTGAATTGAATAATATTTGAATCGGATGATATTCTGCATTTAATGTGGCGAATATTGTGTAAGTAATGTGGTGGTAATGGAGGGAAAAACTAAAAAAAGAATTTGAGTAGGATGATATTTTGTGTTTAATGTGGTGATTTTTTTTTTTGAAATGACGTCAACCGGGTTTGGAGCGGGTAATTACCAGGTTTGGGTCAAATCAATTTTTAATCCCTTCCCTTTTATATATTAGGATAGATATAGATATAGATAATTTTCGCGGAAAATCTAGATTTGACAACTTAACAAAACAATGAATTAAAAGATGAAGCAAATGGTACTTACAAAATGATAAAAGTGCAAACTCTCAATATTTTAAAAGAAAAAACAATTAAAATATGAAATTAATGATAAACAAAACAAATGAAGATTTACTTCTCCTATCAACATACATACTACACAAGTAAACTGTATTTGGTGGGAAAAAAAGGTCTCATTCCTGCCGGATCAGAAGCCTTTTTCCACTTAAAAAAGGGCATTTTTTCCATTATAATGCGAAACATACCAGCTACATTTTCTGAGATTGTTTTTAATGCACCAAGAAATACAGTAAAATGATTTTATTTGCTTTCACTTAAAAACTTTGGACACTCCCAGATAAAACATTGATATACAAAACTTGGTTCCGTTTAAAAATTGTGGAAACCGTACATAACGGAAGTAAGAACCATGTTTCTCAATTAAGGAATGGCAGTTTGCAACGACATCATGCAAGGATAAAGCCAATGCAACGGAAATGAAACAAAGCCAACCTACAGCATCCGCCAAATTTGCAAAAAAGCAATAGACCGGAGCCTAGAGCACCATATCCAAGAGAAGCAAGCAAACCGGTTGCCATCCCCAAAAAAAAGAAAAATGAAACAAATTAAGAGCAGACACCGAAATGTCGTCAACATTAAATAAGTTGTTTTCCCATCAAGAATGCAACATTATTGGTCAAGCATCACTGCTCATAGTCAAACTGTTCATTCAAGTCACTCAAATTAAATGTAAAACAATTACTGTAGCATACTAATTTACACATAACCAAGCTTAGCTACCAATTAAAGTGTAAAAAGATGGTACAAACTCCTCAGTTTCTGGGTTCACTCTAACAATTTTATTATTTATAGCTTCGACAACAACTCTCCCGATCCCACCTCCTTGCAAAAAAATAATAATAATAATAATAATAATAATAATTAGAAACAAAATCCCATGCTGTTGAATCTTGTTTGGAAAAGAAAAATTACATACCAAGAGTGAGATACAAAATCATCTTCCTCGATCTCATTACTTCTACCAGAAATCAACTTCATTGCTCACCTCCCAAATATACAACTTTCTTAATTTGCACTCTCCCTTGTCCAAAAGAAACTATCAAAAAACCTATTCAGAGCTTTTTATCTGCCATGATCGAATCAGATAACACTGTTACGCAAATGAGTAAAAATGGCCACAAAAAAAAAAACCTTGTGCAAACCATGCTAATAAGCTGCAACAATTAAAAAACAATTAAAAACAATGATTTTATACCGTAGCTTCGTAAAGTGTGATCTACCACCTCGTATAGATCAAGTCGGATCCATACCGCAGCTTTGTCCAATTTCTCGTGTAAGCCATCTATTTCCCAAAAGCATTGTCCGCATCAAAAGCTAACAATTAAAATACCAAAAAACCTAAAGGAATCACCGGAATGATTATAATTAAGACCATAAACAGATGAAGACATATACCGTTAAACGTAAAACCGATCCAACCATATACCGTAAATCGCTTTAAAAAAAAAAAAAAAAAAACTTATACCGTAAGTTGTAATTGAAAGATGCTGACATAAAAATTTGAGATAAAATTAGAAAAGATCTACCTTAGGTAATGGAAAGTCCGGCCTTTTGCATATAAAGGAACCTCATCGGAACATAGAGAAACTCCAACAACTGATTGATGTACGATGGAAGTCACGTAGGAAGATGGTGTTGCGATACAGTCAATAGCGTATATGTAGCTGATGATGGTGTTGCTTTGTGTAGTTGATGGTGGTGTATTTAAAATTGATTATCCCATAAAAAAAAAAAGATTCATGAAAGAAGTGAGATTGAGGAAGTTATGAATTAATACGATTTGATATGCATGATTTGTTAGCTGTATTGTCAGGAATGATTGCCATAAAATGAGGATTTGATCTGCAGTGAATTATTATTATTATTATTATTATTATTATTATTATTATTATTATTATTATTATTATTATTTGTAGTGGATATGTGTTTTTTTGTTTTTTTATTAATATTTTTTATTTTCTAACCGGGTTTGGGTCGGGTAATTGAGGGAAAACGGGCTAAATTGCTTCCTCCATATATTATATATATATATATATATATATATATATATATATATATATATATATATATATATGTGTGTGTGTGTGTGTGTGTGTGTGTGTGTGTGTGTGTGTGTGTGTGTAAATTTGTTTTTTCTGTGATATGCGTCACTCTTGTGGTGCGCCAAGTGTAGGCTGTTTGTATGTGCTGAGTGTCAAGCATTTTTCCTTATAAGGTTGTATTCCAAGAACATAAAATCTAATGAAAGATTCACCAAAACAAATGTTTGTCCTTTTCTATTTTCTTGGTGTCAGAGCATACGTTCGTTCATGGCCACCACCGGTCCTCCGGCAACGGGAAGCTCAGAGAATGGAGCTTTCGGCAACGTACTCTCATCTACAGAACAACCTTAGCCTGCAATCTCCGCCATTCCGATACTTGGAGCAAATGCTTCCAACTACACTCAAATGACACATTACAACTTTGGTTCTTCCGCTCCGAGACTGAGATTTCCCTTCTTCTCCGAAGGTGTTTCCACCGGAATACCAGTCATGAGCTCAGATATATATTACTCCATTTAATCCTCACTCAGGAACTTCATTTGTTACACCAGAATCCCTTTATGCAAATCTGAGAACCACAATGTCTGCACCTCATTTTCTTGGCTCTCTAAGTCCAATCCCCACATGACCACTGTTACATCCACCCTTTTCTAATAACTTGAATCAAACATGCATTGTGAAATTGGATCGGAATAACTATCTTTTGTGGCGTTATACTGTGCTGCCTGGGATATAAACTAGAAGATCATCTTTTCAATCTTGTTCCAACTTTGAATGACCCTTTCCAACGCTATACTTTTAAAAATCCTACACTCTAGTTGATGAATGATGATTGGAATACAAAAGATAATTTGCTGATGGGTTGGTTGCTTGAATCTATGACAGAACATGCATTGAGTGAAGTTATTCGATGTGCTAGTGCTCATGAGGTTTGGACTACACTTGAAACTCTTTTTAATAGCAGACCTGAGTCAAGAATGCTTGAATACAAAGATGCCTTGTCAAATGCATCAAAAGGATCAAGATCTATGTCTGATTATTTAGATGAAATCCTACTCAGATAATTTGACAAACCGTGAGGTTATCCTATTACCAAATATGAGCTCATTTTGGCTACATTAGGAGGCATAGATCGAGGCTATGAGTCTGTTGTTGTGAACATTACTTCTTGGGTTGGTTCATTGAGCTGGCTGGATTTTCATAACCCATGAAAGGCTCATAGCCATATATTCAAGAACTGGCCCTACAACAAATCTTGTCCAAGGGAAACATAATATAACTAACTCCTCATATTGCAATTCTGGAGGAAGACCACTAAATCAGTAGAGTAATGGTGGTAGAGGTAGAAATAATGGAAGAGTAGGTAGAGGAAGAGGCAGAGGTGAAAATGGAAGAGGATCTGGAGGTTATTCTTGGAACAAGATGGTGTGTCAATTGTGTGTAAAAACTAGGCATATAGTCACCTCTTGCTGGCATAGATTTGAAGAAGACTTCATCCCTCCAAGTAGCATTTCTGGTGGTGATAAAAAACAAGCCTCTGCCTATGTTTCTTCACCATAGTCAGTTAAGGATTCTGCCTGCTATATGGATAGTGGAGCATCTAATCACCTTACTGCCGATCTTAACAATCTACATCTCAGTTTATGTTATCATGGTTCTGAATCTTAGTTGTTGGAAATGGTGAGAGGTTGCCTATTCTACTTATTGTCCAAACACATTTTCCTACACAATGTCCACACACAACTTTAGTTCTGAAAAACATGTTACATGTACCTCTTATTACCAAAAATTTGATTAGCTTGTCTAAACTTCTTTATGATAATCATTTCACTGTTGAATTCACTCCCTTTTCTTGTTATGTGAAGGACAAAGCAACAAGGACACTACTTCTACAAGGAACTCTAAAGGATGGGTTGTACCAGATCATGGTTCCAAATGAGACTCCCTTCACTCCAAATGCAAGACTCCCACTTCTCAGTCTGCCCCTACTTCCCTAAGTGCACATTTGAGCGCTGTTAATCCTAATATGGATCCTAATGTCTGGCATAGACATTTAGGTCATCCATCTAGGCAAGTTTTGAGTCAAATTTTTGCAGTCTTGTAAGGTTGATGTGAATGATCAGTTAAACTTTTGTGATGCTTGTCATTTTGGTAAGGGCCATGCCCTACCCTATTTTAATTTTGATTCTTATGCCACTCATGTTCTTGACTTAGTTCACTAAGTTGTGTAGGGTCCTGCACCTGTTAATTCTGTTTCTGGCTTTTCCTATTATATGCATTTTATTGATGATTGGTCTAGATTCACTTGGATCTTTCCTTTAAGATCAAAGTCTGAAGTTTACTCTATCTTTGTTTAGTTTCTAAAGCTAGTTGAGAATCAATTTGGTGTTAAAATCAAGTGTGTGCAGTCTGAATGGAGGGGGGAGAATACAGGAGTCTTGAAACCTACCTCAGAAATTAAGGTATACAGTTTATACACCCTTGTCATCATGCTCACCAACAAAATGGTAGAGCATAGAGAAACACAGCCACATAGTTGAATTAGGCCTTACACAATGGCACAAGCCTCTCTTCCCCTAAAATTTTGGGGGGAAGTTTTCTTGTGGTTGTGTCTGTGATGAATACCCATCATACACTTGTCTTATGAAACAAGCCAACATTTGATGTTTTGTACAACAAGAAACCTGATTATAAATTTTACAAGGTGTTTGGTTGTGCCTGTTTTCCTCATTCAAGACCTATCTTTTCAACAAAGTTTAGGTATCATACCAGTAAATGCACCTATCTTTGTGTTAGTCCCAACAATAAAGGATACAAGTGCTTGGATGTGTCTGGGAGAGTGTTTATTACCATAAATGTGGTGTTTAATGAAAATAAATTCCCATTAAAAGTAGGCTTCACTCAAGGGCCCTATAGAAGGGTCCATACTGATCCTGCTCTTCTTACCTCACTTCCTTTTCTAGTTACCGATGTCCCTAATCAAGAACCATTATCTGATACTGGTACATCTGAGGGAAGACCTGCAGAACAAAGTGTTTATGCTCCAAGTCCTGCACAACAAGAGGTCAAACCTTCTTCCCATAGTTTCTCTTTTCCTGGTTTACACACACAACATCTGGATTCAAACTCTTAAGATACTGTCCCTTGTTCAACCAACACACCATCACAAAGCCCCACCATATCTTCATAATTACAACAGGTACCTGCTAATGTAGGACATGTAACTAATCAGCATAATGTCTTTGAATCTGCACCACACACGCAACCAATCCAAGGCCATCCTATGCAAACATGTTCCGAAAGTGGCATTATTAAACCTGAGACCTATTCAGTCCACTATGCTTCCTGATCACCTTTTTGAACCAACTAAAGTTTCAGAAGCATTAACTTGTGCTGAGTGGAGACATTTAATAATCACAGAATTTGAAGCTTTACAAAGAAATGGGACATGGACACTTGTTCCACCATCAAGAATCAGAATCTTTTGGGCAATTGATGGGTTTTTGAACTTATTTTGAAGCTTGATGGGATTGTTTTAAAGTATAAAGCCAGAATTGTGGCAAAGGGTTTTCATCAAAGATATGGAGTGGATTTCACAGAAAATTTTAGTCCTGTTGCCAAGGCATCCACCATTAGAGTGCTTGCACTAGCTGTGAATCTAAACTGGCATATTCACCAGGTTGACATAGATAATTCCTTCCTTAATGGTCTCGATACTGAAGATGTATACATGCATCAGTCTAAAGGTTTTGTACATAAAGACAGACCTCAGTATGTGTGCAAGTTGCAAAGAGCACTCTATGGCCTTAAACAGCCCCTAGAGTTAGGTTTGATGCTCTTATATCCCAGATGATACAGTAGGGTTTTCATCAATCTGCTGCATATTCATCTTTATTCATTTTAAGGACTGTAAAACATCTCTTGTATATGTTGGTTTATGTTGATGATACCCTTGTAACAGGTGATTCATAGATTCTAATTCAGCAGTTCATCCAGATGCTTCACTCAAAGTTTGCTCTTAAGGATCTTGGACCAGTTTCTCACTTTCTCGGTATGAAGGCTTATAGAAATTCAGATGGTCTGTTCTTAACAAAAGGACATCATGCCTCTCAGTTATTAAAAAGACTGTAGCTTAAACATCTCAAACCATGTGATACACCTATGGTTCCTGGACAACATCTATCACATGATCAAGGTGATCCTATGAAAAACCCTACTGTCTATAGAACTTCCATAGGTGGTCTGCAGTACTTGACCTACACTAGACCTGATCTAGCATATTCAGTGAATTATTTGAGTCATGTATGCAAAACCATACTCACTATCACTGGACTACTGTAAAAGATTATTAAGGTATGTTAAAGCTACCCTGCATTATGGAATATTATTTAGATCCAAGGGTACCCTGCTTTTTTCTGGTTTTGGTGATTCAGACTGGGCTTTTTATCCTTCAGACATGAAGTCTTTTGCAGAACACTATGTGTATATTGGTGATTCTTTGGTTTCTTGGAGCTCCAAGAAACAATATGTGGTCTCAAGATCAAGAGAAGAATCTATGTATAGGTCTTTGGCTAACCTATCTTCTGAATTTTTGGATCAAGCGATTCTTTGAAAGAAATGGGGATCCAGTTTTCATTGCTCCAGTGGCCTGGTGTGATAATCTAAGTGCCACTTTTCTTGCTCAAAATCTTGTGTATCATGCTAGAACTTAGCACATTGAAGTTGACATTCACTACATCAGAAATCAAGTCCTATCTAAGCAACTATCAATGCAATATGTTCATTCTTCTATGCAAATTGTAGATGCCTTAACTAAAGCATTTGCAACACCTCAAAGCATTTGCAACACCTCAGTTGGGTAACATTAGAAGCAAACTAAATGTGGTTGTAGTACCCAAGTTTAGTTTGAGGGGGATGTTAAGAAATAAGATATTATTATTTGTTTTTTCTGTGACATGTGTACCTCTTGTGGTGTGTCAAGTGTTGGTTGTTTGTGTGTGCTGAGTGTCGAGCATTTTTCCGTATAAGGTTGTATTCCAAAAACATAAAATCTAATGAAAGATTCACCAAAACAAATCTTTGTCCAGTTATGTTTTCTTGAATCAACTTTGTAATATATTTTTACCATCATTTTACTCTGAGTTTGTGCAAATTAATGTGATAATGTGTGTTAAGTAATGGGTTAACTGAGCTAAAAGTGTGTGTGGGTTCCGTTTAGGTTAAGATGGCTTTACGCATATATAGTATGTAATTTACGAATTCTTTGTCAAAAGTGGAATCTAGTATGTGTTGTGTTGTGTTCTGTTGCGTTGTTCTATTGGCAAGTAATAAATATAGGTGGTATCTATTTGGCACCCCATAGACACTTCCGACACAACATTACAAATTTTTACATATAAATATGATGCAAAAAGTATTTTTGTGATTCCATTAGAACCCACCAAAATTTATCAGAGCTTTTGGGCCAAGGTTAATTCGAACTCAATTGGAGTCAATACAAGAAAATACTAACTTGGAGCTAAAGAGTAGAAGCGGACTAGGAGAATCATAGACATAGCCTACCGCAAGGACAGCAGGCCCACAGAGGTGGCGGCAAAGATATATCTTCTTAGTCATTTCAACATTTCAAAAGCCTATCAAGATTTACTCGGGAAACTTGAACCTGTACTTCTTCAAAACAACACATTATCAAATATACACTGCCTTTTTTATAAATTTATAAAATATGTTTTCGGGGTTTTACGGTATAACGAACCGGTACGCCCCACTACACCCCTCTATGGCCCGCCCAAGGGTCTTGGGATTTCACTGCCAAAACCCCCTGTTCTTCTTCTTCTTTCCTAATCCTTTTCATCTTATTCTTCTTCACTGTGCTTTCGTCAATCTCAGCAATTCCTCCTCCATAAGCATAATTCCACAATTTTCTTTTTTTTAAAGGAAAAATTTACCACAATTTTCTAGAAAGGAAAAATACCCATCCAAAGACCCTGTTCTTTTTTCTAGGCCTTTAATCAATGCTTGGCGATTTTCTTCAGCCATTTTTATTCCCAAGAAGCAAAAGAAAATTTTCCAAGATCTGAATGGTGGGATTGCACTGCGTTGGCTGCAATAATTGAAGTGGAAAAAATAAACGAAAAGAGTGTTAGATGTAATATCGTCGGATCAATTATGGATTGACCCGATTACGCAGCGGAAGGCATCAGATCTAGATCTAAACGAAACAAAGAACATAAATTAAAGATCAAACTACAAGGGGGTTTAGGAGGCTACCTTTTTATGGTGCTTAACTCCAAGAACGATAGATCTCCAAGAACACATATTTGAGAAGCCACAGCCTTCCAACGTGTGTCTCCCAGCAACACCAGGTGGATGGTGTTTCCCGCCGCCGGACCTCCTTGATATGCTACCGGAAAAATCCCGAAGATTATTCCAACTCGAAACCCGAAGAAAATAGCCGAAAATTCCAAGCTATTTTTCTATCAATATGGCGTGATATTTTGTGTGTCAAAAGGCTTGGAAGAACTCTCTTTATATAGGAGAGTAAAACTTAACCTCCAAGGATTAAATAATTAAGAGATAATTATTACAATAATCCTTTATTCCAAATAAAAGATAAATAAAATGATTATCCCAAACAAATTAAGATAAATCATACTATTATCTAATATTCCATGAATTATCATTTAACAAATAAAAGATAAATCACATGTCAAATAATTATCCAAGAAAACTAATTTCTTAATAATTATTAACATCAAAACTTGCGCCACCTTTGACTAAAATAAAAGGTCACACGCACATTCTATATTTGACCAATTTGGTCAAAAAAGTCCACACCAATTTGGGCCGAGTCCACGAAAAATGTCTTTTCCGTGTATTTAATTATTTAGTCCAACTAAACAATTAATCCACACATCAAATTAAATAGTCCAATCCAACTATTTAATTATAATTGAGGTGCAACGACGAGAAACCTATATGCTATATTAGGAGCCACGTCGGGGACCATGGACCCATATTCAGTAGCTACAATAAATTAAATAAAATTATTAAAGTCAGATGTAATAATTATATCCAACCTATTAATTCGGGATTACACCACCATAAACCCGAAAATCGAACTCTATCGAATATAGATAACTTACACTCAATTTATGAGTCTAAAGCGTCCACCGATATAATCATTACATACGGATAAACCCTCCATAGATGTTCATCATTCGATTCGGGATATTTCCGTAAACCCTTCTCGAAACATCTTATCCTTATTTACCATTAACCCCTAGTGATCAATTAGTTCATATTCAATATAATATGAACTCGGCCGATCGATCGCTTCTAGGGTCAACAAATAAAGGAATCGTCTCTCTACTTCCCGAGGAAGGAATGGATTCCATATTCGTGATAGCACAGACTACTCACTCATCCGCAATAGAGCCAACGAGAAGTGTTGGACCACATACTTCAAGTGATCCTTACTAACACATCAAACTCTACCCTAGTCTAGCAAATAAATGCGTGATCACCTCAGATTAAGATTAATCCATATATGATCATCTTGTGATTCGATAAGACTTCTCGATTACGGAATTATATCGAGAACTCAAATCAAATTGGTCCAAATTTCTATATGATTATCATCATATATAAATGCCCCACTAGGTACCCTATTACCGGACAGTCCGGATAAGATTGTCACACCTAAAGTGTTCAGGCGCATTAATAGCAAATTAATCATGAGACCCGCACTCAGATTAATAAACGCTACGGACTAAGTTAATTTTAAGTACATCTCACAAACTCAATCCTCTTGTGTATAGCCATACACCGAAAGTTATGTGATTACATAAACGAGGTGCTTAGGGTTTTCAGCAGTAGTGTCTTAATTATAAACATACATGCATATAATAAGATGAATTATTAATTCGTCCTAAAACAATTATATAATTGTCTTTCGGCACTACACTAACAATCTCCCACTTGCACGAAAGGCAAGTGGATTAATTGTTTTAGAGCACACCCTTATTTATCTATATCTACAACATTCTCCCACTTGCTCAAAACAAGTGAGACGAATCCTCAAAGCTGTACCCTCCAAGCGCATCTTAGTAATTCATCCTTCCAAGCACGACCGAGTGTGCCGCGCGCGAGGTAGGTCGGTGACCCGGCGATACTCGTAATCCGAATACCATGTGACTGGTACATCGATCGGGTAGGATGTCGGCTTGAGTCAATCTTTGGGATCAAACGTCGCTTTCCATCTAATCCGGTGGTACGATATCAATATGCCTTTGATTCAACACCGAGGACGAAATCGACTTAACGATCATCCTTCATCCGACCTAAAGTCGAATCGGTGTCATCATTTATATTCTAGTTTGCACTGAATATACTAGCATATTATTCCTCATTCTCCGAAGATACTTGAGGATTCACTAAACATCCTATTTTCGTATTCATCCTCAGGTTTAGATAACCATTCCCGAGAGGTAGGGTAGACTACATCGTTGAATCTTTGAATAAATGCAAGAATATCTTAACCAGGTGAATGGATGGGATTGCCAATGATCGATTCTTGCGGATTTGAGCGAATCAAATCCTTTAGAATGAATCCCGATGGCATGTCAGACTCTGACTTCGGATAACACACCCATGTTGTTTCCAATTGTTTCAGCGTTACCATTCACAAACACTAATCTACATACTACTTTACTAATATTGATGCCAAGTCTACAAAAGACTTATCAACATTCTGGTCAAGTCCACATATTAAAATGTATGACCTAGAGGTTTGCTTTAATCTCTCGAAGGATATAAGCTATGACGGGCATCCCGCCAAAGGTTCTTTCGAATAAATTAAGATACCGTTAGTCTTGCAAAAATTTTAGGAATCACCCTATTTTCTCAACGTTTTAACGAATCCATTATTTGTTCTTAGCTAAAACCCTTCTATTCTCGAATGAATTGATTCCGTTGTTCGGCAAGGAAGTCTTAAGGAATCACCCTATTTCTCACTTTACGACGTAAATCAAGCAAGGCGAGTGATAAGAGAGATCACGGTCCGGTTAACTCTCTACCTTTTAGGGAATCACCCCTAAATTACTCACTTATGCGTTGAAAGTTAAACTTTCCTATTCATTCGACTCTTCTCCGTGTAGTTTCAATTACTCCCACATGGGCTGAGATACTCAAGTGGTTCTACAAGAGTTTCAACAGAGGTGGAGTATCATACTCCATTCATGTGGTTATGGCTTTTAAACCAACCTCTATGATCAGGATCCTATACACCCACGAAGGACTATAGGTCATTAATCTACCCTATAGACCATAAGGTCCTCGCAATGGGTAATGGACAAACCATACTCCCACGCTGCGTTCGGGGTGGAGTGATATCTTGATCTAGTTTAGTAGTTTTTATTAGTGTTTTCACCAAGCGCCGGTGTTGGATGTGGACTGAACAAATCAGTTAGTAACATCTTGAGTACAAATACTTCAAGATCCAAGGTTGTTATTTATAGACTCTACAGACCGAGTTTGACAGTATAACCGTCATTCTCTGATTTTACGAGTTTTATAACCAACCTTTACTCAATGCATTAAGATATTTCACGTCCTGAACGTGTACGCGAAATTTCCAGTCCTACCTTCAAGCACTCGGTGCTAAATGCCTCTATTTACGGAAGTGGGGTGAACCGAATTCACTCCTTATCCACAAATGCGTAGGCATCTTTTAGGTAGACTTCTCGGTTTTTCAATACAACCGTTATTTTGCAACCAATATCTTAAAAGAGTTCAAAGAATGTATCATAGCACATCAATAACTATGTAAGGCAAATTTGTGGTGTATCCCTTAGTGAAAACATTTCACTGGGAGGTAGGCCGAGCATCAGTCCCGAAGACTACGCAATAACCTATTTCTGAGTATGGAATACTCTATCTCTGGTGAAATCAGAGATTTCCTCCAAATATTTTTTATAAACTTACCGGAGTCTCGAATAGTAGTCAAACAAGATGTCACTACTTCAAAAGCTCCCACTAGCTTGTACCTTTCATATGACCTCGAAGGTTGTTATGAACAAGCTATGTTACTTCTTTAAATCTATTACCGTTTCTGATTGAAAGGAAACTTAGTCATTGTTCCTTTGAGATGGTGTTCCTTTGACTAGGAGATAGGAATCACCCTAAGCCAGTCTTCAGATCTTGTCTTTAGGGAATATGCACTAATTAATAGAATAGAAAGAAGCGTTTATCGAAATACGGAAACCATTTGCGTTTATATGTTTTAAGATGTGTTACTAATACCTTTTCAACAATGATTAGTGGTTCTGACTTTATCAAACAAAAGTCCGAGTCTTGGATTCGTGCTACGACTGTTACATTCATCGCCAATAAGACAAACAAATTATCCTATTGAAAATGAATACGCTCGCTCCAACGAATCCAAAACAGAAAATGAATTTTCTGTGATGCTCAAGAATTGAATCCGAGATTCATTTCCTTATATCACTCCCACTAGTCAATCTGAAAAAAGCGCCCGTTGTCTATTTTATTTATCGCTTAATGCAAAGCTATCTAGTTCTTCCAAAGAACTTTAGCTTTCAAGAAAATTGCTAGATACATTGGATGATGATCCAAATCACTTTCATTATCCTCTAATTTCCAATTTATTAATTTTCCGGTTTAGCCTTAAAACTACTTAGTCTAGATGACTAACACGTATAAACATTCTTTCCCATTCTCGACTTTCCTTAGATGGAAATTGATCTTGAACTAGCGATTCGTGTGAGTAGACTTACTACTCTTGAACCGTGGGACGTTCGATGTTACTTGCTTGGACTATCGATTTTTCTAATCGTTAAATCATAAGACCAAAGCTCCGACTAGTTTATCGGTTCCAAATACCGTCTAACTAGCAACACTTTGTATTTATGATTTTTCAAAGATCGAAAAATCCCGAACTAAGCTCCCACTAGTTTATCGGTTCCAAATCTTGTCTAACTAGAAATGCTTTGTTCATGATGTTTCAACGATTATAAAATCTCCGAACTAAGCTCCTACTAGTTTATCGGCCCAAATCTTTGTCTAACTAGTAACGCTTTATTCTTGTTTTTCCAATAAATGGAGAAACACATGCGATCTATTACACATTTCTAATAATTCAGAAAAACAACAAATCATAAGGCTAAGGCTCCCACTAGTTTATCGGTTCCAAATACCGTCTAACTAGCAACGCCTTATGTATATGATTTTCCAATTTTTCAATTTAGAAATTTGTTGTGTAATTACACTTTTAAAATTCACTAAATGAATTTTATCTGATAGTCCTATGTCATCTTTTGTAAACTAAGTATGGTCGTCTCTCGTTCAACACGAGTGACACCCGTGACACACCTGTACTATGTCACTTAAGTTTTTAAAGGCTCAAGAGAAAAATTTCTTCCGAAAAGTTAACTGCATTTATTGATAATTACAACGTACTTGTTACTTTCCACATTTTTATTGAAGTCCTATTACTAACAGTTTAGTAACCTAGAGATCTAGTTGTAAATAAAATGACAGAAAGTAAAATTCAAAAATAAATTTTCACTACTAGATTTATTTTAGGAATAATAAACTATAAAAGAGTTTATCCTACCATTCCAAGGATTTAACCTCGCATAAGATCGTTCCGAGAGGGTCGATATCGCACTATGATGGTCAAATCGAGACAATCTCTCTCAATGATTAAGCTTCGAGAATCGAACATCTCACGGGAATCAGACATCCGGACCTTAATCATTGATTACCTTCCTTTTCTAGCCTAGATATTTGAAAATATCCATAAAGAGTGTGACCTACTATATCGGATCTCGTGAGTACGCCCGAGTATGCCTACGAGGCGGTCGATGACCCGACGAGTACCGAAATCCTATCCTTTCGGAGACCAAGCCTTGAATTTTGATAGCGGTGAACACCATCCGAAGGGCGAAATCAAAGCGGCACGAGGCGTCACCATTCTCTCACGTGCTTGCATCTATAGTAGAGGCCGTGGGGTTGGTGTCGCCTTCCCCCGCTCCCACTCAATATTTTGAAAAAGTGGTGGGTTTACTAATTACGGTTGCGGTCTTGACAATAAGAAACAATAAATCAAAGTACTCGAATAGGGTCGGTTATGTAGGCAAGCCTACGCCGCCTTATTCGTTGGAACATATGTGATGATTCAGGCCAATCCGGCAAGAGAAGCCCGTTTAGCCCGAAGGCTTATCGGCTATGCTAAGTCTGTCGAATGCATAAGCACGTACATCACACGTGGAGGAGTCGATTGAACCGGCTCGGTTGAACTCGCCCAACCATGGTTAGACCATTTCGAACCCATGTACTAAGATTCTCCGATTTCTAAATTGTAACCCAAAGCGTAATCTCGCTTTACGTTTAAGGTGGGTTCACTAAGAAGCCATCACCGAAAAGCTCAACGATTTATCCAAGTGGGATTCACCGAGAATCCATCACTAAAATCGTAACGATTGACAAAACCCAGTTCCTCGGTTTTATAATTAGTTACTTATTATTTAACTACCACATATTAAATTAATAAGCATTCATACTAATTATTCGAGTTATACATGCCTAATTTATTCGAAATAAACTAGCTACATGTATGTATTGGAGTGGAATCATGAAGATGCAAGTCATGGCAATTTTCCGGTTTTAAGCACGTAATCTTGATCAAACACAAAATTATACCGAAAAGTAAACACCGAGATGGACCGTTGGTACCCCCGACTAACTATTTTCTAAGGAAAAGTAAAACTTATACTATGTCTTCGAGTCTTGATCTTTAAATCTTGAACTCGAACCGCCGGATCACGAACCACGAACACCCGAGAGGAGAAAGGCTTTTTAATTAAATAAACAAATATTATTGTAATTATCAAAAACCCTTTTTTTTTTTTAAATTATTTATTGTTGTTGCGGCTGTATGTAAAAAAAAATTATTCCAATATATTTTTCTGCCAATACGTTGAATGTATAAAGAAAATATGATAACCAAAAAAAATTTGATTCAGCCGCCAAAAATACCCTAGCCGCATGCTAGTTTATTCAAAAAAAAAAAAAAAAAAAAAAAAAAAAAAAAAAAAAAAGACTTATAGCGACGCTTTTCAGCATCGCAGAAAGTCCTGTAGCAGTTTTTTTATAAGAAAAAAACAGGTTTTTAACCGTTTCTCCTCGTTCATACCTTGGGTTTCGCCTTGATCTTCAACTATTCAGCAAGATCTTCATATTTTCGAGCCCGGAACATCAAAAATACAATAAAAGGTTCTACTTTACATTGAATTTCGAAAAAAGACATAAAGAAAATACAAATCCTATGCTCAATTGTTACTAAACAAAGGAGCTACAAAATAGATCTACGGGTAAACAATACCAACCCAATCCATCTCTTCAACCACAACATTCACAAGCATGCAACATGATTAAATTCAAATTTTACCAAAAAAACGAAATAAAACATCTAAAACATGCTTTTCCACTCCAAGATCTAAAATTCATATACTTTGATCGTTAGATCAAAGGCTCCGATACCACTTGTTAGATGTAATATCGTCGGATCAATTATGGATTGACCCGATTACGTTAAATGAAGGCATCGATCTAGATCTAAACGAAACAAAGAACATAAATTAAAGATCAAACTACAAGGGGGTTTAGGAGACTACCTTTTTATGGTGCTTAACTCCAAGAACGATAGATCTCCAAGAACACATATTTGAGAAGCCACACCTTCCAACGTGTGTCTCTCCCAAAGAACACCAGGTGGATGGTGTTTCCGCGCGCCGGACCTCCTTGATATGCTACCGGAAAAATTCCGAAGATTATTCCAACTCGAAACCCGAAGAAAATAGCCGAAAATTCCAAGCTATTTTTCTATCAATATGGCGTGATATTTTGTGTGTCAAAAGGCTTGGAAGAACTCTCTTTATATAGGAGAGTAAAACTTAACCTCCATGGATTAAATAATTAAGAGATAATTATTACAATAATCCTTTATTCCAAATAAAAGATAAATAAAATGATTATCCCAAACAAATTAAGATAAATCATACTATTATCTAATATTCCATGAATTATCATTTAACAAATAAAAGATAAATCACATGTCAAATAATTATCCAAGAAAACTAATTTCTTAATAATTATTAACATCAAAACTTGCGCCGCTTTGACTAAAATAAAAGGTCACACGCGACATTCTATATTTGACCAATTTGGTCAAAAAGTCCACACCAATTTGGGCCGAGTCCACAAAAATGTCTTTTCAAATGTATTTAATTATTTAGTCCAACTAAACAATTAATCACACATCAAATTAAATAGTCCAATCCAACTATTTAATTATAATTGAGGTGCAACGACGAGAAACCTATATGCTATATTAGGAGCCACGTCGGGGACCATGGACCCATATTCAGTAGCTACAATAAATTAAATAAAATTATTCGTCGATGTAATAATTATATCCAACCTATTAATTCCGGGATTACACCACCATAAACCCAAATCGAACTCTATCGAATATAGATAACTTACACTCAATTTATGAGTCGAAAGCGCCCTTCGATATAATCATTACATACGGATAAACCCTCCATAGATCTGTTCATTTCGATTCGGGATATTTCCGTAAACCCTTCTCAAACATCTTATCCTTATTTACCATTAACCCCTAGTGATCAATTAGTTCATATTCAATATAATATGAACTCGGCCGATCGATCGGTTTCTAGGGTCAACAAATAAGTGGAATCGTCTCTACTTCCCGAGGAAGGAATGGATTCCATATTCGTGATAGCACGGACTACTCACTCATCCCGAGAATAAAGCCAACGAGAAGTGTTGGACCACATACTTCAAGTGATCCTTACTAACACATCAAACTCTACCCTAGTCTAAGTTAAATGCCTCATGATCACCTCGGGATTAAGATTAATCCATATATGATCATCTTGTGATTCGATAAGACTTCTCGACACGGAATTATATCGAGAACTCAAATCAAATCGGTCCAAATTTCTATATGATTATCATCATATATAAATGCCCCACTAGGTACTCCTATTACCGACAAGTCGGATAAGACCTGTCACACCTAAAGTGTTCAGGCGCATTAATAGCAAATTAATCATGAGACCCGTGCACTCAGATTAATAAACGCTACGGACTAAGTTAATTTTAAGTACATCTCACAAACTCAATCCTCTTGTGTATAGCCATACACTGAGTTATGTGATTACATAAACGAGGTACTTAGGGTTTTCAGTAGTGTCTTAATTATAAACATACATGCATATAATAAGATGAATTATTAATTCTGTCCTAAAACAATTATATAATTGTCTTTCGGGCACTACACCTAACAAAGAGATGCAGTGGGCGGGCCATAGAGGGGTGTAGCGGTACACAGAGGGCCATGGCGGGACGCAGCGGGGCGTAGCGGTTCGTTATATCCGTAAAACTCCGAAAACACATTTTACAAATGTATAAAAAAAAAGGTAGTGTATTTTTTATAATGTGTTGTTTTGAAGAAGTATAGGCCGATGTACTCTCCTACCAGTCATAAAATACTAACTTTATAAACACAACATTTATAACAAATATAAATCTACAATCACTACCACATATACTGTAATAAAAAGGATCACTCTCCTATACTAGTTCTCTTAGCAATACCTCGACCAAGTAAGGTTTGTTACGTTATAACTCGATGACACAATGCTCGAATGATGGGTCTGCACCTGGACATGATCAACGCCTCGTATGGCACGGACTGATCCGTGTGGGCTTGCCCATGCTGCGAATCATAAATATTCCTGAGACATGCAATTTTGTATTTACGAGTTAAACCTGAAAGTTTAAGTTCATTCACGTATAGGCTTCCTAAGGACATCTAAGCATAGACAATCTAATTATATTATCTATCACGTTGTAAAAGGATGATTGACTACTAAGTCGATATCCTGTAAGGCCTAAACAACCGCCTTCCGGTGCTCTCACCCTCTACCCACCGAGGTTCTCAATTGTGGTGCTGAGCTGAGGCTACCAGAAGTCGATGTTAGATATTGTCAAGTTCCAAATAATGCCCCAAAGGCATGCACGCTAGCAGCCCTTTTTTTAACAGCAAAATGAAACTTCTTATTAAAAAAAACCGGGCCTCAACAAGTAGCTAAAATGCCTAGAATAGCATCAGTACATAAGCGTAATAAGCAGTGAGAAGCCTATGTAAGAGGAAAATGAAACAACAACACTTAACGTTGTACAAACAAAGCATATGCGACTTAACGCTAGCAGCCCCTGGCGCGTGTTAAGATCTGTCCAGAACATACTATTCCATTCTGCTTCCCTTTGGTGCGCGCTAATACTACACAAAAACCTCATGTTCGATTCTATGTTGATGACTTTATAATCACTGGGAACTCAGATCTTGCCCTCAAAAAAATTGTTGGTCCTTTGAATAGAAGGTTTCCTCGCAAAGATTTTGGCTCTTTGTCTTACTTATTAGGTTTGGAAGTATATAGAGACTACGATGAGCTGTTTCTCTCTAAAAACAGTATACCATTACGTAGGGGTTCACGTGGTTCGGGTCGAGTGGGTTTCATATAAAAGCATACCCAACCCTAATATTGCGAGTTTTGTAACATAAAAACCATATTCAACTCAATTCACTTTTCAACCCACGACCGTGGGTTGAGTCAAATGTAGGTTGGGTTCGGGTTAATCTACGGGTCGGCCACGTAGTAAGTCTTTAGTATCATACTGTTATAAAACGGATGGAGATAACTTCAGATGCAAGAAATAGAAACAGAAGCAATCAAACATAAACAATCAAAGGAGAAAACAGAAACAAGAAGAACACGGATTTAACGGAAAACCCTCGATGGGAGAGGTAAAAACCACAGGCGTAAAAGAGATATTTTATTATGCAATTGAATTTTCTGATTTCAACACACCCAGACAACGAGACAACAACTGTATTTATAGGCACAAATCCCTAAACCCTAGCCGCAAGGAATCTTTGTCTGATGCACCATAAATACCCCTACACGTGTCCTCCTTTTAATGACACTGTATAGCTGTCATATAATAGAATTTGCAGATGTGGGACCCTGCTGTATTCAAGTACTCAGCAGACTATCACCCTGCTGATAGCTCCCCTGCTGACAGGATCCTCAGTAGACTCCACCCTACTGATGCACAGAATTGAATACACTTCTCAGCTGTCCATCACACAAATGAGTCTTCAGATTGGTTCCACCCAGATGTGGAGTTCAAGTCACCTTACTGACAAATCTCCACCTTGACTTCAACTCTCACTAGAGTCAAACAGATTGCATAACCAGATGTACTTGTACCAGATGCATTCGTCAATGCCAGATGTACTTGTACCAGACTATCTCCACAGCATCCACTCCACTGATCTGCCCTCAGTAGAGTTTCCAAAAAACAGATTATAGGCTTTGAATATTCAGTAAGTCCAGGCAAAGCTGAAACTTACTCTGCTGAACTGGTTTAGTGAACATGTCAGCAGGATTCTCCTTTGTGCCAATCTTCTTCACCACAACCCTCTTCTCATTCCTCAAGAAATGATACCTGACATCAATATGCTTGGTTCTTTCATGATGAACCTGATCCTTGGCTAAACATTTCGCACTTAGACTGTCACAATATATCTCAGCCTGATCCTGATGCAACCCCAAATCACTGACTAGCCCCTTCAACGAGATACCTCCTTAGTTGCTTCAAGAAGAGCCATATATTCTCGCCTTGATAGTTGATAAGGCCATCAGTAGCCTGAAGAGTAGCTTTCGGTGACTCATCGCATTTCCCAATGTAAACGATAACCGGGTCATTGGTTTTCATCACAACATCACCGTGATAATCAAGATCACGGTAGCTCGTGACTGCACCAAAGATCACCTCCATAAATGAGACCAACATCGCTTGTACCTCTCAGGTACCTAAATATCCTTTTAACAGCCTTCCATTGTTCCTTTCCAGGTTGAGTCATAAACCTGCTGACAACACCGATCGCTGAGCCAAATCAGGCTGGTGCAAACCATGGCATACATCAAACCGCCAATCCGCACTAGCATAGGAACTTTTGACATATACTCTTCTCTCTTCAATCGATCGTGAAGCATAAGCAGACAAATGAACATTTGATTCCATAGGAGTATCTATTGGTTTTGCAACAGACATGCCAAACTTGGCCAATATCTTCAGACATAACCCCTTTGAGACAAGAACAATTTTTCTTCGACTTTATCTCTCCGGATCTCCATCCCCAAGATTTTCTTGGTTGCACCCAAATCCTTCATTTCAAATTCAAGACTAAGAAGGTTCTTGATTTTGAACATCGACTTTTTCTTGTCGCAACTATCAAGATGTCATCCACATACTGAGGACAAGATAGATATATGATCCATCTTTCAAAGAGATGTAGTAAACACAATGATCATATGGACTTCTCATTGTAAGTTGTAACCTCTTTGAAGCATGAAATCATCAAACCTTTTATACCCTTCGCCTTGGAGCTTGCTTCAAACCATACAAAGATTTCTTCAACTTGCAAACATAATTTTCCTTTCCAGAACTTGAAAGCCCTCAGCCGTGTCATGTATATCTCTTATCCACCTCACCATGTAGAAGCGGTTTTCACATCCAATTGCTCAAGTTCCAGATCCCGATGTGCCACCATTGCTAGTAACACCACGATTGAAGTGTGTCGACCTTTGGTGAAAATATTTCATCAAAGTCAACCCCTTCCTTTTGATGAATCATCTTGCAACCAAACGTGCCTTATATTTGACCCTTCGCTTTAGTTATTCCTTCCTTTTCTTGAAAATCCATTTACAAGTCACAACCCCTTGTCAAGAGGTGTTTGACAAATTCCCAAGTCCGATTCTTCAATAATGACTCCATTTCATCTCCCATGGTCGCATGCCACCGAGATGCTTCAGACATGTCATCGCTTCCTGTAAGTAGTAGGTTCAAAGAACCTCTACTTCTTGACAACTTGGAGTGCATATCCACCAAATCATCATATCCATATCTCCTGGAGGTATCCCAACATTAGATCTTCTAGGCGCTTTGGCGGCCTAGACTCACGATCAATGTTTGTATGACGCCTCGCTAAGGTCTCGATGGTCGTGGCTTGGATCGGATTCGGTTCATTATCCGGATCAAGATAGTGTTGATTTGAATCCACCGATTGTTGCATATCAGAGACTCCACCTGAAACTCCACCTGCTTCTCAACACTATCGATTCAAGATCGGTTTCGCACTCGTGAGACCTCCCACCGATGAGTTTAACATAGAATTTTCATCAAACACAACGTCCCTACTGAGGATTACTCTGGACTCTGCTGATGACCAAATTCTATATCCCTTCACTCCATCACCATACCCCACAAACACTCCCTTCTTGGCTCTTGGCTCCAACTTCCCTTCACTAACATGATAGTAAGCTGTACTCCCAAAAACCCTTAGAATCGAGTAGTAGTCAAGAGCTTGCCTGACCACATCTCAAATGGTGTCTTGAGATTGATTCCTGTGTGAGGACTCCTGTTGATTAAGTAGCAAGCTGTCTTAACAGCTTCTCCCCAAGATCTCCTTGATAAACCAGCTTGAGAAAGCATACATCTTGCCCTCTCCAGTAGAGTTTGATTCATCCTCTCAGCTACACCATTTTCTCGAGGTGTATTTCTTCTGAGTATGATGTCCGGCAATACCTCAACTGCACAAAATGAATCAAAATCCGCCCAAAGCAGAAATTCGCACCATTATCATGCGAAGCTTCTTGATTTTCTTGCCTAACTCATTCTCCACTAGGGCCTTCCACTGCTTGAAGTTACTGAATGCATCACTTTTGTTCTTCATCATCACCACCCAAGTCATCCTTGAATAGTCATCTATGAATGACACAAAATATCTGTGACCACCCAATGACTCAACTTTTGATGGACCCCAGCAGTCTGAATGGATATAATCAAGTGTTGCCTTTGTATTATGCAACCCTGCTGAGAATTTACTTCTATGCAATTTCCCAAACACACAATGTTCACAAAAGTCCAGATTCTTGACCTTATATCCCCAAGAAAACCTGCTGAAGAAAGAACCTGCATACCCCTTTCACCCATGTGACCTAGTCTCGTGTGCCCATACTGGTCTGCTGAGATCCAGTGAATCTCTTTGAGGATGCAACAAAGAAGCAGGTCTGATGAGATCCTTGTAATATATACAAGGTTCCCCTCTTGATGCCTTTGAGGACTACAACTGAATCTTTGAAGACATTCAGCTGTCCACCTTCACCCTTGAAATTGAACCCCTTGCTGTCCAGTAGACTGAGAGATACCAAATTCTTGGTCATCTGTGGAACATGTCTTACATCCTTCAAAGGTGTCTGATTTTACCATCCTCTCGTCCTTAACTTTACCGAGCCAATTCCCACAACTTTGCAAACCTCTTTGTTGGACATATAGATTTGACCACCATCCATCTCGCTTCATAAGTAGAAAACCACTCCCTATTTGGACAAATATGGTAGGATTCTCCAGAATCAAGTATCCACACATCATTATGGTGTGTAGAATCCTCGCAACTAGAACCGGATCCTCATCAGATTGATTGCTCAAGAGCCAAGGCTCTTGTGCTGAACTGCCTTCCGTTGTTTCTTCTTCCTTGGACAATTGGACTTCCAATGTCCCCGCTCCTTCTGAGAATTACAGACATCAGTAGACTTAGGACCTTTGGACACTGACTTCTTTTTCTTCTTCTTTCCATATCCTTTTCCACTATTGCTGCTAGCTACTAGCCCAGCAGCCTGATTGTCTGTCCCATCAGCCTTGTGTCTAAGCTCCCTGGCATGTAAGGCTGACCTCACATCCTCTAAAGCTACTGTATCCTTCCCAACTATGAAAGACTGTACAAAGGTTTCATATGATGCCGGTAATGACACCAACAGGATTAGGGCTGCATCTTCATCTTCAATTTTAACATCAATATTCCTTAAATCAAGCAATATTGTGTTGGTGGTCCAGATCTTCCTCAAGTGGACTTCCTTCATGCATCTTCAAACTGAACAACCTCTGTTTCAACAACAACTTGTTGGTCAGTGACTTGGTCATATACAGGCTTTCAAGCTTCTTCCACAACTTGGCTGCGGTGTCTTCCTCAGCAACCTCAGTGATAACATCATCAAATAAGCACAACATGATGGTTGAATGTGCTTTCTCTTCCAGACTGACATAATCTGCTGCACTTGTATTTGGTTTGTCGGATAAAGGATTCCACAAACCCTGCTGTTTCAACAGTGCACGCATCTTGATTTGCCACAGACCAAAGCTGTTCCTTCCTGTAAATTTATCGATTTTCACGTTTACTGCTGACATCTTTTCTTGCTAAAGATCACAACTTTATCACAGATCCTAGCACCTTACTGAAGGTCTTGGTGAAGATGAAGTTGATCGTACAGATTGTTTTCTCCAGAACCTTTCTCTAATAACACTTGTTATAAAACGGATGGAGATAACTTCAGATGCAAGAAAGTAAATGTAAGCAATCAAACATAAACAATCAAAGGAGAAAACGAAACAAGAAGAACACATATTTAACGTGGAAAACCCTCGTGGGAGAGAGAAAAAACCACGGGCGTAAAAGAGATATTTTATTATGCCTTTGAATTTTCTGATTTCAACACACCTGACATAACGAGACAACAAGCTGTATTCATAGGCACAAATCCTCAAACCCTAGCCGCAAGGAATCTTTGTCTCGATGCACCATAAATACCCCTACACGTGTCCTCCTTTTAATGACTTTGTATAGTTTGTCACATATACATAATTTGCAGATGTGGGACTGGCCAGATTCAAGTACTCGGCAGACTATCACCCCGATGATAGCTACCTGGCGGCGACAGAGCCTCGATGAGACTCCACCCTACCGATATGCATGTAATTGAATACACTTCTCACCGCCCATCACACAGCTGAGTCTTCAGATTGGTTCCACCCAGATGTGGAGTTCAAGTCACCTTACTGACACATACTATAATAATGAACGATTATCATAATTATGCGTCGACATACTTCTAATGTCAACATGGATTCTTATCATTGTGCATAAAACATAGTTATGTCATATTGAATACATGTAACCCAATACCATAAAAAAATAAAATGGAAAAAGTGTACATAATGAAGTTTCTAAAACAAACAATAAATAGGCTAGCTAGTGCCCATCGAAGGTTTGAAAAAAATGAAAATGAGAGCCATGATATGGGGTTTAAATTGATGAAATACTAAACAAAAAATTAAGGATGTCAATCCGTGGATTCTCTCTGCAATTTATGCATATCCGGACCCTTTGAAGAAGTCTGACTTTTGGAATTAGTGAATGTATGGATCTCCCTTGGCTTGTGACAAGAGACTTCAACGACATATCATATCCGAAAGAGAAAAAGGGTGGGAAATTTCCTTCTTTAAGGCGTATGGATTTTTCGATAATAATGTTAGTAGGAGTGGCCTCATGGATCTCAGTTTTGTGGGTCCTCCCTTCACTTGGAGCAACAAGCGGGAAGGATCACGTCTTATTCAGCAAAGGTTTGATAGATGTTTGTCAAACCCTGATTGGGGAGCCATTTTTGAAGAAGCAAAGGTGGTCCATCTCCCTAAGGTAGTTTCCAACCACAACCCCCTTCTCATTGATTTCTGGCAGTTTAAAAACAATTGTAAGTTACGACATTTTCGTTTTGAGTTTGCCTGGTTCAATCATCCCACTTTCTATAATACTGTTAAAGATAAGTGGGATAGTAATTCTGATTTTGATACTCCTAAATCTCTTTTTAATCTCCGTGAGTGTCTAAATGATTGGAACTCTAATGTTTTGGGAATATTTTTAGTAAGAAACGAAGAATTATGAACAGATTAAAATGTACTGAATTATCTTTTAGTCAATGTTACAATGCCTTTCTTAGTGACCTTCAGAAAAAGCTTTTTGTTGAGTACATTAATATTTTGGAACAAGAAGGGCTTTTGTGGTTTCAGAAATCTAGGCTTGACTGGATTCAATCTGGAGATCGTAACACCAAATTTTTTTCATATATCGGCGGTTAGACGGAGAGCTAGAAATAAAATCCTTGCTCTCAAGAATGATGGTGGCTGCTGGATCCATGATAAATCTGATTTAAAAATTTTGGTTAGGTCCTTCTTTATAAAACTTTTTTCCTTTGATGGCCAAGTTGAGAATTTCCTGGTGCTCGCAACTCCTAAGCTCAATGATAATCAAAGGGTCTTTTTATCTCCCCCTCTCTCTGAGTTAGAGATTATTAAAGCGGTTTTCAATTTCAAACCTAATAAAAGCCCGGGTCCGGATGGCTTTCAAGCCTTGTTTTTTCAAAAAATGTGGCATGTTTTGAAAGATAGAATTACCAAAGATATTAGAGAATGCTTTGTTTCGGGTACTTTGAAGGATTCCATGAATGACACGTTTATAGCGTTGATTCCTAAAGTGGACAATACTGACAGAGTTTCCCAATTTTGGCCCATTTCTTTATGTAATCTTTTTTTTATAAAATACTTACGAAATTCCTGGCCCTGAGAATAAAAGCGGTTATTAGTGATCTTATAAGTCCTCTTCAAAGTGGCTTCATTCCCCAGAGACATTCTAGAGATAATATCTTGATAACCCAGGAAATTATTCATAAAGTTGGGAATTCTAAAGCCAAGAAGGACTATGTTATCTTTAAAATTGACCTTGAGAAGGCGTATGATAAAGATAACTGGCATCTTTTAGAGCACATGCTTTTCTTGTTTAATTTTCCAGAGAACACTATTAAACTTATCATGAATTGTGTTTCTTCTGCTAATTTTTCGGTTCTATGGAATGGGGAAGCTACGGATAAATTTGTGGCTAGCAGGGGTATTCGTCAGGGAGATCCAATTTCTCCTTATTTATTTTCCCTTTACATTGAATTTCTGTCTATGGCGCTGGAGATTGGGGTAAAAAAACAAAAAATGGAAACCTGTGAGGCTTAGTAAGGATGGTCCAGCTATCTCTCATCTCTTTTTTGCAGATGACCTCATTATTTTCACTAGAGCTGATGTGCAGGAAGTAACTAATCTCATAAAAGTTTTGAATCTATATTTCTCTATCTTGGGTCAATCCATCAACAAGGAGAAATCCAAAGTTCTCTTTAGCCCCAAAACGGGTGGTGGGATTGTTAATGACATTGTTGTGATTTGCAACATGTCTAAAACCAATGATCTTGGGAAGTACTTGGGGGTTCCCCTTATCCACAGTAGGTTTTCTAGCCGAAATGTGGAATTAATTTATTGTTAGTCAAGTCCAGAATAAACTTCAAGGATGGAAATCTAGATTTCTTAACATGGCTGGAAGATTAACCTTGATCAAATCTGTCAATTGTGTGATTCCCTCGAATATTATGCAATCGGTTTGGCTCCCCCAGAAGACTTGTGATAAGTTAGATCGGATTAATAGAGATTTTCTATGGGGATCGTTTGAAGAACAAAGGTAAGTACACTTGGTCAACTGGGATTGTGTGTTATAGAACAAACTTTATGGTGGACTTGGAATAAGATGTGCTAGGGAGAATAACATTGCTCTTTTAGCCAAATGCTGGAATAGCATTACGAGAAAGGAAAAAGCCTTTGGGTTAGATTGTTCAGTGATAAATATGTTAAAAATTGTTACTTTTTCAACTTACTACGAAAGTGAATGACTCCTTCATCTGGAAGGGTATTTTGAGAAGTTTTCACAGCGTGAGTGATGGCTTTGTTTGGAAGATTGGCAATGGAAAGGATGTTTCTCTATAGGATGATGTGTGGCTGAATGGGTTGCCGCCAAGAGATCTTATTGACAGTGAAGTGGACTTGATGGATCAAAATCTTACGGTGGAGAGCATAATTTCTACGGATAGAACCTGGTGTTTTGAGAAGCTTCATACTACTATCCCGAGACATGTTATTGAATCCATAAGAGGTCTTCCTCTCAGTTTGGAGCCTATGGTTAAGGATCGCCGTTATTGGAACATTACTAGTAACGGAAAATACTCCACTAAATCCGGGGTCCGGTTTCTTAGAAATGGGAAACATGACGAGTCCAATGAATTTAATTGGAAGGCTGTTTGGAAATGCATGATTCCCCAAAAACTCAAAATGTTTATCTGGCTTGTCATCCATGGCAAGATTCTTACGAATGAAGCTAGATTTATCAGGAAATTAGCTTCGTCTAATTCGTGTGAAAGATGCAACCTTAATGTTGAGAGTATATCTCATTGCCTTGCCGAATGTCCCTTTGCTAAAAGGGTCTGGAAATGTAACCCTCTTAGGAGATTCTTTACTCAACAACACTTTGGTTCGGTGGACTGGATTATTTTGAATTTGCAGGATCATGGTCATGTGGCTGACTCTTTTTACAAGGGCCCCTCTAATGCCCTCTTCTCCATAGCCCTTTGGGGTGTATGGAAAGATAGAAATAATGCCATTTTTAACAGAAGTCATACTAATCATGTTTCAGTCTGTAAACAAGTTGTTTTTCTGGCTAATGAATATGTTATTAATTCACAAAATTCTTCTACAGCTCTTTCCAACAAGACCATTAAATGGGTCGGTTATGTGCCCCCCCCCGGGTTGGATCAAGCTTAATACGGATGCCATCTGCTCTGTGTCTTATGGGCATTCAGCTTTGGGTGGTGTTGCTAGGGACCATTAGGGTAAGTGGTTATATGGTTTTTATGGAAATTCTAATACCTCTCAATTTTTTTGTGCAGAGCTTAAAGCTATTCGGGAAGGTCTTAAATTGGCTTGGGAGAAGGGACACAGGAATGTCATCATTGAATCAGATTCTCTGTCAACAGTCAAAAACATTTCACAAGAGGAAGAATGGGACGCGAGAGAAGGCCTTCTCATTGAACACTGTAGAAGGTTTCTGAAGAGGGACTAGAGATGCATTATCCAGCATATCCTTAGAGAAGGAAACCGTGTTGCAGACCGTCTTGCCGGTTTAGGCATGCCATTGAAGATAATCTCATCATTTTGAATGATCCCCTTGATTGTACTGTTACTATTTTATCAGAAGATATTAGAGGTGTTCTTTTGCCTAGACTATAGTTTTTCCTTTTGGGGGCTTTAACCCCTCGTTTTGTACCCAAAAAAAAAAGTTTATACATTTTCAAGACCTAACTCAATGTGGAATCATTCCCATTTCGTTTGAGATCGGGTAGTTGTAATAATGAGCCTCAGCTCAGCTCATAAGCTCTGTTCATTTCAAGTTCAGAATATCCTTTGGTACAAGATAATATCTAACATTAGATTCTTGTGCTTTGTTTGATTGCCACCTATGTAATAGTCTGCTGAGTTGGTTAATTAGCATTTTGGCTATATATGGGAATTAATCTTAAAGGCCTGGCGCTCAAACACACTGATTTTGTTGCACTACCTTTTCGAGAACGATCGAGCCATTTAATTAATAGTGAATTTGCATTTATTTGTTTAAGAACATACTTCCTCTGTCCAATAAAAAATGTCAAAAAAATAACTTTCTCATAAAAAAATGTTCGTTTAGAAAATCAATATATCGTTTATTTTTGTTTTTCTAAACGTACATCTATCATTACATTTATTGTTTGTATACATTTCATATGCAAAACAAGATTTTTTTTTGATATAGGGTATATACAAACTTAAAAAATAACATATTAATCACTTTATTAATATTACGAAAAACAAAAAGTCAAACACTTTTCATAGGACTGAAAGAGTAAATTTTATTTTTGGTTGTCATATGGATGCCCTTTATTAATTTCCTTGCACATAAACCAATCAAATGGTCAATTCCTTGTTCACTAAATAGAGACCCTATGCATTAGGATCCACTATAAGTAGGTCACAAATCTTGTTAATTAACATGCATCAATTTTATATATAGCATCTTGTGATCATTCAAACTTCCTCATGGGCCTTGTATTTACACTCTGTGCTACCCTTTTCATTCTTGTTTTTGTACTCAAAATCACAAGAAGAAACAAATCAAGAATCAACCTCCCACCAGGACCATACAAGCTTCCTATTTTAGGAAATTTGTATCAACTTTATGGTGGTTTGCCACATCACATCCTCTTTGACCTAGCCAAAACATATGGCCCTTTGATGCACCTACAATTTGGTGAAGTTTCAACGATCGTTGTCTCGTCGCCGAAAATCGCGAAAGAGATTTTCAAAACGCACGATATTAATTTTTCTCAAAGGCCTTCTAATTTCATTTTCAATAAGTTGGTGTCTTATGATTTCTGTGATATCCTCTTTGCACCTTATGGGGATTATTGGAGAGAAGTCCGTAAGCTTGCAACCGTGAAACTGCTAAACCCTAAAAGGGTTCAATCGTTTCGAGGGATCAGAGAAGAAGAGGTGATGAATTCGATAAGATCAATATTTCTGCTTAAAGGGTCATGTGTGAATCTTAGTACAATTATCTTTTCCTTAACTTTCGCAATTACCGGAAGGGCTGCTTTTGGTAAAAAGAATGAAGATCAAGATAAATACATACAACTTCTTGATGAATTCCTTGCTTTTGGGTCTGGGTTTCAAATAAGTGATCTGTATCCTTCTGTGGAGCTATTACAAAAAATCACAGGAATGAAACGGAAATTGGAGTCATCGCGTGAAGAAATGGATAAAATTCTTGTAAATATATTGAAAGAGCATAGAGAAAAAGTGAAAGAACTTGAAGGAGTGGATGAAAAGAAAGAAGATTTGGTGGACGTTCTTCTAAATATTCAGAAAACTGGTGATTTTGGAGTACCATTAACAGACAACAACCTTAAAGGGATTCTGTTTGTAAGTATTTTCTCATTTTTTTTTTTCTTTCTAAAGTGATAAAAGAAAATGTTGCGTTATTCGTTATGTCAGAACTGTAGGGTCGGTGATAAATTCTTATCATATAACGGCAATTTTTATGCATTCAAACAACTATACTAAATGCCAACACATAAACAGTTAAAGGGGGGACATGCAGAATTTTTTTTTTTTTTTTGGGGAGACATGCAGATTTAAAAGCTTGTTTCTTTATATAACTTTTAAACAATATTCCGTCAAAGATTGTATTTCCTGTATTGTCAATCAATGTATGTGTCGTACGATGATCAATAACTTATAAAAATATATACAATAACATATATAATATACAGTAAATATTATTCTCCAAACAAACAATATTATACATACTCTTGCATACAATGGCCAATTAATAAACCATATCGTTTCAGGATGTTTTCAACGGAGGAAGTGATACATCATCAACAACCGTAGAGTGGGCTATGTCGGAAACAATTCGACACGCGCCAATAATCAAAAGAGCACAACATGAAGTAAGAAATATATATAGTAGTAAAGGAAATGTGGATGAATCAAGATTAGACGAACTCAAATATCTGAAAGCAATTGTGAAAGAAACGTTGAGGCTACACCCCAGTGGTCCATTGCTAGTGCCAAGGGAATGTAGAGAGCAATGCAAGATCAACGGATACGATATACCCGCAAAGGCCCGAGTAATGATCAATGCTTGGGCGATTGGGAGAGATCCTGACTACTGGAAGGACCCTGAGAGATTCAATCCTGAGAGGTTTCTTGATTCTGACATCGAATATAAAGGAACTAATTTTGCATATATTCCTTTTGGTGCTGGAAGAAGAATGTGCCCTGGAATATCTTTTGCTGAACCGAATATCATGTTACCACTGGCACAACTTTTGTTCCATTTTGATTGGAAACTCCCTGGAGAGATGAATCCTGAAGAATTAGATATGGAAGAAGGTATTGGGTTAGTAACACGGCGAAAAAATGAACTTATGGTTATTCCTCTTCTCTACTCTGGTTCATTTCTGGAAGAAAAATGATAGGGTCACCACTTTGTGTCATTACACAATTATAAACCTTATAGACCATTGATTAGTTTGGGAGACTTATGCAATCAATCAGTTCTACCATGATCAATGATCAATAAGTATATAATGGTATAATGTTATGTATGGATCAAGCACAAGGTTGTGATTTCAATGATGATTTTTATTATGTATAATAATGTGTGAGTGTTTTTTAAATTGTAATTTTTTATGTGTGTGATGAATAAAGATGTATGCTATGGTTCATTTGGAGTAATAATTAAATAAATTCCAGCTTCTTTCTGGGAGATGTGTAGGCAACAAGAATATGAATAAGAATGTATATATATTGTGTATATGGTGATTCAAATTTTTCATCAAGTGGTGTTATACTTGTCAATATGCAAATTGGTACTAAGACTTTATTAAGTATCATAGTATTTACAAAAGCATCATAAGTGGTTGAAGAGAATCTCAAGTTTCTAAGAAACAAATAATCAAACTCTTTACTTTGGAGTTGGTTATAAGGTAGTTGAGTTTGTTACAAGTGGTTTCTAGAGTATGTAACAACTCACTATACACCTATATATACCGTATAGGAGTATAGGAGCTAAATTATTCGATTAATTAGAGAAATAGAACACAATGCTTCTGCAATTCTCAATTTTCAGAATGTTCGTCATTGTTGAATGTTTTCCCCTCATTACGGAGGTTTCTTCTCCCCATTGTTGATGTTCTTTGTAATTCTTGAGTTTCTTATTCGTTTTTTTTTACTTTCAATTCAAAGAATTCCACATGTGATCAGTTTCTAGGATTAACAAATAAGGGAACTGTCTATCTACTTCCATAAATGGAAGGAATGGATTCCGTATCTGTGATAACACAGACTACTCACTCAATCCAGTACAATGCCAAGATGGGGTTATTCAGATCACAGACTCAGTGTAATCCTTAACCGTCAAGTCAAACCTCATAATCGATTCAAGCGGTTGGATCGTGATCACCTCAGATTAAGATATATCCATAAATATGATCATCGATTGACTCGATAAGACTTTTCGATTACTTAAATTATATCGTGAACTCTAATCAAATTGGTCCAAATTTCTATATGATATATCTATCATATATAAATGCCCCACTATGTTCTCTTAACCGAAAGTCCGGATAAGACAATCACACCTATTGTGTTCAGGCGCATTAATAGTACGTTAAAGGAGAGACCCGATACTCTCGATTAACTTCACTACGGGCTAATTGTATTTTAAGTACATCTTCACTAACTCAATCCTCCCGTGTATATCCCATACACTGAGTTAAGTGATTACATAAACGATATACTTTAGGGTTTTCTGTAGTGTAAATACTATTATCACATCGGTGAATATGAGAATAATAAATATGAATAATAATATCATTTCATTTATTAAATAAAACAATCACAAAATTGTCTTTCGGGCATCATACCTAACAAAAACTGCAGCATCTATTCTGCAGAGTGATCAATTCCAATTCAAATTAGATTCGATCACACGTTTTGAAAACATCTATTCTACGAATTCATGAGCTTTAGGGGCTGTTTGTTTACCGCATTAAGTACTTATTCTGAAAACATTAAGTGATGGTTATATTTAGGAATGTTTGATAACAATTTTAAACATCACTGAATAGATTAAGCACCTCTGAATTGTACACTGTAAAAATTCAGCGCATGATGTCTCGCTTAGAGTGACCCCAATGGTATTTTTTTTCCACCCCCAAAATATAGTATAGGGAGAATGTCAGACATTGATGGCTACAATAACACTCTATTTACTTCTTTATCCCGAAAAAAATTAAGCTTCCCTTCATATTTGAAGTGTCTGCTAAATGAATAGTAAAGACTTCTCGTTCAACTTTATGTCACATCAAAGCTTATTTCCTAATAAAAAAACATTTTTTCATTTATTCTTGAACTAATAATAATAATAATTGGAGGTTGTTTATTGGGGGTTGTATAGAGGTTGATTATTGGAGTGAATTTTTTTTTAGGTGATGATAAAGTGTAACTGAAATGGAAAACGATGTGTTTAGAGTGTGAGATTGAGGGCAACCATTGGGGTCACTCTTATATCTGAAAATACTAACCACCACATCTCCTGATTTATCGCACATACATGTACCATCTTTATCCTCTTTTTTTCTTTTTTGTTTTAAGGGACTTCATCCCTATTTTCAAACCCGTCGATCATCTCATACATCGTTATAATAATATATAAACATTATATAAAAATAAAATATGTAAAAACAGAGTATACCTAAATAATATAATATCTTTTCCTACGGAAAAATGTATCAAATTAATTTCGTCGATTTATATGGAAAATGTTTGCTTGTGTTCTAATTGCCTTCATTATTCTGAAGGGGACAAATTTTCAAGTGTTCACGTTAAAATGTGGAAGAAATATTGAAATAAATATCAAAAGTTATAAGACAAACCTAACGTATTTATCTTTTTTGTGAAATATTTAAAAAAATTCTTAAGTGCTTTCTTTTTAATTGTTTAATTTGTTATGAAATGTTATCTGCATTACAACTACATACATATTTCCTCAAAGTAAACAAAAAAAAAAAAAAAAAAAAAATAAATAATATATATATATATATATATATATATATATATATATATATATATATATATATATATATATATATATATATATATATATATATATATATATATATATAATTGACATAAAGTCTAAAATTTTCAAAGCAGAGATAATGTTGATGTATGGCATTGTGGGTTTAAAAACCCACTCTAAGTCGTTGTCTTTAGTGCTCGAAAGTGACCACATTGGAAAGCCCAAGGCTATTACATGTGGCCCGGAGATGCGTTTTGAGATAGCAGATCATCGTTTAGTCATTTGGAGAGGCCAAGATCTCGTGACAAACGCAAACAAGCCCTCATCTTCAATTAACTGTTTATCCAAGCAGTTGGTTCTAAATCTGATGTTGGGCTTATCAGCAGTGCAGATCCAGCCCAACTTTCAGAAGAAGATGTGAAGAAGAATCTTTTGGAAGCAGAAAAAAATAAAATTAAATTTGGGATTGCGTGCACCGCAAGCAAGCACTGTGTATAAATATACTTTTTTGACTGTTTAGTCTTTCAGTCATTGCATGGAAGAAATCTGTGTAAGTTATAATTTGTGGCTTATTATCTGTTTATTCACAACGTTGTTAAATTTAATAACTGTTTTAAATGGGTTCACGTATATTCGATGTGGACGAATATCCCACGAATTGGGAAGGGTTAAGAGCGATGTGCGTAGATCTTTGGATTTCGTCACAATTGGCACACTTAAGGACCTGTCAAGAGACAGGGGAGAAATTTGTCTGCCAAGGCCATTTGTTCATGGATCAGAGGAATCCGTTTCTGTTAATGCAAAGGTTGGCTAAATTTCGTGCTGTTAACCGCAGGTTTAACAGGCAGAAGTGTAAGTATTTTATTAAGAAGCAGAAAGCAGAGGTAGATGTTCAAAGTTTGAGTTATGTCAACATCAAACAGGAAAATGAGGGAGTATCTAGCAAGCACCAGGAGGAATGCGTATGCAAGTTTAAAGAGGAATCTGTTTGGAACAGCTCCTAGATATTCTTATAGGCCTCCATCTAGGAGGCCACCTGTTTTTTATAAAAAAAACCTTTTTTAGGCAGAAAAGACTTTCTGAGAGGAGATTGTTAACAATTCATGACAAACTTACAATTGAAAACACAGGTGAATGTAAGCTCTTGAATAATATAAGTCAAGGGACTAGTTCTGATCAGAGGCTTGATCATGATATTAATTTGTATGGAACATTACGGTTTATCAAAATTTGTCAAATAATAACCAGCAAACGAACGATAGAAAAATAAAGTCATAAAAAAAATGTCAAATCAAGTGAATTTCAACGCATTTGTGATCATAGATACAAAAGTTCATATATTGATAGAATCCTCACGTTGAACTGCTACATATATATATATAAACAATGATATCTGCATCCAATGATATTATATATAAACAATGATATCGTGATATCGTGAATGACAATGATATCGGACGCGAAATGAAGGAAATTAAACCGTTATATTTCAGTATAATATAATTCACAATCTCTCTTTCTCCTTTTGTTCCCGTCACGTTTAATCCAAATTAACACCTCAACTAGATTTCACAATCTCTTATTCCCTTCTCTTTTTTTTTCATCTTTTTTTTCAACCCTGTTTGCTTCAATCCAAACAAAGCCAAGTCCATCAATATTACCAACAAATTCTTGCATTTATAAATGGGATGCTTTGCGGGACATTGCAGAATTAAGTCGATTATTAATTCACCTATGGTAACCAGGAATCAGCCGACTTTTGCCAGGCCGCAGGGAAGGAGTGATCTATGCTTCTTACCACGTGTAGGATAAACCAATTCATTGGTAACAGCTATGCACCGTGTAATCCTCTATAAATTAATATAGAGCAACAAATCTTCAAAATTTATATTATTTTTATTTATTATTTTTATTTATTTTAAAATTTTACATATCTCTTTGTTTTTGTTTTTTTTTTTTTTTGAAAGTTCTTTTTGGTTTTTTGTGGATGAATTTTACATACATAATCTACCGCAAAGATTTCTTTTTACGGTTTGGTGACAAGACACGGGTCCGATAAACACGCTACCCGAAAATAGGATTTCACGGGGAGAGCAATGGAAACTCAATCCATTCCTTTATTCTGATCGATTCTAACTCTAGACGCCTCACATCGCTTCCCTTCCTTCCACTTTGTGTAAGCCGTCGACCGTCTCTTCCTTTCCAAATTGAGCCACCACAAGCAGCTTTCCTCCCTTACAGATCGTGAGATTGAGACTCTTCTTCCATTCTTCATTTCCAGTTTTCGGAATTCAGATGAGAATGTTTTCACAGTTGAGTTTTTGAAGACAGGATGATTTGGAAGCTTAAGATTGCCTATGCAGCAGATCCATGGCTGAGAAAGTCGATCGGTCATCTAGGTATGGCCTAAACCTATCTCGAAGAGATAGCCAAAATCGAGAATTTTTGCTAAAAATTTGAGGATTTTTTTTTCAATCGATTCGAGAAGAAGCACATCTCTGACTACTCACGCGCATTCAATTCAAGTATCCAATCCTTTTATTTATACATGCATGCGTGTTCATGTTTCTGTTTTTCTTTTCATTCTCTTGCATTTTGTTGAGAATTTCATTTGGATAATAAAAGTTTTAGAGCAGGACCTGGACTTTGCACATGAGCTGCTTGTTCTTGTTATTTCATGAGCTTAGTTTCTTAATATACCTTTTATTTTAGGAGATTGTTATGTTTTTGAGGAACAGGCTGGCTCTTTGCATCCCGGGTCACCTACAGGCTGAGTTCTACATTTACAGCGATCTAGCTTGTGTCTACGAATCGGTAAGCTCTTCTTAAAATTTAGCTCCAATGCATTTTTGATGGGATCGTAAATGGTTGATATTTCATTGCATTTTCGAGATGATTTTTTCCAGAGATATCTTGCTTTTATGATGTGTTTGATGTTGTTTTGTAGATTTGATAAAGATAAGTTTTGGAGGATTGTTTGTACTACATGTGGAACAAAAGTGAAGAATTGATGATAAGAGAAATAAATGCAGAATGAATAATGGATAATGGTATGATCATACCATTATCAAAATTGCTGACTACCAGCAAAGTGTGCTAAAAGATGAATTTTGCAAGACTAATTTCCTATTGGTTAATAATTAAAGACTCCTTATTTCCTATTGGTGGAATTTAATTTGACTATTCAATTATTGTTTTTTTATATATTTAATTTAGGAATCTAAATAAGAGGAAATATAAATAAATAAGAAAAAAAGTGCCGTGGCCACTGGACATATTCATTCAGCATATAATCAAATTTTTAGTTAGGTTTTGGAGACTACGGCTGAGACTTTTCTGCTACCATTGTTTCGCTAGCCTTTTCTTTTCATATTTTTTTTTTTGTGAATTTAACATGATATTTTGGATCAATCAATTTTTATGGTGAGTTCTTAATTTATTTTCTTTCTGGCTAATTTATTATTGAAGCTTCGATTGATGCAACTGTGAGATCGAATTAGGTCTTATTCCTCGTTTATTTGTTGGTATTTATTCATCTTTTGATTTGATTGTCTCTACCGTTAATGGTTAGGTTGGTTGTTTTCGCGAGATAAGTAATTTAATCATTGAATCGTCTGCTAGTTGGAATAGCAAATCTGTAATCGTTTGTGATTTTCGTAAAAGTAGCACATGATATGAGTTTTTCGGTTCGCAGCTGGGAAAATCCGCTATCATAAAGATGAATAATCTGAATTAAAATTAACCCGCATGTGCGTTAATATTCAGAATTCGGGTCTCTCAAATTATAGTGCTGCCGGAACACCAAACTCCTATGACCGTGTCGAAGGGTGTCTTTCGGTTAGATGGTAATTAGTGACCGTGTCCTGATTACCAAAATTAGGAGAGATTGGTTACTTGGCGCGTGTCGGTAACTATAACTTGACTTATCAATGAATTAACGAGTCATCCGTGCATTAGTGATCGATTGAGTAAATCGAGGTGGATATAATGAATTTAATGGAATATTTCTTTTACTTATTTTCATCGTTTTTAGTTTTTATTAGTTATTAGTTTATAATACCAAAATCCTATCTTTTGTCGATTTTAAGAGAAATAAATCCACCGTTCCCTGTGGAGACGATCCTGCTCACCCTATACTCGTTACAGGAAGTAGGTAAATTTATCTTTGGTGGTTTGACACCCATCAAATTTTGGCGCCGTTTCCGGGGAGCGGTTTCTAAGTGATTTATTTCTTTTGAAATTCTGTATATAGTTTTGTTTTGTTTTGTTTTTTGTTTCCCTTATTTGCAAGCATGTCAGGTTACAACTACACAAGTCCTATGGTAAATCAAGATCAGTATGGTAACCGGGTGAACGATTCATATGAGGAGGGATATTATCCTAGTGGGCCAAACCATCGGGATTGGGGCTGCACTTCCTTCCCACAAGAGTACAATCCAAGATGGAATGACCAATGCAATTTCAATTATTGTGTTTCACGCATTTCTCATGATCGGTCTACTTTCCGGCGGCCGCTAGTGAACAAGGATTGCCAATTTCAAATTCAGTATACCGTTAAAGAACTTATGAAGACCTTTTCTACCACTATTGCAAAGATAATCCAAATTGAAATGATACCTCTTCAAAAGTTGGTACAAGAGGCTTCACAGTTCAAAGAAGAGCATCTTGTTTGGGTTCAGAAAATGCAAAGACAAATTGGCGAGCTGAAAACTGCAGTGGATCGGCTTAAAGAACAATAGTTAAAAACATCATCTCCTCCTATATGGTATGACGATGAAGACGACTGTCCTAAGATTGATCCGACACCAAAGATTAATAACAATGATGATCAAGAAAAAGATGAAGAAATTCTCCTGGGGTTGGAGAAATTAGTGGATGATGTCTCAATCAAGAAGAAAGTTGCCCGGAGGTAATCACGCTGAGGAGCCATTGGTGCCTATAATTTTTGACGAATCGTAGACATGCAAGCAAGCGAGAAAGAAGTAGTCTTCCCCTTGACCACTACATAATTAATTTGGAAGTGGAGGCCCCTAATCCGGTTAAGATTTTCTTGGGAAGATACTTCACAAAAGTGCCTAGAGCCAAGGCACGACCAATTCTACCAGCTGATGGAAAAATGGATGGCTCGTATTCTGAATATTCATTGAAGAACCATGCAAGAAAAACTATTCCATTTGACAATGGATAGTCTAGGTACCAATGTCTAGCCAAAGACATTAAAGAAAGGCGCTTATTGGGAGGCAACCCAATGTTTAAAATGTTTATTCATTACTTTTCTTTATTATTGGAGACAATTGATAAGTGGTTTGAAGGGTTATGGTCTTGCAAAGTTCAAATTTGTTAAATAATGCAGTCAGCCTGATAAATGGTGAAACGGTATGATCATACCATTCAAAGCGATTTAGTGGCGTAAAATTTATATTCAAATCAGTTTTGGTTTGAGTGAAACAGTATGATCATAGCGTTCGGCAGTTTGGTCTCTGGGAATCAAATTTTTGGGGCAGCTTCTACATCTAATTTGTGTCTGATTTTTCATGAGTGAATATATTATTGGAGGCTTCCTAATCTTCAGAAAGAGTATAGACCAAACACAAACTTGTTGCATACAGATGGAGAAAGTGATTTATGTCTCGATTACAATGGATGGAGTACCACATCCCACCACAGTTTCAGGGAAGTCCTTTTCTACTTACTACTCTTAATGCATGCATATTAGTTATTTCATTAGCATTATACATAAAGCATATTAGTTGAGTCTCATTTCATTTTCTTTCCATATTTGGTCATACATTGGGGACAATGCATGTTTCAAGTGTGGGGGAGATGGTGTATTTATCATTCATGTTTATCATTTTTAGACTACATCATACATTACTATTTGCATTCAAAAAACAAAAAAAAAACAAAAAAGAAAGGAAAAAAAACACATAACATGTTAAAATTTTAGCGTTGCATTTTAGAACTTCATAGCACCAAGAATGCACATTCTAGACATTTTACCAACCTTTTTAGTTCTATCTTGCGTGAATTAATAGGAATCAAACAGTGAGTAATCGATGTAATCACACACTTTTGTTGATGCGCACTTACATTATGATGTTTGTTTATGAGTTTTGGTAGTAAAATCTTTGAACCTTAACGAAAACCACTTAAAAGTGAGGTTTACTTGGCCAAAGAGCGCACTCGCTCATATTTTCCTTTGAGTGGTATTCACACATTCCAATGTCATTCTAGAATTTGCATTGACATACATTTCGAGACCACATTTTCAGGTTCAGTGCACTTAAATGATTGAGGCACCCAGGATTCAACCCCTTCGAGACCCACTTTTGTTAGCCAACCTGATATTTATCCCCTAGTGAGCCCTTCTAGCCTGCCTGACCTCTTCTTTGATTAAACTCCAGAAAATAAACCAATGGCCTTTTTCTTACGATATCCCTTCTCTTGTTGACCCTATTGTCAGGAGATTGTATGAATAGTTGCATGATATTTTGAGGAAAATTTACCAAGAAGTGAATATTGAAAATTGCTCAAATTGCCTGACTGTGATGTGTATTGCCAGATAAAACGAAAAAATGCAGGAAAAAAAAGGAAAAAGAAAAGAAAGAAACGAAAAAAGGATTACAGTGAATGAGTGTTTAGTATATTGAAGAAGTAGCTTGTTTCCGCGCATTTTTTGCAACTTTTTTGGAAAATATTGTTTGCACTTCTATTCTGAGTTATGAGATGTAATGTTTTGGAGTCATGTTGTGCGTTCAGTTGGGGGAAATTATTGTGTGGTGTCTCCACACGGTGTGGAGACACCGTGTGGCACTTTCCAGACCACACAGTTTTATTCTGTATTTAAACTGTATGGTTCTGATCGTTTCACTCGTCACTTCATCTCAAATTCCCTCACCACACAATAACTTCCCTTCAGTTGGGAACATTTTTGGTGACTGAGTGATAATTGGTGTGGTTATTCATTCTTTCTCCTTGACAATTTAGCCCATTTTCCCTTTTCCCTACCTTATTTTCTGTCCCTAGCCCCGTTACAACCATGTGAAAGACCTCATGATTTGTGTATTGGATTTGGATGCATAGTGGTAGAGATTTGATTGATATGCAAACATATGGTAATGCTTGGATGTGTGTTGATTTTGAGGGTGTGTGAATAGTCCCTATGCATTTATCATATTGAGCGATACCAGTGAGGACATGTTGGGGTATGTTTATTTTGCCACTTGAACATTTGTGAATCAATGTGATAATGTGAGTTGTATGAACTCTAGTGTGTGATATATATTGTTTGATCACCATTTGACTTGAATTATGACACGTGAGATACATAATAAGGTTGGACGTGCGTCATTTTTGGATATTGTTGGTGCTTTGAAGACATGTTAGGATCATGCATCATGCATTTTGTATTTCACGGTCTAGTTGAGAGTAGTGGGATGCTTGGGGACAAGCATCATTCAAGTGTGGGGGAGTTTGATGGGATCGTAAATGGTTGATATTTCATTGCATTTTCGAGATGATTTTCCATAGAGATATGCGCTTTTATGATGTGTTTGATGTTGTTTTGTAGATTTGATAAAGATAAGTTTTGGAGGATTGTTTGTACTACATGTGGAACAAAAGTGAAGAATTTATGATAAGGGAAATAAATGCAGAAGGAAAAATGGATAATGGTATGATTATACCATTATCAAAATTGCTGACTGCCGGCCAAGTGTGCTAAAAGAGGAATTTTGCAAGGCTAATTTCCTATTGGTTAATAATTAAAGACTCCTTATTTCCTATTGGTGGAATTTAATTTGACTATTCAATTATTGTTTTTTTATATATTTAATTTAGGAATCTAAATAAGAGGAAATATAAATAAATAAGAAAAAAAGTGTCGTGGGCACCGGACATATTCATTCAGCATATAATCAAATTTTTAGTTTGGTTTTGGAGACTACGGCTGAGACTTTTCTGCTACCATTGTTTCGCTAGCCTTTTCTTTTCATTTTTTTTTTTTTTTGTAATTTAACATGATATTTTGGATCAATCAATTTTTATGATGAGTTCTTAATTTATTTTCTTTCCGGTTAATTTATTATTGAAGCTTCGATTGATGCAACTGTGAGATCGAATTGGGTCTTATTCCTCGTTTATTTGTTGGTATTTATTCATCTTTTGATTTGATTGTCTCTACAGTTAATGGTTAGGTTGGTTATTTTCGCGAGATAAGTAATTTAATCATTGAATCGTCTGCTAGTTGGAATAGCAAATCCGTAATCGTTTGTGATTTTCGTAAAAGTAGCACATGATATGAGTTTTTCGGTTTGGGAAAATCCGCTATCATAAAGATGAATAATCTGAATTAAAATTAACCCGCATGTGCGTTAATATTCAGAATTCGGGTCTCTCAGATTATAGTGCTGCCGGAACACCAAACTCCTATGAGCGTGTCTAGGGGTGTCTTTCGGTTAGATGGTAATTAGTGACCGTGTCCTGATTACCAAAATTAGGAGAGATTGGTTCTTGCGGCGTGTCGATGAATTATAACCATTTATCAATGAATTAACGAGTCATCTGTGCATTAGTGATCAGTTGAGTAAATCGAGGTGGATATAATGAATTTAACTGGAATCTTTCTTTTACTTATTTTCATCGTTTTTAATTTTTATTAGTTATTAGTTTATAATACCAAAATCCTATCTTTTGTCGATTTTAAGAGAAATAAATCCACCGTTCCCTGTGGAGACGATCCTGCTCACCCTATACTCGTTATAGGAAATTGAATAGTCAAATTGAATTCCCCCAATAGGAAATAAGGAGTCTTTAATTATTAACCAATAGGAAATTAGCCTTGCAAAATTCCTCTTTTAGCACACTTTGCCGGCAGTCAGCAATTTTGATAATGGTATGATCATACCATTATCCATTTTTCCTTCTGCATTTATTTCTCTTATCATCAATTCTTCACTTTTGTTCAACATGTAGTACAAACAATCCTCCAAAACTTATCTTTATCAAATCTACAAAACAACATCAAACACATCATAAAAGTCAAGATATCTCTATGGAAAATCATCTCGAAAATGCAATGAAATATCAACCATTTACGATCCCATCCCATCAATTTACTTGTATAATCTCTCAGCTGGAATATGATTTGTAGAATTAATATCAGACTAGTGCCTCCAGTTTTATGTGAGTGTCAAGAAATCTGCTAGAGTTTAGCTGTATTTTAAAACAATTCATAAAATAAGTTGAAATACCACTGTAGCCTAATCGGTCTTACGTGTAATGGAAGAGGTGAAGTTTGTTGTTTCCTCTTTTCATTGTATTTGCTTTATGTACCTAATATGTGGCTCCTTATTCCGATGTGCTATAATGGTTTGTTTCAGCAATGCTGATATTAATGCTGATATTAGTAATAAAAACAGAGAAAGAGGTTTTTTGGCTTGCTTGAAATTTCTTATTAATGAAACTTTACTTGTCGTTTAAGTGCAGGCTAATGACACTGGATTAGCTTCATATGTTGCTGGTCGAATTGATCGTTTACTCAGTTGCAAGGTAGAATGCTAGATTTCCTTTGGCTTAAAACTAACGTTTTTCAAGTAAGATCTGTGGAATTTCTTTCACCTATTGCCTTTTGTACTGTATTCTTGAACCATATTTTTGTAGTCCTATTTAATTGAAGCACTTGCAATATTAAAGGCCTAGAACACACAACTGAGGCACCGACATGAGTCTAAGTGGGCCTGTCGGTCAGGTGTACGCTATTGTTGTGGGCAATGATCTACGCTTCACTAGTGTACATGTAATCCTCGATGCATGTTCCTTTGACTTTAATATGGCCTTAATATATATATGGTCTTCAAGGAACTAGTTAATGCATGAGATGAGACTGCAACTTTGTTATATTGGTTGTACAGATTTTGCATCTTGTATATGACAAAGATATAATAGAGGATAAGGAAATTCTAAATTGGGCGAGAAGGATATATGTTCTGGTCACTTTGGATTTGCCAAGCTGGTTAAACATTTGAGGACTAGTGAGCTTTATGTTGTGAAGTATATTGAAAGCGGCCTAAAGGTTTTGCCTTTTCTTTGTTTAAAGTTTTGGTTTAATAGAGTTATGGATCTGTCCTATGTTTAAGTTCAGGTCCACAGTCTAAGATCTGTCTATCTGCATATATGGTCGCTGTTGTGGGCAGGGCTCGGTATTGTAGGAGCTGTTATATATGTTGCTCTGACAAGAGGTCAGTGTCCATTTATTTCTTACTTGTGGTTAATATCGTTTAGTTTGCTCTGTTTCATTAAGCTTAATGCAATGGAAGAATGTTTTCTGCAATTTTGATTGTCTCTAAATTAGTGGTATATATGAATTTGTGCAGGTGTATGACATTGGACCTCGTGCACTTGCCATCTCTTTACCATTTGCATGTGTTTTGGGCTTCGTTTCAACGATAATTGCATTGTCTATAGGTAAGCTCTATTGGTTGCTCTAGTGTTCACTTTGTATTTGAAGATCACCGTTAACCAATCTTTTATTCACCCCACTTGTTGCACTTTTTTTCCTTCCGTTTTTTAATTGCTTGTTTCTGTTATAAAATATGTTTGTAATGGAACTGGCCTTTAAAGTGGACTCAAATAACTTGCTTTACAGTCTTTTCTTCTGGTGTAAAATATTTGCTTTTTTCTCGCGTAACCACGGGCATTTTCTTAATGGCAACACTTGAACATTGTAATCCGGGTCAAACTGTTTATCTTCTCATCCCCATACACACAGAAAAAACATGCATTTGAGGTAAGTACAATGTACTCAATAAAAGAGAGAAGCTATGATTTAATTTAAGATTTATAAAATAAGATTCATAATTATTTAACTATCTTTATATGACCGACTCAGTCTAGGGTTCACTTCATGTCCATCAAATGTCATGACTATACGTTTCTAACTTAATTTATCTATGTTACATCCGCATTCAAGGGCGCTACGTGTTGGAAAGGTGTCCTAAACCCAATCGGGTTGGACCGGATCCGACCGGGTCGGGTCGGGTCGTTTATAGTCTATTTAGTTCATGTAATAACTTTATTATGATTAAAAGCACTTATGTTATTATATATATTGTTTATCTTCATATTATTTGTTGTATATAAATAGTAACGTCCCTAGTGTCAAACTGTGATTGAGAAACCATTATAGTGATTATGGTTGATGAGATCTCTAATCACTCTAACAAGTTTGGTACTTAAATGTCTCTAGTCTTATGTACTGTCAAATGGGACATTGATAGTATAACCAGACTAGCACGTATTGGATGTCTTCTATCTTATAGAAGGTATGGATAGATCTCGTCTATCGAAGTGTAGAGACACTTGGACTGTACGTGGACGTGTATTAGAGAAGCGTACGTTAGACTGACCCACTTACATTAAGTGTCACACTATGTGGCGGTTGTGTAATTATCCTTTAGACCGGAGTCTTCATGGCATCACGGTGTGGATTGTCATGCTTTGACAGTATTGTGATTTCCCCTAGCCACGGGGCGATCATGCGGTAGTGATTGGGTGTGATATTAAAGCATGCGGAATATACATGATGGTCGTCTGGGAATCGCGTATCCTATGATTGGGATCGAATATCCGAAATGGCCTTCTTATAAGGAATGTCTAGCTCTCGAGAATCTTTGCAAAGTGAGAGTAAATGTGTTATTCTGAGAGAGCATGATATCCAGATTATAAGATACGATCATTAATGTATTGACACTCGAGATACGATCGTATGGATATTATTACAGCGATAGGATTGCAAGTTACACAGTAACTGCTTCACATGAAAGGTAGTAGTCATTGCTTTTGACTCTTCCGATGCTTGGGGGTCACGGTGTGTTGCTAGACGCTATCCCGTGATCGTTAGACAAGAATGGCATTTTTGTAATTTGCACTTTGTGTCTACGGCCAACATAGGGTCACACACATATGAACATCGAGTCGGATTAAAATGCGGTTATTGTTGATAACCAAATAAGGAAAGTTTATCACTAGACTATAAAGGTTATAGTGGTAAATTAATATAGTGGTATTTATTTATTATGAATAAATAAAATACAAGATATTAATTATATACAAATTATATTAATTAAAGAATATTCCGGAAGTCAATTTATTGACTATAGGGGCGCCACAATTGATGTGTATAAGATACACTTGGATTGTGCACTTTAATTAATAAGATTACCATAATATTAATATTAGTTATTAATTGATTTTGAAAAAATAGATTTATGGTAATAAGATAAATATAATCAATATAAGATATTGGCAATATTTAGATTTTATTTAATATGAGATATTATAATAAAATAGATAAATCAATCTAGAAGATTTTCCTTATTTTATTGGGAAAATCTTTTCTTCTCCTCCACACAATATGGGGCGCCACTTCTACTATAAATAAGAGGTGTGTGTCAAGCTCTTTGGTACAACACAATTGCAAGAGCTCATAGTTCTTGTGTAAAATAGAGAGCATCCAATAGAGAGTTTGGGAGAGAGGAAAAATGATGGTCTAGCAACTGGAGTTTTTCAATAGCAATCCAAGGAGGATTACGGCTAGGAGTTCGTGTGGATTATCGATAGAGGCCGGACGCGTGGACGGCTAGCGCACTATATTACTCTCCGTTGACGGTCAAAGCGACGATCTTATAGATCATCAAGGTATAACCGTCAAACTACTTAATGTGTTTATTGAATTAAACGAAGAATGATCCAGAAAAAAGAAATCAAATTTTAAATTCCGCTGCGTTAAACTAGTGATTTCCTAACACTATGCACATCCGTCATGAGATATACCTTGCAACATATTGGTGGATCACACCAATAACCACATGGGAAAGCCCAAAGGTGCACACCTTCTGCGAAGTCCCTCTGTACTTGGGGTCCCATGGACCTACGGAGTTATTCACTTTCTATGAATGCCCACACATCGAGATATAGTCTGGTGCCTATCCAAGAATGGCATTATGTTTAATCTTTACAAGTCAAGTACATATTTATTAAATATTAACTAGCCACCTAAGTGTTTTCAAGGAAAACCTCACCTTAACAGCTCTACTCCCTCTCTTAGACAGCTAGACCCGACCTCCTATCACATACACAGACATTGATGAATACTAACTCATCAAAGCACAAGCCTATCATGTCCTTCCGACGGTCCCGAACTTCAACTCTTAAGAAGAGTACATTCGGTGCCAGAACTAAATGCATCAGAAGCTCAATCAAGGCTTGTTCATCTTTAATTAATGTTATTAGATCAAGAAATAACAATTACAACTGGTCTCGGGGCCTAAAACACAACATTTCCCGAAAACAGGGGTAGTGCGTGCGCACTCTTTTGGAGTGCATCCGCACTTTTTTGGAGTGCATCCGCACCGGACGACCAGAAGCATTCCAAAACTTTCTGCTGGGCCAGTGCGCTTGCATTGGCCTCTGGTGCGCTTGTACCGAACGAAAATTCTCAAAACTGACATTCTGCTCTCTCAGTGTGTCCGCATTGGCCATCGGTGCGCTTGCACCGGGCGCAGAAAGCCCTAAACTCGATCTTTTTTGCCCTTTATCGATTCCTACTCGAATCCAAACAATTTTAACATCGAAATTGCTCAGAAAATAGCATAAAACATAACCTTTACAAGACCATAACATCCCGTAATTCTTAAACAACTTGTAGCATGATTTCTAACATGAAATCACATCAAAACCTCAACTTAAACCCTATAAACCGTAATTAACTCATAGGAAGATCCTCTTACTTGTTTGCAAGCAAATCCAAATCCAAAGCTATGAAAAAACTGTTAGTAATACCATCCGCAACGGAAGCGATTTAAGGATTTAGATCTATAATTTACACGTAATAAAATAACTAGATCTACTCTACAAGGGGGTTGTAGAACATACCTCTTGGATCTCAAAATCCAAGTAGAAGAACCGCAATAGGAAGAACAAAGAATGGTGTGAAGAGCACCACGATCTTCCGCACGTGTGATCCAAGCAACTCCCGGTGGAAGGAAATCCTCGACTCGAATCCTCCCGATATGCTACCCGGAAAACCTCCAAGATTTTCTTCTTACTCCCCTTGGCCGAATTTTTGGCTTCTTCTCTCTAAGAGATAGAAGTCAAAATTTCTAGTGTGTGTTAGGCTTGGGAGAACTCTCTTTATATAGGAGAGTAATCATTGTCCTCCAATGATTTAATAATTAATACAAAATCAATTATAATAATCCTATTAAATAAAAGATAATCCTAGAAATATTCTAGTACAAATCTAGAATAATCTTTATCTTTATTTCTTACCATAAATATTTATCCAATAAATATTTTGTGCACATGTCTTACTAATTCACAAAAAACCAATTTCTTGCTCACTAAGACAAGGCTATGGCCGAAAATTATATTGTGACCTAGTCACTATGATTTTCGACTATACACACTAAATTGGGCCAAGATTATGAAAAATGTCTTTTTCACATATTTAATTATTTAGCCCAACTAATTTAATAGTCCACTAAACAATTAATTCACATATCATTTTAATTAAATTCTACTAAGAACTAAATTAATATTATTAGGATTCGACGTCCGAGAATAGCTATGATATATTGGAGGCACGTCGGGGACCATGGACTAATAATCAGCGGCTCCGATAAATCAAATAAATAATTATCTTATGAACAGAATAATTATATTCGATAAATCAATCACAGAAATATGCCACCATAATCCCGTGACTGCACTCCTCCGATTATGAGATTATATTTATCTCCTCATGAGAATGATAATAAGCGTCCATTGATAAAATCATTACATATGGATTAATCCTCCATAGATTATTCATTCTAAAAGCGGGAAGTTACCGTTAACCCTTTTAGAACCTCTTATCCTTATTTACCATTAACCCCTAGTGATCAATTAATTCATACAACTCACTAGTAGCTAATCGATTGTAATATGAACTCGCACGATCGATCGTTTCTAGGATTAACAAATAAAGAGGCTGCTCTATCTACTTCCATAAATGGTAGGAATGGATTCCGTATATGTGATAACACGACTACTCACTCAATCCAAAGATACAATGCCAAGATGGGGTAATTCGAGATCACGAGACTCGGTGTAATCCTTAACCGTCAAGTCAAACCTCATACGCGATTCTAGCGGTTGATTGTGATCACCTCAGATTAAGATATATCCATAAATATGATCATCGATTGATTCGATAAGACTTTTCGACACGGAATTATATCGTGAACTCTAATCAAATTGGTCCAAATACTATATGATATATCTATCATATATAAATGCCCCACTAGGTTCTCTTAACCGAAAGTCCGGATAAGACAATCACACCTATTGTGTTCTGGGCGCATTAATAGTACGTTAAAGGAGAGACCCGATACTCTCGATTAACTTCACTACGGGCTAATTGTATTTTTAAGTACATCTTCACTAACTCAATCCTCCCGTGTATATCCCATACACTGAGTTAAGTGATTACATAAACGATATACTTTAGGGTTTTCTGTAGTGTAAATACTATTATCACATCGGTGAATATGATAATAATAAATATGAATAATAATATCATTTCATTTATTAAATAAAACAATCACAAAATTGTCTTTCGGGCATCACACCTAACAAAAACTGCAGCATCTATTCTGCAGAGTGATCAATTCCAATTCAAATTAGATTCGATCACACGTTTTGAAAACATCTATTCTACGAATTCATGAGCTTTAGGGGCTGTTTGTTTACCGCATTAAGTACTTATTCTGAAAACATTAAGTGGTGGTTATATTTAGGAATGTTTGGTAACAATTTTAAACATCACTGAATAGATTAAGCACCTCTGAATTGTACACTGTAAAATTTCAGCGTATGATGTCTCGCTTAGAGTGACCCCAATGGTATTTTTTTTCCACCCCCAAAATATAGTATAGGGAGAATGTCAGACATTGATGACTACAATAACACTCTATTTACTTTTTTATCCCGAAAAAAAATTAAGCTTCCCTTTATATTTGAAGTGTCTGCTAAATGAATAGTATAGACTTCTCGTTCAACTTTATGTCACATCAAAGCTTATTTCCTAATAAAAAACATTTTTTCATTTATTCTTGAACTAATAATAATAATAATAATAATAATAATTGGAGGTTGTTTATTGGGGGTTGTATAGAGGTTGATTATTGGAGTGAATTTTTTTTTAGGTGATGATAAAGTGTAACTGAAACGGAAAACGATGTGTTTAGAGTGTGAGATTGAGGGCAACCATTGGGGTCACTCTTATATCTGAAAATACTAACCGCAACATCTCCTGATTTATCGCACATACATGTACAATCTTTATCCTCTTTTTTTCTTTTTTGTTTTGCGGGACTTTATCCCTATTTTCAAACCCGTCAATCATCTCATACATCGTTATAATAATATACAAACATTATATAAAAATAAAATATGTAAAAACAGAGTATACCTAAATAATATAATATCTTTTCCTACGGAAAAATGTATCAAATTAATTTCGTAGATTTATATGGAAAATGTTTGCTTGTGTTCTAATTGCCTTCATTATTCTGAAGGGGACAAATTTTCAAGTGTTCACGTTAAAATGTGGAAGAAATATTGAAATAAATATCAAAAGTTATAAGACAAACCTAACGTATTTATCTTTTTTGTGAAATATTTAAAAATTTCTTATGTGCTTTCTTTTTAATTGTTTAATTTGTTATGAAATGTTATCTGCATTACAACTACATACATATTTCCTCAAAGTAAACAAAAAAATTTATATATATATATATATATATATATATATATATATATATATATATATATATATATATATATATATATATATATATATATATATATATATATATATATATATATATATATATATATATATATATGTGTGTGTATATATAACTTCTTTAAAAATATATGTGACACTATGCTTTTCTAATTCTTTAAAAATATATGTGACACTATGCTTTTCTAATATATGAACCAAGTTAAAGGGTCAAAACCGTAAAGTTAATCCATTTACAATTTCAGTCGAATAATATTATCAAACAATCTAATTATCTTCAGCATTCAGCAACTTAACATGTTCAGAATTTAAAATTCAGACTTCAGATTTCAGATTTCAGACTTCAGATTTAACAAACGACCCCTTAATACATAAAACTCAATCAAGAACACAGCTAGGGCTCGAAATTCATACATTGACAAAGCTCCAAACTTTTTGTATTGAAACGACGCACTCTTCACGACGATTCCAACTCTCTACTCGAATCGGAAAACCGTTAAGAATCGCCTTAGAATTTGAAGAAATCTCCTAGGCCTTTTTCCTTTGCTCACAAGTGCTCTCTCCAAGAACGTGAAAAGTCTAATTTCGATCATTGATAGGTTATACGCATAAGGGTGGGTTATTTTTCCTAAAATAACCATTCCCAATTCCTAATAACCTACTTCATTTTTCCTTAATTGTCCCTTATTTAAGATTAAGTCCATATTATATATATATATATATATATATATATATATATATATATATATATATATATATATATATATATATATATATACTTTAAATCCATAAATAAAAGAATCTAATATTTCGTTACTACAAAAATGACACGTCTGTTTTTTTTCCCGAGAATCGAAATATTACAAGTCCGGTAAATAAAAGAATCTAATATTCACGCTCCAACTTGACCGGGGGGTATTGCGGATATATCTATATACATTATTATTATTATTGAATTATTAGTAATTAAGTTCTATGGTAAGTAGGAAAAGGACGTAGTCGGTATTTTACGGTGATAGGTTTCTCTTATGATGTATAAATATATGATTGATGATGGAATGAAAACAGAACATTACGGTTTATCAAAATTTGTCAAATAATAACCAGCAAACGAACGATAGAAAAATAAAGTCATAAAAAAAATGTCAAATCAAGTGAATTTCAACGTACTTCAACAATCATAGATACAAAAGTTCATATATTGATAGAATCCTCACGTTGAACTGCTACATATATATATATATATATATATAAACAATGATATCTGCATCCAATGATATTATATATAAACAATGATATCGTGATATCGTGAATGACAATGATATCGGACGCGAAATGAAGGAAATTAAACCGTTATATTTCAGTATAATATAATTCACAATCTCTCTTTCTCCTTTTGTTCCCGTCACGTTTAATCCAAATTAACACCTCAACTAGATTTCACAATCTCTTATTCTCTTCTCCTTTTTTTTCATCTTTTTTTTCAACCCTGTTTGCTTCAATCCAAACAAAGCCAAGTCCATCAATATTACCAACAAATTCTTGCATTTATAAATGGGATGCTTTGCGGGACATTGCAGAATTAAGTCGATTATTAATTCACCTATGGTAACCAGGGATCAGCCGACTTTTGCCAGCCCGCAGGGAAGGAGTGATCTATGCTTCTTACCACGTGTAGGATAAACCAATTCATTGGTAACAGCTATGCACCGTGTAATCCTCTATAAATTAATATAGAGCAACAAATCTTCAAAATTTATATCAATTAATATTACCAAATAGCATCTCTTGTGTTGTGAATTGTGATATACATACTACCTCCGTCGACACTACAAAAAAAATGATGTTATTGTGACAACTTTTGGTGACAAATGATAAGTTAGTCACGAAAGTGTAGTTTCTTGTGACAATAACATTGTTTGTCACGTAAACATGCTTGGATTAGTGACAAACATGAATATTCTCACAAAAGTTTGTTAGTTTGTCACAGGAAGTTTGATTTCAGTCGTATATTATATGAGCAGTCCTAGCAGAAGGACCTGGACTTTGCACATGAGCTGCTTGATTTCGAGAAGAAGTACATCTCTGACTACTCACGCGCATTCAATTCAAGTATCCAATCCTTTTATTTATACATGCATGCGTGTTCATGTTTCTGTTTTTCTTTTCATTCTCTTGCATTTTGTTGAGAATTTCATTTGGATAATAAAAGTTTTAGAGCAGGACCTGGACTTTGCACATGAGCTGCTTGTTCTTGTTATTTCATGAGCTTAGTTTCTTAATTTACCTTTTATTTTAGGAGATTGTTATGTTTTCGAGGAGCAGGCTGGCTCTTTGCTTCCCGGGTCACCTACAGGCTGAGTTCTACATTTACAGCGATCTAGCTTGTGTCTACGAATCGGTAAGCTCTTCTTAAAATTTAGCTCCAATGCATTTATGATGGGATCGTAAATGGTTGATATTTCATTGCATTTTCGAGATGATTTTCCATAGAGATATGCGCTTTTATGATGTGTTTGATGTTGTTTTGTAGATTTGATAAGATAAGTTTTGGAGGATTGTTTGTACTACATGTGGAACAAAAGTGAAGAATTGATGATAAGAGAAATAAATGCAGAAGGAATAATGGATAATGGTATGATCATACCATTATCAAAATTGCTGATTTTGCAAGGCTAATTTCCTATTGGTTAATAATTAAAGACTCCTTATTTCCTATTGGTGGAATTTAATTTGACTATTCAATTATTGTTTTTTTATATATTTAATTTAGGAATCTAAATAAGAGGAAATATAAATAAATAAGAAAAAAAGTGCCGTGGCCACTGGACATATTCATTCAGCATATAATCAAATTTTTAGTTATGTTTTGGAGACTACGGCTGAGACTTTTCTGCTACCATTGTTTCGCTAGCCTTTTCTTTTCATTTTTTTTTTTTTTTGTGAATTTAACATGATATTTTGGATCAATCAATTTTTATGGTGAGTTCTTAATTTATTTTCTTTCCGGTTAATTTATTATTGAAGCTTCGATTGATGCAACTGTGAGATCGAATTAGGTCTTATTCCTCGTTTATTTGTTGGTATTTATTCATCTTTTGATTTGATTGTCTCTACAGTTAATGGTTAGGTTGGTTGTTTTCGCGAGATAAGTAATTTAATCATTGAATCGTCTGCTAGTTGGAATAGCAAATCTGTAATCGTTTGTGATTTTCGTAAAAGTAGCACATGATATGAGTTTTTCGGTTCGCAGCTGGGAAAATCCGCTATCATAAAGATGAATAATCTGAATTAAAATTAACCCGCATGTGCATTAATATTCAGAATTCGGGTCTCTCAAATTATAGTGCTGCCGGAACACCAAACTCCTATGACCGTGTCGAAGGGTGTCTTTCGGTTAGATGGTAATTAGTGACCGTGTCCTGATTACCAAAATTAGGAGAGATTGGTTACTTGGCGCGTGTCGGTAACTATAACCAGCTTATCAATGAATTAACGAGTCATCTGTGCATTAGTGATCAGTTGAGTAAATCGAGGTGGATATAATGAATTTAACTGGAATATTTCTTTTACTTATTTTCATCGTTTTTAGTTTTTATTAGTTATTAGTTTATAATACCAAAATCCTATCTTTTGTCGATTTTAAGAAAAATAAATCCACCGTTCCCTGTGGAGACGATCCTGCTCACCCTATACTCGTTACAGGAAGTAGGTAAATTTATCTTTGGTGGTTTGACACCGATCAAATTTTGGCGCCGTTTCCGGGGAGCGGTTTCTAAGTGATTTATTTCTTTTGAAATTCTGTATATAGTTTTGTTTTGTTTTGTTTTTTGTTTCCCTTGTTTGCAAGCATGTCAGGTTACAACTACACAAGTCCTATGGTAAATCAAGATCAGTATGGTAACCGGGTGAACGATTCATATGAGGAGGGATATTATCCTAGTGGGCCAAACCATCGGGATTGGGGCTGCACTTCCTTCCCACAAGAGTACAATCCAAGATGGAATGACCAATGCAATTTCAATTATTGTGTTTCACGCATTTCTCATGATCGGTCTACTTTCCAGCCGCCTAGTGAACAAGGATTGCCAATTTCAAATTCAGGTACAACCGTTAAAGAACTTATGAAGACCTTTTCTACCACTATTGCAAAGATAATCCAAATTGAAATGATACCTCTTCAAAAGTTGGTACAAGAGGCTTCACAGTTCAAAGAAGAGCATCTTGTTTGGGTTCAGAAAATGCAAAGACAAATTGGTGAGCTGAAAACTGCAGTGGATCGGCTTAAAGAACAAAAGTTAAAAACATCCTCTCCTCCTATATGGTATGACGATGAAGACGACTGTCCTAAGATTGATCCGACACCAAAGATTAATAACAATGATGATCAAGAAAAAGATGAAGAAATTCTCCTGGGGTTGGAGAAATTAGTGGATGATGTGTCTAATCAAGAAGAAAGTTGCCCGGAGGTAATCACGCTTGAGGAGCCATTGGTGCCTATAATTTTTACGTAACTGTAGACATGCAAGCAAGCGAGAAAGAAGTAGTCTTCCCCCTTGACCACTACATAATTAACTTGGAAGTGGAGGCCCCTAATCCGGTTAAGATTTTCTTGGGAAGATACTTCACAAAAGTGCCTAGAGCCAAGGCACGACCAATTCTACCAGCTGATGGAAAAATGGATGGCTCGTATTCTGAATATTCATTGAAGAACCATGCAAGAAAAACTATTCCATTTGACAATGGATAGTCTAGGTACCAATGTCTAGCCAAAGACATTAAAGAAAGGCGCTTATTGGGAGGCAACCCAATGTTTAAAATGTTTATTCATTACTTTTTTTTATTATTGTAGACAATTGATAAGTGGTTTGAAGGGTTATGGTCTTGCAAAGTTCAAATTTGTTAAATAATGCAGTCAGCCTGATAAATGGTGAAACATGATCATACCATTCAGCAGTTTAGTGGCAGAAAATTTATATTCAAATCAGTTTGGTTTGTGTGAAACAGTATGATCATAGCGTTCGGCAGTTTGGTCTCTGGGAATCAAATTTTTGGGGCAGCTTCTACATCTAATTTGTGTCTGATTTTTCATGAGTGAATATATTATTGGAGGCTTCCTAATCTTCAGAAAGAGTATAGACCATACACAAACTTGTTGCATACAGATGGAGAAAGTGATTTATGTCTCGATTACAATGGATGGAGTACCACATCCCACCACAGTTTCAGGGAAGTCCTTTTCTACTTACTACTCTTAATGCATGCATATTAGTTATTTCATTAGCATTATACATAAAGCATATTAGTTGAGTCTCATTTCATTTTCTTTCCATATTTGGTCATACATTGGGGACAATGCATGTTTCAAGTGTGGGGGAGATGGTGTATTTATCATTCATGTTTATCATTTTTAGACTACATCATACATTACTATTTGCATTCAAAAAACAAAAAAACAAAAAAGAAAGGAAAAAAAACACATAACATGTTAAAATTTTAGCGTTGCATTTTAGAACTTCATAGCACCAAGAATGCACATTCTAGACATTTTACCAACCTTTTTAGTTCTATCTTGCGTGAATTAATAGGAATCAAACAGTGAGTAATCGATGTAATCACACACTTTTGTTGATGCGCACTCACATTATGATGTTTGTTTATGAGTTTTGGTAGTAAAATCTTTGAACCTTAACGAAAATCACTTAAAAGTGAGGTTTACTTGGCCAAAGAGCGCACTCGCTCATATTTTCCTTTGAGTGGTATTCACACATTCCAATGTCATTCTAGAATTTGCATTGACATACATTTCGAGACCACATTTTCAAGTTCAGTGCACTTAAATGATTGAGGCACCTAGGATTCAACCCTTTCGAGACCCACTTTTGTTAGCCAACCTGATATTTATCCCCTAGTGAGCCCTTCTAGCCTGCCTGACCTCTTCTTTGATTAAACTCCAGAAAATAAACCAATGGCCCTTTTCTTACGATATCCCTTCTCTTGTTGACCCTATTGTCAGGAGATTGTATAAATAGTTGCATGATATTTTGAGGAAAATTTACCAAGAAGTGAAAATTGAAAATTGCTCAAATTGCCTGACTGTGATGTGTATTGCCAGATAAAACGAAAAAAAGCAGGAAAAAAAGGAAAAAGAAAAGAAAGAAACGAAAAAAGGATTACAGTGAAGGAGTGTTTTATATATTGAAGAAGTAGCTTGTTTCCGCGCATTTTTTGCAAACTTTTTTGGAAAATATTGTTTGCACTTCTATTCTGAGTTATGAGATGTTTGGAGCCATGTTGTGCGTTCAGTTGGGGGAAATTATTGTGTGGTGTCTCCACACGGTGTGGAGACACCGTGTGGCACTTTCCAGACCACACAGTTTTATTCTGTATTTAAACTGTATGGTTCTGATCGTTTCACTCGTCACTTCATTTCAAATTCCCTCACCACACAATAACTTCCCTTCAGTTGGGAACATTTTTGGTGACTGAGTGATAATTGGTGTGGTTATTCATTCTTTCTCCTTGACAATTTAGCCCATTTTCCCTTTTCCCTACCTTATTTTCTGTCCCTAGCCCCGTTACAACCATGTGAAAGACCTCATGATTTGTGTATTGGATTTGGATGCATAGTGGTAGAGATTTGATTGATATGCAAACATATGGTAGTGCTTGGATGTGTGTTGATTTTGAGGGTGTGTGAATAGTCCCTATGCATTTATCATATTGAGCGATACCAGTGAGGACATGTTGGGGTATGTTTATTTTGCCACTTGAACATTTGTGAATCGATGTGATAATGTGAGTTGTATGAACTCTAGTGTGTGATATATATTGTTTGATCACCATTTGACTTGAATTATGACACGTGAGATACATAAGAAGGTTGGACGTGCGTCATTTTTGGATATTGTTGGTGCTTTGAAGACATGTTAGGATCATGCATCATGCATTTTGTATTTCAAGGTCTAGTTGAGAGTAGTGGGATGCTTGGGGACAAGCATCATTCAAGTGTGGGGGAGTTTGATGGGATCGTAAATGGTTGATATTTCATTGCATTTTCGAGATGATTTTCCAAAGAGATATGCGCTTTTATGATGTGTTTGATGTTGTTTTGTAGATTTGATAAAGATAAGTTTTGGAGGATTGTTTGTACTACATGTGGAACAAAAGTGAAGAATTTATGATAAGGGAAATAAATGCAGAAGGAAAATGGATAATGGTATGATTATACCATTATCAAAATTCTCGATTTGCACGCCAAGTGTGCTAAAAGAGGAATTTTGCAAGGCTAATTTCCTATTGGTTAATAATTAAAGACTCCTTATTTCCTATTGGTGGAATTTAATTTGACTATTCAATTATTGTTTTTTTATATATTTAATTTAGGAATCTAAATAAGAGGAAATATAAATAAATAAGAACGGGTGGTAGTCCTAAAGGACAACTTTACATCTTAAATGAAGAATAGGACAAAAAAAAAATAATATTTGGTTGAGAAGGACAAAAAAAAAGGAGATGTACAAAAATACCCTTAATGATAATATTTTTTTTTTCTTTTCACATTAAAGTCGTGCTGGTGTTACTACGTGTTGGTGTTACTATGAGTTACTACATTATGTGTTACTATGTTTGAGGGTGTTTCCATTGCTTTCTATACCCTACTAGGGAAGGAAACCCGATAGGGATTTGTGTACCTTAAGATCGTGCACATTCATAGAAAAAATGCCAAAACGTTACTCTTTCTATACCCTACTTGGAAAGGAGAACCCAATAGGGGATTTGTGTACCTTAAGATCGTGCATATTCATACAAAAATGTAGTAACATTACAAAAATGTACGTAGTAACATTACAAAAAATGCATTGATAATTCCTCAAAAACAAACAATTGATAATTCTTCAACAACAATTCTTAAAGAACAAAAATAAAGACAGTAGGATTCATACAACAACAATTGATCAAAACCGAAATGCAGCAAAACCTAACAATCCATTACAGGTTTAACAATCCCCAATGTAGTAACTTTTCAGAACATGTAGTAACTTTCAGAACATCATGTCTAGCACATTACAGGACATGTAGTAACTTTTCTGCACTACACAGTTACACAGTAAGACCAAAACGCCCAATGTAACTTTCCATGGCAAGCCACCAAAAGACCAAAACGCAGCCATTGAACCAGGGACAAGAAGCCTCGCCACACGCCGGAGACCAAAAAAACAGAGATAATAACCACCGGCGGCGACATCATGGAAATCAGCGGCGAAAAAGCCGAATCCATGGAAATCAGCGGAACCAAATCGCCAGAAAAAACAGAGAAAAAACAGAGAGGAGCCAAATCGCCGGAGACCAAATCAGCGGAGCCAAATCGCCGGAGACAAGTTTCCTGCTTTTTTTTCCTCGAATTAAGAAAGAGAGGTTTTTCCTGCTTTTTTTCCTCTGCGTTTGAATCCGGAGAGTTTGAATCCTCGAATTAAGCCTCCATCATCGAATTAACCCTCCTGCGTTTGAATTAAGCCTCCATCATCGAAAAAATGCACATTCTATTTGGCGTTTCTTTTCTGCGTTTTTTTTCCTCTGCGTTTCTTTTACAAGAGCATCGAATGAAGGAGATATGGGGATGATTTTGGAGAATCGTAAGGATTCTTCATTGAATGAGGCATGAATGAAGAAGCAACGGCTAGGGGTTTTTCAATTTGCAGAGAAGAGAAGAGGATTGAGGCTAGGGTTTTCTACATTTTGGGATAATGGAGGCTAGTTATAATTATAAAGGGTATTTTTGGATATACATTATTTTTTGTCCTTCACAACCATTGCATTCTTTTCTTGTCCTTTTTACATAAATAAGATGTAAACTTGTCCTTTATGACCTTTTCCAAAAATAAGAAAAAAAGTGACGTGGGCACCGGACATATTCATTCAGCATATAATCAAATTTTTAGTTTGGTTTTGGAGACTACGGCTGAGACTTTTCTGCTACCATTGTTTCGCTAGCCTTTTCTTTTCATTTTTTTTTTTTGTGAATTTAACATGATATTTTGGATCAATCAATTTTTATGGTGAGTTCTTAATTTATTTTCTTTCCGGTTAATTTATTATTGAAGCTTCGATTGATGCAACTGTGAGATCGAATTGGGTCTTATTCCTCGTTTATTTGTTGGTATTTATTCATCTTTTGATTTGATTGTCTCTACAGTTAATGGTTAGGTTGGTTATTTTCACGAGATAAGTAATTTAATCATTGAATCGTCTGCTAATTGGAATAGTAAATCCGTAATCGTTTGTGATTTTCGTAAAAGTAGCACATGATATGAGTTTTTCGGTTTGGGAAAATCCGCTATCATAAAGATGAATAATCTGAATTAAAATTAATCCGCATGTGCGTTAATATTCAGAATTCGGGTCTCTCAGATTATAGTGCTGCCGGAACACCAAACTCCTATGAGCGTGTCTAGGGGTGTCTTTCGGTTAGATGGTAATTAGTGACCGTGTCCTGATTACCAAAATTAGGAGAGATTGGTTACTTGGCGCGTGTCGGTAACTATAACCAGTTTATCAATGAATTAACGAGCCATCTGTGCATTAGTGATCAGTTGAGTAAATCGAGGTGGATATAATGAATTTAACTGGAATCTTTCTTTTACTTATTTTTATCTTTTTTAGTTTTTATTAGTTATTAGTTTATAATACCAAAATCCTATCTTTTGTCGATTTTAAGAGAAATAAATCCACCGTTCCCTGTGGAGACGATCCTGCTCACCCTATACTCGTTATAGGAAATTGAATAGTCAAATTGAATTCCACCAATAGGAAATAAGGAGTCTTTAATTATTAACCAATAGGAAATTAGCCTTGCAAAATTCCTCTTTTAGCACACTTTGCCGGCAGTCAGCAATTTTGATAATGGTATGATCATACCATTATCCATTTTTCCTTCTGCATTTATTTCTCTTATCATCAATTCTTCACTTTTGTTCAACATGTAGTACAAACAATCCTCCAAAACTTATCTTTATCAAATCTACAAAACAACATCAAACACATCATAAAAGCGCATATCTCTATGGAAAATCATCTCGAAAATGCAATGAAATATCAACCATTTACGATCCCATCCCATCAATTTACTTGTATAATCTCTCAGCTGGAATATGATTTGTAGAATTAATATCAGACTAGTGCCTCCAGTTTTATGTGAGTGTCAAGAAATCTGCTAGAGTTTAGCTGTATTTTAAAACAATTCATAAAATAAGTTGAAATACCACTGTAGCCTAATCGGTCTTACGTGTAATGGAAGAGGTGAAGTTTGTTGTTTTCTCTTTTTCATTGTATTTGCTTTATGCACCTAATATGTGGCTGCTTATTCCGATGTGCTATAATGGTTTGTTTCAGCAATGCTGATATTAATGCTGATATTAGTAATAAAAACAGAGAAAGAGGTTTTTTTGGCTTGCTTGAAATTTCTTATTAATGAAACTTTACTTGTAATTTAAGTGCAGGCTAATGACACTGGATTAGCTTCATATGTTGCTGGTCGAATTGATCGTTTACTCAGTTGCAAGGTAGAATGCTAGATTTCCTTTGGCTTAAAACTAACGTTGTTCGAGTAAGATCTGTGGAATTTCTTTCACCTACTGCCTTTTGTATTGTATTCTTGAACCATATATTTGTAGTCCTATGTAATTGAAGCACTTGCAATATTACAGGCCTAGAACACACAACTGAGGCACCGACATGAGTCTAAGTGGGTCTGTCGGTCAGGTGTACGCTATTGTTGTGGGCAATGATCTACGCTTCACTAGTGTACATGTAATCCTCGATGCATGTTCCTTTGACATTAATATGGCCTTAATAAATATATATGGTCTTCAAGGAACTAGTTAATGCATGAGATGAGACTACAACTTTGTTATATTGGTTGTACAGATTTTGCATCTTGTATATGACAAAGATATAATAGAGGATAAGGAAATTCTAAATTGGGCGAGAAGGATATATGTTCTGGTCACTTTGGATTTGCCAAGCTGGTTAAACATTTGAGGACTAGTGAGCTTTATGTTGTGAAGTATATTGAAAGTGGCCTGAAGGTTTTGCCTTTTCTTTGTTTAAAGTTTTGGTTTAATAGAGTTATGGATCTGTCCTATGTTTAAGTTCAGGTCCACAGTCTAAGATCTGTCTATCTGCATATATGGTCGCTGTTGTGGGCAGGGCTCGGTATTGTAGGAGCTGTTATATATGTTGCTCTGACAAGAGGTCAGTGTCCACTTATTTCTTACTTGTGGTTAATATCGTTTAGTTTGCTCTGTTTCATTAAGCTTAATGCAATGGAAGAATGTTTTCTGCAATTTTGATTGTCTCTAAATTAGTGGTATATATGAATTTGTGTAGGTGTATGACATTGGAACTCGTGCACTTGCCATCTCTTTACCATTTGCATGTGTTTTGGGCTTCGTTTCAACGTGTTCACTTTGTATTTGAAGATCACCGTTAACCAATCTTTTATTCACCCCACTTGTTGCACTTTTTTTCCTTCCGTTTTTTAATTGCTTGTTTCTGTTATAAAATATGTTTGTATTGGAACTGGCCTTTAAAGTGGACTCAAATAACTTGCTTTACAGTCTTTTCTTCTGGGGTAAAATATTTGCTTTTTTCTCGCGTAACCACGGGCATTTTCTTAATGGCAACACTTGAACATTGTATATATGTTGCCTGAATGCCATATTGGCAAAACACATCTTATGCCGCGGTTCAATTTATGTTCACCAGCTTCATCGCTCTTGCAGATTCGGAACAATGTTCCGCAACCTTGTTTGATCTACTTTTCGTGTCTCCTGCTCCAACGTTTGTTTTTTTGTTTCTTAAGGTATGATTCCGTGACATCAGACTGTAGAAGATAAAAGTTTGCATCTCACCTCTTCATTCATTATAGGTATGATTCCGTGACTTCGGTCCTCTGTTTTGCTTGCTCCTATGCTATGCATTTTTGTTGTTCATAGGACCTGTGTATTGAGAGACTTTCAGTTCCCCTGTGATCTAACATGCACCTATCCACAACCCACTATTCTTTTCACTTTTTTCTGGCTGTGTCTGAGCTATAACTACTAAACCGAACACATCTAAAAGTGCGAGAAGGCATAAGATATGCTCTGTCTTACTACTAAGACTTAAAATTTATGATTTTCTTTCTTCACAGTTTCTAGAACTAGCTTTCTTCACCTATATTTCTTTCTTGTTTTTCTTTTAAGAAGTCACATTAGCTTTATCGAGAACCTTTCTGTGTAGCCCTTAAAATAACGAAGTCAAGATAACTGTAAGATTAGGATCGATTTCTTCGTTTCTTGTCAATGCATTGCTTGTTGTTGCTAGTACTTCTGGTGGTGTAACAGTCTATGTGTCCTTTGAAGCTGGTTGTGATGCTATTATCTACCGAATTTAGGGCGTGACCAATCAATTAGCGATCAAAATCAGCTGAAAGATTTCAATTTCGCGTATAGTTGTTGTATAATGTCATTCCAACAGCCCAACTTGTTTTTGGCAAGAGCCCTTATGGTTAGTAATTTTCATTTAATATGGTTCGGTTTTGTATTTGATTCTACGTCATTGCTCATGCTTTGGAGAAAACCAAGTATCCAGATTCTGATATTAACCTCAAGAATTTCGATGAGAAGTACCAATTATCGTGCCAGTTCACTGTTGATCTCATTGCGATGAACCACACCGATGTCATCATCACTAGCAGCTTCCAAGAAACAGCAGAAAGGCAAGTCACTAACTTTTTCTTCTGGGATTCCGGGATGCTGTGTCTAGCATTTGGTAGTTTGCTAATTCATTGCTACATGCTTTGTATTTGCTTCTCAGTTCATCTCAGGCTCTATGTGTAAGTTGAAGGTTCGTATTCCCAGTATTATTTGCTGAGTGATCTTTCTTTGAATATATATGTATATGTATATATAGTAAATCTTGAATTGTTGATCCAGATTTTCGTCATTTAACCGAGCTGTTGCACACTTGCAAGAGATCAATATAAGAGTCTTGAGAGGAAGTGTAATCTTCCCAAGGTCATTAACTCTCATTTCCCTTGTAATTTAAGTGAATTAGGAACCCATTGATCCTTCCAAATTCTGTTATTATTATTATGGAAAATTAGGGATAAAATCATAATAATCTGAAATATTTTTAAAGAATGGACAAATTTACATATTTTTTATAGGGAGAAGGACAAGCTGCATAATTTTATAGCGAGAAGGACAAACAGTGAATCCCGAAAATCGGTGAATCTCTCAGTGAATCCCGAAATCGGTGAATTTCGACGTTGAATTTCCACAGTGAATCCCGAAAATTAATGAATTTCGGACGATGAATTTTGAAAATTAGTGAATTTTCGACGATGAATTTAAATCAATGAATTTAAAGCAGTGAATTTGAACACAAGTGAATTTTCGACAAATGAATAAATAGTTTTGTCTTTATGCAAAAGTTTCAAAAAACTGTCCTTCTACTCAATTGATGAAATATTTATGTCCTTCTCCCTCATTCCCCCTTATTATTATTGTTATTCATGTAATTATTATCATTGTAATTAGTATTTTTTTTTACATTTTCCCTGTTTGATGTATATGCATTATACTTTTTTTGTTGCTGTTTTTTTTGTTTGAATTTTTAGTGTACTTATGATTGTTAATTGTTTTTTTTTTTTTTTGCGGGATATTAATTTATTTATTTTTGTAGGGTATGTTTATATTTTTATAGGCTATATGTATTGTATTAATATTATCATAATTTAATTAAAATCTTCAATTTCCGTAAAATAATAATAATAATAATAATAATAATAATAATAATAATAATAATAAGTGAATTTTTTTTGTCACATTTAGTGCTTTATAGTGACAACAGTCACTAAAAATGACTTCTAGTGACAAAGTGTTTGTCATTGAAGAAAAAATGTGTTTCTACCCTTCGGTGAAAGAAACCGTACAGTGATGAATTATGGAGTCTTTCGTGACAAAAGTATTGTCACATTTAGTGTTTTATTGTGACAACAGTCACTAAAGATTTGGAAAGCTCTAGTGACAATAGTCACTAAAGATATAGGAGAGCTTCAGTGACCAAGAGTAGTGTTTGGTCACAATAGAATACTTTTTGCGACAAATATTACAATTATATCTACAGAACCCTTTAGCGTCGGCACATATACGACAATTGTCGCAATAGAAAATTTCGTCGGAAAAGGGATTTAGTGACAAAAAACCGCATTTTTAGTGACTATTTTTTTCACAAAAAGATCTATTTTTTGTAGTGCGATCCATACTATAAGTCATCATAACTTTATGCACACAGATTAATAAACTTAATAAATGATCCAACTTTGATAGTTTTGAACTAAAATATCCTTTAGCTTATTAGAATTATGTAGAACTTTAGAATAAGAAATAAGGGTAAAACAAGAAGAAAAAAAAACATTAATTATTGTATTGAAATGTGAGAATAACTTTTATTGTGGAAGGAATGAAAAATGCTAGGATGATTTATAATATAGACGGATGTAGTATAATTCAAACATATATACTCACGGAGCTTATTGTATTTCCAGCAAAATTGCAAATTTAGTCGTATAACTTATCACGTTTTGCAATTTTGGTCGTGGTTTTTCTCCGGTCACAATTTGGTCTTTTAAGTGGTTTTTTTTGTTTGTAAAAATAGTCTTGAACGCCAGAAAATGCTGACTGTACAACTTTTCCGGCAAAAAAATGTCATGTCATCTGAAATTGACACGTCAGCACCATTTTCCACGTCAGCATATTTTACAAAGAATAAAATAATGCTTCTAAAGGGATTTGCAATTTTGGTCATGGTATTGCTCCGGTTACAATTTTGGTCCTTTACGTGTTTTTTTTTTCACAAAAATGGTCATGAACGCCGGAAAAGCCTCACTTTCCACTCCTAAAGGGATTCGAATCTACAACTTAAAAATAAAAGTTCGGACACTCGGCCATCCAAGCTACAACCTCATTTGATGTTTAAGACACAACATATTACTTAAAGACATGTTCAGTATAAAATATTATAGAGAATCTAATGATACATACAATTTTTTCTTTTATTTTATAAAGTATATATAGTATTTGTTACATATTATGATACATTTAAGGGGGGGGGGGGGGGGTTCTATCGGCAACCCCAAATTTACTAATGGCACCCCCTTACTCCCGACACCACAAAAAATTACTTCGGCACCTGATGATTTTATAAAGGGAACGTCAGCCACATTGGTGTTCCTTGTGGCACACCAACGTCAGTTATAAAAAGTGTTAAAACTTAGAAACATTGGTCCACGACTTCCCACTGGTGTTTCTTGTGGCACACCAACGTCAGTGACACTGACGTTGGTGTGCCACAAGCAACACCAGTGTGGCTGACGTCTTTTTCATCCGAAAAAATAATCAATAACAAAAATACGTCTTTTTGTATTAATGATTTCGGTTTGGGTTCGAGTTGGGTTGGGGTAAAATAAAAATAACCAATTCCAAACCAGTATTTTTCGGTTTGGTTTCAAACTAAACCGATTCATTCGGTTTGTTACTGGTTTGGTTTTTTTGTTTGGTTTGGGCTGATTTTCGGTTCGGATTGGTTTTTCGGTTTTTTTGCTCACCCCTACTGCGGGAGGAATACCCCAACCTAGTGGTCAGAGGGAGCACACCCCGGTGCATGGTGGCAGCCTTGGTTCTTGTACATATCAGCAGCAGGTGAATGAGTATTTTGGCGATAGAGATGGATTACATTCACGCAAAGCTTGATGCTCTTTATGCTCATTTTTAGATTCTGCCAATTGCCCCTCCACCTAGAGATCCCCCTTGACGTAGAGAAGCTGCTTTTGATGCGGCTGGTCCTTCACGTTCTTCACCACCTCCTCTTGGTTTTTGTCCTAATGCTTATGATCCAGAGGATATTAATGTTGAGCATCGCTTCCGGTGAATCCTATTTTAGTTGTTGTTGTTTCTTTTTCCCCGATTTGGTTGTTTTATTTTTCTTTTCTTTTGTCTTGTAGTTTCCGGACTTTTTTTTGATGTGTAATGGTAATATTGATATAAGATCTTTTATCGGGTTAAATTGTTTTTAAGTATTCCTTTGCTTTATTACTTCCGCATCGGACACTTATATTGGTGCGCGTAATCTCTGTTTTCCGGTCATAGTTTTTGTTGTTGTATCTCTTTTGAAAACTTTTCGCTTTGCCTTATTTTCTCTGGCACAATTTTGAACATTTCTGATACCATTTTTTTAGCTCTACCTTTAACCGAATCTAAGTTCCTTATTGCGGGTTAAGTGAGGGGTAGGAAATCACTTAGCTATTTGCCTCATTATTTCATCAATATTGGGTACGTTTCGACTTTTATGCATTTGTCATCATTTTATCTTGCTACTCTTTCTGCAAAATTAAAGACATGAAGTCTTTGAAATTTTGGATTTAATTAATCATATCTTCGATTCACAAATGAATGAATAAGAGTCATGTCAACTTTTTGAAGTAGTTGGGTAGGAACCATATATTCTATTCGTGAGTCGGCTTTTTCAGCACGTATGAATCGATTGCACATGTGAGTAGTGTAGATGATGCATTATGTTGGCGCAGGTTGACCTTACTTGTCCGAGTTTTTTTAACTTCAGGTCATTTAGGGAAAGTTGAGGATTTCATAAGGGCATAGAATATGGTTCGGTTGTTTATGCATAAATGAGCGAAAAAAGTGAGCACATATAGAAAAAATACGAGTGACTGTCAGAAAAAGAAATATCAGTTGATAGGAGGGTATCAGGTCCGGTAGATTGTTGGACTATGAGTTTCTTGTTAGGCTCCCACCATTGCAAGTTTCTTTGTTGAGAACGTCTACAGTAGGTTTGATAGGGTTTCTTGCTAGGCAACCACTATTGCAAGTTTTTTTTAGAATCTTCATGACCCTCGCATGTATATATCTCCAATACACGCGAGCCTTGAGTAGTACTCGGTTTTCGAATCCGCCTGGCCCAGTTGGCTTGTCCAACTATAATGAAAGGTAAGTTTCAGAAATGACGAGAAGAGACAAGTAGGCTTTAGATTAGCCAAGTAAAACCTTTGGTCGATATAATTGTGATTCTGCCTATATCTCGATGGCATTAGGAGTTAATCACACACACACACACACCGGTTCATGAATTGAATAATGTTTAATGTATGACTGATGAATAGAGGTTGGTGTGCTTCTTATTCTACCTTTTAGAATGAACATGTTTTTAATTAACTTGTATATTGCTGTTAAAAAAATTAACTTGAATATTGCTTCGGGTGTTCATTCGCTCTTTTTGTTCGGGACGATCAAAAGCTAAATGAGGGGTGTTGATTCTCGGTTCATGATTCTGCATTTGCATGTTTTACCGTTTGGAATCAGTACTGTTTTGACATGTTTTTCATGATTTTCAGGTAGTGCCATTTCGGGAGTAGTGATGAATTGGATCGGAATCATGGATGAGAGCTTGGGCTAGAAGGAAAAGATCTAGATAGAAGAATCTGTTGAAATCTAAGATGTCCGGCCCAGCCGCGGCAAAACCCAGTGGGCCGTGGCGAGCCCAGCGAGCATGCAGCACCACCTTTGCGTATTAAACTAAGTCAGTTTGGGTTTATTCCGTGTCTTAGATTGGCTACATGGCTATATAAAGCCTGCAGTAGTCATATTATTCAAACATTTATACATATTATTGAAGAGTCATAGATTGTAATAATGCAATTACATGAGATTAAGTTTCTTTGATTTCTTATGAGTTTCTTTGATACCCTTTATCCCCAAGAAATAAACTAGCTTGAGTTGATCAAGAAAGGCTCCATTGTTAAGGTATGAAGTTTTAAACGATCCTTCGTATTGTTAATATGGTGGTTTAGTTATGATTTGATGTGATATTAACTAATCTGCATGATTAAACTCATTATAATTCACCAGTAAAACCAGAATTGTAATATGTAACCCATAATCTCGGATTCACCGCACTCGCTGCGGCGGCGGTTTTTACCGCCGCGGCGAGGCAACTTTGAATCCCTAATTTTGAGGGTTCTGCGCCAGCTATGTCTAATTAACAGGTTTAACGTATCTATATTTAGATCTGGCCAGTCTGATATTCGTTTTTGTAAATTAGCATGATGGAACGTAGTTGAAGTGCTAGTTAGGACATGGTTGATCTATTTCTAGGTACTGCCGGCCATTCCCAAAAGCTGCCTAGGAAGGTTCTCGATTTACACCGCCAAACCCTAATTCTACTGCATGTGGTGTTAATACATCTTAAGGTAGGTTAAATGCAGTTAGACGTATGTTGTCTGGTCAATGAGAAGAAAGACAAGTTTAGAGGAATGATGTTACAATATATGTGTGTGCTGAAGGAAGTGTTGAGTGCTCAACTGACCACATGAAGACTCAGCAATTTGCTGAGTTAGTCAGCTGACCATCCAAACACAGAAAACGGTTATTCAGTTATAGTTTGTTGTAACCATTTGTAACTTACTTATAACTAATTCATGATGTGTATGAAGCTATATATACCCCCATGATCAGTAGCATAGTAAGTTAACTTGTTGATTTTAGTTCAATAATAATCCTTCCGCATTTTCTTTACGTTTTGTTTGTATTTTATAAACTTCAACATGATATCATAGAGGAAATTTGAGAATTGTGAATGTTTTTTATCATTTCTTGATCCTTTTTTCATTCTGATATTGATCTTTGATAAATTCTGGAGTTCTTTATAGGCATGACAACAAAGAAACAAGAATTAAGCCCCTCCAGCCCATTCTACGTTCATCCTAATGAGAATCCTTCTCTGGTTCTTGTTCAACCATTGATGAATGGCAACAACTATAATCCATGAAAGATGTCCATGGAGATGGTGTTGATCACGAAGAATAAAATTGGCCCCTTAAAGGGCACAATCAATAAGCCGAAAGCAGATTCAGTAGATTTTTATGCATGGAGACAGTGTGATACAATGGTGAGGTCATGGATCTTGAATTCTGTTGAGAACACCATTTCCCAGAGTTTGATGTATTTCAAGAGTGCACATGCAGCTTGGAAAAATCTTACTGCAAGATTTTCTAATGTGGATGCCTTGAGGCTTTTATATCTTCTTGAAGACATGCATCTGCTGAAGCAAGGCACAAATTTTGTCAATCAATATTTCATAAAATTAATGATTCTATGGGAAAAAATTAAGACAATCAGGCATATGCCTATTCGTTCATGTGATCCTCAATGTCACAGCAATGCAATTAGCACTCTGATTGATCATATAGAGGCTGAGAATGTTATGAAATTCTTTAAAGGTTTGAGGAATGAGTTTGAGCCAGTGGTTTCACAGGCAATACTGATGATATCCTTTCTAAAAATCCATGATGCCTTTGCAATGGCCATTAAGTTTGAAAGACATAAATCATATGTGCCAAATAAGGCCAAGAATCAAGATTTTATGGTTCTCTTGTCTCAAAAAAATGGACAGGGCAGTATCAAACAATCAGCAGACCAGGACCTGTGACTGCTGCACATGTTAGGCCTAAGAATCCCAAGAAGGTACAATGTAGTTTTTGTGGGTTCAATGGTCACACTGAAGAGACTTGTTACAAGAAGCATAGCTATCCTCCTGGTTTCAAGTCAAAGAGGGCTAATTTGGTAGAAGAGGAATAATCAGCAGAAGAATATCAGACCCAGAATAGGTCTGTTGGACCAGGGTTTCCCAATCTTACTGCACAGCAACTTGACAATTTGATGGCTCTGTTGAGTTCTGATCCTCCTAGACATGCAGGATTTGTTGTTGGGCAGCCTGCTAAGATTGTTACTCATTATTCACATGCTACAGGGACAGGTGATCTCATTTTAGTAAGATTTGTACAATGGATCTTGGAATCTAATGCCACAGATCACGTTGTAGGATCATTAGATTTGTTAAATAATCCCAAACCTTCATCTAGTATAGAAATATGATTACTTAATGGAAATAATGTTTTTGTTACACATATAGGACAAGTAAGGGTAAACCCTCAGCTGGTCCTACATGATGTGTTTTGTATTCCTGGATTTAAATACAATCTTTTATCTTTACCTCCCTTATTAATCATACAAAAGATACAAATGTTTTTTCTGCTAACAAGTATGTTTTGCAGAACAATAACAAGAAAGGGATTGGTTCAGCTGAGTTACACAGAGGACTATATGTCATGGATCAGCAAATCGGAATTTTTGCTGTTAATGCTGTAGAAAATCACTATGTCTGATAGATTAGATGATTCCCTTTTATGACAATTTCAGACTAAGACACTTTCCAGATAAAAGACTTCAAGTTATTAGTTCATAGTCTGCTGATGCCGAATTTTGTGCTCATGATCTTTGTTATGTCTGCCCTATAGCAAAGATAAAGAAGAATCCCTTTCCATTAAGTACTACTGATGTATATGTTGTTGTTGATCTTGTTCATATGGATATTTGGGATCCTTTAAAGCAACATACTTTGAATGAACATCAATATTTTCTTACTATTGTAGATGGCATTTCTAACTTGGGTTTTTCTTATGAGGCGTAAATCTGAAGCTTCTGATCTTGTTAGATCCTTTGGTAAATTGTCTCTACTCGGTTTCATAAAATTATTAAAGTAATTAGATCTGACAATGGAGTTGAGTTTCATCTCACATATTTTTATGCTCAGCAAGGCAGCATACATCAGACATCTTGTGTCAGCACACCTGAACAGAATGATATTGTTGAAAGGAAACATCAGCATCTGCTGAATGTTTCCAAGGGACTGAGGTTCAAGATTAATTAACCCATTGAATATTGGGGTTTCTGTCTTTTACATGTTGTAAAAATGATTAATTACACACCTACATCACTGCTGAAGGAAAGCACTCTACATGAAGTGCATTATGGCACTAAACCAAATTATTCTGTGTTTAAGGTTTTTGGTTCCTTAGTTTTTTCTTGCACACTTCAGCAGTACATGACAAAATTTGTTTCCAGATGTAGGACTTGTGTCTATCTTGGAAATTCAAACACCTCCAAGGGTGCTATTCTTTTGGACATCACCAACAAAGATATTTTTGTTTCTAGAAATACTCAATTCTATAAGACTTATTTTCCTTTAATTCAACATGTACTAGGCAAAAATAGATATCTTACTGATATGCCAGTGTCACTACCAGTTACGGACAGTTTTGATGATATACTGAATGAGTCAGCAGACCAGCCAGAATAGGGTCAACTGCAATTGAGTCATCTAATGAAGAGCATGCTCATGTCAGCCAGGCACATGTACCTACAAAGATGGTGCTCATACAGTTCAGCGGACCCCATATTTGTGAGTGAGGTAATGAATCTGAAAAAACTTTCAGCAGAATATGCTAGATTCATTAATGCTATTGATTCTACTAAAGAACCTAAAACCTACAATCAAGCTATCAAGCATGATGAATGGAAAGAACCAATGCAAAAAGAGATTGAAGCTCTATAGAAAACTCATACCGGGGAAGTAATTGATTTGCCTCCAGGAAAGAAGCCTATTGGATGCAAATAGGTGTAGAAAATAGTGTACTACCCTGATGGTTCAGTGGAGAGATACAAAGTCGGGCTAGTGGCAAAAGGATATACTCAGACTTATTGGATTGATTATCAAGAAACATTTTCCCACATTGTCAAAATCACTACAGTCAGGGCTTTACTTGCAGCAGCAGCAGCAAATAGTTGGCATCTCCATTAGATGCATGTCAACACTACTTTCCTCTATGGAAATACATGAAGAAGTGTATTTGCAGCTGCCCCCAGGTTTTGCAGCAACCAAACCAAATCAAGTTTGCAGACTAACAAAATCTTTGTATGGCCTAAAGCAATCCATCAGACAGTGGAATTACAAATTGACTGGATCTTTGTATGGACAAGAATTTGTTCAGTCAAAACATGACCACAGTTTATTCACCAAAAGGTCAGGACACTCCTTTATTGCCTTGCTGGTATATGGAGATGACATAATAGCAACAAGCCCTAATGAGCAACTAATTCAGGGAGTCAATGATGCCCTACATCAGCAGTTCACTATTAAGGACCTTAGAAAATTAAGATCTTTTTTAGGTATTGAGGCTGCTAGAACTCCTACAGGCATATCCATCACTCAAAGGAAGTATACACTCAACCTCCTAGAAGAATATAATTTTTGGGGGGCTAAACCTACTAAGACACCTATGGAGTCCAAGAAGACTTTACAGCATGGTGATTCACCAATTTTGGAAGATAACACTACATATAGATCACTATTGGGTAAACTAATCTACCTCACTTTTACCAGACCAGATATAGCTTTTGCAGTTCAGCGGCTAAGTCAATTTCTAGACACTTTCACTGAGAACCACATGAAGGCATCACATAGGTTGCTGAGATATTTGAAAGCCAACCCAGGCCAAGGAATATTGTTCCCAGCAGAAAATTATCTTGCCCTCAAAGGATTTACAGATAGTGATTGGACAGGATGCCTTGGAACAAGAAAATCAGTATCACGCTACATGATGTTTCTAGGAGATGCTCCCATTTCTTGGAAGACAAAGAAACAAACAACTATAGCAATGAGCTCATCGGAGGCTGAGTACAGGGTTATGGAAAATGTAGTCTGTGAAATTCAATGGTTGATTTACATCTTAAAAGATTTAAAGGACCTTGTTCAGATGCATGCTGTATTATTCTGTGATAATGCAAGTGCCATGTACATTGCTCATAATCCTGTATTTAATGAAAGAACAAAGCATATTGAAATTGACTGTCATGTTGTAAGAGACAAAGTCAAATCTAGACTTGTCAAACTTCTTCCAGTCAACACAAAAGAACAGGTTGTTGACATCCTCGCGAAGGCTTTAAATGTACCTATTTTCTCATATCTGCCGGACAAGTTAGGAATTTCTGGGATATTTCAAAGTTCTAGTAGCTGAAGGAAGTGCTGAGTGCAAGCTGGTCATGAACCATTCTCAACTTAAGCGGGTGTTATAGTATATATGTGTGCTAAAAGAAGTGTTGAGTGCTCAGGTGACCACATGAAGACTCAGCAGTCTCTTGTGTTAGTCAGTAGACCATCCAAACACATAAAACAATAATTCATTTATAGTTTGTTGTAACCGTTCGTAACCTATTTATAACCGATTCATGAGATGTATGAACCTATAAACCCATGATCACCAGCATTGTAACATAACTTGTTGATTTTAGTTCAATAATAATTCTTCCGCATTTTCTTCGTTTTGTTTGTATTTACAAACTTCAACAAATGCATCTATAGCTTAATTAATATTTAAACTTGCGGATCTTGTATACTAGGGAATTACAGGGTGGTTAATCATGACAGATTAGCCAATGCCAAGTTAGGAGATTGATAGAGAGGTGAAGGGGAACTTTTTATTTGTTTTCTTTGTCATGTTAGTCAAAGACCACTATGTGTTCTCTTAATCATAGTTTAGTACGTTTATTTGAAAATTTTGTCATGTCTATGTGGGATCGACCCTTGCTCGTTTGCTATACTGCGATGGACCATGTCCTCTTGCTAGTAGAAGCAACTTTACACGCGATCAAAGATTTTAATGGAATTAGTGTATCACGGATCCAATATATCATTGTATCCTAATAAAGACTTTATCAATTGTATCAGATGTCAAGTTTATCTTCATGTCATATATGATAACTCATTACTTGTAATGCCATGTATACAACATAAAATTAATTATATGATAAGTACAAAAGATGTATTTTTGAAGAATGTAACAAACATTTTGTATCATAGATATAATCAAGAATGCATCATGCACAAATAACAACAACCTCCCTCTTTTGATTGTCTAACTTAGAGATCATTGTGCATTTGCTTATAAGAAAGGTTTAAAACATGCAGCCTTGTTCAAAGCCATGAATGTTTTCCGCTATCCCTTTTTTAATCATTCAAAGGGCAAGATGATTGGTAAGAAACATACCCATTAAATGGAAGATTATAGAGCAAAAGACAGGAAACAAATAATTACAAAAATCCAGAGAAACTATGAAGAATATCAAGTGTACCTAAGGAAGCGTATGACACCCAAGGAACAAAGTGATTTAGATCAATTAAAAGCAGAAGCCGTTGAAATATATAAAATATTAATTATCTACCTTTCAGCTATCTTAAGCTTTTAGGAAATATAATAATTCAATATGATATCAGAGCAAAAAGTTCTGAGTCCAAACCACACTCCAAGCACAGTCTTCCCAAATAAAAATTATGCGTTAGGCATCTCTAAAAACGATCACATATTATTATGCATATTAAAAGCGATCACTGAAATAAGATCCTTGTGCTTTAGCCCTAAATCTTATTCTCCATAAGAGAAAATGATTCGAGCATAACATGTTGTCGTTATACACTATTAGATCCTTGATCTTATTATGACATGATTGATTGGTATGATTTTCATGAATTAATCAATGGTCTAAATTTGTGTAATGACACAATGTGGTGCCTTATCATTTTTCTTCTAAGGACGAACCAGAATAGAGAAGCGGGATAACCATGATTTCATTTTTTCTCCGTGTTACTATCCCAATACCTTCATCCATATCCAATTCTCCAGGCTTCATCTCTCTAGGGAGTTTCCAATCAAAATGAAACAGAAGTTGTGCTAGCGGTAACAAAATATTAGATTCAGCAAAAGAAATTCCTGGGCACATTCTTCTTCCTGCACCAAATGGAATATATGCAAAATTTGTTCCTGTAAATTCAATGTTGTGATCAAGAAACCTTTTAGGATGGAATCTTTGAGGTTCCTTCCAGTAGTTAGGGTCTCTCCCAATTGCCCAAGCATTGATCATTACACGGGCCTTCGCAGGTATATCGTATCCATTGATCTTGCATTGTTCTCTGCATTCCCTTGGCACTAGTAGTGGACCACTGGGATGTAGCCTTAATGTTTCTTTCACAATTGCTTTTAGATATTTGAGTTCGTCTAGTTTTGATTCATCCACATTCCCTTTGTCACTATATAAATTTCTCACTTCATATTGCACTCTTTTCATTATGTGTGGGTGACGAATTGTTTCTGACATAGCCCACTCTACGGTTGTTGATGATGTGTCACTTCCTCCAGTGATAACATCCTGAAAGGATATGGTCGATTAGTTGGTCAGTGCATGTGGGAGTATGCATGTATTACCTCTGTCCCTAAATAATAGTCATTTTAGGGGATATTTTTAATGATAAAGTCTAATTTACCATTTGAATAACATAAATGCAATGACTGTTTAGTTTAAAAAGTTATTGAAAGAATAATAAATTAAGACGGTTTGTATTAGTACCACGTTTTTATTTCAATTTACATCCTTACTCCAGCCACTCTTAAAATTACTATTGACACCACCATAATATTTATATTATGTTTGTGCAATATAACGTATGTGTCACTGACGTTGGTTTTCAATACCAACGTCAGTGACATTGATATTATAGTTATAAATATAGAATTGATGAAAAACGTCAGACAATATATGAAGCCAGGTACTTACAGAGAGAATCGCTTTAAGGTGGTTGTCGGTTAACGGTATTCCAAAATCACCTGTTTTCTGAATATTGAGAAGAACATCCACTAGATCATCTTCTTTCATTTCCTCCCTTGTGCTCAAAATGTTTTTCTCTTTTTCTTTATGCTCCCTCAAAATATTTCCAAGAAATCTATTCATTTCATCATGTGCTGACTCCAACTTCCGTTTCATTCCTGTGATTTTTTGTAAGATCTCCACGGAAGGATACATATCACTTATTTGAAACCCGGATCCAAAAGCAAGGAATTCATCAAGAAGTTGTATATATTTCTCTTGATCTTCACTCTTTTTACCGAACGCAGCCCTTCCGGTAATTGCGAAAATTAAAGAAAATATTATTGAACTAAGATTCACACATGACCCTTTAAGCAGGAATATTGATCTTATCGAATTCATGACCTCTTCTTCTCTAATTCCTCGAAACGATTGAACCTTTTTAGGGCAGAGCATCTTTACTGTTGCAACTTTACGCAGTTCTCTCCAGTAATTTCCATAGGGTGCAAAGACGATATCCCGGAAATCATAGGATAATAATCTGTTAAAGACAGAATTAGAAGGCCTTTGAGAGAAATTAATATCGTGCGTTTTGAAAATCTCTTTTGCTATTTCCGGCGACGAGACAACAATCGTTGAAACTTCACCGAATTGTACGTGCATCAATGGGCCATATATTTTTGCTAACTCAAAGAGGATGTGATGTGGCAAACCACCATAAAGTTGATACAAATTTCCTATAATAGGAAGCTTGAATGGTCCGGGTGGGAGATTGATTCTTGATTTGTTTCTTCTTGAAATTTTTAGTACAAAAACAAGAAAGAAAAGGGTAGCAAAAAGGGTAAATACGATCAGCTCCATGAGCAAGTTTGAAAAGGGTATCACAAGAGATGCTTTAATTATGGTAATATTGATTTAAATTTTGAAGATCAGTTTCTCTTTTTATGGAGGACTACAGTGCATAGAAATCCTACACGTAAGAAGCATAGAAATCCCACAAGGTGTATATATTGTCCTCACTTCAATTTTGTTTACACGTGGTATATATTGTCACTCGTCCAGGTTTTCTCTGCCAAAAGTCGGCTGACAAAACTTTGTCCATACCAAACCTATGTAGGGGGCGGACACATAATTTTTGTTTAGCGGGTCGGTAGATTTTTTTTAAGAGTAATATTTTTTTTTCAACGGTGTCCATAAATGTATTTTATATATAGAACTTAAACGTTTTATTATTTTAGCGGTGTACATGTGATAACATTTATGGAATAGATGGTTTTTGAGAAAACTTGAAGTTTTCATTGATAATGTAGGCATATAAATATAAGTAGTAAATAACTAACCACTGAGCCACTTCCTATAAAGTAGAAAACATGGAATAATAGTTTTAAGGGGGAATGAGGGAGAAGGACAGAAATATTTCATCAATTGAGTAGAAGGACAGTTTTTTGAAATTTTTGCATAAAGGACAAAACTATTTATTCACTGTCGAAATTCACTTGTGTTCGAAATTCACTGTTTAAATTCAACGCCGAAAATTCTGTCGAAATTCACTAATTTTCAAAATTCATTGTTTAGATTTATTGATTTTCGGGATTCATCATCAAAATTCATCGTTTAAATTCACCGATTTGGGATTCACTAGGAAGATTCACCGATTTTTAGGATTCATTGTTTGTCTTCTCGCTTATAAAAATTAAGCAGTTGTCCTTCTCCCTATAAAAAATATGTAGTTGTCCTGTTACTTAAAAATATTCCAGATTGTGTCCTTATCCCTAATTTTCCATAGTTTTAAACCAAAAATAACTACTCTAATAATGGAAAACATGCGAAAATGAGAAATAACATGGCGGACATAGCCTTAGATAATAAAAACTTAATTAGCATAATAATTAACATAATTTTCTAACATTCATTCCCTTAATCTGAGCTAACTGTTCAGATTACTCCACACATTCCCGGCTTGTCTCTAAGCATCAGAAATTGATCTCTCTTGAGTCATTTAGTCATAATATCAGCCAATTGATCTTCACTTCTGCAATGCATCAACTCAATGATTCCTTCTTCACATAAATCCCTTAGAAAATGGTACATCACATCTATGTGTTTGCTTCTGTTGTGTAGCACTGGATTCTTGGATAACTTAATAGTTGAACTGTTATCACAGTACAAAATGTTTCCAGTCTGCTGAGCTACCACCAGAACTTCCAGCATTCTTCTTAACCAGATCAGCTGACATGAACAATGTGCTGCTGCTACAAACTCTGCTTTTGTTGTGGATAGAGTGACTATTGGTTGCTTCTTTGAAGACCAGCTGATAGCACTTGTTCCATACATAAACACAAAACCAGAAGTACTCTTCCTGTCATCAATATCTCCTGCATAATCACTGTCTGAATATCCAGTCAACTGAGCGCCTTCTCTACTGAACCATACTTGATGCCAAGGTTGATGGTTCCATTTAGGTATCTTAGGATCCTCTTCACATAGTTTAAGTGGTTTGCTGAGGGTGACTCCGTGTATCTGCTTGCCACGCTTACTGCATACATGATGTCGGGTCTGGTTGCTGTCAAATAAAGAAGGCAACCTATCATCTGTTTGTATAAGGTGGGATTAACCTTACCACATGTTCCTTCTTTGTTGAGTTTCATACCAACTTCACAGGATGTGAGTGTGGGGTTACTGTACTTCATTCCAAACCTGCTGAGGATTTCAGATACATACTTCTTTTGAGAAACAAATATTCTTGACTCGGTCTGCTGAACTTCAATGCCTAAGAAATATTGCATTAGTCCCATGTCTATCATGCAGAATTTGGTCTTCATTGCTTCCTTAAACTGAATTATCATGCTGAGTTCACTGCTGGTAAAAATAAGATTATCCACATACAGACAAGCAATCAGAATCCTTCCCTTGGAGTTTACTTTCACATACAAGGTAGGTTCATATGGGCACCTTGTGAAACCAGCCTACACAAAATAAGAATCAATACAAATGTACCAAGCCCTTGGGGCTTGCTTGAGTCCATACAGGGCTTTGTTAAGCCTATACACTTTGTTTTCTGCTCTATTCTTCACATAACCTTGTGGCTGATCCACATATACTTCTTCCTACAGCTGGCCATTCAAAAATGCTGACTTCACATCCATTTGATGTACTTTCCAATGGTTTTGGGAAAGCCAAGGATAGTACAAGTCTGATAGTTTCCATCCTTGCTACTGGGGCGAACACTTCATTATAGTCAATCCCATAATCTTCTTTGTACCCTTTGGCCACTAGTTTGGCTTTATAATTCCTAACTTTACCATCTTCATTCAGCTTTGTCTTGCAGATCCACTTGACACCAATAGTTTCGTGTCCTTCTGGTAGATCTGTCAGGGTCCATGTTGATTTCTTTCAATAGCCATGATTTTCATCAATAGCATGCCTCTATTTGCTGTCTTTTGGTGCCTCCTTATATGTTATTGAATCATCACTAGCAAATAAGTCATAATAGGTAGTCTCCTCTATTTGTGGTAAACCTGATACCTCAAAGTCTGTCATCCGGCCTTTTCTTGGTTCTCTGAGGTCTGGCTGCTGAACCCTCAGCTACTGTTTCATGATTTGAGTCTGCTGAACCCTCAGCGGCAGTGTCTTGGGTCTACTGAGCTAGTGGCAGATCCCGAGTCTGCTAAATCTATGGCAGATCCTCACTTGATTCTTCATCTATCAGCTTCTGGAGAGGATGGAACTGAGCATTGTTTGCTTCCCAATTCCAAGTGTTTAGCATCAAACACCACATCTCTCCTGATCACTATCTTCTTGGCTATAGGATTAAATAGCTTGAATGCCTTGGACTTTTCACTTATCCCCAAGAAAACACATTGCTCTCCTTTATCACTCAATTTCTTCATGTTTGCATTTGTAATATGAGTATAAGCAATGCATCCAAAAAAAATTAAAATGACTTACAGATGGTTTGACTGAGCTTCATGCTTCTTCTGCTGCCATGTTCTGAATAGAAAATGTTGGACATCTGTTCAGAATATGCACACTCCAACCTACAGCTTCAGGCCAAAATATCTTTGGTATATTTCCATATGCCAACAGGCTTCTTACCATATTCAGAATTGTCCTATTCCTCCTCTCGGATACACCATTTTGTTGTGGTGTGTATGCTACTGTCAATTCCCATCAGATTCCATTATTGGTACAGAATTCTTCAAACTCTGTTGAGCAAAATTCTCCTCCTCTATCTGTTCTCAGACACTTGATATTTTGACATGACTCATTTTCTCTCATCAATTTGAAGTTCTTGAATGCATTCAAGGCTTCAGATTTTTCTTGCAAGAATTCAACCCAAGTTTTTCTAAAAAATTCATCATTAAAGGTAATGAAGTACCTCTTACCTCCATTAGATGATGGATTGATTGGTCCACACAAATCAACAAGTGCATTCTTCACATACTTGATGGGGAGTCTGAATCTGTGGAAATCCTTTAACCATTTCCTTCTGCTGAAGTGTTTTCAAACCACCAAAATTTAGATGTCCATACCTGTAGTGCCATAGCCAAGATGTGTCCTTCAGTTCTGTCATAAGACATGTTTAAGGCTCCTTGATCTCCAAAAGGAATAGTCTGTTGGCATTCATGGGAACTTTAGCTATGATTCCCTTGCTTGAATCCTTGATTTCACACTCCTTATTCTTCAGAATAATTTCATATCCCTTTTCTTGTAGCTGTCCCACACTTAAAATATTGCACTTCAGATCAGGAACATATACAACACTAGAGATTGTTTCAGATGTCCTGTTTTTGGATCTAATGCATATATTTTCTTTTCCCTTTACACTAACTAAAGAGTTATCTCCAAACTTCACCTTTGAATGATAGGAATCATCCAAATAAGAGAATGATGCTTTATTACCACACATATGATTAGTGCATCATGTGTCAACATACCATACTTGGGGTGCTGATGTCTGCTCATGTTGTGTAGTCATCAGCAGGGTCTCATCCTCCTGCTTGTCAGCAAAGTGAGAGCTCTGCTGAGTCCCCTTCTCCTTGTCTGCTGGAAATGTGGTGTAGCACTCTGAACGGTAGAGTCCAAACTTGTGACACCTAAAGCATTCAACATTCTTCTTGTTTGCAATAGTACATCTTCCCTCTCCATTCTTGGATGACTCAGAATTTTCCCTGTTGTCAGAATCTCTGGATGTTCTTCCTCTACCTCTTCCTTTGCCCCTACCCCTGCCCCTATAATTGTTATTAGAGGCAGTGGTCTTAAAGTCCTGCTCTTCATTTGATGCTGCTGAGCCTCTCTTCATCTTCTGTTCATGAACTTGCAAGGAACTTTACAGTTCATCAAGAGACAGTGCATCAATGTCTTTAGATTCCTGAATGGAGCACACCACATAATTTTGAGGTTAGAGACCTCAAAATCTTCTCCACAACTGCTACATATTCCATCTTTTCACCAAGAAATATCATTTTATTGTAAATTTCCATGGTTCTAGCACAGTAAGTTGAGACAGATTCACCCTCCTTCATTTGTAAGGTTTCAAAATCTCTTCTTAGGGCCTATAATTGTGTTCTCTTCAATCTAGCATTTCCTTGATACTTCCTCTTCATAGAATCCCAGATATCCTTTGATGATTCCTTTCTTAGAACGGTCTCCAAGATAGCTCTATCTATTGCTTGAAATAGATAGTTCTTGGCCTTCAGATCTTTGAGTTTTTTGCTCTCAAAATCTGCCCTTTGAGCCTCAGTTGGGGGTGGATTTGCTGCTGGTTCAACTACTCCTTGTTCAATGATGGTCCAGTACTCCATGGAACGCATGAAGTTCTCCATCAACATGCTCCAGTGATCATAATGTTGTCCATCAAACTTAGGGATGGAAGCTTGAACAAAATTTGTTTCGTCCATTGATCTTTCTCCAACTGCTGTTGAGATTATGGCTCCGATACCACTGATAACTTTTATGGAAGAGATAGTTTGTTGGAAAACTTAAAGCTTCCATTGATAATGTAGGCATATAAATACAAGTGGTAAATAACTAACCACTGAGCCACTTCCTATAAAGTAGGAAACATGAAATCGTGGCTTTAAACCGAAAATAACTACTCTAATAATGGGAAACATGCGAAAATGGAAAATAACATGGCTGACATGGCCTTAGGTAATAAAAAATTAATTAACATAATTTTTCTAACACCACACGCACCCCATTTGGGGTAAGGTATATTTGCCGCTGGCTACGTACTCTAGTAGATACATGTGTTTATAAACAAAATTATCTACTATTTATACTTAATTTTTTAAGGGGTCGGCGGCCTCACCTCTCACAGAGTGGCGCCGCCCAAATCATCCCCACCGTCTACTACAACCACCGAACAAATAAAGCCTGAAAATGTGAGTTTTCCCACCTGATCTACCAAAAAGCATACAAGCTAAAGCTGAGATCAAACCACCACACACAGGACTTCCGGCAACCTAAAACAAAAAGGAAACAACCGAGAGAACAAAGGCAACAAACTTACCTCCTTTGATTATTGAGCCGGGGAGAGGAGATCCACATGCAACATCTCAACCAATGGGGAGAGAGATCAGATCTGAATAAGTGGTCTATCAACAGAAGAAAACAAGAATCAAACCATCAATATCCAAAAAGAATATTAGAGATAAGGATGGTTTGGACACCAGTAGTCAGAGGCCGTCGGTGCCTTCGAGCGGTGCACTAGAGAGATGAGAGAGGTTCATAGGGAAGAGAGATAAAGATAGAGATAGAAAGGAGTATTTGTTTTGATTATGAAGGCTATAGATCAAAATTTATAGGTAGGCCGAATTAGTTATTTACTGTGTTGTGAATAGTATCACATAAAAAAATGAAGTGAAATTTTCAGCTATAACATAAATATCGGAGTTGGCATAATACAAAACTAAATATTACCTTATGAGAAACTGTATATATATTACCTTGTAAGAGACTGTATGGGACCACTTCTAGACTGCAATGACAGGTTTATGGAAAAATGTTTTCACAATAAATGAAACATAACTATTAAATATTCATTTCCTTAAAGGTTTTAACACCAAACACATTTATCTGTGAAAATATCTCCACTCAAAGAAACATTATCTTTCCGCTATATGAATTTTCCTTTGAGTGTGTTGTCAAGTATGACTTGATTTCTACGTAAGCTGGTGGAACTAATTTTGGGGTCAGCTGAGTGATGGTCTGCTGATCAAGAGTATTCAAGTTTAAAAGGTCAACTGAGTGAAGTGTCAGTTGAGATCCGTCTGTAGGCAAAGTAAGTCTGCTGAGTCTGTTGAATATTGTTAAGTTCTACATCTGAGCTGATTAGTTGCATAGCTGGTGACTCCGCTGACCCAAGTCACATCTAGGGACATTTATGGTAAATCCGATAGATGTCGTAATGGTGTCTAGGCTTAGGTTTCCAAGGTTATAAATACGCAACGATTGTAATTAATATCATTGTGTATCTTCCTGAATTTCCGTGCATAATAAATATCTCATTTTCTATCCGTGAAGTGGTCGGCACTTTCTGTGTTCTGTCGATTATCCGCCATACTTTTCATGTTAGATTGCTTCTGTTTATGTTCTTTATTGCCTTCTGTTTCAACAAATTGGTATCAAAGAGTAGGTTCAGGGAATCTCCGCAGTTGAGCAGATTTGGTCTTCACCAAGGTCTTCACCGATGCTAGGTTCTGTGATCAAAAGGTCTGTTCTTTGGCAAGAAAGATGTCTGCAATTAACGTGAAAATCGAAAATTTTACCGGGGAGGAACAACTTCAGTTTATGGCAGATTAAGATGCGGGCCTTGCTAAAGCAACAAGGATTTTTGACTCATTTATCTGATAAAAGGGATGCCATTTCCGTTGAGATGGCCGGTCTAGAGGAGAAGGCACATTCAACCATCATGTTGTGCCTATTAGATGATGTTATCACAGAGGTACCAGAGGAAGACACCACAGTTGGGCTTTGGTCGAAGATTGAGAGCCTGTATATGACTAAGTTATCTACCAACAAGGTGCTTGATGAGAGTCAACTTCGCTATCATTTCATGTGCATTTTACCTCTATTTGTAGCTTATTTGATGTAATTTTGGTGTAGTTAAGTGATTTTTATAGGCACATTTCACCACGAGTTGAATCACGAGACAGTAGAACTTTACGTCCAAAATCTCTTCATATTTTGGTGAATTGTTTGTGTTTTATTGTTATTTGTCATGCTTGGGTATGTGGTTTTATTTTGGATTGGCTTGGTTCCGGTTGTTCCCGGTTTTTTGTCTTCTCTATTATTTCCATATATATATATGTGTGTGTGTGTGTGTGTGTGTGTGTGTGTGTGTGTGTGTACGGTGTATATACATACACAACATGATATTGTCACGTATTCCAATTAGGCTGATCATATAAAGCCATGTAAACTATTTTGTTTCATATTGTCATAGATCCTATTAGGCTGGGGCCAAAACCTACGTGTGTGAGGTAGTTGATTGAAGCATTAATAGATAATGGTCTGAGATATTAATTATTTATATGTAGTGATATTTTTTTTAAAAAAACTGAAGGTTACAAAGGTACAATCATATAGAACGGATCATGTTCAAGTGATAATTAAAGAGGATTTTATTTGCACCACACATAAGCTACTTGTGCATCACTCTACATGTGCACTACAGTAGAACCGACCTTTTGTGGGTGCATTGTAAGAACCGACTTTGATTAAAGGCCTCCATAATCAATAGTGATACACACACACACACACACACACACACACACACACACACACACACACATATAAATATTAAATCACACGGACATATATATATATATATACATATATATATATATATATATATATATATATATATATATATATATATATATATCCGGTTTGGTCCGGATTTTATTTTAAAAAACCAAAACCAAATTGTTTTTTCACGGTTTGATTTTTTATAATACAAAAACCAACCAAAAAACCATGGTTTACGCTTTTCTGATTTGGACCGATTTGGTTCAACCGGTTGGTTTGGTATCCAGTTATTTTGTTCACCCCTACATACATTTAATGTGGGAGAAGCAGAATGATAAAGGGGATGCCGTGTTATTTCATTTTGGGAAAACTTTCCGGAAATGTTAGGTCTGTCTGTTGTTTTTATATAAAAAGCCACCTATTCGAATTTCAACACGGAGTTTCCATATCACAAAACAATTTTCTCTGCGGCAACTTTTTCTTTTTCCTCTTAGAATAGATTAATTTTATTTTTCTGCACAAATTCCCAACAACAATAGTTTTCTTCCGTTATGATTGGAATACAACAAAGTGACGATTCGATTAGTAAATTGCATCAATATTTTTAGGGGGGTCTATCGGCATCCCCAGTTCTACTATCAGCACCCCTTTTTTGATTATTTTTTTTCTACTTTCTGCACCACACATATGTTCTTGTTTTTACTTCTTGCATCACACTAGAAACGTCAGCGTCACTGACGTTGTTTTGGAAATTAACGTCAGTGGACTGACGTTACTAAGTAGTGACACTTTTATAACGTAAACATCGGTGGCACTGACTTTGGTTTTGAACAACAACGTCAGTGTCACTGACTTTGATTTTCAATAGGAACGTCAGTGTCACTGACATTATGTTCATATGGTGGTGCCGAAGTAATTTTTTGTGGTCCCGGTAGTAATAGGGTGTCAGTAGTAAAAATGGTATGCCGATAGAACCACCCTCTTTTTATTGGTAATTTTATTCATATTTTTACGATGCATATTATTTATATCTTGATGAATTTCGATGATTTTATTATTAGTATGAATAGCTAAATTTATTATAGCTAAATTATGTGATTGAATTACGAAATTAATGCCTAAACGATGATCTAGAGATGGGTATGGCTTAAAAATTGAATCTTTGGATTGTTGTGTCCTAAAATTTGAACTTAATATTATTAGCAGAGTCGCAAACCATTAATGGATCATACACATGATCTTTATAAATTTATTTTTGCAAGGGAGTGTGCGAACTAAAGTTTTAGAAATGCCATGCACGAACTAGTCGAGTTTTTCGCAGTCTGTTCCTTGGTAATGTTTTTCTAGCTAAGCCGTGAACTTGGTGGATGCGGAGCATCTCATAGTTTTTCTTCATATTAGGTCAATAAAATCCAATAGAGGGGACTGTTGAACTGAATATAAGGTAACTAAGTTGTGGTATTAGCGCCTAAGGACCAGCTTAGGAGATTGCACCCACAACATATTCATTAGAAATATTGGTTGGTTGGTAGGTTAAGGATCGTCCCTAGTGATTCGGTAAAGGTGTTAAGAGTAGTGTTTCTGACCATAATTTGGCTACCCCTTCATTCATATATTTTAAAGTTATTAATTTTAATTTTCTTAGCTGTAGTTAATTACTTCCACCAATATTTGTGAGCCTGAACTAGATACATAAGTGATTGTGGTACTTGATGGATTTCTCGCGGGATACGACCTTACTCACCGTTGTAGTATAACCGACCCGGTACTCTGCCGGTTAAAGTTCGTTTGCTATAATTTGGCCAACAGTGCTGTTGAAGCAAATGTTGTTTAGTCTTAGGATGCATGAAGGTACTCAGCTGAGAGATCATCTTGACCAGCTGAACACAATATTGCTTGATTTGAGGAATATTGATGTGAAGATTAAGGATGAAGATGCTGCTTTAATACTGTTGGTGTCATTACCTGCATCATATGAGAACTGTGTGTAGTCCGTTATTGTTGGGAAGGATACAGTGGCTTTGGAGGATGTGAGATCATCCCTTCATGCAAGGGAGCTGAGACATAAGACAACAGGAACATACAGTCAGGCAACTGGCTTGGTAGTCAGCAGCACCAATGGGAAGGGCACATGACAGTTTTGGAAGAAGAAATCTAAGAAGTATGTGTCCAAAGGTCCTAAGTCCACATATGTCTGTAACTACTGTAAGGAGAAGGGGCATTGGAAGTCCAATTGTCCAAAGAGTAAGAAGCAGCGTGAGAGCAATTCTGGCACAACTGTTGTTGCAGCTGAGCATGACATTTATGAGGATCTGGTTATGGTAGCAAGGGAGTCAGCACATCATGCTGATGTGTGGATCCTAGACTCTAGAGTATCCTATCATATTTGTCCACACGTATAGTGGTTCTCAAGCTATGAGTAGATAGATGGAGTGCATATTTATATGAAAACAACAATGTCTACAAGATAATGGGGACTGGCTTGGCACAACTGCGGATAGAGGGTGGTAGATTATGCACACAGAAAGATGTTCATGTTCTGCAGATGACCAAGAATTTGGTATCTCTTAGTCTACTGGACAGCAAGAGGATCAATTTCAATGGTGAACGTGGAGTGCTGAATGTCTACAAAGATTCAGTTGTGGTCCTCTGGGGTGTCAAAAAAAGAACTTTGTATTTTTTACAAGTTCTACTGTATCTTGCTCTGCTGTTGTTGCGTCATCAGAAGTTCACCAGTCATAGCTGACCAAGCTGTGGCATATAAGACTGGGTCATATGGGTGAAAAAAGGAGGCAAGTTCTTTCTTCATCTGATCTTCTTGGGGGATATAAGGTCAAGAAGCTGGACTTTTGTGAGCATTGTGTGTTTGGGAAGCTTCACAGGAACAAGTTCTCAAAAGGCATACACAGCACAAAGGCATCACTGGATTATATCCATTCTGGTTTTTGGGGGGCCATGAAAAGTGGAATCATTGGGTGGTCATATATATTTTGTGTCATTTATTGATGACTAGTCAAGGATGACTTCAGTGGTGATGATGAATTACAAGAGTAATGCATTCAATAGTTTCAAGCAGTGGAAGGCTCAAGTGGAGAATCAAACATGGAAGAAGATCAAGAGGCTTCGTACAGATAATGGTCTGGAATTCTGCTTGTCAGAGTTTGATCGATTCTGCAAGGATGAGGGTATTTCCAGGCATCATACAGACAGGAATATTCCTCAGTAGAATGGTGTGTGCAGAAATCATGAATCAAACTCTAATGGAGAGAGCAAGATACATGCTCTCTAATTCTTGTTTGTCAAAGAGATTTTGGCAGTGGCTGTTAGCATAGTTTGCTACTTAATCAACATGACTTCACACGGGGATCAATCACAAAACACCAATTGAGATGTGGTCAGGCAAGCCTGCAAATTACTCAGGTCTAAGGGCTTTTGGGAGCATAGTCTACTGTCGTGTGAGTGAAGGTAAGCTGGAGCCAAGAGCCAAGAATGGAGTGTTTGTAGGTATGGAGATGGAATGAAGGGTTATAGAATTGAGGCATCAGCAGTGAACAGGGTCATACTCAGCAGAGATGTGATATTTGATAAGAATTCTATGCTCAGCTGATCAGGGATGAGGTATGCTGAATCTGAAACTAGAGTTGAATCTGAGAGAGCTAACAGAGAGGTGGAGCTTCCGGTGGAGTCAGTGATGTAAGTCAACCAGATGGTGCATTTTATCTTGTTTGATTCCCGTTTCTTGAGCGTTTAATGATGTTTTCGTATCAATCTTAGAAAATATTGTGATGATTTGGACCATATTTTGTATATAGTAAATATTAGGAGAACCAATCATGTTGGTATTTTTTGAGGCTCATTAGCCAAAAATTTTAATCAGATTTACCATGGTATCTTTGTGTTTTTTTTTTGTCTTGCAGCACAGATACCAGGGTGTGGAGCCTTAATTTTGGAGATGTTGAAGCCTAAAGAGTGTTAGAGAAGCAATCCAAGCATCAAGAGAGAACTCTTCAATTCTGTTTTGTATTCGGCTCAGGCCGGAAGTCAGCCGGTTTACGCTGTGTAGCATTCAAAGGAAAACAAAAGGCTCTCATGTGTACCCGGTGCAGACCGGAGTATCCTCGGCGCACGCTGTGATTCGAAATTTGATCAGATGGAGCAATTAATGCATTATGACAGATCCAACTACTTTGTCAGTTCCGGCGCACGCCGAGATGGGTCCGGGCAGACCAGAATACCAATTTTAGAAATTAAAATAGCTCATTTACTCTCGTTTGAAGGAGATACACACTTAACCTCTCTCACTCATCTTGAAGGCACCCCAACCCTCAAGGCTCTCCTAGCCAAAATTACTTATATTTAGCTCTTAAATGCAACTGTAACTCTTAAGAATTCTTAGTTTAATCTTTTGGATCACTTTGGTTGGAGCAAGATTGTCAATTTTGTGTATCAAACTCCATTGAAGTCTTTTGAAGTTGAATGAAAGCTTCCCTTTCAAGTTCATAGCTTGTGATTGGTAAATTCTTAGTCTTTACATTGTTTTAATTGTTCTCATTGCTATGAATGCTAACTGATGGGAGTCAACTTCACTGCATTTTTGTATGTGATCTAGCCCCCCGTTTATCACTTTATTGGCATGTTTTGGATAGATTTAGACCTGTTTGAGAGTAATATCGAGAGTTATACGCACGGGGAGTTAAACTGTCATATCGATAGGGAACTCTGCCTTTTTGACGATATTTCACTCTTTTCCGAGCACTTTTGTCTTGCGGAATTATGCGTGGTGTTTGTTTGTCTATGTTATTGCAGGACTTAGGTGACTCGAGGACCCGGAAGGCGATGTTTTGGAATGAGAGATATGTTCGTGGTACGAGAATTGAATGAAAGTGGAAGAAAAGCCAAGTTTGGAGTGAAGACAAGCCAGACGGGCGTTTGCTATACTCCAGACGGGCGTCTGCCGTGAAGCTATGTCAGACGGGCGTCAACAGTATTGACACTCATTCAGAAAGTTGGGTTTTCAGCTGGACGGGCGTCCAAATGACCCCCAAACGGGCGTTTGGGTAGGTTCAGCTCGATTCAAGAAAGCTCGTATAAGACAAACGAGCATTCAAGGCAGGCCAGACACTCGTTCGAATCTCAAGAACCCTAATCAAGAATCAGATTTCAAGGTGAACGAGCGTTTGACATGACTCAAACGGGCGTTTGGCGCGGACAGCAGTATTTCACCATGCCTGTTCGTTAATCTTTATTTTGACCTATCTTGGAGGCATTTTCTGGTCAAGACGTCTTCATGAAAGTTGTAGGGAATTGAACGATCTTTCCAACGGATCTTGAATCGTTCAAATCGGAGCTCTACACAGCAAGTTATCACTGATTTACTGAAGATGAGTTAAATGAGCCAAGTTGGTCGGCCCAACTAGGTCAAGGTCGCGATTTTGCCTCTATATAAGTGCGGCTAAACCTAAGAAAACAGATATTCTGACTTTTATTGGCCTAGAATGAATTTGAGGCCGGCTTAGGTTCTCAACCCAGCCGCTTCGGCGGTTGTTATGACAGGTTGACATCTAAATAGCCGGATTAGAGCCTCTGGACTAGGCTCCGTATTTCAATTTCTTAGTTTAGACATTTAAATATGGAGTAGAATACGATATTCGATCGATAGCTTGGTGGAGTTTGTGTCTGGGATCATTGGATGAATTAAAGGTTGATATCCTTTGCTGATTTGGGATTCAAAAGTCTTGATCTGCAATCTTTAGATCTTCATTATTGTGAGTTTTCTGATTTCGATTTATTTTCTCTCAATATGGTTTTGATTGTGTAGATTATTAGTTTGATGAAATTTACTCTGGATAAAAATCTTGATTCAGATCCTTGTGTATGTCGTGAAATAATAAAAGCTTCGATCTTTTGTCTTGTTCGTATACTCTTTGCCCTATGATTTTAACACAAGTTTTGTATTCGATTCAATCTCCCCGGCAACGGCGCCAAAATTCTTGATAGCAAAATAACTAACCGCTAACTTTAACCGACAGAGTATCGGGTCAACGGTAGTATAGTGTTGTCAAGGTCGAATCCATAGGGAGTAATGTCTAAGTACCAAAGTCGACTTAGAACTTAGTTCAGGTCAAAATAGTGGTGGAGAGATATTATACTAGTGTAAAAGTAAAGATTATACTAACGAGTTTACTTCTAAGTATTAAAGGGTATAGTCGAACTATGATCCCACGAGCTACTTTTACCCCTAAGGAAGGACTTAACAGGGAGCGCGTCTTAACCGACCTACCTATCCAATGTAGTTTAACGACATCCACGGGTGCCAACTCCTGATTCTAGCGATTAGACTGAACAACTCGATCTAACCACCCTATGTGAAGTTAATTAATTCTCCCTTTAGAAAACCGATTAACCTAACATGATTAAGCTCTAGAGTCGCTCGAACAACGATGACAAACCTCTGTGTTGGGTTCAGACCTAACAACTAGGACGAATCTACGCAACGATCCTAAAACCCCTTATCCCACATCTCACCGCAAAATGTATTTATAAGTTCGATGTGTGTGACAGTGAACTAGGTGATCAATCTAATTCAAAGACGTTAAAATAATTTTTAGGACGTGGATTAATCGTTTAAACAATAATTTACGCACTACACAACTCCCTATCTCATCCCCCTTAGGGTTTTTGCTCGCTTTCACATAATTCGACTACACATGAATTTAGCTACTCATAATTATGCTAATAAAGAAAATAAGAATTGAACTCATGCTAGAAATAATAAAAGAGAAAGTATTCATTACCATATAAATGAGGAAAAATCTGATCTGAAACAGTGCGAAGAAATAATCCACCAAAAAGACGATCTTTTGAACTTGAAACGTAAATCTAAGCTATGAAAATTGTTTAGATTCAAAGGATGTAATTTATAGGATCAAGGGATCAAAGGGTGATCACACTACACTAAAACCGCACACAAATCGCCTAAAAAGAGTCTAAAGTCGGCCAAAGATGAGTAGGGGCTGAATGAGCTGCGTATTTATAGATTAGGTCGAAATCTGCTGTTGTCGGTCCCGGACGCCCGTCTGGTCCATGTCAGACGCCCGTCCGCCTGGAAAATATGAAGATATTAGGGCTTCATCTTCATTGGACGGGCGTTCGCATTCCTCTAGACGCCCATCTGGTAACTTATGACTTGAGGATTTTCGACCCCTGGACGCTCGTCTGTAAACCTGGACGTCCGTCTGTGTTAAATGAGCTTCGTGAATCGGGCTGAGCCTACCCAAACGCCCGTCTGGGGGTCTTTTGGACGCCCGTCCAGCCAAAAACATAACTTTCCGAATAAGTGTCATGCTTTGTGGGCGCCCGTGCGGGTGAGCAAACGCCCGTCGATGTGGCCTTCCCTCAGACGCCCGTCTGAGGTATATCAAACACCCGTCTGGCTTGTCCTCATCCCAAACTTGGCATTTCTTCACTTTTTATGCTACATTCGGGCCACGATCACGTCTCATAGTCCAAAACATCGCCTTCCGGGTCCTCGAGTCACCTAAGTCCTGCAATAACATAGACAAACAAACACCACGCATAATTCCGCAAGACAAAAGCGCTCGGAAAAAAGTGAAATATCGCTAAAAAGGCGGAGTTTACTATAGATATGACAGTTTAAATCCCCGTGCATATGATTCCCGATATTACTCTCGACACGGTCTATATCTACCCAGAACATGCCAATAAGGTGATAAACAGGGGTTAAACTGCACCCCAAAGTACAGTAAAGTTGACTCCCATCAACCACCCCACACTTAGCCTTTGCTCGTCCTCGAGTAAGTTAGGCGCTCTAAAACAGACCATGGGATCAACTTTACGACACATGCATAGCACTCACGACATCAAGGCAAAAGTAAAGTAGACAATGAACGTACACCACTTGACTCTATCTTACCACGAAAACGAAGTGTGTGTGATATAAACCGAGGGCTACACTCAAAATGATCACCGGCTTTGAATATCGACCAAATGACTACACACAACTCATACCGGGCTAGAATCTCCACTAATCGAGGCAACCGGGGCTAAATATGGTCAAGTAGGACTTGAAGGGTTATAATGTCAAGCTCGGGACGGGGTTAATCGAAAGGAAATTTTGGGACTGGAGAAAGAGAAAACACGAGTGAACCTAATCATTTCATGTATTCTTGCTTTGAAACCACACCAAACCACACCAAAATTCTTTCAATTCTTTCTGTACTAATTTATAAACAACCACAACCTTAACATCATACTCTTATGTATTCAACCATCCTTCTTTGACTCTTTCTTTTTTCAACTTTATTCAAACTTCTCTCTTTTTTTTCTTTTTCATTGCTTTTCAATTTTTTTCTTCTCTTTTTTCGAACCACAAGCCTCACAATATACTCCTCGAGCTCCTCCCTTTCATATACTAGCTCGCACTCACTAACTCCTCTCGAAGCACGCACCAACTCCCACCCCACACTTGCTTCAGCAAGTGTGTCTAAAGCAACGACTAAGTCCACTCGCAGGGTGATCAAAGGAAACGTGACCAATAATAAAGCTTAGGGTTAGGGTAATACAGGCTAAGTAACCAAATGGCTCATTTCGGACGGTGGTCAGACCGTCCTATCAAGGCTTAGAGGGGTTACGAGGGAAAAATGTTGGGATTTTGGCTTATTTGGCTCTGCCTAAGTCAAAGAAGCGCCATAACTCTCATCCCGTATCCGGCCTAGGTCAACCTTTCTATTTCGCCTCGAAACTAGTGGTATGAGTGTGTATAGCAATCAGACTAAGTACAACCAAGGTCTACGTGCATTAAAAAGGGTTCGTATCGTGACAAAATAAAATTGCCCGGCATACATTACTCATCTACTAAGACATCTACCAAATCCATCTTGAGAAACATGCATATAACGCGGTGTCAAATCATGAAAAGTTTTAAAATTTTAAGCCACGAACTGACTCGAAAACGGACATTAACTAAGCATATCACAATTAATGGCATCTTTATCTCACGAAACAATAAAGCTAAGTCGTATCCACCCCCCACTTCGAATGAAGCACTGTCCTCAGTGTGTGAATGAGATAGAAAAGGAGACTTAGCTTTAGACACGGCAGAAAGGCGCTATCGAATCCCGTAATAGCCGTGAGAAAACACGACCCCAATCCCTATACCAACCAAAAACAACCACAGCCAAGCATGCACGGGACATGGTCCACGTGCCAAAATATTGGGTAGGAAGGGGAAATAACAAGAAACGGCCCTGTCACGTCAGAAAATTCGATAGGCAATATATGTAGCACATCACATAATAGCTTTAGATGGAAAAATCACCCACACGGGTAAAGCACAGAACATCTAAGCATCAAATATAAGGCCACAGAGGCACACTCATCACAGAAATCATCACATGTGCATACATATCATAGTCAAGCCATAAATTCATATAAGAGCACATAGGCGGATATTCCTAGATTCCTTTCAATTCCACACAGTTTTATTAAGGCGGGGTTGCCTCCCCCCAAGCGCCTTTGTTTTACGTCGTTGGCTCGACCGGGTGACGCTGAACAAACTCAACTCAAAACAACCTCAACTAACTTACCAAATAAGCACATAGCATGTCAACCAAATTCAGCAGTCATGAGTTTAAACATGCTCGTAGATATCTGATGAGGGATAAATTCACTGTTATTATCATAACTTTTTACCCCATTTCTGATATCATTTTGAGCAGCTTTATATCATTTCAAGTCATTAATTCCTTAGTTTTATCTAAATGTGTAAGTAGTAAGTATTTTATAAAATATCGTGTTTTTATCAGGTTTTGTACCGGTTTAGTAACCGGAGTGTCGTGTCGGATTTACGCTTGGTATTTTGGTGATTTATTGCAGGATTATAGGTTGATCGAGATCCCAAGTGACGACACGTTTTGAGCCCTAATAAGATGTATTTAGAGGAATAGAAGAAGATGCCACAAGCTTACGAGTTCAAACGGATCATTTTTCCTACATGCTTATACCGTAACCTGTTTTCGACGGACATTTAACCCAACTTAGAGGCATTTTCTGGGGATGACTTCTTCATGAAAGTTTTAGATCTTCAAACGAGATTTCTAACGCACTTTGAATCACATCAATCGGAAGTCTATAACTCATTTTACCAAACAACTAATATTTTGATAGTTCGGCACGAACGGGAAAAAACCGGCACGGGTCGGAATCTTCATCATTTCAAGCACATGGGAGTCTGACAAGGGAATCTGCACTGCAGCACCGCCACGCGCCGGAATGATCCCGGCACGCGCCGGGCCAATACCCCTATAAATACTCCACTCGATCCATTTGATCAAAGGGCCCCAAAATATATATATACATCTATATATATATTTTCCTCTACCTTTTTCTTTTTATTTTCTTTTACATTGGGCCTATATATATATATATACATATATATATATATATACATATATATATATATATATATACATATATATATATATATATGTATGTATGTAGTTATAATATCGTAGTTGTAATTCAAATCGTTATCGTTATGATATCGTTTTCCTTTTGTTCTTTCTTGTTTCTTTCATTTTTGTTATACATATAACTATATATATATATGCTTATATACTTATATATATATATATCTATGTACCTATATATATATATAGTATATTTTCCTTTTCTGTTGTTATGCGTAGCTAAATATATACATAGCCGAAATATGTGAAAACGGGTGAAAATCCCTAAAAGGGAGATGAGATGGGAGTTGTGTAGCGCGTAATTAAACGTTCGTATGATAAACTCATGTTCTAAAACTTGTTTTGATCGTTTTAATAGCTTTGAATGAGATTGACAACCTTGTTCACTGTTACATCGAGCTTATAGATGCATTTTGCGGCGAGATGTGGGATATGGGTATCACTAAACATAGTCTTGATTGTAAGATTGACAACCTAAGTGACAGGTCAGGACTATGCCTTGTGAGATTCATATTCTTACGAGATGTGGGAAACATGTATTAGAATCACTAAACATAGCCTTAATAGTTAGATTGACAACCTTAGTGACAAGTTAGGACTATGCATATGTGAGGTTTTCATCAGCTTTTTATTCTGGTCAACCATGTTAGGCGAGTTAGCTTTCTAAAGGGAAGGTTAATAAGCCTGGTATGGGGGTTAAGCGAGAGTTGTTCAGACCTTAACGCAAGAATAAAGAGTTGACGCCCGTGAATGTCATATAAACTGAATTGGATAAAACACACTCCTTGTCAAGTCTTTTCTATGGGGTGAAAATAACTTGTTGGATCATAATTCGGCTATACTTTTTAATCACCTAGATAAATCCGTTAGAATAATATTTATTTTCTGCATTAGTTATAATACTCTCCACCACAACTTTGATCGCCTAGACTAAGACACACGTTCGCTTTGGTACTCACAACCACATTTCCCTTGGGATCGACCTCGTACTCCTGTAGCTATTCTAACAATCGACCCGGTACTCTGCTGGTTAGAGAGTTGGTTTACCCACAGATTTCGAGTTTTTATAAATTGTATTTTTGAGGGGTAAATTACGCTCATCAAAAATTGGTGCCGTTGCCGGGGAAATGTGTGCTATGTTGTGATATCTTGCAAGTGAACCGAAGGCTTGGGCCTAGGTTTTATTTTATTTTTATTGTTTTCTTGTTGTTTTCTGAGATCTTGCAGTTTGAGCTTAAATGGATGAATTTTTCAATCAATACTACTCACCTGAACAACAATACCCTTACCAAACTCAGGCACCTGAACAATGTTATCAACAACAGTATAAGCCTGAGCCTCAGTATCAACAGCAGAGTAGTCAGGGTTCTTGGTCCTATAATTGCCCTAATGCATACCAGGACCAGAATTATGGTTATTCGAGTAATGAGCCAAAACAGTATGAGGGTTATCAGAGCCCCTATGCTTATCATGAATTTGGTTCTCACGCTGGGCATGTTGACAACTTTGCACAGATTCAGTCGTTTGATCAGAATTCATCCTGGCAAGAAGCCTACTACTCACCTCCAATAAATCAAAGTCAGTGTGATCAGTTTTCCCCCCTGCCACAAGAAGACCTCACCGACATTCAAATGGAGCAGATTACTCTTTTGGACGAGAATTTGATTCAACTAAAGAAGGATATGCAAGAGTTCGATAGAAGTACTGACTCCACCATAAGAAATCTTCAAGAGAGGGTGGGGCAATTGATTGAAATAATGAGGCATGAGAAAGAGGAAAAGACATGTGCAATAGAGGTGGTACGGGATGATAATGTTATCACTGAAGAAGTTCAGGTTGAGAATGAGGTTGATGATTCAGATTGCTATGATGAGATTTCTGAGCCAGAGAGTGAGTTGGGATTGCTCATAGTCCCACCTCCAATTGCGATATTTGATTATGGTAGGTTCCACGTTCTACCTACCGCACCTTTACCTCTGGAGGAGTGTGTGGTGGAACCGATCATTGTTATGACTGAGCAAGAAGCCTTTGGTGATGAAAATAGCTCGTTTTGGGATGAAAAGGAGCTGCAGGATTTGGAGATGGAAGAGGTACAACTTCTGTCTATTACACACCCTCCCGATGAACCACAAAATAATGATGTGGAGGGGTGTGTGATAGATTTGAGTGCACTCTTTGATGAGACAGAGTTTGAGGAGCAGACGGGATCGCCTATTTCTTTGTCACTCCCAATTGGAGATTTCCATAAGGAGTGTATGAGAAAACCTAACGAGATTGATCGGCCATCTTTGGTAGAGCCACCGGGAGAGTTGGTAATATTTGATATAACGGTCCCGGATTACTACATTCGCCCACTCTGTGAGGATGAATTTTCTACGGTCCAGTTTGTGTACTCCCCGATGGATGAACTTTATGGAATAGCGAAGAAGATGGCTCGACAGGCTGATAAAAGAAGATTCTCCGGCTGGGAGGAGATGCATTGAGGACCAAAAGAGGTACGTTTCTAGAAAATTCAATTTCAATGGTTCTCGCATTATTCACTTTTCTTAAGCTGTTGATCTTTTTGAGTTTCGATTTTGGTTGATTTTACTTGTTTGAAAATAAATGGTTAGTGCTGTTTTGAGTTGTTTATGTTTTGAGTCTGTTAAGTGCCATCTGGTCGAGCAAACGATGTTAAACAAAAGCGCTACCGTGAGGCAGCCCGTTAATAATCATAATTTGGATAAGACTAGTTTTAATAAAATGTAGAATCAGTGATCACAATGAAAGATGAACACAAAGCACAACCAAGTCTCAAGATGAAGGTTTGAATGTTATTAAAAAGGGAACGATTAGGTGGTTATCCGAAAATCCCAAGGGAGAATACAGAGAAAAAATTCAAACGCTTCATTTCTTGGACTTAGGTTGTTAGAAAAATTTGAAAGAACCCTTAAGGATCTGGGGATAAAAGACTCACAATCACTGCTTTGTCCACATTTCATTTTATGATCTAGTCTGTTTCAAATTTCTGGTCGAGCCAACGACGTAAAACGAAGGCGCTTGGGGGGAGGCAACCCCGCCTTAATAAAACTGTGTGAATGTTTATGTAATCTTGTATGAATTGATGCCTTGAATATGTTATGTATGCACGTTTGATGCTCTCTATGATGCGTATGCCTCTGTGGCCTTATAGTAGATGCTAAAAATCACCCACACGGGATTCGATAGCCTTATGGTGATTTTTCCATCTAAAGCAATTATGTTATATATATATATATATATATATATTGCCTATCGAATTTTCTGACGTGACAGGGCCATTTTCTTATTATTCCCATATCCCTGTCCGATGTCTTGGCACGAGGACCATGTCCCGTGTTTGCTTTGTTTTGGTTGTTTTGGTATAGGGATTCGGGTCGTGCTTTCTCATGGCTGTCACGGGATTCGATAGCACCTTTCTGCCAGGTTTATAAGCTAAGTCTTCCTCTCTATCTCATTCACACGCTTGGGACAATGCAAGTTCGTAAGTGGGGGGTAGAGTCGTGGTTGGTCTAGAAATGGCATTAAATGTTTATTTTGTATCATAAAATCCCTTAGTTTTTTATTCTTTTTCGAACATTATTTAGTTGATTAAAATTAACTGTACAAGGTATATATTTCATGGATTTGATGATGTAATGATCGATTTGGATGTATATAACCAATTTGAACCGTAAGTGCATTGTAACCCTAAATCTATTTGTGTAACATGAATTCTGCGAACGTATAATCTCAATTTTTTGTTAACATGCAACTTTTGTATGATATCATGTAAGTATGCTTTTATAGCAACTAGAACTTAGGCTTGATATCCTTTCGAGGCGAAATAGAAAGATGTTTGGAATCGAAGTTAGGGATGACGGTCATGGCGTCTCTTTGACCCTACCATAGCCAAATAAGCCTTAACCGAACATTTGACCTTCGTAGAGCCCTCTCGGCCTTGATAGAATGGTCGACCACCATTCGCTTTATAGCCGTTTTGTTACTTAGTCAGAAACCTACCCTTGAGCCTTAATTATGGTCACATTTCCTTCATTTTAACCCTACGAGTGGACTTAGTCTTTTGTTGGACCACATTCGCTAAAACGAGTGTGGGGTGGGGGAAATGATGTTTCTAGTTGGGTTGTTGTTTCTCGGTTTTGAGCTATAAGGAGAGGAGGAGCTCGTTTGGGCCTGGTGTTCGGTTTTGGGGCAACAAAAAAAAAAAAAAAAAAAAAAGAGAGAAAAAAAAGTTCAAAATAATTTGAGAAGTTCCCAATAAATAAAAGTTTGGATGTATATAGAAATAAGGGGTTGGAATCAAAGTGATGAGTTCAAAGTTAATTTTTATGATGTTAGAGATGGGATAGTTAGATAGGTGCTAATGTATTCGATTTCACCTCATGACGCTTGAAATGAGTTCGAGTATGTTAGCATCCTATGGTTCCCAAAGTGTTAAAAGTGATCAAAAGGGAGTTTGGATGGTTTGTATGGTAGAGATAAGGTGGTACATAAGTTGATTAGGTTCACTCGTACTTCTTTTTCTCCAGTTCCCAAAATATCCTTTTCGATTAACCGAAATTACCCTGGCCTAACGTTATAACCTTTCAAGTCCTACCCGATCTAAATTCTTGAATCCAAATGTCTCGATTAGTGGATATTGGTATCATTCTTAAGCCTATGGTTTGCAACTACAAGTCTTGCATGCATGATTTCATGATTAATTGCTTGTTAATAATTTTGTGAGACTATTCACACACGCACTCAGTTATACATTTATATTGAGGTTAACGTGTGGTTATGATTCGATTGGTTGCATCATCTGGTTGTCCCTTATATCTTATATCTTCATGAATTTATCCCTCATTCATTTTGTTTTATCGCTTGTTTTGTTCGAGGACAACCAAAAGCTAAGTGGGGGGTTGTGATGAGGGATAAATTCACTGTTATTATCATAACTTTTTACCTCATTTCTGATATCATTTTGAGCAGCTTTATATCATTTCAAGTCATTAATTCCTTAGTTTTATCTAAATGTGTAAGTAGTAAGTATTTTATAAAATATCGTGTTTTTATCAGGTTTTGTACCGGTTTAGTAACCGGAGTGTCGTGTCGGATTTACGCTTGGTATTTTGGTGATTTATTGCAGGATTATAGGTTGATCGAGATCCCAAGTGACGACACGTTTTGAGCCCTAAAAGATGTATTTAGAGGGATAGAAGAAGATGCCACAAGCTTACGAGTTCAAACGGATCATTTTTCCTACATGCTTATACCGTAACCTGTTTTCGACGGACATTTGACCCAACTTAGAGGCATTTTCTGGGGATGAATTCTTCATGAAAGTTTTAGATCTTCAAACGAGCTTTCCAACGCACTTTGAATCACATCAATCGGAGGTCTACAACTCATTTTACCAAACAACTGATATTTTGTGAGATTCGCACGAACAAAAAAAAAACCGGCACGGGCCGGAATCTTCATCATTTCAAGCACATGGGAGTCTGACAAGGGAATATGCACTGTAGCACCGGCACGCGCCGGGCCAATACCCCTATAAATACTCCACTCGATCCATTTGATCAAAGGGCCCCAAAATATATATATACATCTATATATATATATTTTCCTCTACCTTTTTCTTTTATTTTCTTTTACTTTTGGCCTATATATATATATATATATATATATATATATATATATATATATATATATATATATATATGTATGTATGTAGTTATAATATCGTAGTTGTAATTCAAATCGTTATCGTTATAATATCATTTTCCTTTTGTTCTTTCTTGTTTCTTTCATTTTTGTTATACATATAACTATATATGTATATGCTTATATACTTATATATATCTATGTACCTATATATATAGTATATTTTCCTTTTCTGTTGTTATGTGTAGCTAAATATATACATAGCCGAAATATGTGAAAACGGGTGAAAATCCCTAAAAGGGAGATGAGATGGGAGTTGTGTAGCGCGTAATTAAACGTTCGTATGATAAACTCATGTTCTAAAACTTGTTTTGATCATTTTAATAGCTTTGAATGAGATTGACAACTGTTTAGGGTGATTTTATGTGATTTATAATGTTATATTTCGTAATAATTTCCTCCATATTTATATAATTTGCATAGAAGTTGAGTGTTTTATTGGTTTATTGAGCAAGTGAGGTTTGAAATGATTTATTCGCAAAGTTGGTTGAATTATGTGTTTTATTGTTGATTTTCTATTGATTTGAATGATATTACACTTTGCAATGTTTTTATTTTCTTGTAGATACACGAAATTGGTTCAAAAGAGGATTAAAAGATGTTAAGGATCGGATTTATATGAAGAAAAAGAGATAAAGATGAAGTCGGTTGAAAATAGAGATGAAAATCGAATTGGTTACATCCTGAACGAGCGTTCAAACTAGCGTCCAGTGGACGGGCGTCTGAGCATTTGGACGGGCGTCCAGGAGGAGTAACTTGATTCAGAGTTCTTCCAAGATTGCTGAACGAGCGTCTGATTTAATGAAGAACGGGCGTCTGATCCCGCTCGGCCCGACTCGAAGTTTTTATTGAAGACTGAACTGGCGTTCAGCATAGAGGACGGGCGTCCATTGGCCGACATAGCAGCAGCCGACTTATTTTCCTATAAATAGTCGCGTTTTTCATATACATTCAGACCCTAATTTATCTAGGCGGCCACAAGAACCCTAAGGGGAGATTTCCTTGTGGTTTGCACCTTTCTTCTTAAATTTTTATGCTTTTTAATTCTTAGATTAGATCCATTACTTTTATGCACTATGTAGAAGCAATTCGAGTTGTTCAAGTGATGTTTAGAGGCTAAAGGCTTTTGGAACAAGCATTGTGAAGCCATCCTATCAACAATTCAGTTTCGTTTCTGGATTATTTTGTGAGTTTTTCTTATCAAAGTTGTATCTTTATTATGTTTATGTTTATCTTATGCAATTATATCAAGAGATGCTTGCATGTTTGATGTTTGATATTGATGAGAATCGTTATTAAACCCTAGATCACCATAATAAAGATTAGATCTTTAACCTAAAAATAACGAGAGTTGATTAGGTTGAATTTCTAGGTTGCTAGATTGAGAAAACTTACACCTTTGATTTGAAAGCATTAATCTTTAGGATCGAAAGATAAAAGATTGATAGGCGAACTTTTCTAAGAGATTAGGAGTTCATACCTTCGTTAGGTGAATCACAACTTGGTTAAAAATCATGAGATAATCTAGATAGAAATTGATTGTTGTAGGATTGGTGGATCAATAGCTTGTTCGTTTGTTAAATTATTGATTAATCACTTGTGATCGTTTTGCTTAGTAAAGTTACAATTTTTATTGCACAATTAGGTTTAGAATAGACGTAGTTTAGTTATCTTGTTCGCAACTATATCTTCCTGGCTTTAGGTTTCGATCTTCTGTCCAGCTTACTTTCGTGATTCTCATTGTTAGTTTCGTTTTATGTTATAGCTCTTAACTGTTTTCTTATCTTTTTAATATTAGTAATTGTGACACCCTTAGGTTAGTTAATAAAAACTAGAATAAACAACCCCGATTCCCTGTGAGATCGACCCGGTATTAGTTGCTATACTACGATCCCTGCACTTGGGGTATACCGGATTTATAATTTATTACTTGTTTATTTTGCTTAGATAAAATCCGAGACAACAACCTTGTTCACTGTTACATCGAGCTTATAGATGCATTTTGAGGCGAGATGTGGGATATGGGTATCACTAAACATAGTCTTGATTGTAAGATTGACAACCTAAGTGACAGGTCAGGACTATGCCTATGTGAGATTCATATTCTTACGAGATGTGGGAAACAGGTATTAGAATCACTAAACATAGCCTTAATAGTTAGATTGACAACCTTAGTGACAAGTTATGACTATGCATATGTGAGGTTTTCATCAGCTTTTTATTCTGGTCAACCATGTTAGGCGAGTTAGCTTTCTAAAGGGAAGGTTAATAAGCCTGGTATGGGGGTTAAGCGAGAGTTGTTCAGACCTTAACGCAAGAATAAAGAGTTGACGCCCGTGAATGTCATATAAACTGAATTGGATAAAACACACTCCTTGTCAAGTCTTTCCTATGGGGTGAAAATAACTTGTTGGATCATAATTCGGCTATGCTTTTTAATCACCTAGATAAATCCGTTAGAATAATATTTATTTTCTGTATTAGTTATAATACTCTCCACCACAACTTTGATCGCCTAGACTAAGACACACGTTCGCTTTGGTACTCACAACCACATTTCCCTTGGCATCGACCTCGTACTCCTGTAGCTATTCTAACAATCGACCCGGTACTCTGCTGGTTAAAGAGTTGGTTTACCCACAGATTTTGAGTTTTTATAAATTGTATTTTTGAGGGGTAAATTACGCTCATCAATATCCCAAGGGCAATCATAAAAATAGTCGAGCTAGTGAGTGGCTTACCTCGTGCCACTTGTGCTGCTTTCTCTTGCCATCTCACACTCTTTTTCCTCTCCGGCTTTGGCGATGGCTTCCTCTTAGACTTCTTGTAATCAGGTGGTTCATCAATCCACACTTTTCCCAGCTTGGGGAGCACCGGTGCAACAGGCGATCCCGATTTATTCTGTGCCTCGATCTTGCCTCGATCGACGACATCATGTAAGCGCACCGCATCTCCTTTTGACAATCTTTTTATCTCCTACACGTCAGGACGCACCACACCACAAGAAAACAAAGACTCTGTATATAAGCATTCATCATTTATAGCATTCGGACCTCTATCCTTGTAAACATTTAAACGCTCTCTCTCGCCCCCAACTCCAAACGAAATATCTCCACTCTTTACTCCTATCTGAGCATCACTAGTGGTCAAAAAGGGACGACCTAACAGGACAGAGGTCCTAGAGTCCATCTCCATGTCGAGAATCACAAAATCCATAGGGAACACGAACTTGACTACCTAAACTAGAACATCTTCAGCTACCCCCAACGGTTTCCTCACCGACCTATCAGCCATTTGTAGGGTCATTCCCGTAGGCTTTAAATCACCTAACACTAATTTTTCATATAAAGCCTTAGGCATCAAGCTCACAGAAGCTCCTAAATCACATAAAACATTCTCAATTACAGTATTGCCTATGGTGACAGGAATGGTGAAACCTCCTCTATCTCTCATCTTAGGGGGTATTTTACTATCATAAACTGCTGAACACTCCTCCCTCAGCTTAACTATCTTACCCATTTTCTCTCGACTTGCCAACATCCCTTTCAAACACTTAAAATACTCAGGCACACTAGCAACTGCCTCTAACAGGGGGACATTGATCTCTACCTTCCTAAGAATGTCAAGGAACCTATGCTGATTTTCAGTAAGAACTGGCTTCTTAGGGCCTTTAGGTGGATAAGGCAACGTATTCTCATCAAAATCAGGAGGGGGAGGGGGCATAAAGTCATGTTTACCTCGAGCTTTTGGCCTTGAAGGCCCAGATGTAGCTTCTTGTCTTGTTGCTGGCTTGCTCGGTTCCTCCTCTTTTATATCCAAAACTATGAAATCCCGTTTCTCCATTGCTTCAGCTCTCTTGGATTGATCTGCTTGCTCTCTCTCAGCTTATAGTGCCCTCTCTTTCCTAGCAATCGCGAGATCTCTCTTGACAGCAGCTAACTCTCTTCTCATAGCTTCCAACTCAATTTCCATTATCTCTCTCTCTACTGCCTTAGTTTCATCCATTTCATCCAAATATTTCTCTGCTTCGACCCCTCTCTTTGGCTGGTCCACTCCAAATTCTCTACCACTTCTGGTGAATATTGCATTCACTTGTCTTGGGTTCTGCTCAGCATCACTCAAATTCTTCTTCAGTGTGTTTGTGATTTGCCCAACTTGGGTTTCCAAATTCCGAATGGCGGAGTGGCCACTTTTTGCTCAACAAAGATTTTTATTCAATTGAGATCTGCCCTATCCAATCTTTCCGGGATTATCTCGTGAGACGTCTTCGAGCACCGTAATTGTTCAATTGTTGGGTGTTACGATTGTTTCGTGAAGATGAGCATTCGGATCTTGATATGTGCGTAATTGCAAGTTTACGAGTGGTTGATTTGCTTGTCGATTACCCGCCGCCCGATTACGATTCTGCGATTCTTTGTTCTTTGTGTTTGAGATTGCCGATTCGATTATTCGATAGCTACCTTGGTTTCGATTTTGGTATGAATTTCGATTCGGGATTACGGTTCCAAGATTGGTTATTTGGGCTTTGGTTCGCATGAACCCTTGGTTACGATTGTTATTGTTTCGATTCCATTCGCCCATGTTGGTTCGATTCCGATTACCCCATTACCTTGTCCAATATAGCTCACATTGTATCGCTTCTTTGCTCTTCCATGCCATACTCGCATTGCTGGCCCTGTTGGTTATCAAAATTCGAATTCCACTGTTGCTGGCCAAATTCTTGTTGATTCATATTTACCTGCCCCATTGCATAGACATTCATCATTCTTTGGTCATTCGATTGCGATCTTTGTTGTACCGGAGTAGGCGTCAACTGTTGTGGATAAGTGGGTTTTTTTGATGATGCGCATTCCATTGCAGAATGTCCACCTCCACAAAGTTGGCATTGTTGTGCCTTCCTTCGTTCTAATTCCATTCGGTCCATCTTTAGTACCATTTCTTGCATCTTGTCATGCATGGCCGTTTCTCTATCAAGCTCTTCTTTTAGCGACTTCACACTTTCCATGGGGGCTTTCGTCTTCTTTCTTTGACCCCCATTGTCCTTCTCCATCTGCCGCATTCTCAATCTGTCTCATAGCTTGTTCTGGCGGCAGATTCATGATATCTCCGCCACTGGCGGCATTCAGCTTATTCTGGTCCATCGGCTCTAAGGCCCTGAATAATATAATAACCTGTTCCACCGAAGAAAAACCGTGTGGAGGGCATCTCTTCAGTAGACCCCTGAATCTCTCATATGTCTTTTTTAAGGTCTCTCCCTCGAGACCGTCAAACGAAGAGATTTCTTCTTTCAGATCCAGAATCTTCGCCGGAGGAAACTACTTCTTCAGAAACACTCGCGTTACATCTTCCCAAGTATGTAGTGAATCGTTGGGTAATGAATCAAACCAATCTTTAGCAGCTCCTCTCAGTGCAAACGGGAAATCTATCAGCTTTATTGCCTCTTCACTAACCCCATTATATCTCATCGTCCCACAAATTTGAAGAAAATGATCTAGAAAGCTGTTTGGGTTTTCAGTCGACTTCCCGTGGAACAGGGCATGTTCCCCCAACATATTCAGAATGTTCTGCTTGATGTCCAAGTTATTCGCATTAATTGGGGGCACTCTAATCGGATTGTGCCCTATAACTTCTTGTGGGGTGGTAACATAGTCTCGACAGACTCTCGGTCTCTGTACCTGCTGAGCCATCTGTGGCTGATAGTTCTGCTGTTGTTGCTGCTGATAAAACTGCTGCACAGGGGTTGCTGAGGATACGGGTTTTGGAACCCCTCTTGATTCTCCTGTTCCCTTAGCATTTGTAGTACTCTTTCGACTGTAGATTGGTCACACTTCCCGAACTGCTGAGTGTTCTGTTGTTGCAACGGCGGCTGCTAAGTACGCTCAGTGTTCCCTGTTCTGTTTACCCCAAGCTGTCTATCACCAGTTCCCAACTGTCCAAACTGTCCACCTCGGTTACTCCCAATTCCGGTTCTCTGGGTGTATTGAGGGTCGATCGTTTGCTGGAGTCTCAACCCATCATTCTCCAATTGTTCTATACGATCACGGATTGGGGTCAATTGCAAAGTTGTATATCTGAGGTTTGATGTACTGCCCGGTGAATTGTGCTCGATCAGGGGTTCTTTGCCATCTCTATGATTCGGTGAATCCTCCATTCCCTCTGAGGATTCTGAAATGAACTTTCTACTACCCCTTCTTCCTCAAACAAAGGGTTCGGACTGGCAATCAGAGGTTCTCCTCGGTGTTGACTATTTCTATGATGTGCAAAAGCTTCAATTTCTTCAATTGGCTCGATGAGTGGTTCTTTGGAGCTTCGGGTCATTCATTGACAAACAAGAAACAACAAGAAAACAAAATAAAACGACCTAAGCCCAAGCTTTCGGTCAACTTACAAGATATCAAACGTTACTCCCCGGCAACGGCGCCAAAATTCTTGATAGAAAAATAACTAACCGCTAACTTTAACCGATAGAGTATCGGGTCAACGGTAGTATAGTGTTGTCAAGGTCGAATCCACAGGGAGTAATGTCTAAGTACCAAAGTCGACTTAGAACTTAGTTCAGGTCAAAATAGTGGTGGAGAGATATTATACTAGTGTAAAAGTAAAGATTATACTAACGAGTTTACTTCTAAGTATTAAAGGGTATAGTCGAACTATGATCCCACGAGCTACTTTTATCCCTAAGGAAGGACTTAACAGGGAGCGCGTCTTAACCGACCTACCTATCGAATGTAGTTTAACGACATCCACGGGTGCCAACTCCTGATTCTAGCGATTAGACTGAACAACTCGATCTAACCACCCTATGTGAAGTTAATTAATTCTTCCTTTAGAAAACCGATTAACCTAACATGATTAAGCTCTAGAGTCGCTCGAACAACGATGACAAACCTCTGTGTTGGGTTCGGACCTAACAACTAGGCCGAATCTACGCAACGATCCTAAAACCCCTTATCCCACATCTCACCGCAAAATGTATTTATAAGTTCGATGTGTGTGACAGTGAACTAGGTGATCAATCTAATTCAAAGACGTTAAAATAAGTTTTAGGACGTGGATTAATCGTTTAAACAATAATTTACGCACTACACAACTCCCTATCTCATCCCCCTTAGGGTTTTTGCTCGCTTTCACATAATTCGACTACACATGAATTTAGCTACTCATAATCATGCTAATAAACAAAATAAGAATTGAATTCATGCTAGAAATAATAAAAGAGAAAGTATTCATTACCATATAAATGAGGAAAAATCTGATTTGAAACAGTGTGAAGAAATAATCCACCAAAAAGACAATCTTTTGAACTTTAAACGTAAATCTAAGCTATGAAAAGTGTTTAGAATCAAAGGATGTAATTTATAGGATCAAGGGATCAAAGGGTGATCACACTACACTAAAACCGCACACAAATCGCCTAAAAAGAGTCTAAAGTCGGCCAAAGATGAGTAGGGCTGAATGAGTCTGCGTATTTATAGATTAGGTCGAAATCTGCCTTGTCGGTCCCGGACGCCTGCCTGGTCCATGTCGACGCCCGTCCGCTGGAAAATATGAAGATATTAGGGCTTCGTCTTCATTGGACGGGCGTTCGCATTCCTCTGGACGCTCGTTTGGTAACTTATGACTTGAGGCTTTTCGACCCCTGGACGCTCGTCTGTAAACCTGGACGTCCGTCTGTGTTAAATGAGCTTCGTGAATCGGGCTGAGCCTAACCAAACGCCCGTCTGGGGGTCTTTTGGACGCCCGTCCAGCCAAAAACATAACTTTCTGAATGAGTGTCAATGTTGTGGGCGCCGATCGGGTGAGCAAACGCCCGTCTAATGTGGCCTTCCCTCAGACGCCCGTCTGAGGTATATCAAACGCCCGTCTGGCTTGTCTTCATCCCAAACTTGGCTTTTCTTCACTTTTTATGCTACATTCGGGCCACGATCACGTCTCATAGTCCAAAACATCGCCTTCCGGGTCCTCGAGTCACCTAAGTCCTGCAATAACATAGACAAACAAACACCACGCATAATTCCGCAAGACAAAAGCGCTCGGAAAAGAGTGAAATATCGCTAAAAAGGCGGAGTTTACTATCGATATGACAGTTTAACTCCCCGTGCATATGATTCCCGATATTACTCTCGACACGGTCTAAATCTACCCAGAACATGCCAATAAGATGATAAACGGGGGTTAAACTGCACCCCAAAGTACAGTAAAGTTGACTCCCATCACTAACCTTGACATGTTGGTGCTCATAGTTATTAGTGGCTAGTTCCATACTAGCCAAGGCAATTTAGTTGTGATAGTCTAATCTCTTATGGTTGATGAGGGTGTGATTGTACATGTTTCTTAGTTTCATTTGTGTTGAATCTTTTCCTACTTGCATTGTATGGTTTGTTGTATTGGAGTAATTAACCAATGCTTGCACACACACGCTTAATGGATACCGAATGGAGATATTAGGTGTGAGAAAGAGGTAGGAGAACCGGAAGGTAAAGCTGACCTTTGTTGGAGTTCAATTTCTTATCCGGGGAGTTGACTAGTTCTTGCATTCAAGTGTTTATCATGTTGAATCATTAGGTCTAGGGTTCTTAGGCCAAGGAGGAGACATAGTGCAACTTCGTACACTTGTATGAAAGGAGGTTGCTAGCTTAGGAATGCACCGTTTCACATATTTGAATATCATTGGAAGGTTGGTAGGTATCACTCCTAAGATACTAGAAGAGATTGTTTGATCAATGAAATTGCCTTGGTTAGGTCGTTACCATTTGATTATCATTTTAATAGTAGAGTTAGAACAATTACTTTCTTGTTTTCTTGCGACTTAGATCAAGATAATAATAGCTAATTGGTGTTTGACCTCACATTCCTTGGGATACGACCTTGACCATTTGCTAGACTACAATTGACCCGGTACACTGCCGGTAAGATTGAACACCTAGAAAGGATCGATCAGTCGGATGAGCCGCAACCTGACCACAGTCAGCACTCATCTGATTAAGGAAGACATCTACCAGAGTTGAATCCAAACCAGTCATCTTATACTCAATTAACAGACATTGGTCAGCAGAGTATAGCTGTCAATAGAGCTAGAAGAACCAATGTTTGGGCCTCCCAAGAGGTATGAGTTTGTGCGTAGGGTTGAATATGCACTTCAAGTTGCAGAAGAAGTGGATGGTTTTGAACCATCTACTTACAGAGAAACAGTGACATGTTCTGAGTCATCTTAATGGCTTGCTGTCATGCGAGATGAGATAGAGTCATTATTTTTTTTGAAGGTAGATAGAGCCAGTGCTAAAGAATCATACTTGGGATCTAGTCAAACAACCACAGGAAATGAGGGTAGTCACTTGTAAATGGGTCTTCAAGAAGAAGGAATGAATGACATCTGCTGAGGGAATCAAGTATAAGACACGTTTGGTTGCAAGAGGGTTCAGTCAGAAAGAGGATGTGGAGTATGATGAGATATTCTCACCAGTGGTCAGACACACTTTCATGAGAGTGTTGTTAACAATGGTGCATGGCACATCAGGGTCTTGAACTTGAGCAGTGACACTGACGTTAGTTTTCGATAATAACGTCACTGACATAGACGTTGGTTTTCGATAATAACGCCAGTGACACTGAAATTATAATTATAAAAGTGTCACATGTGAAAAACATCAATGCATTGACGTTATTATCGAAAAGAACACTGACGTTTCTAGAGTGATGCCGAAATTAAAATAAAAAAAAATATTTATAGAGCCGAAAATAAATGAACAATGATACCGATATAAATCGCCTATTTTAAATATTCATATATGTAGTTGGAAGCCCACAGCCACTCAGAATCATCATAACGGCCATTTTTATCAAAGCGCTTAAGTTCTTGATTTTTGAATTCAACATTTTCAAACAACGGAAACCTTCTTTCTTTTTCGCTCGGACCTTTTTCTTCAAATCTTTTTTTTTTTTTCAAGATTCCCCATTCTCTTGTCCATTTACGCGAAAGGAAAGCAAAAGGATAGAAATTTCGCACAATCCCAACTGAGCAGGAACTTCCATTTCATGGAAAATTTGCACCCTAATTCTTTTGAGGACAACACATCAATTTTAGTTGCAGACCCACAAAATTTTCAGAGCGAAAAAGCCCAAAGTCAAGGTCTTGAAGAAGTTTCAGCAATGGAGGAGGATGATTCCAAAGAATCTTTAGAAGATTTAATGGTTTGTGATCCGGGTTCAACCCTTGTACGCAAAGGGTTCACAAAACCTATTTCTACCGGTTGGTACAGCAGCATCGTTTGCTTTGTTTAGTTTTTCATTTTCAATGTTGGCTACATTCTTTATTTACCAGTAGGTTTTGTGAAATCGAGCTCACAATCTTCATTTTTAGTATTTTAGATCTATATTTTGTCAAGTTTGTGGTTCTCTGTACATCAAAAGCAAGTAAATGGAATGTTTAAATAAAAAGAACAAAATCTTGGGATTTTTTAGTACCAATATTCTTTTTTTTTTGGTTGAGAAATACCAATATTCCTTTAAAGATGCTCTTTGTTGAATTTGAAGGTTTAAGGGTTAAAAGATGGATTCAAGTATGCAAAATGATTAGTTGCCAATTGCTGAAAATATGGGTTTATTAGATTTTTCTCAAGAGAAAGCAATTAAACATACTATGAAGAAGATAGCAAAACAGAATAAATGCAAATTTAACTATTCATAGCAGTGTGTTTGTTTAGCCACTTGAGTACTATGAGTTTGAATTTTGTGAAAATGCCTGTAGTCTTATGAGCTTTGCAGATTCCTTTTGCTTTTGCATTTTAGAAAAGAATCTTTTGAGTGGGATATATGTCACTGCTGCACCCCCCCTAACCTACTCGTGAGAGCATGTAAGTGTATAACCTACATGTACGGATATAAGCTTTTATGTGAGATAGTAATTTAGCAATGTGCATATTCTAGTGTAAAGAGATTTTGCTTCTATAGTTGATAGTAAAGATATTCTAAAATGTTTTTCTGTATTTGGTGTAATCAGAAGAAATTGTGTTCTTTCTAAATGCTGGTGCGGATACTTCTGTTGAATCGGAACATGGAATTAATTTTCTAGCTGATAAATTCTACCAAGGAGGAGAAACATTTCAAACTGAGGACTACATAACTGACAGTGGAGACTACCCCTTCATCTATAAGTCAGCTCGATTGGGAAATTTTAGTTATAGGATCGATGATCTTCCTTCAGGCGACTACTTGATTGATCTTCACTTTATTGAGATGATAAACATATATGGCCCAAAGGGTATGAGGGTTTTCAATGTGTTTGTGCAAGACGAAAAGGTAAGGAGATTCATATCAATAACTGTTTGTTTGTGTTATCTCTGTTTCCATGGTGCTTATATTTTCTTGTCTTTCGAATGTAGGTTCTATCTGACTTTGATATCTTTTCAATTGTTGGATCCAATAAGCCCTTGCAATTAGTCGGCTATAGAGTTTCAGTCAAAGAGGGTGGCACCCTAGTAATAAGTTTTGATGGAATTAACGGAAGGCCATTGGTTAGTGGAATTTGTGTACGGAAAGCAGCCAATGCAGGTTAGTTCATTTTTAGCTTTAAGTTAGCGTTTAAGGAAAAGTTATTTTCCAGGACTTACGTTCTCTCCATCACAGGTCCTCGGTTAAACAGGGAGTATCTCACGTGTAATAACTGTTCCTCTGAGATAGAAGTCCCGTCTGCACAGGTGAAACAATACTCATGACTCGGTATTTTGAGCTTTTCATAACTTATTGTGTGTTTGCTTGATTGAAACATGCAGAAGAGAGCAATGCGGATGAAGTCCACAGTTAAGTACGAGAAGAAGATACAGGAACTGAGTGATCTTTTGCAGTGTAAGACGGATGAATGTTATCAATCTTGGATGTCTTGGACTGCTGCTAACGAGCAGCTCGAGAAGGTCAGGATGGAACTTGACAACAAAACTTTCCAGACATATTCCCTTGGTAAGCTAGAAATAAAACTGATTTTGTTAAAGTGTTCCACCCCCCCTCCCCACCCCTTGAAATTAGTGTTTGCTTGTTCTGCTTGGATGATGGCAAAAGATAAAGCTTTGTGTTAAAGTATTTCCGAAACATTAAGTTTCTCTGTATTTAGTCTTTTCCTGTTGATGCAGATCAAACTTTAGAGAAGCAAGCAGAGAAGCTTAATGATGTATCAAAAAGGTATAAGCACGACAAACAGTTCTGGATTACGGCAATCAATGATTTACAAAAAAAAGTTCAGGTACTCAAGGAATCCTCTTAAAACGCGAAAGAAGTAATTCTTGCTCCGAATATGAAGTTTTGTTTAAGTCAATTTTTTGAATGTTTTTTCTTGGAATGGATTATCATTGCAGGTCATGAAGCAAGAACATCAACAACTTTCCCGGGAAGCACATGATTGTGCCGATTCAATCCCAGAGTTGAATAAAATGATCTTCGCGGTCCATGCTCTTGGTAAGGTTTCAACTTCTAATCATGCACTAATCTAGAAAAAATTTCAGACAAAAGAACTTACAGATATCCTTACCAGTTGAGCAGTGTGAGGATTTCAAAATGAAGTACAACGAAGAGCAAGTGAAGAGAAGAAAGCTTTTTAATGAAGTCCAGGAAGCCAAAGGTGCCTAAAGTTTCCTTTTTTCTTTTTTGGGTGTGTGTGTGTGTGTGCTCCTTCGCCTTCCATTAAAATATATAAGCTAAGTTCTCATCATTTCGTTTGATACTATATCACTTATCACTGTTGTACACCAGGAAATATTCGGGTGTTCTGTAGGTGTCGTCCATTGAGCAAAGCAGAGTCATTGGCTGGATGTTCCACAGTTGTAGACTTTGATGCAGCAAAGGATGGGGATCTTGGCATTTTGAATGGTGGATCCACAAAGAAAACATTTAAATTTGACCGCGTTTACTCCCCAAAAGATGATCAAGGTGGTGTTCAATCTCTGAAAATATTTAAAAACCACATGTAATCAATGGATAGCTCAAAGTAAGATAATGACTCGAATCTGCTAACCCTTCTTTTTTAACAGCTGATGTTTTTGCTGATGCTTCTCCTATGGTGATTTCGGTCTTGGACGGATACAACGTGTGCATATTTGCTTATGGCCAAACGGGAACAGGCAAGACATTTACAATGGAGGGCACTGAGGAACATAGGGGGGTCAATTATCGGACTCTTGAAATGTTGTTCAATATTGCACAAGAGAGAAAAGAAACTTTTGCTTATAACATATCAGTTAGTGTCCTTGAAGTCTACAATGAGCAGATTAGAGACCTTCTCGCTCCATCATCAACATCAAAAAGGTAACTCTTTTTTTTGTTTTGGAGAAAAGCTGTGTTCAAGTGTGTTATACAAAGAATCTTTTCAGAGACACTAATGTAAGTGTCTAACGGACTGAATTCTTTGCATTTTTTATACTAGGTTGGAGATAAAGCAGGCATCTGAAGGGTTCCACCATATTCCAGGAATTGTAGAAGCAGAAGTTTGGAACATAAAAGAAGTATGGAATGTTTTGCAGGCGGGAAGTAGTGCACGAGCTACCGGATCCAACAACGTTAATGAGCATAGTAGTCGTTCTCACTGGTAAATTCGATTCTATTGTCTTTTTCTGCCATGTCTATCAGCTTGATGAACATTTGGTACTTACTACCTTCACGACCATATTCGTTTATTCTAACTGATTGTCGTTTTCCATGTCCAATTTAGCATGCTCTGTGTAATGGTAAAAGCTAAAAACTTGATTACGGGAGACTGCACCAAAAGCAAGCTCTGGCTTGTCGATTTGGCAGGCAGTGAGAGGCTTGCCAAGACCGATGTACAAGGGGATAGGCTCAAGGAAGCTCAAAATATTAATAGGTCTCTGTCTGCTCTTGGAGATGTGATATCGGCTTTAGCAAATAAAAGCAGCCACGTTCCTTACAGGTGTGTGTGTAGTGTCAATCTTATCGAGGGGGGTCTAAATATGCATTACACCACACCTACAACGACACCATGTGATTGTATGATTCATATTCGACTTTTAAAAAGTTGATTCTGCATACACGACGTTATGCCCATTTCATCTCTACGCTGATATTGTTTTTTTTTTTTTTTTTGCACTGAAGGAATTCCAAGTTGACACATTTGCTTCAGGATTCCTTAGGTAAAATTTGACATTTGAAGTTTTTTATTTGGTCTCCACTTAAGAATGCAGAATTTGCTTATCAATGTAAAAGCTCTTTTGTTTCGTGTTCTTCCCAGGTGGTGATTCGAAAACTTTGATGTTTGTACAAATAAGTCCTTCAGAGAAGGACTTAAGCGAAACTATAAGTTCCTTAAATTTTGCAACCCGTGTACGAGGTATTGAGTTAGGTCCTTGCAGAAAACAGATTGATACCAGTGAGATCCAAAAACTGAAAGCAATGGTAGGCAATTGTGTCATTACCACTGTTATACTTTTTTCAGCTACTTTTGTCTGACTGGCACGTTTATTTCGTTTTTTCATTACAAACTTCATTGTAGGTTGATAAAGCAAAAATGGAAAGTCGAAACAAAGATGAATCTCTTCGGAAACTAGAAGAGAACGTCCAAAACGTAGAAAATAAGGCGAGAGGGAAAGAGGTTATCGTGAAAAACCAACAGGAACGGATCAAAGAACTCGAGAATCAGCTGGAGTCTAAGACATTGTTGCAAGTTCAATTAGACAAACAAATATCACAGATTTCAGAGTGCCTTAAGGGCAGAGATGAAACTTGTGCTAGTCTCCAGCATAAGGTCATTTTATTAGCTTGTTTTTGCAAAGATTTCCGGCTTCTTGAATCACAAGAAAAACTACAACTATTGTTAACCATTGTACTCTTCTTTTCCACGTGTTGACTTTTGACCAACAAACGTATAAATTACTTTCCTCAACACCCTAATAAGTGTTTAATGAGTTGGTAATTTTCTGATGACATATTTTTGCCTGGTGCAGATCATGGATTTGGAGAAGAAGCTAAGGGAGAAAGAACAGTTTGAATCTGCAGCTTACGAGATGAAGGTTCACTAACTAACTACTTTTCAGCCTAATGCTTTGAAATTTGTCCAATGGTGGGGGTGTGTGTGTGTGTGTGTGTGTCTATATATATATATACATAGGACTCTACAAACCAAGTTTGACTCGATTAATCTTTTTCAAGTCACTCAAGAATAAATTAATTCTTAAGAACATTGTTTTACCAGATCAAGGATCTCGAAATGAAGTTAAAAGCTCAAATGCAAGAATCTGAAGCTCATTCTGTCATCCTCCAACAAAAGGTAGTTACAATACATACCAGTGTTGAGGAATCAAAGCACTTTTTAACAGATTTTCTATTTTACAAACTTAAACATCAGTTTTAAAGCACTTTAAAAACACAAATATAAGCGCCCTTCGAATGACTGATTAAGCTTTTCTTCTTACGAATTCAGGTGGAACTACTTGAGAAAAGATTGAAGGACGCGGAGGAGAACAAGGAGAATGTGTTACTTCGTCAAAAGGTGTGTTCACGTTGAAAAACTCGTACATATATTTTGCGCTTTTTTTGGGCTAATATTCTTAGAGTGCCCATTTTGTTTTGGCTTATTACATCTGGTTTCTGTGACAGCAGATTACGGAACTCGAGGAGATGTTAAAGGATCAAAAGCAACAACCATTTACATGCGGTGGTGCCAGTGTTGTAGACTCAGCACAATCAAAAACAACGTCAAGGTCCACCCCGCCGGTTGAAACCAAGCATCTAGTTCGAGACGTGACAATGATACACGATTCTGAACATCGTATTCTTCAGAATTCAAACGCGTTATTAAACCATCACGCCCCGACTTCTGCTGTTGCTGTAGTGATGATGAAGGACGACAACAACAACATCCATCATCAGAATGTACGAAGGAAACGACTATCTAGAAATGGAGAGATCGAAAACAACAACAATAATGCCGCCGTGGTGATTAATGAGAACAACAACAACAACAACAACAACAGAGGAAGGCAATCTGATCCGATTAAACCGTCATCTACGAGGATACTGAGGGCTACAAATGCAGGCAGCAGACCAATGGCGGCGGCCACTGGTGCGACCGCGTCTCTAAGACAAGGGGTTCTTAATAAAACGAGCAGAGATCCAGTTCAGGGTGTCAAAGAGAGGGAAAGCAAGAAAAGGATTTGGTCAAGATGATGATGATGATTTGAGGTCAACTAACTTTTCTTGTTGTCTTCTTTTTTTTTTTTTTTTTTTTAAAACTCGATCCTGCGTTAAGCATTGTTAATTGTGTTGTAAGATTATGGATTTTCTGGCATTATTTTGTAATAAGTACAATAAGATTTGACCCCAAAAAAACTAGATAAGCACCAACATAGGTCATCTGGATCAGAAGGCCAATCAAAATCAGAGTAAGCATGGATTTGAGTACCTTCAAATAAACCATCAAACATTCCTACTCTTTAGATAGCGCAGAAGACGTTTAATGGCTTTCCATTGTTCATCTTTGGGATCATGCTTAAACTTACTCTATGGACTACAAAAGCAATATCAGGGCGCGTATGACAGAGATACTGAAGGGATCCTACGATAACATGATAGAGTTGTGTATCCGTGAAAGATGTGCCATAAATTAGTATAAAATGTAATAACCATTGTGCACATAAATATATAGCGAGGAGTCAACTTTGCTTGCTCGGAAGCCGTGGTGGAGAATATGGTGAGTGAACCTAGAAGGCCATGCCCGGAGAGCTTGTTTGAGACCATATAAGCTACGGTTTAATTTGCAAACATATGTAGGATGGTATGGATTGAAAAAGTCATGTAGTTGGGACTTATAGACATCCTTAGTGAGAAACCCATGAAGAAATGCATTTTGACTTGCCAAATTGTTTAATGGACCAATTATCGTGGAGAGCAAGGGTGACAATAGTGCGGAATGTAACGGGCTTGACAACGAGGCTGAGGGTCTTATGGTAATAAGTGCCTTCATATTGATGAAAGACTTTGTTGGCAACACGAGTTTTATACCGTTCAAGGGTATCATCCGCATGATGCTTAATTTGAAATACCCACTTACAACCAATAATATTCACTAAGGGTTGCGGAGGTACTATGGTCCATATATGATTGGCAACAACAAATCAAATCAACATTCATAGCATGACCCTACTTTGGACATTTATTAGCTTGTGTAAAGCAAGTAGGTTCCTTAGGGGAAGAGCGGTAGTAGAGTGATGAGCCTTCGGGGGAGGAGTTGGGACAGATTCAGGTGGCAGTGCTTTGGGTCGCAAGGAGTTTTTGCGAGAACGCATTGTCATGGTGTGGCACAAAGTATATTTTATCTATGTTGCATGACACAAGGAAAACCTCTTTTGCATACATATACAGTATCATTACTGTGACATTCAAAACTATCATTGATGCATTGTTCAACACTCTCCAATGGCCATGACATTACACCAAATTATTTCAACCCATAAATCTCCATAGATCTTTCACCCTTAAACAGCAGCTTTCAACGTGTTCGCCACATCAATGACGAACCTGTATTTCACGTCGTTTTTTGCCAGACGATCCATGGCTGTATTAACATTGTCCATTGAAACAACTTCAACATCTGAAACAATCCCATGCTCTGCTGCAAAGTTTAGCATTTCTTGCGTCTCCTTTAAACCGCCAATTAGGCTTCCAGCCACTGTTTTCCTTCCTGCCATTACAAAAACGCCATAACAAAAAGAGTGAATTTTCATAAAAGAAAAAACGGGTTTTGGAGCCGGAGAGCTGATAATCTCACCATGAAGTAGAGGAAAAGCCGGCAACTCCAATGGCTTATCTGGTGCACCTAATAGTACATACTTTCCATGGTTCTTTAACAGACCGATTAAAGGTACTAATGGATGAACCGCAGAGACCGTGTCAATGATTCCGTGCAATGACCGCGCAGCAGCCTGCAAAATTGTTCAAGTACATTTCAAAATTGTTGGTCAAATATCTTCACGAAGAAAATCTTGGAACAAAGAGTTAATAAACCGAACCTGCAATGCCTCGGGGTCACGGCTAAGCAAGAAGGAATCAGCACCTAGATGTTTAATAGCCTCTTCCTTCTTATTAGGAGAGGTACTAATTACAGTCACCTTAACACCAAAAGCCTTAGAAAACTTCACAGCCATATGTCCTAACCCCCCGAGTCCCACGACACCAATGCTCAAACCGGGCTTGTCAAGTCCAAAGTATTTCAATGGGCTATAAGTAGTGATCCCAGCACATAGGAGAGGTGCACCACCGTCAAGAGGGAGGTTCTCGGGCCATTGAAGCGCGAAATGTTCATCAACCACCATGTGATCAGAATAGCCGCCAAACGTCATAGTTCCATCGTAGTATCTTCGGCCATCGTAGGTAAGTATCTTATCTAGGCAGTAGCATTCAAGGTCATCACCGCAATCTTCACAGGTTCGGCATGAACCGATTAAGCATCCTACCCCGACTTTATCACCTACTTTAAACTTGTCTACTTTGCTTCCCACCTCAGTCACAACACCAACAATCTCATGCCTGTTGTGTTCAAATCAAGGAATGTAAGGTTTAGAACAATGATGAATTAAAGGAAAACAAAAGTGGAATTCGCCGTACGTACCCGGGGACCAAAGGATACTGAGCAGTGCCCCATTCATTCTTGATATGGTGAAGATCAGAGTGACAAATCCCTGTATACAACACCTTAAACCTCACATCTTTCTCCCCTGTAGCCCTTTAACAGACAAAAATGAACAAAGACCATATGCATTATAATTTGGCCACACAACAACTCTATTGTCACAAGACTCACAACAATATGTACTCTTTATGTTGATCAAGTTACATAGGGATACACCAGGGTTGTAAATGATCTGAGTCGAGCCTATGTGTTATCGAACCATATTAAAAACCGAACTATCCAAACAGAAAAATCGAACTGAACCGAGCTAAAACTGCTCACAAACCGTTTGACTCATTTACGCTCTTAGCATACACAAGATGAAAAGATTTAAGATATAATAATAATTCTTTTATACAACAGAAAATCATTTTTTCAATGGAAACGATAGAAGCATCCACACGAATTCAACCCACTGGCATAGTAACATCACAATTAAAATAAAAAAAAAGTTCTAAATTAAGATGCATCAAAGAAAAATCACCAGAAAATTGGGGGAAAATAAGAGTTAGAATCGCTGATATTTTTAACTTAGAAAATGGAAAAGGTAATGCTGTGATCGATTAAGGCAATAAACAGTAGAAATAAAGAGTGGAAAATCTGTACCTTCGGGAGAATTTGAACGGTGAAAGAAATCCAGATGTGTCTCTAGCTGCATATCCAAAAGCTTTTACTGGATGTTCTTCTTCAAATGATTTTGCCATTGTTTCTTCCTCAGGTTACAACATTCAATTTCTTTATAATTAATTAGAGGAATATATATTAGTTTGATGGAGTTCTTTTCATTTTCTAGTTTGTTCGGGCGTTTCTAAATTAAATTTACACACGTAATTGAATACGGTAGTGCTACATCCACTACAACTACCTCCACAATATCATCCACAACATCATCCACACCACACATTTAGTCAGGACCCTTCCAAAAAAAATATTTCTCTCTCTAATCTGTGGACAGGATCATCCACAACATCATCCACTACACTTTTGTATAGTGGACATAGCATTTTCCAATTGAATATGGGGAGATTCTCGAATCCACGTGCTTCAATCTAAACCAGAATAAAGGATTTGTGACAAAAATAATCTGCGACAGCCTTCAACTTCAGACCGTTGGTAGCGGGAAGTTATTGTGTGGTGAGGAAATTTGAGGTGAAGTGACGGATGAAACGATCGGAACCACACAGTTTAAATACATAATAAAACTGTGTGGTCCTGATCGTGCCACACGGTGTCTCCACACCGTGTGGAGACACCACACAATAACTTTCCGTTGGTAGCAACGCGATTAGTGACTGGGAAAGAACTGCAACGTCATTAATGAGGTGTGACTTAATTGTCTTTTTCACAGATACGTATACACGGATACAAATACGACTATAGAAGATACGTGGTAACATGATTTAAAAAAAAATATAGAATACTAGTATGACAACATTCTAGATACTGTGGCTTGTTTCTTTGTCTTTCATGACACTATGACACCCCCTAGAAAGACATTGTATCCTGTTAATGACCTTCTAGTGTTTTGACAACATGCCCAATCTGAGTCTGAATATGCCGCGAGACTAAAGTCTGTACCAGCAGGGAAAAAGAGGCCTTGAACAGGGGACCTCTTGATGTATCTTAATAGTTTATGTGCTGCTTGTAAATGCTGTTCAGTAGGTTCTTACAAGAACTGGCTTAATTGCTGAGTAGCATAGGTGATGTCAGGTCTAGTGAGACTTAGGTACAATAGTTTTTCCACCAATGATCTGTAATAAGTATTGTCTTGTAGGAGTGGGGGTTCCTTGTGCTTTAGTCTTACTTTGTTGTTCATCGGAGCCTTGCTAGGTTTGCAGTCCAAGTAGCCAAATTCAGACGGTAGATCCATGGAATATTTCTCTGACTTAGCATAATAACTTGACTAGACCTTGCCACTTCTAGACCAAGGAAAAATCTTAACTCTCCTAGATCCTTAATAGTGAACTTTTGATGCAGAAAGTCTTTCACCTCTTGAATTAGATCAATATTGGCACTAGCAGCAATTATATCATCAACATATACCAATAACACAATCATTTGTTCTCCATTTCCTTTTATAAACAGACTGAGATCATAGGCTGATTGCCTAAAGCCTAATTCTTGAAGGGAACAAGTCAGTTTAACATTACATTGCCTACTTGTGTGCTTTAAACCATAGAGTGATTTTGTTAATTTGCATACCAGATCCTGTCATTGAGTGTGATATCCTTGTGGAACAGTCATGTACACTTCTTCATCCAATTCTCTATGAAGGAAGACATTTTTGACATCCATTTGGTGTAGAATCCCGTTTTTAGTAGCAACAATAGCCAACAGTGTTATGGTGGTTGTGGTTTTAACAACTGGGGAGAAGGTATCATGGTAATCAATGCCAGCCTGTTGTGTGTAGCCTTTTGCCACTGATCTAGGTTTGAATCTCTCAACTGTACCATCTGCCTTTCTTTTGATTCTAAAAACCCATTTGCAACCTATTGGAGTCTTGCCTTGTGGTAGGTTGACTATTTTCCCAGTGTTGGTTCTTTCTAGTGCTTGTATTTCCTCCTGCATAGCTTTCTGCCACCTAGGATCCTTTATGGCTTGTCTAAAAGTCTTTGGTTTTGTCTATTCACTGTAATTTGCCATACATGACTTGTAGGAGCTGCTGAGAAACTTGTTAGTGTCTACCAGATCAATGCTATGAGGAGAAGTCATATGACATTGAAAATCCTTTAGAAAGGAAGGTTGGACTCTTTGCCTATTTGATTTCCTAACAGGAAGCTGCTTTTGTTCCATTGGTACTAGTACATCAACCTGCTGGTATGCTGGTACTGACATATCAGCCTGTTGTTCCACTTGTACTTGTTGTTGTGGTGCAACACATGCTCCATTTATCCCTGTGGAACATCAACTACAGGTTCTTGTGAATTAGGTGTTGATATTGTTGTACTAGAATTATCTGCTAGATTATCAAAGACATCCAAAGAAGGCTCACAAGCAGGGATGTTAGTACTTGTGGTTTGAAGATAAGGGAAAACATGCTCAAAAAAAGAAGTATCCCTATAAATGAAAATATCATGATTATTGAAATCAAGGAGGTAAAATCCCTTTGTACCTTCTGGCATGCCTAAATAGACATATTTCCCGCCCCTGGGATCAAACTTACTTCTATTTACATGTGAAGTACTAGCATATGTAAGGCAACCAAACACCCTCAGTTGAGTATAATCAGGTGGCTTGGAGTACAAAAGCTCATAAGGAGTTTTGTTGCTTAAAAGGGGGGTAGGGGACATGTTAATTAATGCAACAACATGCTGAATACAGTATCCCCAATGCTTAATAGGTATACCTGACTGTATTTTATGTGATCTATCAACATTAAGAATATGTTGATGTTTCCTTTCCACAACCCCATTTTGTTCGGGTGTATCAACACATGAGGTATGATGTATAATGCCCCTAGCCTTAAAAAACTGTGGCATGTTGAATTCTTGGCCATTGTCTGTTCTGATGACCTATATCTCTCTCCCAAACTGTGTTTTGACAAGTTTTGCACTAACAACCTAGCCTCAGATTTATGTTTCATAAGGGAAATTCAACAAACGACTAAAATCATCTACAATAGTTAAGAAAAAAAGCATGTCCATGAACAATAAAGGTTTTATAAGGACCTCATATATCAATATGAACTAGATCAAAACAACATTCAAATGTAGAGACACTCAAAGGAAAATGATTTCTTTTATGTTTAGCCAAACAACAAGTATCACATACATCAATGCTAGGAATCAAAATAGTAGATTCAAGTTGCTGAACAACTTTCATTTTATTTACAGGCATATGTCCTAATCTGTAATGCCATATAAAAGAAAATCTATCTTATCAGCTATGGTATTACAAACTTATGATTTATTCGAAAATATCAACAAGTGCACATTGATTTGCTTTCAAAATGTAAAGACCCTTGGATTCTCTAGCTAATCCAATCATCTTCATAGAGACTGTATCATGTATCATGCACATATCAGCAGTGAATTTCACATTATAATAGGAAGTAGAAAGTAATCTGTGTACAGACAAGAGTTTATACCAAATGCAGGAACCAACAGAACCCCTGTCAAAATGAGGAGATCATTGACTTCAACAGAACCTATGTGTGTGACAGTGGCCTTATTACCCTTAGGAAGATTCATTGCCATGCCATATACATGTTTAGAATCTATTAGAAAGGATGAAGAACATGTAATATGATGTGAGGCACCTGAATCTACTATCCAGAAACATGAACTATCATTAGGTTTAGAGATACCTGAACCCTTTGTGTCCAACTTTGCGGACATTGCTGCAGGATCAATAGATTTGTCACCATGAGATGCTTGTATAAGGCTCAACAAGTGCTCATATTGTTCTTGTGAATTCATAGTCTTGGACTGAGCATTGCCTTGGCTAATTTCACCTTCTTGATCTTCTAGTGACACGTTGTTTGCAGCAGGTCTACCAATGTTGTTTCATCTTCCTTTGCCTTTATAACCAGGAGGAAATCCATGCTTACTATAGCACTTATCAACTGTATGACCCATCATGTTACAAAAACTGCATTGAGGCTTATTGGAACCAGAAATGTCCGCAAATTAAACCATCGATTCCTCCTGCTAGCTACTTGTACTAATTAAACTTTGATTGACAAAGCCTTTTCAATCAAAGGGACTCCAAATTTTGGCGTTTTAATTATTTATTTTTTGGAAGGATGAGAGCTTTCATAAGATTGTCAATACCGTTAACATTAGCTTTAATAAGAGTGAGAATATTATCATCAAAATAAAATGAGAAATTTTAGGGCAATTCTTACATAAAGAAAAAGCCTTTCACCGCCCATTATTCACTCCAATATGTGACTTCAAAGAAAGATATTCAATATAAATCACAAAATGATAGGGGGGAAATGTGATCTCTATGTTTTAAGCCTTTCGTAGACTTAAATCTAGAAAAGGGTTCACCATTCCAAAGGACTTAAAAATTGGAAGAGGTAACACAAGCCATAATAATGTCGATCAATCAAGTTACTAGGAAATTTTCTCTCTTTATGCAAATTTTTAGATGCAATTTGGAGCTAAATTTATCAAGAAAGCCGTTGGAGAAGAGGACAAGAGAAGCTAAGAAAGTATATGATGGGACATGTGTATTTGCAAAGACTTTGAGCTCCTCGATAATTTCAATCCCTAAACATCGACCTTGTGAGCGTTCACGAACAATGCTCGAACTCGGCTCGTTTAAGCTCGTTCGTTTATGCTATCGAGCCGAGCTCGATCGGGTTCTCCTGCTAGTTTACTAAACGAGCAAACATGAGCCTGCTCGTGAACGCTTGTTAGTGTTCGCAAACTTATATAATTTATAATATAAATAATAAATATAAATCCTATATACACATAATTGTTTTTTGGAGGAATATATACGCATAAATAATTTAACAAAAAACAAATATTTTGTGGATGTTTGATTAAACGAGTATTTTGGATTGAATAATGGATATATTGGATATAAACAAATCATTCCTTTTAAAAAAAATACTATTGAACGAGCCGAGCTCGAGTTCGAGCCGGCCTGTTCGCAAGCTTCATATCAAGCTCGAACATTTTTTATACTTATCAAACCGAGCTCGAACAATCTTTTAGGCTCGTTTTGTGCTAACGAGCCGAGCCGAGCCTACCCGATTACGAACGAGCTCGAGCTTGAACATCAGCTACTTGGTTCGGCTCGGCTCGTTAACAGCACTACTTGTGGCTCTCCATGTGTCTTCTTGGCTGAATTAATTAAGGTGTATAGCTTTGATTAATTTCAGAATTGCTAACATTTAGGAGTATTCTTGAGCAAGAATATAATAATAATTTTTGAAGTAAGCCACCAATGAAGACTAATAAAAACGGGGTACATCTTTGAAGAAAGAGGTTTTTTAATATGACTGAAATGATGTGTTTTATGTAACGACTTAGAACTCGAGCTTAATAGCGCTATTTGAGGATAATGTATCTTGTTATAAAACGGATGGAGATAACTTCAGATGCAAGAAACAGAAACAGAAGCAATCAAACATAAACAATCAAAGGAGAAAACAGAAACAAGAAGAAACACATTTAACGTGGAAAACCCCCGATGGGAGAGTAAAAACCACGGGCGTAAAAGAGATATTTTATTATGCCTTTGAATTTTCTGATTTCAACACACACGAGATAATGAGACAATAATTGTATTTATAGGCACAAATCCACAAACCACAGCCGCAAGGAATCTTTTGTCGATGCACCATAAATACCCCTACACGTGTCCTCCTTTTAATGACACCAGTATATGTCACACATGTAATTAACCAGATGTGGGACCCTTTGTATTCAAGTACTCGCAGTTGTCACCTGCCGATAGTCACCTCTTTGAAGCCTCGATAGACTCCACCCATCGATGCACTGAATTGAATACACTTCTCATTTATCCATCACACAAATTGAGTCTTCAGATTGGTTCCACCCAGATGCGAGTTTAAGTCACTTTACTCGACAAATCTCCACCTTGACTTCAACTCTCACTAGAGTCAAACAGATTGCATAACCAGATGTACTTGTACGGATGCATTCGTCAATGCCGGATGTACTTGTACCGGACTATCTCCACAAAGATCCACCCCACCGATCCGCCTCGGTAGAGTTTCGAGAAAAAGATTACAAGCTTTGAATATTCGGTGAAGTCCAGGCAAAGTGGAACTTACTCTCTTGAATCGGGTTTAGTGAACATATCGCCAGGATTCTCCTTTGTGCCAATCTTCTTCACTACAACCCTCTTCTCATTTCTCGAGAAAATGATACGACATCAATATGCTTGGTTCTCTCATGATGAACTCCGATCCTTGGCTAAACATATTGCACTTAGATCGTCACAATATATATCACTGATCTCGATGCAACCCCAAATCATTGACTAGTCCCTTCAACCGGACACCCTCCTTAACCGCTTCAAGAAGAGCCATATATTACGCTTGATGAGTTGATAAGGCATCTGTAGCTGAAGAGTAGCTTTCGGTGACCACTTTGCATTTCCCAATGTAAACACATAACCTTGATCATTGATTTTCTCTCTGTCAACATCACTGCGATAATCAAGATCACAAGAACTTTGTGATCAGACCGATATCACCACCATAAATGAGACCAACATCAATTTGTACCTCTCGGTACTGAATATCCTTTTAATGACTTTCCGGTGTTCCTTTCCAGGTTGAGCCATAAAACTGCGACAACACGATTGCTCGAGAGCCAGATCAGGCCTAGTGCATACCATGGCATACATCGATCGCCAATCGCACTAGCATAGGGAACTTTGACATATACTCCTTCTCTTGGTGATTGTGAAGCATAAAGCAGACAAATGAACATTTGATGCCATAGGAGTATCTATTGGTTTTCTGATGAGACATCCCAAACTTGGCCAATATCTTACGCACATAACCTCGCTTTGAGACAAGAACAACTTCTTCGACTTCTATCTCTCCGGATCTCCATCCCCAAGATTTTCTTGGCAGCACCCAAATCCTTCATTTCAAATTCAGCACTGAGAAGGTTCTTCAGATTTTGAACATCAGACTTCCTTGCTGCAGCTATCAGCATGTCATCCACATACAGGACAAGATAGATATATGATCCATCTTTCGCCAGATTTGTAGTAAACACAATGATCATATGGACTTACATTATAACCTCTTTGAAGCATGAAAGCTGTCAAACCTTTTATATACCATCGCCTTGGAGCTTGCTTCAAACCATACAATGATTTCTTCAACTTGCAAACATAGTTTTCTTTGCCAGGAACTTGAAAACCCTCAGCCGTGTCATGTATATCTCCTTATCCACCTCACCATGTAGAAAAGCAGTTTCACATCTAATTGCTCAAGTTCCAGATCTCTTTGTGCCACCATTGCTAGTAACACCACGATTGAAGTGTGTCGACACCTTTGGTGAAAATATTTCATCAAAGTCAACCCCTTCCTTTTGATGAATCCTCTTGCAACCAAAGCGTGCCTTATACGACCCCTTCGCGCTTTGTTATTCCTTTCCTTTTCTTGAAGATCCATTTACAAGTCACAACCCCTTGTCAAGAGGGTCGTTTGACCAATTCCCAAGTCCGATTCTTCAATAATGACTCCATTTCATCTCCCATGGTCGCATGCCACCGAGATGCTTCATACATGTCATCGCTTCCCCTGTAAGTAGTAGGTTCAAAGAACCTCTACTTCTTCAAAGAACTTGGAGTGCATATCCAGCCAAATCATCATATCCATATCTCCTTGAGGTATCCCAACATTAGATCTTCTAGGGCTCTTTGGCGCCTAGACTCTGTTGATCAATGTTTGTGACGCCTCACTGGCGAGGTCTCGCAGACCGGCTTGGATCGGATTCGGTTCATTATCCAGATCAAGTATAGTGTTGATTTGGATCCACCGATTGTTGCATATCGTGAGACTCCACCTGAAGCTCCACCTGTTTCTCAACACTATCAGATTCAAAGATCGGTTTCGCACTCGATGAGACCTCTCCACCGATGAGTTTAACATAGAATTTTCATCAAACACAACGCCCCCTGTGAGGATTACTCGGACTCTGCGATGACCAAATTCTATATCCTTTACTCCATCACCATACCCCACAAACACTCCCTTCTTGGCTCTTGGCTCCAACTTCCTTCACTAACATGATAGTAAGTTGTACTTCCAAAAACCCTTAGAATCGAGTAGTCGGCAGGCTTGCGACCACATCTCAAATGGTGTCTTGAGATTGATTCTGTGTGAGGACTCCTTGATTAAGTAGCAAGTTTGCCTTAACGACTTACGCCCAAAATCTCCTTGATAAACCCGACTTGAGAAAGCATACATCTTGCCCTCTCCAAAGAGAGTTTGATTCATCCTTTCACTACTACACCATTCTCACGAGGTGTATTCCTTACAAGTATGATGTCCGGCAATACCTCATTTGCACAAAATGAATCAAAAATCCGCCCGGTAATTCGCACCATTATCTCACGAAGCTTCTTGATTTTCTTGCCTAACTGATTCTCCACTAGGGCCTTCCCACGCTTGAAGTTCTTGAATGCATCACTTTTGTTCTTCATCATCACCACCCAAGTCATCCTTGAATAGTCATCTATGAATGACACAAAGTATCTGTGACCACCCAATGACTCAACTCTTGATGGACCCAAAGATCTCGAATGGATATAATCAAGTGTTGCCTTTGTATTGTGCAACCTCTTTGAGAATTTACTTTATGCAACTTCCCAAACACACAATGTTCACAAAAGTCCAGATTCTTGACCTTATATCCCCAAGAAAACTCTCTTGAAGAAAGAACTCGCATACCCTTTCACCCATGTGACCAAGTCTCATGTGCCTGGTGAGTCTCATTGAGGCTGGGTGAATCTGCCGAGGATGCAACAAAGAAGATGGTGCAGATCTGATAGATCCTTGTAATATATACAAGGTTCCCCTCTTGATGCCTTTGAGGACTACAATCGAATCTTTAAAGACATTCAAATTGCCCACCTTCACCCTTGAAATTGAACCCTTGTCATTGGCCCAAGAGATCGAGAGATACCAAATTCTTGGTCATCTGTGGAACATGTCTTACATCTTTCGATTGTACAAAATTTACCATCCTCTCGTCCTTAACTTTCTTGAGCCAATTCCCACAACTTTGCAAACCTTCTTTGTTGGCCATATTGATTTGACCACCATCTATCCGCTTCATAAGTAGAAAACCACTCTGTTTGGACAAATATGGTAGGATGCTCGAGAATCAAGTATCCACACATCATTGTGGTGTGTAGAATCCCTCGCAACTAGAACCAGATCCTCATCGATTGCTCGGTAGCCAAAGCCTGCTTTGTGCTGCAGTGCCTTCCTGCTGCTTTCTTCTTCCTTGGACAATTGGACTTCCAATGTCCCCGCTCCTTCTGAGAATTACAGACATCAGTAGACTTAGGACCTTTGGACCCTGACTTCTTTTTCTTCCTCTGTCCATATCCTTTTCCACTATTGTCGCTAGCTACTAGCCCAAAGCCTGACTGTCTGTCTGCACCAGCTGACCTTGTGTCTAAGCTCCCTGGCATGTAAAGCGGACCTCACATCCTCTAAAGCCATTTGTATCCTTTCCAACTATGAAAGATCGCACAAAGTTTTCATATGATGCGGTAATGACACCAACAGGATTAGGGTCTGCATCTTCATCTTCAATTTTAACATCAATATTCCTTAAATCAAGCAATATTGTGTTGTTCACCGTCAAGATGTTCCCTCGGTGGACTCCTTCATGCATCTTCAAACCGAACAACCTCTGTTTCAACAACAACTTGTTGGTCGCTGACTTGGTCATATATAGGCTTTCAAGCTTTTTCCACAACTTGGTCTGCGGTGTCTTCCTCAAAGAACCTCATGTGATAACATCATCGGATAAGCACAACATGATGGTTGAATGTGCTTTTCTTCCAGATGGCATAATCTGCCGCACTGTATTTGGTTTGTCGATAAAGGATTCCACAAACCTGCTTTGTTTCAACAAGGCACGCATCTTGATTTGCCACAGACCAAAGCTGTTCCTTCCTGTAAATTTATCAATTTTTACGTTTCATCGCCGACATCTTTCCTTGCTAAAGATCACAACTTTGTCACAGATCCTAGCACCTTGCGAAGGCCTTGGTGAAGACGAAGTTGATCGCATGCATTGTTTCCCCGAACTGTCTCTCGATACCACTTGTTATAAAACGGATGGAGATAACTTCGGATGCAAGAAAGCGTAAAGCGAAGCAATCAAACATAAACAATCAAAGGAGAAAGCAGAAACAAGAAGAACACAGATTTAACGTGGAAAACCCTCGGTGGGAGAGGTAAAAACCACGGGCGAGAAAGAGATATTTTATTATGCATTTGAATTTTCTGATTTCAACACACACAGATAATGAGACAATAATTGTATTTATAGGCACAAATCCACAAACCCTAGCCGCAAGGAATCTTTGTCGATGCACCATAAATACCCCTACACGTGTCCTCCTTTTAATGACCTTCGTATAGTTGTCACATAATGTAATTAACAGATGTGGGACCTCACAGTATTCAAGTACTCGCAGATTTGTCACCTGGCGATAGTCACCTGCTTTGAAGCCTCGAGTAGACTCCACCCTACCGATGCACGTAATTGAATACACTCTCTTGTCCCATCACACACGGTGAGTCTTGATTGGTTCCACCCAGATGCAGAGTTTAAGTCACTTTACTGACATATCTGATAACCACTTAGGTTTATCGTCCTCGCTTGGTCTAAAATGGTTAACCAGAGTTATCAATTTTATTATGTCTCAGAACTGATTATCTCTGATATGTTCCTCCCTCTTTTCAAATGTGAGATGAGATATTTTATACTCCCCTCCCTAACGGTTTGCATTAGTACCACTTGTAATGTCTCAGAACTGATTATCTCTGATAGACTATAATACCACATGTAATGCCTTAGAACTCGGGTCTACCGGAACTACTTGAAGTTTAACGAACCCAGTAATTATTTAGACCAATTGTGTTGGGTTTGTCTAAAATGGTTAAGCCAATTTACCATATACATTATATCTCGACTTTATATCAATATTATATTTCTCCCACTATTCAAATGTGTGATGTGATATTACATTTTGTAAATTCTCTTGGATGCATGGTTACAATCTACTCCCTCTGTATTGAACTATAATCTTTTAGCACTTCTTTTTCTTATACTATAACTATTTTTAGAAGCGTATATTTGTTTACACCACATTCAATCTACCATTACATCCTATTAAAATGAAAGAAAAAAAAGATGACATCTAATTCTTACCGCACACCTATTATCAGAATTACTAAATCCACCTAGACACCCTATTTTCATTGCTAAGTAAACAAAAAAACACTTTTGCCAAACTTTTTTGTTTACTAAAACGAGATTATAATATTTTCCCTTTCCCCCAATACTTTAAAATTAACAACAACAACAACAAAAAAAAAAAAAAAAAAACCATTTTCTTCTTCATCTTAATCTTCTATCTTTATCTTATCTTTATCATATCATCAAATTCAATTTTCTATTTTCTTCATATATCTTCAAAATACAACATTGAACCAATAATTTTGGATTCAGAAGTGGATTAATTACAATTTTATATTACCCATAAAAATTTGACTATTTTAAAGTCGATTATTTTATAATCGACTTCCCAAAGGTCGATTTGAAAAAAGTTGATTTATTCAGCTACAATCGATAGTGTCAAGGTCGCCTCCAAGAAGTCGTTTTCCTAAGAATCGATCTCCATGGGGTCGGATTTAAGACAACGACTTTGATTTGGTCGATTCAATCTGGGCGAATGTAAAAACTTTAACTTTAATTTGCAACATTCAAACACCAAACCCGAAATAAATGTGTAATACACTAATTTCATGTATATATTAAGGCATTTTTACATGTCATTTACAAGAAAATAATACACAAAATCAATTTGTTTGAAACCCCATTTTCTCGAGCAATTTGTTATGAAGAAAAAATACGATGAAGATGATGTTAGGGTTTCAAGATGATGATGGGTTTAAAGAAACTCTTGGATGATAATGATGAAGGGTCTAAGAACGATGGAAATGGTGATTAATGATGACGAAGATGAGTAGTTTGTGAGAGATGAATATGATGATTTTTTATAAAGTAGATAAAAGTTTTGTGAATATGATTTTTGAAGAAGATATATGTTGAGGGAAATTATGAGGTGTGTAGGTAAGGGTGTGAGATGTAATGTATATAAAATTAAGGGACCAATTTATAGTAATAATATAAAAGTTTGATGTAAAAATAGAAAATAAGATTTAACTAAAGAATGAAAAATGTAAAAAATTCAATTCGGTGTAAAGGTAGATTTGGGATCAGGATTTTGTTTTTTTTCCTCCAAAACACGAAAGCTTTGGATTTAAAATTGATAAAGTTGTGCATTGTAAATTAGGTGGGTACGAATAATAACATTTTTTTTAGAATTCAACAAAACATTTATAAGATACTTTTTCATCTTACCTCTTTTAAGTGTGTATTCAAGGACGGCAGATTTTAGAGAGCATGTCATTAATTTAAAGAAATTTGATTTGTGGTTTTTTCCATAGGTCAATATTCAATAGAATAATTCATATTGGTATGGAATACCAATTAAATAGAATTTGATCAATGACCAATCTAATATTTGTGTTCAAGGACTATATATTTCTCTTTACAACTTTTACGTTTTCTTTTTGGCTGAGAAAATTCATCTTTTACTATAATGATTAGATTGTTTTGTCTATAATCTATTACATTTACTTAATTATTTAGTTAGTGTGAAAACCTTTAAAAAAATATTTTCGAGGACAAAAAAAATAATTATATTTTCCAGAAAAAATAATTATTATAAAACTAAGTTCATTTGCATATGATGTAACGCGTTTAAATTAAATCTGCCGGCGTGTGTGTATATATATATATATATATTATATACCTAGAAAGCTACATCTAACAACTTGCATAATTAGCAGCATCTTCAAATGCATTGTATTTGACGTCTAATGCTTGGAACGTGCAACTAAAGATAGTGATTGACAACTTAAAAATTATACTACTACTAATAATCAACTTAAGATGTTTTCAAAATAAATAAATAATAAAAACAATCAACTTGAGATTGTAACGTCATTTAATATTGTTGAGTTTCAAACAAGAGAGACTAATAGCACTTGCAGCGTCAGCGTGGTGAAGTACTAGTCTATAACCTGATAAAGAGGCCAGAGTTCGAGCCCTGTTAAAGATAAATGTGCGCGTGTGTTGAATCTTTCGATTTCGAAAAAAACAAAAATACAAGAGAGACTAATAAATTATTTTAAAAAATAATGTCATGTTGAAAGAGCTCTTGACCCGGATCGAACTCCAGATTAGTCGGCCCAATGAGTAATGACACGTTGTTATCGACGATGTATCATGACATGACATGCTCAAATTTTTTATTTTATCCTTTGTTTAATCAAGTTTTTTTGATGAAGACCTTGGTGAAAGTTTTTTTGTTTTTTTTTTTTGATGAAGACCTTGGTGAAAGTTGATGGCAAATATTTTTATTTCCCGGAAATTGTTGGATAAGTTTTTTAGTCAAGTGACCATGGTGATAGTTGATTGCAAAATAATTTATTTTCCCGAGAAAATGTTGGATAAGTTTTTAATCAAAAGGTAAAATGTACTCATATTCCGAAAACCGAGTGTATATTCGGAAAAAAATATTCGACACGATATAATTAAAATTTAATCTAATTATACATATAAGCTTTACATAAGCAGATATCAGAGAGCTAGCAGAAGACAAAATGATTGACTCGGGTCACTAAAACGACTAATAAACGATCAAAAGTAACACATGTTGCATATATTACATCATCAAAAGACTTTACTATAACCTCAAATTCCCTAAATCCATTACAACTTGATAACCATAAACTCAACCCATTGATTTATATCATTAAAAGTAATAAGAGAATCTATACCAAATTTGTAATGCAATAACGAAAAGTAAACTTCACATGCATCATCTCCGGGTCACTCCTCAGTGGCCTAAAAAACAACCTAAAAATACACCACCTTCGCGGGGAGGGAACAAGAAAGAAGAGGGGGTAAGTAAGTACGGAGTAGAAAAAACGGTGACACACAACAAATAGTATTTCACACATAACAATTCAATTCTACAATCTCTACCACATAGGTTGAATTGAGATCACACTCGCCCTCTACTAGATCACATAGTACATCCTCACACACATAAATTTGTTACATCAATACCAAATGACACTTTGCACGGTGAGTATGCACCGAAACATATTAAGCACATTTCCAGGGGCACGGACTCATGTTTCATATGGGAGTTACACGTTGGCCCTTGACACACAGCTTCAAGAGGGATGTAAGTGTCCCATACGTCGATATTAAGCCTTACCAATGATATTGACGTATTAGCTTTTAGACGCACACATATGTATTTACGAGTTTAATTCTAACTACCTGGTTCATTCACATAAAATGCTTCTTAGGGACTTCTAGACCTAGACAACTAAGTATGCTACCTAGCACATTGTAAAAGGATCAATGACTATTAATTCAATGTCCCACAAGGCCTAAACAAAGCCTTTCGGTGCTCACACCTTCTCTCTGCAGAGGGTCTCAGTCGTGGTGTTGAGTCAACCAGAAGTCGATGTTAGACATTATAGATTATCAATTAATGCCCTCAAAGGCATGCATACCAATCAGATTCAAACTGTACACAAGAAAAAACATGAAAATGGATTATGCAGTGGGTTTGGCGCACGTTACACCCTTTTGGCGCGCGCTAAACCTACTCCAGAAACATCTCCACATTTTCCTGCCCTTTTTAGTGCGCACGCTAAAAGTAACATGTTCCTTCTGTTTCGTTTTGGCGAGCGCTAAAACTCGTATGATACATCATGTTCATGTTCAAAGGCTGTTTGGCGCGTGCTAAACAGAAGCAGAGCCACATCCCAAGTTTCTGGTCCGTTTTGGCACGCGTTAAAACGATCGGGAAACTTGAAAATTGGCTGTTTCAACCCCGATTCAGCCCGTTCTCATTCCAAACGATCCCAACCTTATTCCAACCTCAAAACCTGCAAATTGTATCAGAAAAACATCAGCAAAACACCAAACACAAACCGTTTAAAGAACACCCCCTTACCTTTTAGCGATTTAAAAGCGAATCCAAACGCGAAATTTAAAGCAACTGACGTGAATCTTCGATTCACAACTCCTACGATCAACCTACGATAATTAAACGATATTCTATGATTAAAACAATTCTTTATTCTATCAAAGCTCAGATTTTTATCAAGAGCGATCAACATTCTGATTTAAGGCTAAAACGAAAAATTACTAAATTAAGAATAGTTAGTGTGGAAACGTTTGTCTCAATGAGACGATGATTTCCGTCTTTTGTGGTCTGTCCAAAATCCTGACGGATAAGCCGCACGATTGAAGGTTCATATCCTCCGCTTCGAGTCATCTCATGCGTTGCCTCTCTGTGTATTTCTCAAAACTTTTGGGGTGAATTAATTTATGAGGATTTAGGTGATTATTTCCTTTTTATAGTTATTAATAAAATCCATTAAATCAATACTGAATCTCTTTTTTTTATTTATAATTATTTGAATTCTTTTTAAATAATTAATTTAGGTAAATAGAAACCAGGTTAAATAAATGATTAAACCCAATTTACCATCTTGCCCTTACTATATATTCGGGGTGTTATATAGAAAGTTGGAATGTTGTTAGTAATTCTTTCTTTTTGTTAAGCTATATGATGTAAATTTGATTACTGTTGTTTTGTTAGTAATTATTTTTTCTTTTTTGTTGATATTATTCAAACTGTTGCTGGGAATTAATACTTTGTAAAAAAGAATTGTTGCTAATCATGAAATCATGCTGCTGTTTTTAAATTTTTTTTATCATATGTTGTGGTTGGCTGCTACTGTGATTCGGTGAACATGTATTCATATTTACTTATTCACATTGCAGAATTTTAAAAATGAAACAAGATCCTCGATCAGTGACGGACCCAGAAAAAATCTCAGTGAGTACACCTGAATAAATTCAAAAGGCGAGTGGAGCCCTATGACGGAACCAGGAATTTATTATGGGGTGGTCATGAATTTTACTTTTTCAAATTTATATATGTATATACTTTTACAAAAAAATTCTGATGTAAGAGAATTTCATTCATCGTATATTTAGTCATGTAGTAAGTATTGCCATATAAATACATTACACAATATGAGAAGTTTTTTTTTTTTTTTTTGTTGAGGGAATCAAAAGTTTTATTAAGCAATATCCGCCAAACAAGCGGCCAGAACATCACTCGGGGGCGTGGAGCCCCAATGTGTCTGAGTGGAAACATAAAAACCATGTCTAGCTAGAAGATGCGCTGTGATATTCCCCAATCGCCTAATAAACGAAAAAGAAACAGATACAAAACTAGACAAAATAGCCAAGCAATCCTGGATTAAGCATCCCCAGGCTGTGAGATCATGTCCTGGTCGCCGAAGGCGCGAAATACACGCCAAACAATCACTTTCCACCTCTAGCTTCTGAATCCCTAAGTGCTCCGCCTTTTTCAAGGCTAGGGAAATAGCCTTAAACTCCATGTATTCCACTGAGTCGTCTGGATCAAAGTGATACGCAAAGGAGTAGAGTACTAATCCATTCGAGTCTCGAATAATCACCCCAATGCCCGCCCCTGTCTCTGTAACTGATGCATCCACATTACTTTTAACTACGCCTGTCGGGGGCTTCGCCCATTTATCCTGTAAATAGGGCACCGAAACTTGGGCCCGATAGCTTTCCATGGCCTCCACATACTCAACCGAAGCCGCCAATGATCGCGTGCATACCCGGAGACATAAACTGCCTGATTATCGAACACTACTAAGCAACGCGCCATCCAAATTCTCCACATAAGCCACACAAACATGGCCTCATCCTGAGCACCATGTTCCTCAAGCAACCTCATGAAAAACTCACCAAATGAGGCGGAGCGAAGGTGCTGTAAAGTCTCACCAAACTGCGACACTATCTAAACTCTAGCTGCCATCTTGCACTCAAAAATCACATGCCGCGTCGTTTCCAGAGTCTCCCCACATGCCATGCAGACACCATCCCCCACGTTCCGCCTCTGCAAACCCTGGCCAATAGCAAGACTGTCATGCAAGCATCGCCATAAAAAATGCTGAATACGTGGCTGAACCGGAAGGCACCAACAGCTCTTCCAAATCTTGCTTTGCCTTGTCGAAGTAGACGGCCCAGCTCCTGACGATGACCGATAAAGCGATAAGGCTAGGAAATATTCTGACCAAACAGTGTAAACTCCCCGCTGATCGTAGTGCCAAATCCGCCGATACGGATGCCCCCCTAGGAGCCACAATAGTCTCCAATATGGCATTTGCTTCCCAAGGTCTAAATAATTGCCGCACCCGCTGCACATCCCATAATCTGGAACCGGGTATAAAGGGATCTGAAACAGTGGAATCCGTCGGAAGCTAGTGCCCTACGAAAGGTATGCAAAACGAAGGTTGCCTATTGACCCAGGCATCATGGAAGACATATACCCCGTCCCCCACTCTCCATCTTATCCCATTGTACATGAGGTCCCGTCCCTCTAGAATACTACGCCACAAGTAAGACGGTCTCGCCTCCAACCCAGCTGCAAGAATCGTGCTGTCCTCAAAATACTTTGCATGTAATACCTGCACCGCCAGAGAACCCGGACTGGTCAGGATTCTCCAGGGCTGCTTTGCCAATAATGCCAAATTAAAACATTCCAAGTCTCAAAATTCCAAGCCCCATAAATTCTTTGGCAAACAGCAAGCCTCCCAATTTTTCCAATGTATCTTGCGTTTATTATCCGTGTATCCCCAAAAGAAACCTCGATAATTTGCTCAAGTTCTCCGATTAGAGTGGTGGGTATCTTAAAGCACTGCATAATGTACGTGGGTATGGCTTGGAGAGCTGTGACTTAATAAATACCTCATTCCCTGCCGGTGAGAGTAGTTTGCCTTTCCATCTAGCTACCATTTTATGAATTTTATCTCTCAGAAAAGCAAACACTTGATGCTTATTCCTTCCTATCATGTATGGCAACCCCAGATATTTCCCCGAGCCACCCCTAGGGAGATTTGTAGCAGATCTGACACCATCTCACGCTCCTCCTCCAGAACTCCTTTTGAGAAATAAAGGCTAGATTTATGAAAATTAATCGCTTGGCCTGAAAGTGCCCCGTACCTGTCAAAAAACTTCACCAATGCCTCCACCGCCCCATCTAGTAACTCAAAGAAAATCATGCAATCATCAGTAAAAAGCAATTGGGAAACGGAAACCCCTACCTCCCTGCCAAAACGGATACCCCGCAAAGCCCCTCAATGCACATATTCATTAAGCAGAGCGGTGAAGCCCTCGGCACAGATGATGAAAAGGAATGGCGACAATGGATCCTCCTGCCGGATCCCCCTGGTCGGCACTATTCTGCTACTGGGTTTCCCGTTAATCAGAACGCAGTAAGAGACTGACGTCACACACCGCCGCACCACTTCAATAAACGGTAAATGAAACCTCATGCGCTCCATGACCCTCCAAAGATATTGTCACTCCACCCGGTCAAGGCCTTAGCCATGTCCAACTTCAAAGCAGCATGATTGGTGCATCCTTGCTCTCCCGCTTGTAACGAATGAAAAGCTTCAAAAGCAATAATTGCATTGTCCGTGATAAGACGGCCCGACACAAATGCACTCTGATTCTCCGAGATCACATCCCCATTCCCAAGAGGGGCGCTATTGTTCCGCACATCCAACACTACCTTCAGGAGAAAATGCTGCTAAATAGAGTTTGTTAAAAAAAATGCTATGAGAATCGAACCCGCACAAACATGCAAAGCAGATTATGCCAACACCACCAGGATACTGATGCATAACGAAATAGTTGGACACATTTTTTTACATATATTAGTACTATTACAAACACAGGTAGATTTTTTTTTCAAAAGTTGGGGGGTCTTGAGACCACCCCACCCCCTACCTAGGTCCGCCCCTGGTGGTGGCATCAATAGTGTTTACATTTTTTAACTATAAAAATACGTCGATTTTCGGATTTCAGTGGGGACACTCTACATTGGGTCCGTCCCAGTCCTCAATTACTTGAAATGAAATGAGTACCCGGAAACTTTCCAATACGTTGTGCAACCTATTGTTCCATAACCTCCAGCTCCGCCTAAAAAACGGAACAATACACCACACCAAACAGCTACTGATGGAGTCAAGCCTGCTGGCAATCGCAATCAAAGTCAGGCTTGGGAGTATTTCACAATTATAGAAGGTAAATCTCCTATTAGAGCTGCATGTAATTAGTGTGGAAAGGATTATGCTGCGTGTTCTGGTAATAATGATACTACTAATTTGCGTAAGCATTTGCTAAAACAATGTATTAAGGTTCTTTGGAAACAACAACAAGAAGAATAAAAGGGTCTAAGAAAATTAACTGATTACTCTAATGTTCCTGCAAAAGGAAATAAGTCTAAGGCACTTGATGTTGAAGATATTGTTGAATAAAATGAGGTTTGAATAACAACAACAATGTCGAAGACGCAGGAAAAACTAAAACTGCAGAAATTTGGTTTGCTTGATATGAACGTAGAATCGTGTAAAACACTTTCCTATAAAAGTTATTTGCCCCTTACTGAATGCCTAGGGTGTCACAAATACTTTTATGAGATAAGACTACGTTTTTCCTTCAAATTTAGGCACAAAAGATGAAGAATACTCTTGGAGATAATTTGCAAGATGTTTTTTCTCTCAAAGATGAATGTGCTTTTTTTTCTATCTCTCTTAAAGCACTCAAAATGATCATATATATATTGGTGGAAAACCGACATCTTCTATATATAACCCTTGGAAATAAGTTACATATATAAATTAGTTGAAAAGGATGAAAAAACACACCATTTCAGAATTTCGGGCCACAGGCGGGCGCCTGTGGCCAGCCTGTGAAACCAAAAAATCGACCAAACTTTCTGATCAACTTTCTGCACAAATTTTTCCCACAGGCGGGCGCCTATGGTGAGAGGCGGCCGCCTGTCACCTGTTTCTCTGAATTCTGAATTTTTGGTCCTTTAAGTGGATTTTCAGTCCTTTAAGTGATTTTCCCGAAGTATACTTGATCATTTTAAATCCGTAAACTCGTAAATACTTATATGAGCGTACACTCCGTACCTCCAAACTCATATTATAGCATTCCCAGTTCACCCATCTTTGTACCAAACCCCAATTACATAAATGAACATGGTAACACTTAAATTACCAACAATCCTCCCCCATTTAAGTGTAATCCTTGGTTTAGCTGAAGAACAGTCAAAACATAACAAATCATGCATCAATGATAATGTCACGAAGATTGAATTATCACCTAGTAATATTACACATTTCAAATATTCGAGTATTGGGGTGTGTCTAAGCATTGAACCTCTTTACACGTTTTGAATACATGAAGATAACATACACACGAGTTAATATAACTCCAAAAGCTTATTCTTGACACTAATTATTCAGGCCTTGTGTCCATATCCATTCATGAGCATATAGAAAGCCAACTCTCGAACTTCATTGAAGCGGCCAAACTTCATACTCATATAGGTGAGCCTTTATATAATCGTGCACCTGCAATAGCACTTTATCAAAGACTCATTAAGAAGAATCCCTTCATCCTTAACTTACAGGTAATAGCACATACCTCGGGATAATATCATGTGCTCAAATCTAGATAATAGGCCTTCCACATTGAATTCTGCCTCTAACATTGTATTAGAAGGGAATTGGGTATCCTATCACCAAGATTCAAATGAGTTGTAAACCCATCCCGATTACAGACTTTTGTACCAAGTCTCCAGCCAATCCTTTGGTTAAGTGATCGGCTAAATTATGTTGAGATCTCACAAAGACAACCGAAATCACCCCATGAGTGATCAACTCACGTACCGTGCTATGTCTAATGCCCAGGTGTCGCGACCTACCATTATACACTTGACTATATGCTTTAGACAAGGTAGAAGCACTATCACAATGGATAGAAATGGGTGAAATTGGTTTTGGCCATAACGGAATTTCATATATCAAATTCCTAAGCCATTCCGCCTCTTTTCCATTTCTTTGCCAAAGGCAACAAATTCCGACTCCATAGTAGAGCCAGTAATACATGTTTGCTTTTTGGAAGCCCATGAAATGGCACCTCCTCCAAGTAAAAACACCCAACCACTAGTAGAAGAATGATCCTCTACATTGGATATCCAACTAGCATCTGAATATCCTTCTATTACTGAAGGATGTCCAATATAAGTCAAGCCAAAATCCTTGGTCAACTTAAGATACCTTAGTACACAAGTTACCGCATGCCAATGATGACTACTCGGATTACTCGTAAACCTGCTTAGCTTTCCAACCGCATAAGCAATATCCGGACGTGTGCTAGTCATAGCATACATCAAACATCCTATCACCCGAGAATACTCAAGTTGTAATATCAGATTTCCTGTATTAGGCATGAGTTTCTCATTAGGATCCATGGGAGTATTAGCTGGAGTAGAATTTTCACAATTGAATTTCTTTAACACTTTCTCAATATAATGAGATTGTGTCAAAGAGATCCCTTTGTCACTCCGTTTGATCTTGATTCCAAGAATCACATCCGCCTCCCCCATGTCTTTCATAGAGAAACTTGATGACAAAAAGGCCTTACAAAGGTCAACTTGTTCTTGGTTAGTTCGAAAGATTAACATGTCATCAACATATAAGCAAATGATCACACCATTACCGGTATTGTCAAATTTGCTATATAAACACTTGTCTGATTGGTTAAGCTTAAAACCATTAGACGAGACAACTTCATCAAATTTATGATGCCATTGTTTAGGTGCTTGTTTAAGCCCGTACAATGATTTAATAAGCTTACATACCTTATGCTCATTTCCAGGCATAACAAACCCTTCCGGTTGTTTCATATAAATTTCTTCTTCTAAATCTTCATTTAAGATGGCTGTTTTAACATCCGTTTGATGGATCACCAGATTTTCAATAGCAGCTAGGGCAATCAACAATCTAATTGTGGAGATTCTAGAAACCGGTGCATAGGTATCAAAATAGTCAATACCTTCATTTTGTCTAAAGCCTTGAATTACCAATCTGGCTTTATACCTGTCGACAGTGCCGTCAACTTTCATCTTTATTTTAAAGATCCACTTGCAACCCAAAGGTTTGCAACCACGCGGAAGATCCGCAAGGATCCACGTGTTATTTCCCATTATGGAATCCATCTCATCATTGACGGCTTCTTTCCAAAATGACAAGTCTCGAGACTCCATAGCCTCCTTAAAAGTCTTAGGATCCTCATCAATATTATGACAATATGAATATTGGAATCCTACTTCATCTCTTGTTCCTTCTACCAAATAAGTTTGATAGTCGGATCCAAAATACTTTGCTTTCCTAGCCCTTTTGCTTCTACGAAGCTCCAAAGGCTCATCTTGAGAATTAATATCATTATTGTTCTCCACTCCAACATTAATAGGAATTATATCCTTCGGTCTTTGTATAGACGAAAACCGATTTTCATCAAAGATAGCATCTCTTGATTCAATCACAGAATGAATAGCAACTGAATCATTAGGCTCTATAACATAGAACCTATAAGCCTTGGAATGCATAGCATATCCAATAAATATACAATCAATGCCTCTCTCACCCAAGGTTTTAATCTTAGGCATGGTGAGCCTTACAACAGCCCTACATCCCCAAACTCGTAGATAACTCAAGTTTGGCTTCTTTTTGAACCAAAGTTCATATGAGGTAATATGATTCCTTTTATTAGGAACTCTATTCAGCAAATAAAAAGCCGTTAACATGGCTTCTCCCCAAAATCCCTCACTCAAGCCTGAGTAAGATAGCATGGAATTAACCATCTCTTTAAGAGTACGGTTTTTCCTTTCCGCTATACCGTTTTGTTGTGGTGTGTAAGGCGCCAAAACCTCATGTATAATCCCACATGACCCGAAATAGGTTGGATCAAAGTATTCACCACCTCGATCGGTACGCAACTTTTTAATTTTAGAGGTTAATTGCAACTCAACTTCACTTTTATAGATTTTGAATTTATCGATTGCCTCATCTTTAGAATGAAGTAAAACAACGTAACAGAACCGAGTGCAATCATCTATAAAAGTCACTACATATCTTTTGTTGCCAAAAGAAGGTGTAGCACAAAAGTCACATAGATCACTATGGACAAGATCCAAAACTGAAGACGACCTTTCAACTCTATGAAAAGGTTGTCTAACAATTTTGTTCAACATACATGTATCACATTTATTTACATTCATATCAAAAGATGGAATCAAATCATGTTTAGACATTAATAACATGAGTTTGTAATGAACATGTCCTAACCGAGCATGCCATAAATCAGAAACATTAACATCATGATTCATACAAACATTATTCACAACATCATGCTGGATGTTAAGCATAAACATACCATTACAAAGATAACCAAATCCTATGAATTCACCAAATTTACTTAAAATGTATTTTTCAGACTCAAAGACTTGTTTAAAGCCATCTTTACATAACAAACTTCCTGAAACCAAGTTTTTCCGGATCCCGGAACAAATAGTACATGTTTTAAAGTTACAAATTTGCCAGAACTAAAAGGTAAAATAACAGTTCCTCTTCCACGAATGGCGGCCTTTGACTCGTTTCCCATAAAAAGCATGGATCCATCGTTAACAGGTTCATAATCTTTAAACCAACGTTGATCCTTGCAGACATGCCTTGTTGCACCCGAGTCAATCCACCAAGCAACATCATCATCCTGCATATAAAATGCCTCAGAAATTAGTGGTACATAATTCATATCAGAATTAAATCCACAAACAATATTCTGACCTTGATGTTTAGGAGCACCTTGGTCCTTAGACCCTTGCCCCGAACTGTTGTTTGGCCCTTTCTGATTTTTGCCAAATCGACAATCAACCTTAAAATGCCCAACTTTCCCGCAAACCCAACATGCACCTTTCGGTTTCTTGTTGGCATCTTTGCCATTGTTTTTAGATGGTTGCCCTTTTCTTTTCTTCTGGTTCTTTTGAGAACTTTCCCCGGTTTCCACCATATTTATAGAAGTCGAATCCATTACCTCTTTACCTTGGTTTTACCGTTCTCTTGCGCCCTTAGATATTCCTCTATACGCAAGTGACTACAAAGTTCTACCAGAGATAATTCTTCTTTCTTATGTTTCAGAAAATGTTTAAAATATTTCCAAGATGGTGGCAATTTATCAATTATACTTGAAACAGAAATAGACTCATCCATTCCATTTTATGCTGTGCAAATTGACCCAAAATGCGAAGAAGTTCATTGTACTGTTCCATTACTGAACGTGAATCCACCATATTATATTTCATGAAGTTTCCAACCAAGAACTTTTTACTGGATGCATCTTCATCCATGTATTTTGATTCTAAAGAATCCCAAAGTTCTTTGGCAGATTCAACGTTTTGGTAAATATCGAACAGAGCATCAGGCATACCGTTCAAAATGTGGCCTCGGCATATGTAATCGTCATTCTCCCACTTGTTTTTCTTCCTCAGTTCCTCCAACGGTCCGTCATCCATCACTTCAGGCATCGGTGTACTCAACACATACACCACCTTCAAAGTCGTCAACAGAAAATGCATCTTTCTTTGCCATCTTCGAAAGTTCACTCCTTCGAACTTTTCTAACTTTCCGAAATTTGCAGTCATCTCCTTGACACTTGACATTGTTAAAACTAAATAACTTTTGTAGAATGTTGAATAAAATGAGGTTTGAATAACAACAACAATGTCAAAGACGCAGGAAAAACTAAAACTGCAGAAATTTGGTTTGCTTGATATGAATGTAGAATCGTGTAAACACTTTCCTACAAAAGTTATTTGCCCCTTACTGAATGCCTAGGGTGTCAAAAATACTTTTGTGAGATAAGACTACGTTTTCCCTTCAAATTTAGGCACAAAAGATGAAGAATACTCTTGGAGATAGTTTGTAAGATGTTTTTTCTCTCAAAGATGAATGTGCTTTTTTTTCTATCTCTCTTAAATCACTCAAAATGATCATATATATTGGTGGAAAACCGATCTCTTCTGTATATAACCCTTGGAAATAAGTTACATATATAAATCAGTTGAAAAGGATGAAAAGACACACCATTTCAGAATTTCGGACCACAGGCGGGCGCCTGTGAAACCAAAAAATCGACCAAACTTTCTGATCAACTTTCTGCACAGGCGGCCGCCTGTCACCTGTTTCTCTGAATTCTGAATTTTTGGTCCTTTAAGTGGATTTTCAGTCCTTTAAGTGATTTTCCCGAAGTATACTTGATCATTTTAAATCCGTAAACTCGTAAATACTTATATGAGCGTACACTCCATACCTCCAAACTCATGTTATAGCATTCCGAGTTCACCCATCTTTGTACCAAACCCCGATTACATAAATGAACATGGTAACACTTAAATTACCAACAGATATCAGGAAAAAACTTAAAAAAATAATGATTCTTGACAGGGGCGGACGCAGGATCTCGGGTAAGGAGGGACAATAAATTTTTTAAAGGTAAATAAAAAATTTAAGGGGGCAAACTATATGTATCGTACAAATTTTAATGTATTTTTTTCGAATTAGGGGTGGGCAGTTGCCCCCCTTGGCTGTATGTAGGTCCGCCACTGATTCTTGATGAGTTGCCATTTAATATAGTTGAAGGGAAATGGTTTAAGAACTGTTCACTTACACTTGAGCCAAGATTTAAAATTCCCTCTCGGGTTACTTTATCTATTGACTGTATAAGAATGTATGATGAGGAGATGAGAAAACTGAAAAAGGATTCGAATGGTTGTAGAGTATGCTTCACAACCGACACTTGGACATCCCTTCAAAAAATTGAACTATTTGGTTTTGACAACACACTACATGATGATGATTGGGTTTTACATAAGAACATCATGAACGTTTGTACCATTGAGACTCATAAGGGGCCATGATTTCATCTAAGTTAGAGGATTGCTAGCACGAGTGGAGTCTTGATAAGATTCTTACTTTGACTGTTAATAATGCTTCTTCTGACGATTTGTGTGTTCAAGAACTCATTGAAGATTTTAAGTTTAAAGATGTCAGATAACAAGTTCGTTCATGTGAGGTGTGGTGCTGACATTTTGAACTTAGTTGTCCAAGATAGCTTGAATGAACATGTTGATGCAATTGTGTGTGTAAGAAATATTTGCAATATGTTGGGTCTTCCCTAGGTAGGATGCCATCTTTCAAGCAATGTGTTGAAAAAAAGAAAAAAATGACTTAGGTCGCCTAGTTATACATGATGTAGAAACTACATGAAACTCAACATACATGATGTTAGATAGGGGTGAAAAATATAAAAATGACATTTGATAGACTCTACAAAGTCTGATAAGTTGTTTCAAGACTTTTTTGATTGTTATACTTGATGATATAGAAGATATGTGTAAGGAGATGAATTGCATGGTAAGTGATGACGGTCAAATTATACCCGTAAAAGTCATCAATGTTGACCTTAAATCGGGATTAATAATATATATTTTATAATAAATCACATGTTTATATGGATTATTTAATGTTATGTGATTTTTATTATATAATTTGGTATTTATCCATTTTTATTATATAATTTGGTATTTATCTGTTTTTATTTATATTTTGGTATTTATCCGTTTTTATTATTTTATTATTTACTTTAGGATAAATATCTATTTTGTAGATTGAGATAAATTTTGGAGGATAAATGCAAATGGAAGAATTAAATCTCAAGATAAATCACAGGAAATTCAAGATAAAGATCAGATAAGCACGAAAAGAGGAGTAAGGCATGACAAGAGCCGGCGAACCAATCCAAAGAGTGGCGCCGACTTGAAGGATGCGCATGGAGGGGGGCGCATTTGTGATTTTGAGATCGGCCGAGAGTTATCTCTTATTTGTTTTGATATTTTGAAGTATATCTCTTAATTAGCTTGAACCCCTATAAATAGAGGCATACAATACACACAATACACCTCAGACACTTCTCTCAATTCATAATAAAATTCTCAGTTTTTCTTAGAGCAGTTTTTATGCAAGTTCTGCAATAATGTAAGTTCTTGTATTTATTTGTTCTTAGTTCTTTGTAATTAAGTCCCCAATTATTGTTTATCGTTTGAGGTTGTTCGTTCTTCACCGAACGATGTAGATCTAAGGATACGATATGAGGCAGTGGGGATTCCTTGTCTATAAGGATCCACACGCCCAGATCTATTATCCGGCGACCTATAGATGACTTTGGTATGATCGACAACTGTGTTTTTAGTAGATCTATATAATTGCTTTATGAATCTCTATTTTATCCGTTACGTATGTAGAAACGCTAAGATTTAGGTTTTCGCCGCGTCAATCTAGCCACGTCTTTATGGTGTGATTGTCCACCTAGAATTTCTTATCTTAGTAGGTATGTCTACGGCTACGTTGCTCGTCTGTTTTATTTAGCGTATTATTAGGAAATACCAATATAGTGCTCCTAGGTCGGCTCATGAATTGATCTTCCGGGACTTTCAGCGAGATCTAGATCTGTGTTATATTTGGGAATTGCTAGCACCTAGTTATACGTAAATCGTAGATTAACATGAGACCGTGCAGGTAATTGTTAATGGGACGGAGGCGATGCGATCGCTTAGAAGTAAATACGCTAATCACATGAATGTTTCTAGGTGAGGAATACGGTTAATATCAGCATCCCTAGTTTTGTAAGCGTGCAAGTCATGTGAGATGGAGGCCTAAAAAGCGAAGTCACGTGATGTAGCATAGTGATCTAGATGGCCTACCCGGAGCTAGATCTAGTTTAGGGGATGACTCCCGTAGCCACTAATAAAAGAAATACGGATCGGATTAATAGTTGTCGAGTCTAGCTTAATTATATAGAATCTCTAGATCCAAACGATAACATGATAATTGGGGAGGTTGATTACGTTGTGTTGTGTCGAGTCGAGTCCTTTACCTTTTCTTGTCCTTTGTTGGTCGTAGACCATTTCTGTGTTCTTGGCATGAATGATTAATTGTTTGTATATAAATGATCCATAATTGGTTTCCTGTGGGATCGACCTTGATTCGCTATAGCTATACTACGATGGACCTAGTCCTCTTGCTAGTATTGGTTTATGGTGGTCAAGTATTTTATTATCACTTGATCTACGTCATCAGTAAGATAAGAGATAAAATAAATATAAAAGATAGGTGGACCTCCTAAAAAGGATGATTGGATTGTGGTTAAAAACATTGTTGCATTTCATAAAATATTTTACAATGTTACCTTAAAGTTTTCTTCCATATCAAATGTCACTTCGAATATTTTTGTGTCTGAAGTATGTAATGTGAGACAAAGCATAGACTCGAATATGTGTAGGCACTTTAGTTCAAGTATGCTTTCGATGGAAATGAGTATGCAAGTCAAGTTTGATAAATATCGGTCGAATCAGTCTATGTAACGCCCCAGACCCCATGCCTAGTAGTGCTAAATGAGTCATAAATGGTCCGGCAACTGTTTAGATCGTCGTCCTCATTTGGTCTAAAAGGGCTAACCCGAGTTGACAATACATTTATGTCTCACACTTTTATGGTGGTGATGCGCTTCCCCCACTTCCAATTTGGGATATCACATTCTCCCCCACTTATAAAGGACTCGCGTCCTCACTAGGATGGCCAAGACTTGTCCATGTGGACTTGTCCCAGTTTCGTCCCTACCAGAGGACTCTAGAGGTAGCCTGTGGCACTTAGGTTCGTCTAGAGGTGGCCTATGACACTTAGATCCGTCTGATAGTCGGATCTGAATGATCCCGGGCCTGGTAGCGCTAAACGAGTCATAAATGGCTCGGTCAACTGTATAGAGCGTCGTCCTCGTTTGGTCTAAAAGGACTAACCCGAGTTGACAAGACCTTTATTTCCCACACTTATATAGTGGTGGTACGCTTCCCCCACTTCCAATTTGGGATATCACAGTCTAACGTTAATCATTTGTGTTTTATGGATGTTGTATTTGATCTCGGTTGAAAATGAGAGCCATGCCCCTTTTCTGGAACAAAATGTTTGATAGGGATGTGGAGAGTAAGAAAGAAAATATAGAAAATCATCCTACTGCCTTGTTTTTGCATTATTTTATGAACACAACCTTAAATGTTGATTCGGGTATCCCAAAATTCTTGATGGGAGAAAACGAATGTTGAAGAGAAGACATATTCTCAATGTTTGTGTAATGAAATCAACTTGGGTTACGCAGCAAAATACAAAATTTTAATTCCTTTTGATCCAAGATCAGACTTCGTATAAAACAATTAAGGCATAAAGAAGTAGACAAATGTTCATAGCAGTATGATCCAATTGGATCGTCGCTTTATCTACGGTTGATAGTCTATACAAGAACCCGTCCTAATATTGGGCCTATAGTGGTAATCCACACGAAAAATTGTCGAAATCTCAAACGACTGGTGCTAGGAAAAGTCGACTGCTAAGTTGTCTTTTCTTATTCCCAACAAATCCCTCAAAAGAAGCTTTGTGTTTCTCTAATGTATTGCGAGTATATTGTGTTACAAGAGAGCTTGGCATCATTTCCATTTTATAGAGGAATGTTGTGCCTATTATGTATCCCAATTGGCTTAAGATTAGTTTCTTGACTTGGGGTAGGGAATAATAAACCAATTTTCCAATAGAATGAGGATACACGATATCAATCAGATATTTGATTGATTATCTCAATAATTAATTTTCTTAATCTTATTTATGCCATTTTAATATCCATTTTAAATAAATAATATTATTACAATATAATATTAATATCCAATATTAATATTATTCAATTCTTCTCTGAGGCGCCATGTTGAAAGAGCTCGTGGCTAGACCTTACCTCTTTTAAGAGTCGGAGTCTGCAGGAATGACCCAGACCGAACTCCGAATTAGTCGGACCAGTTGGTTCCAGACACCGTTAATTTCCACTATAACTCTTTATAGTAGGCATAAATAAATTCTTATTCGGTTATCACCATAACCACAATTTAATTCCGTCTAGTTACTAATATGTGTGTGACCCGATAGGCTACCGAATATCTTGGCCGTAAGTATAATGTATATTTATGAAAACACCCTTCACACTTAACGGTCGTAATTGACAATTGACATTTAGCAATGCATCGCGGCCCCCAATCATCGGAAGGAATCAAGTGCTATGACTACAACTCCTACTTGTGAAACGGTTACCGTGTAAGTAGAATACTTTCGCATACGCGAACTTTATACAGTCGTTAATCGAGTGTCAATACATCAACAACGGTATCTTATAAACTGAATATTATATTCTCTCAAAATAACACTTCTGCTTTGAAAACACTTTCGAGAATAAAATACTCTTTATAAGAAGGGTTTCTCGGATATACATTTCTACCATTAGGTTACATGAATTCCGGACGAGCGACATAATCCTATGCATGCTTTAATATCACACCCAATCATTACCGCAAATCACCCCATGATTAGAGGAAACCTCAATAGCGTCAAAGCATGACAATCCACACCGCGATATTATGAAGACTCTTGTCTGATGATAATTACACAACCGCCACATAAATGCGACATTTAATAAAGTACTTAGGTGAATCTAACGTAATTCTCCGATACACATCCATGTACAGTCCAAGTGTCCTTATACTCAATAGAAAAGGTTAGAGACATTCAATACGTGCTAGTTTAACCGTACTATTAGTGTCTTATTTAATAATATATATGATTAGAGATATTTAAGAATTAAATCATGTATTCTTAGTCGTGATCTCATCAATCTTAATCACCATTATGATTTCTCTATCACGGTTTAATCATACAGACGTTATCATATACAATATGAAATTGGTTCGTTAAACAATCAACTATATAATAACAAAAATGCCATTTATTATATGCATAAATATAAAAGCGTAGTAGAAATTATTCGACCCAATCGGATCCGGTCCAATCCAATTGGGTTTAGGGCACTACACTAACAGTTTGCAAGAAAAATGGGGAAAGATGAGAACTTGGATGGGGGCAGTGAATTGGTTAAGTATTTAAGTGATGGATTGGAGAAGGGTGATAAATTTTGTCAGCAAAGTGACTTGATCTCTAAATCTAGTGGAACTAATATGAGGTCAGTTGATAATGATGGTCAACTGAGCAAGAGTGTTCATATCTATGGAAGTCAGCTGGTGAAGTATTGGTGAGATCTGTGTCGCCAGATCGAGAGTCTCTTTGAGTTTGTGAATCTTCTTTGAGTTCTACATCTGTGCTGGTTGGTTACAAGTCTGGAAGGTCAGCTGATGCTGAGTTTCTTCTGGTGGCGGAAGCTGGAGCTGGAGCTGGGGACCACATCTGAGGGTATATATGATAGTTCAGACAAAAATCCTATGGTGGTGAGGTTTAGGGAATTGTGCCTATAAATACCAATGCTGTAATCAATGCAGTTTGTGTGAAAAACTTTGTTACTTTGTGCATAGTAAAATATTTCCTTTTCTGTCCCTGGAGTAGTCGGCACAACGCCGGAAACCATGTTAAATCACTGTGTTCTCTTTGTTTCTGTGGTTTATCAATTTTCACCATTTTTACTGTTAGATTGCATCTGTTTAATCTTTCTTAGAAAGCAAGTTACGCACTTGGGTTTTAACAAATTTGATGTCATGGGTTGGTGGAAATTAAATTCTTATATGTATCCCATAATGTCATCCATTGCAAAGGATCCCAATCGCAACAGTTGCCTCAAAACAAGATTTCAGCATGAGTGATCAGGTTATTGACCCTTTCAGGAGTTCTTTCAGCCCAAAGACCATGAAAGCTTTAGTATGTGCTCAAAATTTTCTATGTGAATGTGCTCCGGTTGACCTATGGCAAACATTTAATAACGTTAATAAATATGAAGACGACGCCCAAGGTAAAATTTAAACTAATATTAATCCTCAATAATTTTATTTGATTGCTTATTTTCAACTAATATTTGACGTTAATGTGTCATTATTTTGTTTTTACTGCCAACACTTCACGGAAAGTTCCAGCTCATGTTTTCCGAGTAATGATGATGATAGTATCATTGTTTTCGACTTTCTGAAAGCTGCCCTTTCTTACAAAACAATTACTTCGAGTAGTTACAATATGTGTGAATAAGGGAGTGTTGGATACAAAGAGAAGTGCACACACTCATATGCCGATATGTGATGGGAGTCAACTTTACTGTACTTTGGTGCGCAGTTTAACCCCCGTTTATCACTTTATTGGCATCTTTTGGGTAGATATAGACCGTTTTGAGAGTAATATCGAGAGTTATGCGCACGGGGAGTTAAACTGTCACATCGATAGTAAACTCTGCCTTTTTAGTGATATTTGACTCTTTTCCGAGCACTTTTGTCTTGCAGAATTACGCGTGGTGTTTGTTCGTACATGTTATTTCAAGACTTAGGTGACTCGAGAACCCGGAAGGCGATGTTTTGGAATGAGAAACGTGTTCGTGGCACGAAATTAGCATGAAAGTGAGGAAAAGTCAAGTTTGGAGTGAAATTAAGGCAAACTGGCGTTTGCCCTACCTCAAACTGGTGTTTGACTCAGGCCCACCTCAAACTGGCGTTTGGCCAATGCAAACTGGCGTTCACAGATTTGTCATCAAATACTGAAAGTTAGAGTTTTAGACAACCGAGCGTCCAAACTACCCCTAAACTAGCGTTTGGATGGGTTCAGCCCGACTCAAGGAAGCTTATACAAGACAAACGGGCGTCCAGGATACACAGACGGGCGTTTGCCCTCAAGACACGAGTCATCGAACGAGCGTTCAGGGCAAGGCAAACGCTAGTTCGCTGAAGACGAAACCCTAATATCATCAAGATTTCCAGGAAAACTAGCGTTTGCAAGAAGGCAAACTGGCGTTTGAGACCGACAGAAGCAGATTTTTACCCTACACTATAAATATGCAGCTTATTCAGCCCCTAATTATTATTGGCCAACCTTAGACTCTTCTTAGGCAATTTTGGTGCGATTTTAGTATAATTTGATCACCCTTCAATCCTTTGATCCCCTAGATAACCTCCTTTGATTCTAAACACTTTTTATAGCTTAGATTTACCTTTCAAGTTCTAAAGATTCGATTTTTGGTGCAATTATTTCTTCATATTTTCTGGATCAGATTTTCTTCAAGTTATATGGTAATGACTTCTCTTTTATTTATTGTCTTGAGTTTGATTCCAATTCTTATTTCGTTTATTAGTATAATCATGAGTAGCTAATTGCATGTGTAGTCTAATTATGTGAAAGCGAGCGAAAACCCTAAGGGGGATGAGATTGGGATTTGTGTAGTGCGTAATTTAATGTTTTAATGATTAATCCACGTCCTAAAACTTATTTTAACATCTTTGAATTAGATTGATCACCTAGTTCACTGTCACACACATCGAATTTATAGATGCATTTTGCGGTGAGATGTGGGATAAGGGGTTTTGGGATCGTTGCGTAGATTCGGCCTAGTTGTTAGGTCCGTTTCCAATATAGAGGTTTGTCATCGTTGTTCGAGCAACTCTAGACCTTAATCATGTTAGGATAATCGGTTTTCTAAAGGGAGAGTCGGTTAGCTTCACACAGGGTGGTTAGATCGAGTTGTTCAGTCTAATCACTAGAATTAGGAGTTGGCACCCGTGGATGTCGTTAAACTACATTGGATAGGTAGGTCAGTTAAAACACGCTTCCTGTCAAGTACTTCCTTCGGGGTAAAAGTAGCTCGTGGGATCATAGTTCGGCTATACCTTTTGATTTCTAGAAGTAAACTCGTTAGTATAACCTTTATTTTTGCATTAGTGTAATATCCTCCACCATTATTTTGACCTGAACTAGGTTATACGTCAGCTTTGGTACTTAGACATTACTCCCTGTGGATTCGACCTTGTGACCACTATACTCCCGTTGACCCGATACTCTGTCGGTGAAAGTTAGCGGTTAAGTATTTTGCTATCAATATGCCCAGCTCAGCTCAACTCAATACTCCCAGCTTAACACTCATGTAACTGTTGTAGTGAAGTATACTCTATAAATATTTCATATGCCAATTTAACTGAATGTAACCGTTGTATTGAAGTATACTCTATAAATAATTCATGATCAAACTTGTTCATTTTATCTTTGATCAATAAGAAATCCGCATTATATTTTCTCTTGTGTTTTTCGATTTCATCAATTTCTCTTTTGCTTTTGTTGTGTTTATAGTGTGTTGTTTGGTTGTTTTGTGTATTCATTTATTAATTATTTTGAATCTGCAGCAATCTTTTTGCTTTCGTAATGTATCCTCAGACAATAGTCTGAGACTAATCTTTCGATGTATTGTCAGACATCAAATGTGATGACCTCTCCCAACATGATTTGTTGTATCCACAAGGGCTCGAACCCGAGACATCTTGTTTAAACGACCAGAGTCTCTTATGTTGCTTGAATTTACAACAATCATGATGATTTAATTTATCATTTCCAAAAAAAATACTCCCATTTTTTCTTATAAAAATAAACCACAATTTCAAAACCAAACCGGGCCAAATTGGGATGGATTTATGAGTCGGTTCCAAAGGTGATTCCAGTTCAACTTTTGAAAATTGAAAAACCGTTAAAACAGTTTGATTTTATAAATTAAAAAAAAAAAAAAAAAAATTGAAAAACCAACCAAAGTGAAGTATGTACGCCCCTACTTTATATTGCATAAAACAAAGCCCCGAGCATGTGTGTTCATTGTTTCAAGGAAAATAGTTGAATCATATTTGTTATCAAAAATACTAAAATAGCATGTGATGTCATCAATGTTCTCTTACCCAATAAAACAAGGTATGTACGTAGAAGAGTATTAATTGATGGAAATTTGTTATACAATGACGGCTTCGTAATATTTTTATTATATTTTAGTTAGAATGGCGTATAATGCTAAACCAAGAAACACTATGGTTCATTCTTTGTACCACGTCACCGCACAAGCGTGATATCACTCGCCAATGATGTCATTAAGCATGTACCTTATGAAAATTCTTTAGATATTCATATAAGGTGCTATTAATGCAAGTTTACGTTAAAGTAAAAACGGTTAAAACCTAACCGTGAGGGCTCAGGAATGCGAGGAGAGATTAATCATGAGGACTCAAGAAATTTAGGAGATGAGGCCAGATTAGATATATCTCTACCAAAGAAAGTACGTGGCCTTTACGGGACTCGAATCCCCACCCTCCGGCTTTAGATATAGCAAGACACTACACCACCTCACTCGCTCACCACTAGGCCATATCCAGGGAATAATTCTACATAAAGTAAACACAATACAATGGGGTGATATATGTGTAGAGTGGGTATGGTATATCTATCTTGTACTTAGAAATGATCGATTGAAAACTGCAGAGCTAAGATGTTTTATGATACACGTGTATGAGAAAAGATTTCGTCATCTTCTTACTCAAGTTCCATTCATGGAGTTTACTTCATTCTTCTAACTTGCTTCAAATCATGTCGAGTTCAATCTCAGTTGCATATGTTCCACCAGCTAGTGAAACATCAGCCACAACAGAGACTCGGGGAGCTGTTAGAACTGAGATTTCAAAAGGATCACAGGAATTCTTACTCCAAGAGCTTCAGGAACTGGATTTGGAATTTGGATCCTTTAGTCTCCCCAACATGCAGACATTTGGAATCCCATGAGGTTCATACCCTTTTGTCTCAGGTATTCATCCCGCTACTGCAAATGTTTTGCAACCACCTTTCTTTTCAACACTGCTACCACCACCATCCTTAGGAACTCTTGGTTCTTCCATTTTCACTGCATTACCCTTGACAAGCCACTTAAATTGGACCTGTAATGTGAAATTAGATATGTCAAATTACCTTCTCTGGAAATACACCGTTCTACCCATTATTATGGGACACAAATTTGAAGATCATATTCCGAGTGAGAATATTTATTCTAGAGAATGATTTTGGTGGTTTCACATGTCCTCTTCACCCTATCTGAGATCTCAAACCACAAAATAATAGATTTCCATAGACCAACTTCTGATGGGTTAGATGATGAGCTCAATGATTGAGCAAGCTCTTGTTGAAGTTGTTGATTTGACCTCAGCTAAAGACATATGGACCACCCTGGAAACTTGATTTAACAGCCAATCTGGAGCTAGGATGGTGGGATATAAAAGTGCCCTTACTAAAGCTGAGGAGTGGTCCAAATCCATGTCAGGTTTCTTGGCACAGATGAAATCTTATATGGAATACTTGGCTGGTTCTGGCTACCATGAGTCCAAATTTGAATTGATTCTTTAAACTCTTGGTTATGAAGCTGTTATAGTCAACATTACAGCAGAAGTTGGATCATTAACTTGGCAGGAAGTGCGTCTCAACTAATTATTCTTGGAAAACCCCTGGAAAGATTCAATCCCAGTGACACTATTGCCTTACATTCAACTCATTTTCCAATTCTCTAAGTGTAGTTAGACCCTTAAGACATAAACCTTCAAGGGTTAGACCTCAAGAACCTTCAGCACCCTCTTGACAGTCCTTTAAAGGTAGGGTGGTAAAGGTCATGGAAAAAGAGATAGAAGAAACAATGGCAATAGAATGGTGTGTCAATTATGTGGAAAATAGACATCTAGTGACCTTCTGCTGCCACAGGTTTGATCAAGATTTTAATCCTACTGGCAAAACTGCTCCCAGACAGAACTCAGCCTTCATTGCTAGTCATCGGTTATCTGATTCTGCTTGGTGTGTGTCCCTGTGTAATCGGGGGCTAGAAGCAGAATTTTGGTTATAGGCCCTGAACATTGCAATAAACTACGATGTAGCAGTATTGTTAGGGTACACTTTGTGAAAATGTGTAAGAAATGATGTGTAAGTTGGATGGATTTTTTGATTGAATATGTGTATTGAGTTAGGTCTTACTAAATTTTTAGCTTAAGTAAAAGATAAAAATTGACCTAAAATACACTACGAATATATAAAGACATGGCTCTAAAGTAAGGATTTTGAAGGGGGCCTAGGTCATGCCTTATGGGCCTATGCCCAAGGATGCCCATGGTTACATGGACAGTGGAGTTATTAACCATATCACATGAGACCTCAACAATCTTCATCTCGATGTTGATTACTTAGATTTTGAAATACTAGTTGTTGGGAATTATGAGTTGATTCTTATCTTTCATTCTAGTTCTTTCATTTTACCCACTAACTCACACACACACATTTATGCTTGCAAGTTTCTCTTTATGTTCCTTTAATTATCAAAAATATTGTTAGTTTTTCCAAGCTAACTAATGATCACCCTGTTAGTGTCGAATTCGATGACAAAATTTTCTATGTTAAGGACAAGACAACAAGCCAAATCCTACAAACAGACATCGGGTTATAGTTTCTAATCGAAGCTCCTTCAAAGACCTAATGATGTGGCGCGTGAGGTCGCTTATACTAGCAAGAGTACTAGGTCAAATCATAGTATAGCAACGGCGAATCAATGTCGATCTCATAGAGACAATGTAACTTTAGAAATAAACGCACCAAACCTAATTAAGAACACACAGACAGTCTTTGACCAACATAAGAATGAAAAGAAACGGTGTTCCTCCCTTCCTAACCTATCTCACAGCTTGGTGTATTTAATCATCATGTTTACTTCCCCCAGTAATTCCCCGAATCAATCAGAAGATGTTTTAGAATTTAGTTTTAGCTAAGGGTGCAGTCTTCTAACCTTGTTTACTTCCATTGAAAGGATAGTAAACGTCTATGTGCAGTTAACCTCCTCACTTGGTTGTATTAACCCACACGCAATAAGTACTAGAAAGTGCCAGCTCAAGACCGAGAACCTCCTTAAGTAGCTATCGTGGATTGACTAGCACGTTCTTAGTGATCGATCCAGACTATGTTCTAATTAACACTTCACTTTATCATCCTTCATGTTAATTTACGATGACATGCAATTAGGTGATCATGCTAAAAACATGCAAACTAGATATGTCGATCAACGTAGCTGACGCCGAATCTCCAGATTTATGGTGACCTAAAAATTGCCTCGATTCAGCGGTAAAGACCACCGCTGAATCGGGTGCGGTGGTTTTTAATTCTGGAAATACGTCGATTCATTTTGACTGATTCTGGTAAATTACGAGGTTGTTAAACATTCAGATTAAATAAATCACATAGAAACAAGAGAATCTACCATAACTAAGATCAAAGGAACGTTCAAAGCTTTATACCTCGTTATGGAAATCTAGCTTGATCCACTCAAGCTAGAGATGGCTTGGAAGAAGGGAAACCGGGAAACAACTCACAGAGCAAAAGATAAACTTTTATTTCATGAATAGATGTAGTGTATATTATGAGTATATGTTACAAGGGATGAATGTAGGCTTCATATTGGCTGTGCACCATCTTAAGAAACTACTAGAAACCCTAGCTGACTTAGATAAACTGCATAGGTCGGTTTTGTGCTCTCCAAGATCTCGATGCATCGGTAGTGGGCCTTGACCTATCGAGCCTAACTTCGGCTCTTTTCTTTGGCAGATCTCTTCATAGGCTTCCATGACTTGGCCCCATGACTTCCTTCGGTCCAAATCCATGTCTCTATTGCTCCAGAATAAGGTACATCCTGAAAAGAACATAAAACAACGTTAAACAATACCAAATCCATGGGATAATCATACAAAAGCAGAATCACTAACCAAGGAACATGCACTATGCAATTAACATATATTTCGCACAATATTCAGGCTACCTTTCACCTCTCGAACATAATTCGGGGTATATAAAGGTATGATTCATAGTACTATTTAGGGTGGTATCACCTAACCATCCAATCCACCAGCCTAATCTCTTTTCACTCTAGGAATTGTGAGAAGTCTGTCAATTTACATAAATCCAAGACAACATCTGACCAATTTAGACAGGTGTTCTTTAGTCATTGCAATGCTTTAGTTGGTTCTATCAATTTAGAGAAAAAACTAAATGTTTGGCAAATGAGACTTGGTCATCCATCCAAACAAGTGTTGAGTCATGTTTTAAGTGAATGTAAAGTGTTTATGAATGAAAACTTAACCTTTTGTGAGGCTTGTTAATATGGGAAAGGTCATTCTTTGCAAAATCCAAAAATTTGCCTCTCATGTTTCTTTACCTTTTGATCTTATTCACATTTACTTGTGGGACCAGATCCCATTAAATCTACAAATGGACATCTGTACTAAATACATTTCATTGATGACTGTTCTAGACACACTTGGATATGTCTTTAAGGATCAAATCTGATGCTTTAACTGCCTTTATATTCTTTAAGAAAATTGTTGAAAATCATTTTGGAACAACTATTAAGTGTGTCGAATCAATCGAGAGGGTGTGTACATAAATTTTTGAAAAGCTCTTAAGAGATAATGGTATTGTCTTTAAACATCTTTGCCCCTATGGTCATGCCCAACATGGTAGGGATGAAAGAAAACATAGACATATTGTAGAGGTTGGCCTTACTCTTCTTACTCAAGACTCTTTTCCTCTTAAATATTGGTCGGATAGTTTTCAAGAATATGTATGTGTGATCAATGATCTGCCCACTCATGTCCTAAAAAAATCACCATTTGAACTTCTCAAGACCAAACCTATTTGTTCCAAGTACATAGTATTTGGATGTGCCTGCTACCCTGACTTGAGACCCTTCCATAACACCAAGTTCAGTTTTCACACCACTAAAGTGTTTATCTAAGTATAAGTACTCAAAACAAAGGACATAAGTCCTTAGATCAAATTGGAAGAATATACATCTCATAAAGTGTTGTGTTCAATGAACTCAATTTTCCTTTTCAAGCAGGTTTTCTCCAAGGACCAGTTAGATCCATCACCTAAGATCCCAGATTGTTTACTTTATTCCATGTCTCATCTTATCCTTTACAATCAAACCCATTACCTACTATTACCTCTATGCCTTCACCAAAATCTGATACATTACATACCCCCTTATATACTACTCCGGAAACTATAATAAGATCACATTCTGAAACTGCTGAACAGAGTTTTTCTCATCACACTTTTCCTGACACACCACAATACACACCATCTCGAAAAACACCACAAGACACTTCACCTCCAATTTTCGATCATTCTGGCCAACTGGCTAGTCCAGTTCACACATCCTCACATGTTTCCATTTCTCCATTGTTGCCATGTCATCATGATCGAACTTTTTTAAGTGTCCAAAATCTCTGGCAAGTATACCAGGTCAATTATAGTCTACTAAGTGGAGTCAATGTCGTATCCCATAAGGATTGTCTGGTTAAGTATCGATTACCTATATTATCTTGGTCTAAGTCGATCAACAAATGACAATAAATTAATGGGCATTCAAGATCAAGCTAGTAAGCTTAATCAACTACAACTACAACTAAACTTAGGGGTAATCAAATGATAAAAGGCCTACCCAAGACAATGCAATGATCAAGTATATATCTACTAGCATCATGTGTATGAACAATCTTCCAACCTTCCAATAGTGCTCAAGTGTGTGTTTCCAGTGCAAACCTCCAATCTAGCAATCACCCCGCATACGAATGTCCGTGATTGCGCTATGTCTCCTCATTGGTCTAAAGGAACTCTAGACCTAATGATTCAACATGATAAAGATCTTACGCTGCAATGAATGAACAATAAACACCAAATATGAAACCGAGTTCTGTTAGTAAATCTACGCGGGAACGTAGCAAAATTTAAAAATATATTTCCTTTTAACCAAAGATCGACTTCGTTTAAGCAACAAGCATAAAATAAGTAGACAAGAGAATACCTTGGTTGATCCAATTGAATCGACTCTTTTTCTACGGCTGTAGTTTCTGAACGAAGCCGCCCAAGTGTTCGGCCTCTACCGGTGATCCACACGAACAGCCCGCCGGAATCCCATCATGGATTGATACCAGAAAACTCGGTTGCTAGACCGACATTTTCTCTTTCTCAAACCTCTCTTTAGGAAGCTCTCATGTTTTCTAGCAAATTAGAACTCTTCTAATTGTGATGATACAAAAGAACTAGCCAATCCCTCTCTTAAATAGAGTGAGTGGCGCACCAATGTCTCCTAATCTGATTGGGATAAGCTTCCTAGTAGATTGTGGAGAAAGAAAACATTTTTCTAATAAAATAAGAAAAATATCTTTGATTGATTTATCTCATTTAATTTAATATCCCATATTAAATATTTCCAAAATATCGTCAATATCTAATATTGACTATCTTTATTTTATTACCATAAATCAATTTACACATTTGTGCAAATCTATACTAATTAATATCTAATATTAATATATGATAATACTATTAATTAAATTGCAATATATATCCATGTGTATCATATACACATAAGACATGCGCCCCATATAGCCAATATATTGGCATCCGGAATATTCTTAATTAATATAATGCTATTATTAATTAATTTGCAAAATACATGTGTATCAATATACACAAATATACTTCGACATACATATACATTATATGTATATTTGATTAATTAATATAATTAATATATTGTATTATATTTATTCATAATAAATAAATACCATCATATTAATTTACCATTATAACACTTTATAGTCGAGATAAACTTTCCTTATTTGGTTATCGCTATAACCACATTTTAATTCGGCTAGATGTTCTTATGTGTGTGACCCGATAGGCTTCCGAATATGTTGGCCGTAGGCACAAAGTGCAATTACGAAAATGCACTTCATACCTAACGATCATGGAATAGCGTCTAGCAACACACCTTGACCCTCAATCATCGAAAGAGTCAAACGCAATGACTACTACATTTCATGTGAAACAGTTAACGTGTATATAAAATCCTATCACTGTTACAATATCCATACGGTCATACGTCGAGTGTCAAACATCAATGTATGTATATTATAATCTTGATATCATGCTCTCTCGAAGTAACTCATTTACTTCCAATTTGCAAAGATTCATGAGAGTAAGACATTCCTTATAAGAAGGCCCTTTCGGATATTTACTCATATTCATAGGATGTGCGATTTCCGGACGAGCAACATGAGTCCTATGCATGCTTCAATATCACACCCAATCACTACCGCCTGATTGCCTCATGGCTAGGGGAAAACTTAATAGTGTTAAAGCATGACAATCCACACCGTGATGTCATGAAGACTCCGGTCTCAGGATAGTTACACAACCGCCACATAGTGCGACACTTAATAAAGTAAGTGGGTCAGTCTGACGTACGCATTCTCTAATACACGTCCACGTACAGTCCAAGTGTCCCTACACTTTGATAGACGAGATCTATCCCTACCTTCAATAAGATAGAAGACATCCAATACATGCTAGTCTAATCATACTATCAATGTCCTATTTAATAGTACATATGACTAGAGACATTTAAGCATCAAACCCTTTAAATTGAGTCAAGATCTCATCAACCATAATCACTATTTTGACACTAGGGACATTATCATATATACAATCACAAATTGGTTCATATGGATAAACAGAATACATAATAACATGAAAGCCATATATCATATGTATAAACATAAGGAAATAGTATAAATGATCCGACCCGGTCCAACCCGATTGGGTTTAGGATACTATTTCAACAATCTACACACAAGACAAAGTTGAAACATAAGAATCTCATGCAATACTTGTGACCAACCCTAAGCGTGGACGGATCACTATCCATGGGGACTCAGACTATATTCATATCATGCTCCAAATGACCAAGTCAAAAGGAACCGCCTCAACACACACGAATCTCTGACGAGACCCTGGTCCTTGCTTCTAGCAATGAATCCACCACTATATCAGCCATATAGTAAAGGTGGAAGAACCACCCAAGATTCAGGAATGAACCTCTTGGATCCATGTACTGCTCCCGCTGCGCCTCTAAGGCACTACTGTGTTTTTGGCCCAGTTGTAGAATTCATAGTGATCTCTTGCTGAGAACATTTCCAGCTCACTGTATTACTTAATCAGAGTGACCGCAAACTCAGACTATAGCTCCCATTATCTTCATAAGACTCAGGGTGCATATCTACATATCTACGTTTGTTCGATTCCAAGTTTCAATAAACTAGGAACCCATCCTTAACACTTTAAGGATATTCTCGACACTTACCAGAATCTTCTTTTATACTCATTCATGGCTCTTTATGCCATATGAACATCTGGTTTAACTGACAACACTTATGATTGACCCTATTGCAGAAGCAAGGGGACCTTCCATAAGTATCATCTTTCACCTGATCTTTTAGGACTGACATCCTTTCATAGATAGATCCTGGGAATACCGGCTAGCAGTATCTCCTGTTATGATCTATGCTAAACTCTTTCAGCATCCCATCTATCAGGGTGAACTGTGACAATTAAGCAGTATCTAAATCTATCACTATAGATTCTTATTTCTAAAATAAGAACTGCAACCTCCAAGAGCTTTCGAAAAGTCCATGAATTACCAAACATTAACTGACTGTGACATGGGGTGTTGATTCCAAAAGGATATCTAATACCTTTCTCGAAAACTGTAACACTCCCACTAACCCTATTGCATACTACGCATATCTTTCTTCTTGATGGAATCAAACCTTTTGATTATCAAAGTAAAGAACTTATACATAGAAACTTGTTTGAGTCCATAAATGGTCTCGTAATCTTACTCATCGCGTTATCATCTATGAACACCAAGCCATTGCTCTAACGTCTACAACACTATCATATAACCATGATACGTAGTTATAACAAGCACTATCTGAATAGACTTAAGCATAGCTGGTGGCACAAGGTTACAAGGTTTACACCCCGTAGCCTTCAGCCTATCAACTTAGCCTTATGGTAACCGTATTACCATCCATGTCAGTCTTTCACGAAAACATGTTACACCTTTCAGGGACATTCCCTTCAGGTAAGACATACTAGGTTCATAACCCGGTGTCACACATGGAATCCGCTTCAAATACTATGGCTCCTAGCCATATCTCTTAATCTTGCATTTCAAGCATATAAGTCGCGAGATCTTCATTATTCAAGATGAACATACCAGTAGCCTTTTCAGGCTTATGGTCATCTACAGACTCACAAGGTACTTGTGTGCACTGAGCAGTGTCCAGCACCTCATCTCTATGCGGCGCTGATGGGAACCAACTTTACTGTATATTTCTGTACAGTTTAACCCACGGTTATCATATTTATAGCATGCTTCGGGTGAATGTAGACCCTATATTGAGTGTTAATGAGGTTTTCTTTGCACGGCGAGTAACTGTCGGTTTTTCCGTAAACTCGGCCTACTTTTAGCACTTTTCACTCATTTCCCGAGCACCCGTAGTTTGCGGGGTCATGCGGTTACCTGTTGTTCCCTTATTTATGCAGGATTTGGGTGAGTTGGGAGCCCGGAAGGCAATAATTTATGAGATTAGACATGTCCGAGGCGAGAGACGAAGGCTGAGTATGAAGAAAGTGAAGTTTTGGAAGTCAAGGAACTTATCCGTAAGGACGAACCAATATCCGTACGGACAACCCTCAGCCTGAATCAAGATTTTATACAGAGAATCAGCCGTACGGATAGGTCTTTTATCCGTACGGACAGAAGGATGCAGTAGAGATCCATCCGGACGGATGGAAGTATATCCGTACGGACAGACGCTGGGAATACAAAACAGAAGGTTTAATCTGAGATATATCCGTACGGACAATCCCCCAGCCGTACGGACAACCTGGAAAAGCAAGAACCATCCGTACGGATAGCCTGTTATCCGTACGGATGAGATGAATTTTTCCCTAGCCTATAAAAGGGCAGCTCAAACGTTTTATTTAGCAGATTTTTACGAACCTAGATAGTTTTAGCCTCTTTTGGGCGATTTCCTTCGTCCGGAAGCATAGAATTACGTGCCTTATATCGTTGTTCTCGTCTTTTGATCCTCTATTACACTGAATACATTACAACATCAGCCTATTACGTCTCGATTGTCAAGATTTGAATTTTTGTGAGCACACTTTGGTATTTCATCAATCTTCAATAAAGTGGGTATGATTTCTTGTTCTTTTATCTTTTATATCATGAATTCCTTTATCAATTATTGTTTCAATCCGATAATGAATAGCTAAATCATTTGTACGGCCGAATTATGTGAAAGCGGATGAAACACCTTTAGGGAGACGAACCGGGAGGTAGTGTAGTACGTAATGAAACGTTCTAATCGATAATTCATATCACGAAACTTGTTTTAAATCGCAATCAATGCTAGCTTGATCACCTAGTCATTCATCATCACACACACCTAGCTTATAAATGTATGTTGCGGTTAAGTGTGGGAACCGGGGTTTCGGGACCGTAGACGTTTTGGCTTAAAAGGTAGTTTGACACCTACCCGTGCACCAGATTGACACTCTAGTCATTAAGTCCATTCCAATACAGGGTTTTTATCGTTTAGACAAGGAAGGTAGAGCACACTCCCGGGATAGTTTGTCTGAGGGTAGAGAAATCCATTTGGATCGTAGTTAATTTGCACTTTTAATCGTAAAAGAAACCGATTAGTATAATTTTTAATTTACGCATTAGTATAAACTTTTTACCAACTTGGTTGACCTGAACTGAGTGCTAAGTCGGCTGTGGTACTCAAAGCCAATCTCTGTGGGTTCGACCTCGGACTCCTCAAGCACTACCTGCAATCGATCCGGTCCACTGCCGGCAAGAAAGTAGATTTTGCTAAGGTTTCGAGTTTTTACTTGATCAACCGGATTGCAAAAATCCTCTTATCAGGCGCCTGCTCATGTCCCAATGGTTGAATATCTCTTTGTGGTTCTCAAACTAACTTTGAGATCTCAATTTACTCCCACTGTTTCTTCTGGAAGAAACACTTCCTTTAAAAGACAAAAAGTTTTGCTCCACGGGTAAGCAAATAATATCTAGCGTACTTGCAACGATATCCCACAAAGTTGCATATGTCGTACTAGGCTCCAAGCCTTTCAGACACTGCCTGCTTGCTAGAAGCATGATAACCCTAAATCATCGGTTAAGATAGATTTGATGTCTTCCATATCCGATATGGAATTCATTCAACCTTTATTCTTTGGAACTCGGTTAAGTATATGTGTTGAATAAGGGCACTATCCCAAAACATGTAAGGGATATATCGCATGGCTTACGTCACACATTATCGCATAAAGTGTTGTTTCCATTTTATAAACACGATCTGATCGCGTATCCCAAAATAGTATCCTTCACGGGAGAATCTGATTCCTTTTCAGACAACTTCTGAAACACCCCAGGTATTAATTACTTCAATCCAATTGAAGATTAATACCTAAGCAGTTCATCAATCTCATGTTCGTACTAGCTCGAACTTTTCGGGCTTTCCGAATTTTGCACTTCACTGAGTACACTTGACTATTTCTAAAATAGTCATAGAGAGTAATAAACAATTATTTATGGCATTTATTGTCATAAGCTAACAAACATCAATATGTTTATGCTTTAGTCAATATTCTAGAATTTATCACCCTTTTCATAAAAGGGTATTTTAGTCACATTTGGATAAGATACGTATCACCCATATGATTCATAATCACATGTTTCAGACATCATCATAATGACATTTGATTACACGTTTCTCTTCCACAGGGACTATGTCTAGAACAACCACAAAATATTAAGGATAACAGCCATACAAATATTGGTTGAGATGTTACACCTATATCAACTATATAGTGACACCGATCTAGTATGTTAGATTCAGTGACCGTTCAACTTTATCGGAATAACACTTATTCTGTTCAATTGAATGTGTATACTAAATCCTAACAAATAACTGAACTCGTGTTCTTCATAAGAACCGGAACACAATAACATTTATTTAGTTCCTTTATCAGTTTACCAGAATCAGAATACAATACCCAAATTGTCGTAACGTTTGCTTCACTTTTCGTATCTTGGTGTATTCCGTATTTAATTCTAATTTAATCATACTCGTAAGATATCATATATCTAGAGTTGACTTGAACTTAGATAGATTTATCTCAACACACTTGCCTAGAATAGAGACTTCGATAAGATCTCTTATTTTAAGCACATGCCCCAACTTTCCTTTTTAATCCCTTAGCACTTGTAAATATTTCTTAGTTTAGTCTTCATAAGACTTAAGAAAAATCACAAGAGTTATGTCTTCAATTTCCTTTCATAAAGAAAATCCAATGTTTATTAGATAGTTTATTTAGCCTTTTGAATCATATTCAAAACATGAACTATTTAATTAATCTTCATGCAATGATTAAAGAAATAAGTCGATACTTAAATCTTACAATTTTGAAAACAACATTTCCAAAATTCGATGTGGTCATTCTAATCCAACGTTTGAATTAATTGTCATCGTATGACAGAATGATAATGATAATATTGGATCGTATCCAATATATGATTAATTCGTTGAAACTTATTTCAAGTGATTTAATCGTATCATGAGCTTCCGTTTATTCATTAATAATTAAAGTCTTGGAGCACTCCATCAAATATGTAGTCTCCTTATCTCTAACTATTATAACGAGGTTGCTCGTGTCATTGCTTATTTTTAAAAGGATTAAAATTACTTAACCATACTTGAGAACGTTTCTCAAAAGGTAACAGTCATAATTTGTCTTTACTAATCGAGAATAGAAACATAGAAATATAAGTTCGCTAGAAAACTACAACATAAAAATAAAGATAAAAGAGTGTTGTTGTTTATACATACAAAATAAAAAATGGTCTTTTGGTGTATGATTTTGCTCTCACTAGTCAACTACTCCCAATTCACTTTCAAGAATTTTACAAAAATTCTTAAGTGGCCAAGATCCCACCAAGTTACGTCGATTCCCTACTGTGGCTGGTGAACCGAAATAATTCGATGAGTAGGTGACACCTCACCAATCACATCATTATGTTACTCTTGGTTGTTGACCAGTCAACTCTTTGACAATACACATCACAATGTGGTGGCCAACCCTTGTCTCTAAAAATTACCCGACCCCTGCTGTGGCTGATAATCGAATAAATTTTAGTCAAGTCATAACCCAATATTCGCGAGATCACTTACGTTCATATCTCAATAATAACGATAAACCCAAGGTAGGTCAACCCCCAACTTTGGCTGATGGATTGGATCCGAAAAAGAGCTCTTCAACGTTATTATAATATTGGGAGACAATTCCGACTTAATTTTTGTTGTGGAAGTATTTATGTAAATTAATTCACTTAATTAATTTTAATTACGATCTCATCAAATATATCTATCTCTATAGACATACCTCTTATACATTCATCTAGATCGTGCCTAGTCATGCATCTATCATATCATAAATACAAGCACAAAATAAATAAATGCGTAAAGTAACAGGTATGATCATGGACTTTTCCTAAGTGTGGTTTCGAATACAAACAGACGAAACCGCGGGTCACAATCTTGGGTAGTTGTTGCTGGATATACAGAAACCCGAATCCGGATCTGATCCATGATTGGATCGTGAGATCTGATTCACAGCACCGATCGAGACACTCGATCATGCACAGCGGAAGCTACGAATAAATTCGCATGCAATTTTACCACGATTCGATTCGCATGATTAATTAATAACTACAAGAAAGTTGAAGATTTACCTTATTAGAGAGGAACAGTAAATCGCCAGATAGAGAAGCCACAATCTTCCGTATTGTATCTCCTAGCGACGACTGGTGGATGTCGATCCTTGCCGTAGAACCTCCTCGAATATGCACAAGAAAAACCTAGGTTTTTCTTCTCTAAATGACTAAGGCAAGAAACTAATTTTTCTTCCTTTTATTATGTAAGTGGCGCAAATTTCAATGTCAATTGTGTTGGGAGGAACTCTCTTTATATAGGAAAATAACTAGTAAAGAGAGAGTTATCATTTTCACAATACAATTACATATTCACACAAGGAAAAGATATTTGCCATAAGATAAGAGATAATTCCCAAAAAAATCAATCTCTTATTTTTCCATTAATTATCCAACAAATAGATAATTAATTAATTACACATGTGACATAATCTAGAAAAATTTCTTTTCCTAATTTATCATATTTGGGGCGCCACATTAATCATTATTTTAATAGAAAATGTCTTTTTTTATTTTACATATTATTTACCAAATAAATAATATTGCATATTCCATAAATAGACCAACTATTTAATTTATTCTCGAGGTTCTATAAAACGAGAAAACACTCGCGTGTTAGGAGCCAACCCGGGGACCATGGACCTATAACCAGTAGCTACAATAAATTAAATAAAATCATCAAACATAATATTTCTACTCAACTAATTAATTCCGGAATTACGCCACCACAAATTTGAAACTGAACTCTATCGATTATAGATATAACTTATTCTCAAAACGTCGAGTCGATAAGTGTCCATTGATATAATCATTACATACAGACTAACCCTCTATTGACTATCCGTAATGAAGCGGGATTATTTCCGTAAACCTTCTTCAATACATCTTATCCTTATTTACCATTAACCCACTAGTGAACAATTAGTTCATAACCAATACGAACTCCACAGATCGATTAGTTTCTAAGATTAACAAATAAAGGGATTGTATTTCTACTTTCCGTAGGAAGGAATGGATTCCATATTTGTGAAACACACACTTCTCACTTATTCCAGAATAGTGCCAACGTGAAAGTGATTCGGACCGCGCCTCTTAGCGACATTAACGAACACATCAAACCCTATCCGGAAACCAGAAGGAGTATGCAATCACTTCAGGATTAAGGTTAATCCATATATGAGCATCTTGTGATTTAATAAGATTTCTCAATCACAGAATTATAGAGAAACTCAGATTAAATCGGTTGAGTCCTATATGACTCTCATCATATATAAATGCCCCACTTAGACAACCAATGTCGACGGTCCGGATAAGACGGTCACACCATAAAGTGTTCTGGGTGCATTAATGGTGGTTTAATCAATAGACCCCATACTTTGATTATGTTCACCACAGACTAACATTTCAAGTGTATCACCATAAACTTAATCCTCACGTGCTACACACACTAAGTTATATGGCTACATATGATACGACTTAGGGTTTTCAGAAGTGTATTACTTACAAGCACGTAGCAAGTAATAAGATAAGAATAAATATGTCATTTATTAATTCTAAAAACAATTACATAAATTGTCTTTCGGACGCTACTTCCAACAATCTCCCACTTGCCCGTAAGGACAAGCAACAATTGTCTATCGGGCACACTATATCTAACAATCTCCCACTTGCCCGTAAAGACAAGCAATGATTGTTTTTAGAGCACCACACCCTTATTCTTTCTATGCACAACATTCTCTCACTTGCTCTAAAGCAGATGAGACATATCTCCCAATTTATACCCGCCAAGTGCTTATCAGTGACATTAGCCACACGACTTGGTAAATTGATCAGCTAGGTTGTCGGCTCGAGGCGATCTTTTAGGACCGAAACGTCGCCTCTCTGCACGGTCTGTCTGAGCAGCTGGTACTTTCCCTCCATATGATGTTGACCTCTTATGATTGCGAAGATCCTTTGCATGAGCTACCTTACAACTGTTTTCATAGTAAAATGGTATCGGCTCATCGAGACCTGGAATCACTTCCCGATCAAACAAAGAACTTCTCAAGCCACACTGCCTCTTTAGCTGCTCCAAAAGCTGCTATGTATTCGACAAACAGAGTCAAATTGGCAGTGCTGGATTGCTCCAGACTGTAGCTCCATCACAATGAGTAAACACTGAGCCTGAGATCGATTCACGATCATCCTTAATCCGACAAAAGTCAGAAACAATGAAGTCAACAATACTCAGGTTTGCATCCGAATACTCAAGCATACAACTCCTCGTTCTCTAAAGGTACTTGAGGATGCACTATACTGCTGCTCAACGTCCGAATCCAAGATTCGACTGTTATTGACTTTTAATAACATGACTTTCTCTATCCAAAAGAGAATCTATCCCATTTTATCTATATCCGAAGACTAAGAGAATTTTTCAGTGAGGGGTTGGGTAGGAAACCTCTCGTTGAATTCTGCATTCGAAAATGCATTATCATCTTTAACCAATAAGATGGATGGGATATTGCCAACAACTTGTTCTCATGATTCGACCAAATCAAATTCTAAGAATATAGTCAACTTCTCTGATTCAGAGAAGCTTTGGCTCGTCAGTTTTTGACTTTAGATAACACACACATGTTGTTTCCAACTTTTGCAGTGTTATCTTTTATTAACACTAATGTCTACTATTTTACCAATATTGATTCTCCAGTCTGGAAAAGACTCATCAATATTCTAGTCAAGCCCACACATACCAAAACATGTGACTTTTAATGACCTAGAGGTTTGCTTTAATCCATCAAGCATAGGCAGTCAATCTGCCATTGGCTTTAAGCTAAAACCCTTCCGTTCCGAATGAATCTTAGCTCCATTGTACAGCAAGAAAGTTTAAGGGCATCACCCCTGTTAATCTTTATGCTTTCCATAGAGTCAAGTAAGGCTGAGTGGTGAGAAAGTTTCAGGGCATTACCCCTGTTTAAGTGTCTACTTCTCCGGGAGTTACCCCTAGACCACTTGGCTTTGCTCTAAAAAATAAACTTTCACATTCATTCGACTCTTTTCATGTAGATCCAATTACTCCCACTGGGCCTGAGATACTTAGGTGGTTCTACAAGAGTATGAACAGAGTTAGAGTACAAAAACTCCATTTACAGGTATATGGATTTAAACCAACCTTCTTTTAATAGAACCCTAAACAGTCCTTCCAAAAGACCATAGGTTATCAATCACCGCCAGCAGACTGTTAAGTCTGAATAATCACAGCGAGTCAATGGAAAAACCATACTCCCACTGCATTTGGGTGGATTAAATCAGATAGTAACTCATTGAGTAACTGTACTTCAAGGTCTAAGGTTGTTATTTAAATATTCTTTTAGAAAGGATGTAACAGTGTAACCGTCACGATCCGATCTCAAGAATCTTATAACCAACCTTTTACTCATTGCATTAAGATATTTCACGAACAGACACCATCTGAACGTGTATACAAAATTTCCAGTCCTACCTTCAAGCACTAGTGCTAAATGCCCCTGTTTGAGGAAGTGGGGTATATGTAATTCACTCCTTATCCACAAATTCATAGGCATCTTCTAGGTAGACTTCTCGGTATTACATAATAATAGGAACCGTTATTTTGCAATCAATATCTTAATTGAGTTAAGCAGTGTAATGTAGCATATCAATAACTATACAAGACAATACAAGGTTTATCTTTCAGTGAAATCGTTTCACCCGGAGGTAGGCCAAGCATAAGTGCCAAAACTATGCTATAGCCTATATCTAAGCATGGAATACTCGTTTCTCTGGTAATTTCAGAGATTCCTCCAAATATTTAGATAAACTAATCAGCGTTTTGAGTATTCGTCAGACATAGTGTCAGCCACTCAAAATCTCCCACTAGCTTGTATCTTTCATAAGAACCCGAAGGTCAGTATGAACAAGCTGTGTCACTTCTTCAGCTCTATTACCCTTTCCAAATTGAAAGGGTTACTTAGTCATTTTTCCTTTGCGATAGTGTTCTTAGACTGGGAGATTGGAATCACCCTCAGCCAGTCTCAAGATCTTATCTTTAGGATATATGCACCAATTAATAGATGATGAACAATCGTTTATCTAGATACGGAAACCATTTGCCTTAATAGTTTATGATGTGTTACATATACCTTTTCAGCATTACTTAGTGGTTCTGACTTTATCAGACAAAAGTCCGAGTCTCAGAATCGTATACAAATGTCATATTCACTTTCTTTAAAGGCAACTATATTATCGGTGTGAAAGTGAATCTATTTGTTCCAACGAATCTGAAAATAGAAATTATATTTCTCTGATATTCAAGGATTAAAATCCGAAATTTATTTCCTTATATCACTCCGACTATCTTAGCTGAAATAACTGCCCGTTGTCTACTCTTCATCATGAAGGTCCAGCCACCTTGTTCTTACAAAAGAACTTTAGCTTCTGAGTCAAATTACTCGGTTAAGAAAGTCTCTAAGGATTCATAGGTTGGTGATCCGTAATCACTTTCCTTATCCTTTAGTTTCTTTTATTAATATTTCGGTTTAGCCTTTAATTTATTTAGTTTAGGTGACTTGTAGACATTTGCCTTTCCATTCTTGGCTTTCTTTAAAGGAAATGGCCGTGAACTAGCAGTTCATTTGAGTAGACACTACTCGTGAACTGTGGGATGTCTAGTGAGATTGATGTCAAATCATTCTCGTCATCTTTGAACTAATTTCGTTTGTCTATCGTTCACCACGAGTGACAGCAGTGACATACTTATTAATGTCACTTAAGTTTGAAGACTTAAGAGGGGAATCCTTTACCGAAAAATTAATTCGCATTCTCAATTAGCGTGTCCAACGTTCTCGTTACTTTTCCACTTTTACGAAGTCGTTATCAGTCAATTTTAATATTTAGCAGTTTAGATACATAGAGATGATATGTAGTTGTAAAAAGAAATTACGACAGAAATATAAATCAAATAATACACTACAACAAATAAGAAATTTTAGGAATTATAAACGTGATGTCTTGCATGCAGTTTATCCTACCATTCCAAGGATTTAACCTCATATCATACTGCCGCCGCAGGGTCGGTATCAGCACAATGACGGTTAAATTGAGACAATCTATCTCAACAATTAACTGAGAATCGGACATCTCTATTTAATTGCTGGTTACCTTCCTTTTTCAGCCAAGATATTTCTTAAAATATCCTTCAAAGTGTTACCTACTATTTCAGATCTCAAAGTACGCCCCGAGTATGCCGCCTCAGGTCGGTCAGTGACTCGAAGAGTACCCAAAATCCTATCCTTTCAGAGACCAAGCCTTGAATTTTGATAGCGGTTAAAGCCACCCTCAGGGGGCCGAAATCAAAGCGGCACAAGGCGTCACCATTCTCTCACTTGCTTGTGTCAACAGTAGAGGCCGTGGGGACGGTTATCACCTTTCCCGCTCCCTCTCGTTATTATGAAAATTAGGTAGTCTTTTAGAATTTATTCACAATCCGAAAAACAATAAATCATGAATATTTAAATTAATCCTACCATTAGTTTATCGGTTCCAAATACCATCTAACTAGTGTCACTTATTCACGATTTTCCAATTTCTTGGATTTTTAAATTCTTTGTGTAGACACTACACAATTAAAATTCACCAAGAATTTTAAAATCCTAATATATTAGGACTCATGATTTTTCAATAATTCGAAAAACAATAAATCACAAAATTTAAAGCTCCCACTAGTTTATCGGTTCCAAATACCGTCTAACTAGCAACACTATATTCATGATTTTCCAATTTTTCGAATATTTAGAAAATCTTTACCGGGATTTTTAGTGCCGTGCTCAAAAGTCATTCATCCATTTATGTGTAGACATTACACAACAAAAATTCACCGATGAATTTTATAGTCCTAATAATGTCATGATAAAAATTTTGGATCGTAGAATTTTATCTCAATAATTTAAAACAATAAATCTTGAAAAGTAATCACCAACTTATCGGTATTAAACCCTGGCTGAGCTTTAACCGAGTTCACGGAATGGTGTCAGGATTGGCTAAGCCGACCCGTCCTCTTTGTTGGTTCATATACGACTGCTAGATGGATCGGGCTAAGGCTGCCCCATTGAGCCGAAACTCGCCAGATAGCTTGACCTTGACGGACCCCCAACGCTAACGTCGCACGTGTGCTGGTGCTGGGTTGAAAATCGGGCTAAGGTTGCCCCATTGAGCCTCGGCTCGCCGGATAGCTTGACCTTGACGGACCCCTGTGCTAACCCTGCACTTGGACGGACAAGTTGAGTCGAGTCGAAGCCCTGTTGACCGCCCGAACCAATTTTCGAACCTTTTTGCTCAGTTGGTGTCCAACTTTTCCGAATTTTCCAATTTTCAATTATTAAAATTCTTTTATGTAGTCACTACATAATTAAAATCCACGAATTATTTTTAGATCCCAAAATTAAATTTACCGAGTAAATATTATTTTATCATGTGAATTTTATATCCCGATAAAATTTCGTTCGTTTTAATTTAATTTAACTAATTACCTAAATTAATTATGTCTCATACATGCCTAATTAATATCACGATTAATTATCTACATGTATGCATATGTTAGGAGTGGAATTCATGAATATGATGCATGTCATGGCATGGTTATCTCACATAAATTATCAAACATGAAAATAAATACGTAAAAGTAAACCACTCAGATGGACTGTTGGTACTCCCGTATCTAATCTATAAACAAATAAACCCTAAATTATTTACAGCGTATAAGAATTTTCTGCTCCAGATCTTCAATAAAATCCCTTCTTGCTGAGTTGGTTGAAACTCCTTCTTCCTTCATCACCAACCGAGTTCGATTAACCTCCCCCCCTTTTCATTCGTTTTTTTTTATTCGTATTTTTTTTATTCGTATAAAAAAACAAAAAAAAATGAAGAGAAATAAATAGAAAAAAAATTTATAATATTATGCGGCCAGAGGGATTCAAACTCGGGTCTGCACCCAATTGCATTTGTGTCTTTACCACTGTGCTGTTGCTCTTCTTCTTCACAACTTGATCCGATTTATTAAATATGGTGCGGCCGAAATTAAATTAAAAAAACAGAAAATTAAATTGCAAAATTAAATTACATGTCATCATATACCCGGAAAAAAACGGGTTTACAATAGATTTAACGGTAAACAAGTACCAACCCCAATCCATCTCGTCAACCAAAACATTCAATCGCATAAATTAAATTTAAAAAATTCCACTCCTTATTAGTTAATTATGCAATCAAGATCGCAAAATCGCTTTAACCTGTCTCTGATAACACATGCTGGATATACAGAAACACAATCGCTTTAACCTGTCTTTAATTTTCTTCCTTTTATTATGTAAGTGGCACAAATTTCAATGTCAATTGTGTTGGGAAGAATTCTCTTTATATAGGAAAATAACTAGTGAAGAGAGAGTTATCATTTTCACATTACAATTACCTATTCCCACAACGAAAAGATATTTGCCATAAGATAAGAGATAATTCCCAAAAAATCAATCTCTTATTTTTCCATTAATTATCCAACAAATAGATAATTAATTAATTACACATGTGACATAATCTAGAAAAATTTATTTTCCTAATTTATCACATTTGGGGCGCCACATTAATCATTATTTTAATAGAAAATGTCTTTTCTATTTTACATATTATTTACCAAATAAATAATATCATTAAATAGACCAATTATTTAATTTATTCTCGAGGTTCTATAAAACGAGAAAACACTCACGTGTTAGAGAGCCAACCGGGGACAATACTGACTCATAACCAAGAAATACAATAAATAAAATAAAATATTCATCGAACATAATATTTCTACTCAACTAATTAATTCCGGAATTACGCCACCATAAAGCCAAAACTGAACTCTATCGATTATAGATATAACTTATTCTCAAAACGTCGAGTCGATAAGTATCCATTGATATATTCATTACATACAGACTAACCCTCCATAGACTATCCGTAATGAAGCGGGATTATTTCCATAAACCTCCTTCAATACATATTATCCTTATTTACCATAACCCACTAGTGATCAATTAGTTCATAACCAATATGAACTCTGCGGATCGATCGATTTTTAGGATTAACAAATAAGGGGAATGTTTTTCTACTTCCCGCAGGAAGGAATGGATTCCATATCTGTGAAACACACACTTCTCACTCATTCCAGAATAGTGCCAACATGAAAGTGATTCGGACCGCACCTCTTAGCGATCCTTAACGAACACATCAAACCATATCCTGAAACCAGTAGAAGTATGCAATCACTTCAGGATTAAGGTTAATCCATATATGATCATAAGGTTAATCCATATATGATCATCTTGTGATTTAATAAGATTTCTCAATCACGGAATTATATGAGAAACTCATATTAAATCGGTCCAGTCCTATATGACTCTCATCATATATAAATGCCCCACTTAGACAACCAATGTCGATGGTCCGGATAAGACGGTCACACCATAAGTGTTCTGGGCGCATTAATGGTGGTTTAATCAATAGACCCCATACTTTGATTAAGTTCACCACGGACTAACATTTCAAGTATATCACCATAAACTTAATCCTCGCGTGCTACACACACAATGTTATATGGCTACATATGATACGACTTAGGGTTTTCAGTAGTGTATTACTTACAAGCACGAAGCAAGTAATAAGATGAGATTAAATCTGTCATTTATTAATTCTAAAAACAATTACATAAATTGTCTTTCGGGCGCTACTTCCAACAATCTCCCACTTGCCCGTAAGGACAAGCAACAATTGTCCATCGGGCACACTATATCTAACAGCTGCATCTGCCAATAGGATCTCTATGTCATCTTTTCTTTGGCCTTCATCTTCCTCTCCATTCTTGTTATAAAATCTATCTAATAAAATAAATACACCCTCCGCACACGGGGGAAAGCTAACGGGAATGGGACGATGCAAAAAATAAACTAGGTCACGTTCTTGATAACGGACTAGGGCAATTTTTAAACCAACAGAAAAATATATTATTCAAATCTATCATATAGGTCGAGTCTATGACCAATCGGGGTCCATATAATCATATCATATCTAACACATCTAATCCATACAATAAAATCTTATGAAAAAAGATAAATACTAAAATTACCAACTTGTGTCTTAATTAATCGATTAACGTTTAATCAATTAAATAATTTTATCCAATCAATTAACTAATTAACATTTAATTAATTAAATGATTTTAATCGAAATAAAATTAACGGTTAATTTTAAACAATTTCAATTTTAATTTTAATCAATTAGAACTATTCCAAAATAAATCAAAATTAAAATTCAGTCTCTTTTGTTTCTTTTAATTTTGATTTCTAATCGAAAGTGTTGTCCTTAGTTTCCAAAACCAAAAAGCACTCACCTGGCCCTTTCCAAAATCAAATATTTCTAAAAGAGCCTAGGCCTGGGCCATTTTTAAAATCAAATATTTTGAAAAAATCCTAGGCCCATTCCAAAAAAAAATTTGGAAATGACTAGATTATTTAAAGGTAAATTATATTACCAAATAATGTCAAGTGACATCTCAATTGTCTAAACTATTTGAACCATTAGTTAGCCACATGACACCAACTAAACAAAGAGATATCAATCACAACTATGAACCATATTGAATCACAAATACACACAAAACAAAAGAAGGGACCCACCGAGTAGCCGACGCCGACATCAAGGAGGCTGCCGCCGCCGCTGGCCGCCTGACGGTGGTGGTGCCGTCGCCAGTCGGCCGAACACCACCTGATCTCCCTTTTTTTTCTTTTCGTGCATTGTTTTGCGAATAAATTTTTTTCATCTTTTAATTACGTGATTTAAACTCTAAAATTAACAACGTAAATTAACATGCTTATTTCTTAAGCTCGAAGCTCACTCTGATACCACTGTTAGGAAATCTACACGGAAACGCAGCGTAATTTAAAATTTTATTTCCTTTTAACCCAAGATCGACTTCGTTTAAGCAACAAGCATAAAAGAAGTAGACAAGAGAATACCTTGGTTGATCCAATTGGATCGACGCTTTGTCTACGGTTGTAGTTTCTGCACGAAGCCGCCAAAGTGTTCGGCCTCTACCGGTGATCCACACGAACAGCCCGCCGGAATCCCATCATGGATTACTACCAGAAAAACTCAGTTGCTAGACCGAATTTTTCTCTTTCTCAAAACTCTCTCTAGAAAGCTCTCATGATTTCTAGTAAATTCGAACTCTTCTAATTGTGATGATACAAAAGAGCTAGCCAATCCGGCCCTCTCTTAAATAGAGTGAGTGGCGCCCCAATGTCTCCTAATCTGATTGAGAGAAGCTTCCTAGTAGATTGGGGAGAAACAAAACCTTTTTCCTAATAAATAAGGAAAATATCTTTGATTGATTTATCTCATTTAATTTATATCTCATATTAAATATTTCCAAGTTATTGTCAATATCTAATATTTTGACTATCTTTATCTTATTACCATAAATCAATTTACTTGTGTGCAAATATATACTCATTAATATCTAATATTAATATATGATAATGCGATTAATTAAATTGCAATATCCATGTGTATCATATACACATAAGACATGCGCCCCATATAGACAATATATTGGCATCCGGAATATTCTTAATTAATATAATGCTATTATTAATTAATTTGCAAAATACATGTGTATCAATATACACAAATATACTTCGACATACATATACATTATATGTATATTTAATTAATCAATATAATTAATATCTTGTATTATATTTTATTCATAATAAATAAATACCACCATATTAATTTACCACTATAACACTTTATAGTCGAGATAAACTTTCCTTATTTGGTTATCGCTATAACCGCATTTTAATCCGGTTAGATGTTCTTATGTGTGTGACCCGATAGGCTTCCGAATATGTTGGCCGTAGGCACAAAGTGCAATTACGAAAATGCCCTTCATACCTAACGATCACGGAATAGCGTCTAGAAACACACCGTGACCCCCAATCATCGGAAGAGTCAAATGCAATGACTACAACCTTTTATGTGAACAGTTACCGTATAAATAGAATCCTATCGTTGTTACAATATCAATACGGTCGTACGTCGAGTGTCAAACATCAACGACCGTATCTTATAATCTTGATATCATGCTCTCTCGAAGTAACTCATTTACTTCCACTTTGCAAAGATTCACGAGAGTAAGACATTCCCCATAAGAAGACCCTTTCGGATATTTACTCATATACATAGGATACGCAATTTCCGGACGAGCAACATGAATCCTACGCATGCTTTAGTATCACACCCAATCACTACCGCATTATCGCCCCATGGCTAAGGGAAACCTCAATAGCATCAAAGCATGACAATCCACACCGTGATGTCATGAAAAATCCTGTCTCATAATAAATTACACAACCGCCACATAGTGCGACACTTAATAAAGTAAGTGGGTCAGTCTGACGTACGCATTCTCTAATACACGTCCACGTACAGTCCAACTGTCCCTACACTTTGATAGACGAGATATATCTCTACCTTCAATAAGATAGAAGACATCCAATACGTGCTATTCTAATCGTACTATCAATGTCCCATGTAATAGTACATGTGACTAGAGACATTTAAGCATCAAACCCTTTAAAGTGAGTCGAGATTTCATCAACCATAATCACTATTATGATTTCTCTCTCACAGTTTGACACTAGGGACGTTATCATATATACAATCACAAATTGGTTCATATGGATAATGAGAATATATAATAACATGAAAGCCATTTATCATATGTATAAACATAAGGAAATAGTAGAAATGATCCGACCCGGTCGGATCCGGTCCAATCCGATTGGGTTTAGGACACTATTTCAACAAGTTCCATTTAAGGTCGGTTTTACCTTTCGGTCTTCCTATCTCTTTTCTCACACAAAGAATCTCATTTCAGGAAAAACTATGTGTGTGTGTGTGTGTGTGTGTGTGTGTGTGTGTGTGTGTGTGTGTGTGTGTGTGTGTGTGTGTGTGTGTGTTAGGAAGCAAATCTTACACAAACATGCAATACAATGCAAATAGGAAGAAATAACAACACAAGAGGCTAAGAACAATGAACAAACATTCCCATTCAAGTAATAGAGATAAAGAACTATCACAAAGACATCATCTTGGCTAGTAAGAAAACTAGTCACTCATAGCTATGAAACCCAATGTTGGGATCGTAAATGATTAGTATTTCATTACAATTTCGAGATTATTTTCTATAGAGATACGCACTTTTATGGTTTGCTTGATGTTGTTTTGCAGATTAGATGAAAATAAGTATTGGAAGAGTGTTGTGGCAGAATCGATTATAAAAGAAGTGAATGGAGAAGGAAAACTGGAACATGGTATGATCATACAATTACATTAAAGTGTGACTGTTTGCAATGTGGAAGAAAAGATGGATTTTGCAGGCTTATTTCCTATTGGTCCATCATTGATAGACTCCATTATTTCTTATTGATGGAATATATTTTGACTTCTCAATTATTTATTATTTCAATATTTCATTTAGAAATTAAAAAAAAAGAATAAAAAGTGGCGTAGCCACTGTAGGATATTCATTCAGCAAATAAGTAAATTAACAATTTGAATAGTTAGGTTTTGGGGAGAATTACGGCTGTGGCACCTGCTCCTACCATTGTCGCTAGCATTTCTTCTCTTTTGATTTCTTTTTTTTACGGATTCTTATCATACTATGGATCATAATATTTTAAGGTGAGTTCTTAATTTATTTTCTTTCCGGTTAATTTATTATTGAAGCTTCGATTGATGCAACTGTGAGATCAAATTGAGTCTTATTCCTCATTTTATTTGTTGGTATTTATTCATCTTTTGATTTTATCGTCTCTACGATTAATGGTTAGCTTGGTTATTTTCGCGAGATAATTAATTTAATCATTGATCGTCTGCTAGTTGAAATAACAAATCCGTAATTGTTTGTGATTTTCATAAAAGTAGCACATGATATGAGGTTTTTGGTTCGCAGCTGGGAAAATCCGCTATCATAAAGATGAATAATCTGAATTAAAATTAACCCGTGTGTGCGTTAATATTCAAAATTTGGGTCTCTCAGATTGTAGTGCTGCCGGAACACCAAACTCCTATGACAGTGTCTAGGAGTGTCTTTCGGTTAGATGGTAATTAGTGACCGTGTCCTGATTACCAAAATTAGGAGGGATTGGTTACTTGGCGCGTGTCGGTAACTATAACCAGTTTATCAATTAATTAACGAGTCATCTTTAAATCTATGATCAGTTGAGTAAATCGAGGTGAATATATGATGACGTGGTCAATCAGGTTATAATATACTTGACCACCATAAACCAATACTAGCAAGAGGACTAGGCCCATCGTAGTATAGCTATAGTGAATCAAGGTCGATCCCACAGAGAACCAATTGTGGGTCATTTCATATATAAACAATTAATTATACATGTCAAGGACATAAAGGCGGTCTACGACCAACATAGGACAAGAAAAGGTAAAGACACGACTCGACACAACGTAATTAACCTCCCCAATTATAGTCTTTATCGTTTGGACCTAGATAATTTATATAATAAACTGAACATATTAACTGTCAATCCGTTTGTATCTATCTTAGATTGGCTACGGGAGTCATCCTCTTAAACTTGACTTAGCACCGGTTAGGTTACTAGATCACTGTGCTACATTACGTGACTTCACCTGTTGTGTATCCATCTCATATAACTTGCACGCTATTTACACTAAGGATGCCGATATTAATCGCACACCTCGTCCAGGCAACATTCCTATGGTTAGGCGTATTTTCTAAACGATCGCATCGATCTACGTCCTATTAACAATTACCGCACGGTCTCATGTTAATCTACGATTTACGTATAACTAGGTGAGCTCAATTCCCAAATACAAAACTTACCTAGATCTCACTGAAAGTCCCGGAAGATCATTCATGAGCCAACCTAGGAGCCCTATATTGGTATTTCCTAATCATACGCTAATTAAAACAGACGAGCAACGTAGCCGTAGCCATACCTCTTGAGATGATAAATTGCATTGCGCTAACCTAACCATAAAGGCGTGGCGGATTAATGAGGTAAAAAAGGGCTCGGTCGACCGAGTGTGTAGGCTCGGTCGACCGAATGACACAATTCGGTCACCCAAACAATTTCAACTCCCAGATTACATCTCTGAACCTATCTCTCAGCGTTTCTCATACAATACAGATTAAACAGTAAGTCGTAAAGCAATTATATAAACTAACTTAGATACACATTAATTGAACAATGCAGATTCATGAATAAATACTAGGTGTACGGACGTAGGTTATGGGATCCCCATAGACAAGGAGTCGCCACATCCCTAACGTCATAGCCTAGATCTACATCATCTAGCTATGATTAATTAACTCAAACGATAAAGCATAATTGGGAGGGATTAATTACTTAAAAGAAAGAAACAGAAAATAAAGGCTTACATAATGCAGCCCTTAAATTGCTGGAAACACCCTCAATAAACTACATTGAATCAAGATATGAATAGAGTGATTTTATTGAATGATATTCTAAGGTATATGTTGGTGTTCAAGGTATGATTTACAATTTCTCGTAGCTGCTGCTTATATAGAGGTTTTTGCCGACTTAGGGTGGTTCTAGAAGATAAGCACGATATAAGCCGGAAACCGACCCAAATCTAAGGCTCGGTCAACCGAAGAGCTGCACTTGGTCGACCGAAGCTATAGGCTCGGTCGACCGAACCTAAGTTTGCATGTTTAACACGTTTTCTTCGTCTAGCTTGTTCCCCACTGCACGCTTGCATGTTGATCCGATTAATCTTCCACTTAATGCTCCGATTTTCTTCCTTCCTTATCTTGAGATAATTGATTGAATGACATTAATCCTCTCGATTTGTTGTGATCTGCAAAATCAATAATTATCGCACAATAAATCGGCTTTAAATAATAAAAACGGCTAAATACCAATTCATATAATATAAATAACATAACCTTAAATAATACATATAAACATGTGATTTAAGATAAAATATATATTATTAGTCTCAATTTAAGGTCAATGTTGATGACTTTTACGGGTATAATTTGACCGTCATCAACTACCCCCCACTTAGACTTTGATCGTCCCGAACAAAGCATCAATAAGTCATTTCCCAAGACAACATTTCCCATGGTCAGCTCATACTAACGCAAGAAGCTCAAGTCAACTCATACTAGTCATGCTCATAAGATATCCATTATTCACTACTCACTATGAATCGAAGTGATGTGTGCATGTGCATTTAGTTTTATATATTCGTAGCAAGATTAGAGTTTATGCCAACTTCGTAATCTCAACCCACCAACTTCAGTATTCATACTTCTTATGCCTTTTATTTTTTTGAAGCACTAGAGCAATAAGCAAGAGCGTATCTATACGGTTTTTGGACTTGGAGACCGAGTACTACTCAAAGCCTCTAAAAAGTTGAATTTTTTTCAATTCTTCACATTTTTCAAATACTACAAATCTCAAGGAAGAAAACTTTTTAAAGTATCCCCCTATCTTAGATCAAATATAGCAATGAATATTACCACAAGCGCAAGGCTATTTTGGTAATTTACTACAAGCCCAGTGTTTAACGTTTTGCTAAAACACAGGTACGTCGCAAGCTTATTACTCTGCTTTAATGGCTAGAATATAAGAATACCTCAGCAGATAGATATTGATACTAAGTTTACATAACCAATCATCTACGCAATGTACACAATATTTTCGTCAGTTATTATGATTTGGGCGGTATACTCGATTCACAGATTGAGTAATTGAATAATAAATAACTACTTGCAAAGACGGGCATGAATATCCTTAAATTTACTTAACATAAGTATAAAATGATCACGTACTCATGAAACTTGGGTTATTTCCTATTAATTCTTTGCTAAAAATTCACAATTCTAAGGGTACGAGATAAATAATATGGTATTTATTCAAATTTTCAATTTTTCAACCGTTTCATTCAAATTTCAATCATAACATAACATAGCTAAGTCTCCTACCCCCCACTTAAACATGGCATTGTCCTCAATGACAAAAATAAATGAGAAGTTAAGTAAAAGACTTAGCTCTGGAAACGGCTCTCAAGTAAAGGAACAATATCGGAGTAAATGTCAAAGACGTTGAGAAGCAAGTGAAAACTCAGTATATGAGGCGAACTCCACGAAACCGTTAATAACACCATGTCTATGGAAGTTATAAAATAATGTGGCAGTAATGAGGTATAAATACCTAAAAACAGTTTAAGCCACTTTATTTTATACAACCAATGACAAGGGAAACCAAAAAGAAAAATACTAAATAGAAAGAAAAATAAACAAGCAACTAAAGATGGTGGTCTTCATCTACAACCTCCACCGCCTAAATAATCCTAAAACCGGGTGGAGAAGACAAAGATCAAAAAGCATAACCCCATGTGGGAAAACACGAGGTGGACTGTCTCACTATGTATTCAGTCCAGTATAAAAGAGAAACTTTGTAAGGTATAACAGATTCAATGTGACCTATTGACTAAAGGTAAAATCAAATACTTAGCGCAGAAACTTTTCGCTTGTATCGGATATCAACAACTTAAGGAGATGTAGCTACTCCTTGAAATTACTAATAACCCAATGTATCACGTAAAAGTCATAACCGTCATCAACAAGGTCGGATCGGTGTGATAGTCTAGAACAAAAATTATCATCTAGAAATGCCGGAATAGACGGAAAAAAAATGTGAAATTTAAAACTTCCGGTAGAAAGATAAGTTGTACTTTGATCGAACCAAAAACCTTTAAAATCTAGCTAGGGTCAGAGCTACACTTACACCAACTAGGACCATGAAAATCAAAATGATAAAAAATAATCAATAAAACTTAGCAATATTTCAAATTCCGCAACACAAAGGTATTTTGTAAACAAAATGGAGGTTGAGAGTATGATGGGTTTAGAAAAAGATACACATAAGGTTGGGAAGAAAAGATAAAGGGTGGGTAAGAAATTGTGGTTTTGGGATTGAGAATTGTTTAAAGGATTGGGATTGGGTGGGAGAGTGAAACGGATCGAAAGAAAGAGAGGCGATGAAAGAATGGATAGAAATGTGAACTGTTGGGGCAGATTGGTGAGAGGATCGAAAATTTTGAAGGTGAAAAAGTGTAAAGGGAAAGAGAAGGATAGTTGCAGAATGAATTGCGCACCACTTTGAATTTTCACTTGGATCACCATTCTAAAAGATTTTGGAAGTTGACCAAAATTGTTCTTGTTCACACCATTCATTCTCTGTTACATTTTCAGTAATTCTCAAGCTCTCTTAATGCTTCCATCTTAAGGTTGTTTGCTAAATTTCCTTTTCTTTAGCAATTTTTCGACTCTCCTACGGAACTCTATTTCACGTGGCCTATATCGAGTAAAAAAGTTTTGCACATCCTTAGCCCAATGGCCATCAGAACACGGCAAAATAAAAAACCTCAACATATGTCACGTTACTTTTATCGGACTCAAAGAAAACAAAACCTAAAAACCTAAAAAGAAATCCTAAAGGTTTTTAAAGAAGTAGTTATGAGTTTAAAGTCCTCAGCTCGACTTTCCAAAAGTTATCCTTGTCAGTTATCATTCTCGGATCGCCAGATATTGACCCTTTGCGCACTATAAGAGGTGGGCATGTTGCTTTTGCGGATTAATACCCTTCCCTTGGTTGTGAGACCTAGGAAACGACATTTATCCATACCATTTATCCAAAGCTCTTACCTCGGCTCTCGTTTTAGGAATTAATGATTGGTTAAAATTACGGTTTTGGCCTTGACAATAAGAAACAATGAATCAAAGTACTCCGAATAAGGTCGGTTATGTAGGCAAGCTTGTGCCGTCTTATTCGTTGGGACATATGTGACAGTTCAAGCCAATCCATCAAGATTAAGCCCCGTTTAGCCTGAAGGCTTATCGGCTATGCTAAGTCTTGTTGAACTGCTGTAACGTACATCACACGTGGAGGGGAGTCGATTGAGCCGAAGCTCGGTTGAACTCGCCCAGCCATGGTTAGACCATTTCCGAACCCATGTACTTAGATTTACGATTTCTAAATTGTCATCCAAAGCGTAATCTCATTTCTGTTTAAGGTGGGTTCACCGAGAAGCCATCACCATAAAACTCAACGAAAGCAGAAGATGGTGTTCTCTCAAAACTCAACGTCTTCTTTAGATTGTGAATGCTTAAACTACACAATTTGTTGCTCCCATGGCCAGTAGAAGCAGTCTCATGCATAGGACAAAGAGATTTTAATAGAACTACGAGGAACTCTTTATTCACTGCTTCCTTTCAACGACTACATGTTTCCCTACACCCTCTAGATGAGAAAGATGTGGGGCAAAACCTTCGACACTAATAAAATTAATCTTACCAACCAACTCCGGGCTAAGATTCATACTAGGGTTCATGTATAGGCTAACTTATGCTCAAAAAACCAAAAGGTAGTAAAACATAAGCAAAACAAAAGGTAGTACCTTGCCTTCAACATTGTACCACGAAGAATTTAAGCCTTAAAATATATATTTTTTTCGGAGCCATCTTGGTGCTTTAATGGTATTGCTTCCATCACTTTTCTAATCGTAGATTCGTAACTCCACATGTTGATGGGTTATTTTCTCAGCGCCCGCGAAAAATTATTGACTTGGATTATTGCTTCCCTGGTTTCTGCAAACAGAAGAAAAACAAAACAGACCGTAGACTGATTTTAACATGGTTTCCCATGCCGCTATCAGACCTGCGGATTAAACATACGGGGATAAACAGACACGCGAAATTCGCACTCGAAAAACACAAATCGAAACCGTATAAGCGAGCGAGTAACAAGAACAAAACAAAACAAAAAAAAAGTTATAAATTCTCGGTCGACCGAATGAGGTCTCTCGGTCGACCGAATAATTTTTTTTATATTTTATTATTATTATTATTATTATTTTTTGAATCTAGAATTTTCGAGATGAAAGAGACAACCGAGAGGACTCAAAAGCGTAAAAGCGGCTAAAGCGAGAAAACTTGACATGAATAAGAAAATTATTTATATATAAAATTGACCGTTGGCTCCCCGGCAACGGCGCCAAAAACTTGATGACGTGGTCAATCAGGTTATAATATACTTGACCACCATAAACCAATACTAGCAAGAGGACTAGGCCCATCGTAGTATAGCTATAGTGAATCAAGGTCGATCCCACAGAGAACCAAATGTGGGTCATTTCATATATAAACAATTAATTATACATGTCAAGGACATAAAGGCGGTCTACGACCAACATAGGACAAGAAAAGGTAAAGACACGACTCGACACAACGTAATTAACCTCCTCAATTATAGTCTTTATCGTTTGGACCTAGATAATTTATATAATAAACTGAACATATTAACTGTCAATCCGTTTGTATCTATCTTAGATTGGCTACGGGGGTCATCCTCTTAAACTTGACTTAGCACCGGTTAGGTTACTATATCACTGTGCTACATTACGTGACTTCACCTGTTGGGTATCCATCTCATATAACTTGCACGCTTACGACACTAAGGATGCCGATATTAATCGTACACACTCGCTCAGGCAACATTCCTATGGTTAGGCGTACTTCTAAACGATCGCATCGGTCTACGTCTATTAACAATTACTTGACGGTCTCATGTTAATCTACGATTTACGTATAACTAGGTGAGCTCAATTCCCAAATACAAAACTTACCTAGATCTCACCTTTGAAAGTCCCGGAAGATCATTCATGAGCCAACCTAGAGCCCTATATTGGTATTTCCTAATCATACGCTAATTAAAGCAGACGAGCAACGTAGCCGTAGCCATACCTCTTTGAGATGATAAATTCTATTGCGCTAACCTAACCATAAAGGCGTGGCGGATTAACGGGTAAAAGGGCTCGGTCGACCGAGTGTGTAGGCTCGGTCGACCGAATGACACAATTCGGTCACCCAAACAATTTCAACTCCCAGATTACATCTCTGAACCTATCTCTCAGCGTTTCACATACAATACAGATTAAACAGTAAGTCGTAAAGCAATTATATAAACTAACTTAGATACACATTAATTGAACAATGCAGATTCATGAATAAATACTAGGTGTACGACGTAGGTTATGGGATCCCCATAGACAAGGAGTCGCCACATCCCTAACGTCATAGCCTAGATCTACATCATCTAGCTATGATTAATTAACTCAAACGATAAAGCATAATTGGGAGGGATTAATTACTTAAAAGAAAGAAACAGAAAATAAAGGCTTACATAATGCAGCCCTTAAATTGCTGGAAACACCCTCAATAAACTACATTGAATCAAGATATGAATAGAGTGATTTTATTGAATGATATTCTAAGGTATATGTTGGTGTTCAAGGTATGATTTACAATTTCTCGTAGCTGCTGCTTATATAGAGGTTTTTGCCGACTTAGGGTGGTTCTAGAAGATAAGCACGATATAAGCCGGAAACCGACCCAAACCTAAGGCTCGGTCAACCGAAGAGTCGCACTCGGTCGATCGAAGCTATAGGCTCGATCGACCGAACCTAAGTTTGCATGTTTAACACGTTTTCTTCGTCTAGCTTGTTCCCCACTGCACGCTTGCATGTTGATCCGATTAATCTTCCACTTAATGCTCCGATTTTCTTCCTTCCTTATCTTGAGATAATTGATTGAATGACATTAATCCTCTCGATTTGTTGTGATCTGCAAAATCAATAATTATCGCACAATAAATCGGCTTTAAATAATAAAAACGGCTAAATACCAATTCATATAATATAAATAACATAACCTTAAATAATACATATAAACATGTGATTTAAGATAAAATATATATTATTAGTCTCAATTTAAGGTCAATGCTGATGACTTTTACGGGTATAATTTGACCGTCATCAATATAATGAATTTAACTGTAACCTTTCTTTTACTTATTTTCAGTTTCTTAGTTTACTTAGTTTTATTAGTACTTAGTTTAAAATACCAACAACTGTCTTTTGTCGATTTTAAGAGAAGTAAATCTACCGTTCACTGTGGAGACGATCCTGCTCACCTTATACTCGTTATCAAAATTAGGTAAATTTTTCTTTGGTGGTTTGACACCCAGCAAATTTTGGCGCCGTTGTCGGGGAACGGTGCTAAGTGGTTTATTTTTTTTAGAATTTTGTGTATAGTATCTTTTGTGTTGTTTTGTGTTTTCCTTGTTTGCAAGCATGTCAGGTTACCACTACGCAACTTCTATGGCGAATCGTGATGTGTATGGATACCGAGTGAATAATTCATATGAGAAGAGATATTATCCTAGTGGGCCAAACCATCAGGATTGGGGCTACACTTCTTACCCACAAGAGTACAATCCAAGATGGAATGACCAATCCAATTTCAATTATGGTGTTTCACACATGTCTCAGGATCGGTCTACTTTCCAGTCGCCTAGTGAACAAGGATTGCCAATTTCAAATTCGGGTACAACCTTTGAAGAACATATGAAGACCTTTTCTACCACTATTGCACAGATAATCCAAATCGAAATGATACCTCTTCAAGAGTTGGTACAAGAGGCTTCACAGTTCAAAGAAGAGCATTTTTCTTGGGTTCAGAATATGCAAAGACAAATTGGCGAGCTGAAAACTGAAGTGGATCGTCTTCAGGAACAAAGGTCAAAAATATCCTCTCCTCTAATGTGGTATGATGATTGATGACGTGGTCAATCAGGTTATAATATACTTGACCACCATAAACCAATACTAGCAAGAGAACTAGGCCCATCGTAGTATAGCTATAGTGAATCAAGGTCGATCCCACAGGGAACCAATTGTGGATCATCTTATATACAAACAATTAATTAAACATGTCAAGGACATAGAGGCGGTCTACGACCAACCTAAAACAAGAAAGGTAAAGACACGACACGACACAACGTAATTAACCTCCCCAATTATAGTCTTTATCGTTTGGACCTAGATAATTTATATAATAAACTGAACTTATTAACTGTCAATCCGTTTGTATCTATCTTAGATTGGCTACGGGAGTCATCCTCTTTAACTTGACTTAGCACCGGTAAGTCACTAAATCACTGTGATATTGTTACGTGACTTCGCCTTTTAGTGCCTCCATCTCATATAACTCACACACTTACGGCTCTAAGGATGCCGATATTGACCGTACACCTCGTCTAGGCAACATTCCTATGGTTAGGCGTACTTCCTAAACGATCACTCAAGCTCTCGTCCAACTAGCAATTACCAAGTTATAGTCTCATGCTAATCTACGACGTACGTATAACAAGGTGCATGCAATTCCCTAATATAAACCTACCTAGATAACGCTGAACGTCCGAAGATCAATTCATGAGCCTACCTAAGAGTTTTATATTGGTATTTCCTTTTTACACGTTTTAATTAAACTAAGCGAGTAACGTAGCCATAGCCATACCTACTGAGATAATAAATTCTATTAAGTTAACCTAACCATAAAGACGTGGCTATTTAACGGATGAAAGCAGGCTCGGTCGGCCGAATAGTTGGGCTCGGTCGACCGAATGGTCTTTTTCCCCAGATTACATCCCTGAGCGTATCTCTCGGTTGTTTCATCATATACAACGGATTAAGCGAGAATTGTAAAGCATTCATATAAACTAACATAGATACGCATTAATTAAATCAAGTAGATTCATGAATAAATACTAAGTGTATGGCGTAGGTTATGGGATCCTCATAGACAAGGTATCGCCACCTTCCTAACATCTTAGCCTAGATCTACATCATCTAGCTATGATTAACTAACTCAACGATAAAGCATAATTGGGGGATTAATTACTTAAAAGAAAAAAGCAGAAAATAAAGGCTTACATATTTGCGGCCTTAAATTCTTTGAAACCCTCAAATTATTCTACATTGTATCAAAGTGATATTATGAATTGTAAGATTGAAGAAAGAATGAAGGGATATGTTGGTGTGTTTTACAATTTCTCGTAGTTCTTTGCTTATATAGGGGTTTCTCTCCGACTTATGAAGGATCTAGAAGGTAAATACGAAAAAATCCGAAAAGTGACCGGTGACACACTCGGTCAACGAAGCATCCCACTCGGTCGACCGAAGCTATAGGCTCGATCGACCGAACCTAACTTTTCACACGTTAATCGCTTTTCTCGTCTATCTTGCTCCTCCCACTTGCGCTTGCGTGTTGATCGATTAATCTTTCATTTAATGCTCTGATTTTCTTCCTCTATTATCTTGAGACCATTGATTGAATGACATTAATCCTCTCGATTTGTCGTGATCTACAAAATCAGCATTTATCGCACAATAAATCGGCTTTTAATATTGAAAACGGCTAAATACCAAAAACCATATTAATAATCACTTAAAATTAAATAATAAATATAAACAAGTGATTTAATACGAAATATATATTATTAATCTCGATTTAAGGATAATGTTGATGACATTTACGGGTATAATTTGACCGTCATCAACTACCCCCACTTAGACTTTGATCGTCCCGAACAAAGCATCAATAAGTCATTCCCCAAGACAACATTTTCTATGGTCAAATCATACTTACACAAGAAACTCAAGTCAACTCATACTAGTCATGCTCATAAGATATCCATTATTCACTACTGACTATGAATCGAAGTGATGTGTGCATGTGCATTTAGTTTTATATATTCGTGGCAAGATCAGAGTTTATGCTAACTTCGTAATCTCAACCTACTAACCTCAGCATTCATACTTCTTATGCCTCGCAATGGTTAGAGCACTAGAGCAATAAGCAAGAGCGTATCTATAGGGATTTTGGACTTGGAGACCGAGTACTACTCAAAGCCTCTTAAAGAGTTGAATATTTTTTCATATCTTCATATTTTTCAAATACTATTAATCTCAAGGAAGAAAACTTTTTAAAGTATCCCCCTATCTTAGATCAAATATAGCATTGAATATTACCACAAGCGCAAGGCTACTTTGGTAATTTACTACAAGCCCAGTGTTTAACGTTTTGCTAAAACACAGGTACGTCTCAAGCTTATTACTCTACTTTAATGGCTAAAAGATAAGAATACCTCAGCAGATAGATATTGACACTAAGTTTACATAACCAATCATCTACGCAATGTACACAATATTCGTCAGTTATTATGATTCGCACGGTAAAACTCGATACACAGATTGAGTAATTGAATAATAAATAACTACTTGCAAAAACGGGCATGAATATCCTTAAATTAACTTTACATAAGTATAAAATGATCACGTACTCATGAAACTTGGTTCCTTTCCTCTCAATTCTTAGCTAGGAACTCACAATTCTAAGGGTACGAGATAAATAATATGGTATTTATTCAATTTTTCAATTTTTCAATTTTTTTACCGTTTCATTCAAATTTCAATTATAACATAACATAGCTAAGTCACCTACCCCCCACTTAATCATGGCATTGTCCCCAATGACAAAAATAAACGAGAAATTAAGAAAAAGACTTAGCTCTGGAAACGGCTCTCAAGTAAAGGAAAAAGATCGGAGTAAAGTTCAGCACGTTGTGGAGAAGCAAGTGAAAACCTGTATAAGCAGACAAACTCCACGAAACCGTTAAGAACACCATGTCTATGGAAGTCATAAAATAATGTGGCAGTAATGAGGTATAAATACCTAAAAACAGTTTAAGCCACTTTATTTTATACAACCAATGACAAGGGAAACCAAAAAGAAAAATACTAAATAGAAAGAAAAATAAACAAGCAACTAAAGATGGTGGTCTTCATCTAAAAACCGGGTGGATAAGACAAAGATCAAAAGCATAACCCCATGTGGGAAAACACGAGGTGGACTGTCTCACTATGTATTGATCAAAGATATAAAGAGAAACTTGGTAAGGTATAGCAGATTGAATGCGACCTATTGGCTAAAGATAAAATCAAATACTTAACGCAGAAACTTCTCGCTTGCATTGGATATCAACAACTTAGGGAGATGTAGCTACTCCTCGAAATTACTAATAACCCAATGTATCACGTAAATGTCATAACCGTCATCAACAAGGTCGGATCGGTGTGATAGTTCAGAACAAAACTTATCATCTAGAAATGCCGGAATAGTCGGAAAAGTGTGAAATTTAAAACTTCCGGTAGAAAGATAAGTTGTACTTTGATTGAACCCAAAAACCTTTAAAATCTAGCTAGGGTCAGAGCTACACTTACCCCAACTAGGATCATGAAAATCAAAATGATAAAAAATAATCAATAAAACTTAGCAATATTTCAAATTCCGCAACACAAAGGTATTTTGTAAACAAAATGGAGGTTGAGAGTATGATGGGTTTAGAAAAAGATACACATAAGGCTGGGAAGAAAAGATAAAGGGTGGGAGAGTGAAACGGATGGAAAGAAAGAGAGGCGATGAAAGAATGGATAGAAATGTGAACTGTTGGGGCAGATTGGTGAGAGGATCGAAAAGTTTGAAGGTGAAAAAGTTTAAAGGGAAAGATAAGGATAGTTGCAGAATGAATTGCGCACCACTTTGAATTTTCACTTGGATCACCTTTCTCAAAGATTTTGGAAGTTGACCAAAATTGTTCTTGTTCGCACCAATCATTCTCTGTTACATTTTCAGTAATTCTCAAGCTCTCTTAATGCTTTCATCTTAAGATTGATTGCTAAATTTCCTTTTCTTTAGCAATTTCTCGACTCTCCTAAGAAACTCTAATTCACGTGGCCTATATTGAGTAAAAAAGTTTTGCACATCCTTAGCCCAATGGCCATCGGAACACGGCAAAATAAAAAACCTCAACATATGTCACGTTACTTTTATTTGACTCAAAGAAAACAAAACCTAAAATCCTAAAAAGAAATCCTAAGGGTTTTAAAGAAGTAGTTCTGAGTTTAAAGTCCTCAGCTCGACTTTTCAAAAAAAAAAAAAAACATCCTTGTCAGTTATTATTCTTGGATTACTAGATATTGACCCCTCTGAGCACTATAGGAGGTGGGCTCATCGTTGTTGCGGATTAATACCCTTCCATTGGTTGTGAGACCTAGGAAACGACATTTATCCATACCATTTATCCAAAGCTCTTACCTCGGCTCTCGTTTTAGGAATTAGTGAATTCTAAGAAACTCAGTTAAAATTACGGTTACTAATTACGGTTTTGGCCTTGACAATAAGAAACAATGAATCAAAGTACCCCGAATAAGGTCGGTTATGTAGGCAAGCTACGCCGTCTTATTCGTTGGAACATATGTGTGATTCAGGCCAATCCGTCAAGATTAAGCCCCGTTTAGCCCGAAGGCTTGTCGGCTATGCTAAGTCTTGTTGAGCTGGCATAACGTACATCACACGTGGAGGGAGTAGATTGAGCGAAGCTCGGTTGAACTTCGCTTGACCATGGTTAGACCATTTCGAACCCATGTACTAAGAGTCTCCGATTTCTAAATTGTCACCCAAAGCGTAATCTCGTTTCTGTTTAAGGTGGGTTCACCGAGAAGCCATCACCATAAAACTCAACGAAAGCAGAAGATGGTGTTCTCTCAAAACTCAACGTCTTCTTTAGATTGTGAATGCTTAAACTACACAATTTGTTGCTCCCCTGGCCAGTAGAAGCAATCTCATGCATAGGACAATGAAATTTTAACAGAACTACGAGGAACTCTTTATTCACTGCTTCCTTTCAACGACTACATGTTTCCTTACACCCTCTAGATGAGACAGATATGGGGCAAAACCTTCGACACTAATAGAATTAATCTTACAAACCAACTCCGGGCTAAGATTCATACTAAGGTTCATGTATAGGCTAACTTATGCTCAAAAAACCAAAAGGTAGTAAAACATAAGCAAAAAAAGGGTAGTACCTTGCCTTCAACATTGTACCACGAAGAATTTAAGCCGTAAATTTTTATTTTTTTTTTCGGAGCCATCTTGGTGCTTTAATGGTATTGCTTCCATCGCTTTTCCCATCGTAGAGTAGTAATTCCGCATGTTGCTGGGTTATTTTCTTAGCGCCCTTGAAAAATTATTGACTTGGATTATTGCTTCCCTGGTTTCTGCAAACAGAAGAAAAACAAGACAGACCATAGACTGATTTTTAACATGGTTTCCCATGCTGCTATCAGACCTACGGATTAAACATATGGGGATAAACAGACACGCGAAATTCTAGACTCGAAAAACACAAATCAGAAACCGTGTAAACAGAACAGAACAAGAACAAAACAAAACAAAACAAAACAAAAAAAATTATAAATTCTCGGTCGACCGAATGAGGTCTCTCGGTCGACCGAATAATTTTTATTTTTATTTTTATTTTTATTTTTATTTTTATTTTTATTTTAAGAATCTGGAATTTTCAGACAGAGCAGACAACCAGAGGGACTCAAAAACGTAAAACCGACTAAAAGCAGAAAACTTGACATGAATAAGAAAATTATTTATATATAAAATTGACCGTTGGCTCCCGGCAACGGGCGCAAAAACTTGATGGCGTGGTCAATCAGGTTATAATATACTTGACCACCATAAACCAATACTAGCAAGAGGACTAGGCCCATCGTAGTATAGCTATAGTGAATCAAGGTCGATCCCACAGTGAACCAATTGTGGATCATCTTATATACAAACAATTAATTAAACATATCAAGGACATAGAGGCGGTCTACGACCAACCTAAAACAAGAAAGGTAAAGACACGACTCGACACAACGTAATTAACCTCCCCAATTATAGTCTTTATCGTTTGGACCTAGATAATTTATATAATAAATCGAACTTATTAGCTGTCAATCCGTTTGTATCTATCTTAGATTGGCTACGGGAGTCATCCTCTTTAACTTGACTTAGCACCGGTAAGTCACTAAATCATCGTGATATTGTTACGTGACTTCGCGCTTTTAGTGCCTCCATCTCATATAACTCACACGCTTACGGCTCTAAGGATGCCGATATTGACCCGTACACCTCGTCAGGCAACATTCCTATGGTTAGGCGTACTTCTAAACGATCACTCAAGCTCTCGTCCAACTAGCAATTACCAAGTTATAGTCTCATGCTAATCTACGACGACGTATAACAAGGTGCATGCAATTCCCTAATATAAACCTACCTAGATAACATTTGAACGTCCGAAGATCAATTCATGAGCCTACCTAAGAGTTTTATATTGGTATTTCCTTTTTACACGTTTTAATTAAACTAAGCGAGTAGCGTAGCCATAGCCATACCTCTTGAGATAATAAATTCTATTAAGTTAACCTAACCATAAAGGCGTGGCTATTTAACGGATGAAAGCAGGGCTCGGTCGGCCGAATAGTGGGCTCGGTCGACCGAATGGTCTTTTTCCCCAGTTACATCCCCGAACGTATCTCTCGGCGTTTCATCATACACAACGGATTAAACGAAGAATTGTAAAGCATTCATATAAACTAACATAGATACGCATTAATTAAATCAAGTAGATTCATGAATAAATACTAAGTGTATGACGTAGGTTATGGGATCCTCATAGACAAGGTATCGCCACCTTCCTAACATCTTAGCCTAGATCTACATCATCTAGCTATGATTAACTAACTCAAACGATAAAGCATAATTGGGGGGTATTAATTACTTAAAAGAAAGAAACAGAAAATAAAGGCTTACATATTTGCAGCCCTTAAATTGCTGGAAACCCTCAAATTATTCTACATTGTATCAAAGTGATATTATGAATTGTAAGATTGAAGAAAGAATGAAGGGATATGTTGGTGTGTTTTACAATTTCTCGTAGCTGCTGCTTATATAGGGGTTTCTGCCGACTTATGAAGGATCTAGAAGGTAAATACGAAAAAATCCGAAAAGTGACCGAGCTGACACACTCGGTCAACCGAAGCACCCCACTCGGTCGACCGAAGCTATAGGCTCGGTCGACCGAACCTAACTTTTCAAACGTTAATCGTTTTTCTCGTCTATCTTGCTCCCCACTGCACGCTTGCGTGTTGATCTAATTAATCTTTCATTTAATGCTCCGATTTTCTTCCTCTATTATCTTGAGACCATTGATTGAATGACATTAATCCTCTCGATTTGTCGTGATCTACAAAATCAGCATTTATCGCACAATAAATCGGCTTTTAATAATGAAAACGGCTAAATACCAAAAACCATATTAATAATCACTTAAAATTAAATAATAAATATAAACAAGTGATTTAATACGAAATATATATTATTAATCTCGATTTAAGGATAATGTTGATGACATTTACGGGTATAATTTGACCGTCATCAATGATGAAGAAGATTGTTCTATGATTGATCCAACACCAGAGATTAATAACAATGATGATCAAGAAAAAGGTGAAGAAATTCACCTTGGGTTGGAGAAATTAGTGGATGATGTGTCTAATCAAGAAGAAAGTCACTCGGAGGTAATCATGATTGAGGAGCCATTGGTGCCTATAATTTTTGACGTAATTGTAGACGTGCAAGTGAGCGAGAAAGAAGTAGTCTTCACCCTTGATCACTACATAATGAACTTGGAAGTGGAGGCCCCTAATCCGGTTCAGATTTTCTTGGGAAGATACTTCACAAAAGTGCCTAGAGCCAAGGCACGACCAATTCTACCAGCTGATGGAAAAATGGATGGCTCGTATTCTAAATATTCATTGAAGAACCATGCAAGAAAAACTATTCCATTTGACAATGGATAGTCGAGGTACCGATGTCTAGCCAAAGACATTAAAGAAAGACGCTTATTAGGAGGCAACCCGTTTAAAATGTTTATTCTTTACTTTTTATTATTATTGAGACGATTGATGAGTGGTTAGAAGGGTTATGGCCTTGCAAAGTTTAAATTTGTTAAAGAATGCAGTCAGCCTGATAAATGGTGAAACGGTATGATCATAACATTTAGCAGTTTGGTGGCAGAAAATTTTATATTGAAATCAGTTTGGTTTGAGTAAAACAGTATGATCATACCGTTCGGCAGTTTGGTCTCTGGGAATTAAATTGTTGGGGCAGCTTCTACATCCAATTTGTGTCTGATTTTTCATGAGTGAATATATTATTGGAGGCTTCCTAATCTTCAGAGAGAATATAGACCATACACAAACTTGTTGCATACAGATGGAGAAAGAGATTTATGTCTCGATTACAATGGATAGAGTACCGCATCCCACCACAATTTCAGGGAAGTCCTTTTCGACTTACTACTCTCAATGCATGCATACTAGTTATCTCATTAGCATTATACATAAATCATAATAGTTGAGTCTCATTTCATTTCATTTCATTTCCTTTCCACATTTGGCCATACATTGGGGACAATGTATGTTTCAAGTGTGGGGGGAGATGATGCATTCATCATACATATTTATCATTTAGACTACATCATACATTTTTATTTGCATTCAACAAAAACAAAAACAAAAACAAAAACAAAAACAAAAACAAAAAAAAAGAGAAAGAGAAAAAAAAAACACATAACATGTTAAAAAATTTAGCATTGCATTTTAGAACTTCATAGCACCAAGAATGCACATTCTTGACACTTTACCAACCTTTTTAGCTCAATCTTGCATGAATTAATAGGAATCAAATGGTGAGTAATCGATGTAATCACACACTTTTGTTGATGCGCACTCACATTATGATGTTTGTTTATGAGTTTTGGTAGTAAAATCTTTGAAACTTAACGAAAGCCACTTAAAAGTGAGGTTTACTTAGCCAAAAAGTGCACTCACTCATATTTTCCTTTGAGTGGTACCCACACATTTCAATATCATTCTAGAATTTGCATTGACATACATTTCGAGACCACATCTTCAGGTTCAGTGCACTTAAGTGATTGAGACACCTAGGATTTAACCCCTTCGGGACCCACTTTTGTTAGCCTACCTGATATTTACCCCCTATTGAGCTCCGTCTAGTTTGGTCCCTTTCTTTGATTAAACTCCAGAAATTAAACCCATGGCATTTTCTTACGATATCCCCTCTTTTGTTGACCCTATTGTCAAGGGATTGAATGGATAATTGCATGTTATTTTGGGATAATTGTATCAAGAAGTGGATATTTAAAGAATCACTCACAATTGGATGTGAACTGTATTGCAAGATCTAAAAAGAATAGATGAATGATATAAAAAAAAAAGGTTGAATGTTGAAAAAAAATGAATGAAAGAAAAGAAAAAAAAATGAGATTACAATGAACGAGTGTTTTATATGTTGAAAAAGTAGCTTGTTTTCGGCCATTTTTTTGCAAGCTTCTTTGGAAAGTATTGCTTGCACTTCTATTCTGAGTTTTGAGATGTGATGTTTTTGGGCCTTGTTGTGCGTTCAGTTGGGATCATTTTTGGTGACTGGGTGATAATTGGTGTGGTTATTCATTCTTTCCTTGACAATTTAGACCATTTCCCTTTTCCCTACCTTATTTTATGTCCCTAGCCCCATTACAACCCTGTGAAAGACTTCATGATTTGTGTATTGGATTAGAATGCATAGTGGTGGAGATTTGATTGATATGCAAATTTATGGTAATGCTTGGATGTGTGTTGATTTTGAGGGTGTGTGAATAGTCCATGTCCATATATTATATTGAGCGATATCCGTGAGGACTAGTTGGGGTTTGTTGATTTTGCCACTTGAAAATTTGTGAATCAATGTGATAATGTGAGTTGTATGAATACTAGTGTGTGATATCTATTGTTTGATCACCGTTTGACTTCAATTATGACATGTGAGATAGATAAGAAGGTTGGACGGGCGTCATTTTTTTTGGATATTAATTGTTGGTGCTTTGAAGACATGTTAGGATCATGCATCATGAATTTTGAATTTCACGGTCTAGTCGAGAGTAGTAGGATGCTTGGGGACAAGCATCATTCAAGTGTGGGGGAGTTTGATGGGATCGTAAATGATTAGTATTTCATTACAATTTCGAGATTATTTTCTATAGAGATACGCACTTTTATGGTTTGCTTGATGTTGTTTTGCAGATTAGATGAAAATAAGTATTGGAAGAGTGTTGTGGCAGAATCAATTATAAAAGAAGTGAATGTAGAAGGAAAACTGGAACATGATATGATCATACCATTACATTAAAGTGTGACTGTTTGCAATGTGGAAGAAAAGATGGATTTTGCAGGCTTATTTCCTATTGGTCCATCATTAATAGACTCCATTATATCTTATTGGTGGAATATTTTGACTTTTAAATTATTGATTATTTAAATATTTCATTTAGAAATATAAAAAAAGAATAAAAAGTGGCGTAGCCACTGTAGGATATTCATTCAGCAAATAAGTAAATTAACAATTTGAATAGTTAGGTTTTGGGGAGAACTACGGCTGTGGCACCTGCTCCTACCATTGTCGCTAGCATTTCTTCTTTTTTGATTTCTTTTTTTTTTACGGATTCTTTGTAGGATGTAATATCTCCGGATGGATCAAAGATCCACCCGATTACGCAGCGGAAACTACAAGATCTAGATCTAGTTAACCAAAATACATAAATATAATAGATCTAATCTACGAGAATGATAGATTGCTTACTTGTTTATTGTGAATAAACTCCATGAACAATCTTTGTAGATGCGGCGGTTGAGAAGCCATAATCTTCCAACGCGTATCTCCAAGCAACACCATGTGGATGGTGTTTCACGCCGCCGGACCTCCCCGATATGCTACCAGAAAAATCCTGAAGATTTTTCCAACTCGAACTCTAAGAATAGAGGACGAAATTTTCAGTCAATTTCTCTTGTGAATAGTGACATGAATAGTGATTTTTTGGTACAATAAGGAACTCTTCTTATATAGGAGAGAGATCATTGTTCCACAAGGATTTAATTTAATTAATGGATAATCAATCAAATAAATCATTTTCCATAAAAGATAAATCTAATATTTTCCCAAACAAATTAGGATAAATAAAAGATCATTATCTAATATATTAATTATTTAACCAATAAATAATTAAGCACATGTCATATAATAACACAAGAAAACAAATTCCTTGTTAATAATATATACATATTGGCGCCAATACCTAATTAAATAGGTCATGGGCCGAAATTCACCAAACCGGGTCGAGTCCATGAAAAAATGTCTTTTCCATGTTTTTAATCATTTAGTCCAACTAAACAATTAATCAACATATCAATTAAACAGTGCAATGCTACTATTTAATTATAATCGAGGTGCAACGACGAGAAACCTATATGCTATATTAGGAGCCACGTCGGGGACCATGGACCCATATTCAGTAGCTACAATAAATCGAATAATATTATCCGTTAGACCGAACAATAATATTCTTCCGGGATTACACCACCATAAACCCGAAACTGAATTCTGCCGAATATAGATAACTTACACTCAACCATGAGTTGATAAGGTGTCCACTGATATAATCATTACATACGGATAAATCCTCCATAGACTGTTCATTTCGAGTCGGGATATTTCCGTAAACCCTTCTCGAAACATATTATCATTATTTACCATTAACCCCCTAGTGATCAATTAGTTCACATACCAGACTAGTAGCTAATTAGTCTAACATGAACTCCGCGGATCGATCAGTTTCTAGGATTAACAAATAAGGGAACTGTCTGTCTACTTCGAGGGAAGGAATGGATTCCATATCTGTGATAGCACAGACTACTCACTCATTCCAGAATAGAGCCAACGAGAAGTGTTGGACCACATACTTCGAAGTGATCCTTACTAACACATCAAACTCTACCCTAGTCTAAGCAGTTGTCTGTGATCACCTCAGGATTGAGATTAATCCATATATGATCATCTTGTGATTCGATAAGACTTCTCGATCACGGAATTATATCGAGAACTCAAAACAAATCGGTCCAGCCCTATATGATTATTATCATATATAAATGACCCACTAGGTACCGTATTACCGACATTCCGGATAAGACTGTCACACCTAAAGTGTTCTGGGCGCATTATTAGCATATTAATCATGAGACCCGTACTCAGATTAATCAACGCTACGGACTAAGTTAATTTTAAGCACATCTCACTAACTCAATCCTCTTGTGCATAGCCATACACTGAGTTATGTGATTATATAAACGAGGTACTTGGGGTTTTCGGTAGTGTCGTAATTATAAACATAAATGCATATAATAAGATGAATTATTAATTCTGTCCTAAAACAATTACATAATTGTCTTTCGAGCACTACACCTAACATTCTTATCATACTATGGATCATAATATTTTATGGTGAGTTCTTAATTTATTTTCTTTCCGGTTAATTTATTATTGAAGCTTCGATTGATGCAACTGTGAGATCAAATTGAGTCTTATTCCTCGTTTTATTTGTTGGTATTTATTCATCTTTTGATGTAATCGTCTCTACGATTAATGGTTAGCTTGGTTATTTTCGCAAGATAATTAATTTAATCATTGAATCGTGTGCTAGTTGAAATAACAAATCTGTAATTTTTTGTGATTTTCATAAAAGTAGCACATGATATGAGATTTTCGGTTCGCATCTGGGAAAATCCGCTATCATAAAGATGAATAATCTGGATATAAATTAACCCGCGTGTGCGTTAATATTCAGAATTTTGGTCTCTCAGATTGTTGTGCTGCCGAAACACCAAACTCCTATGACCGTGTCTAGAAGTGTCTTTCGGTTAGATGGTAATTAATGACCGTGTCCTGATTACCAAAATTAGCAGGGATTGGTTATTTAGCACGTATCGGTAACTATAACCAGTTTATCAATGAATTAACGAGTCATCTTTACATCTGTGATCAGTTGAGTAAATCGAGGTGCATATAATGAATTTAACTGGAACCTTTCTTTTACTTATTTTCAGATTCTTAGTTTACTTAGTTTTATTAGTAATTAGTTTAAAATACCAACAACTGTCTTTTGTCGATTTTAAGAGAAGTAAATCCACCGTTCCCTGTGGAGACGATCCTACTCACCTTATACTCGTTATAGGAAGTAGGTAAATTTATCTTTGGTGGTTTGACACCCACCACCCAACATCTTAAGAATGGATTTCATATCAATGAAAACAACTAAATAACAAGTAAAGGCTAAGAATTTACCAACTAAAACCTATGAACTTCAGGAAGGAAACTTTCATTCAAATTTAAAAGAGCTCCAATAGAGTTTACACCAAAAAGATGGAAACTTGGTTCCAAGAAAGATTCTAGAAATCAAAATCAAGAATTGTTAATGTTTACAAGTTGAATTAGAAGCTAAACTATGGTGGATTTTGGCTAGAGAAGCCTTGAAGATGGAGGTGCCTTCAAGCTAGGGTAAAAAGTAAATGGAAGAATGTAAGGTTGAGAATTATTGTTATGTCTTTAATGCCACATCTGCACACATTGGAGGCCGCCATGGCTGCTTGGCGGACGCCTAGGGTATATTGGCGGACGCCAACCTATGACTGGTGGCAGGTGTCAATCATTAAATGCTTGCAGTGGAGTTGATCTACAAAAGTTGGCGGAAGTAGACTTGGCGGACGCCAAGTGGTGTTGGCGGATGCCAATAGTGTAAAATCTTCAACTTGAGCTCTGAGCAGTCCTGGTGGATAGCAAAGACGTGTTGGCGGACGCCAAGAGCTTCAAAATGAGATTTCTTGCTCTTTTATACATAGAATGGAATTGCAATCAAATACAAGATTTAACACTCCAAAATCTAGTCTCTGGAGCTTTGGTAACTTGTGCTACAAAAAAAATACAAGAATACCACGCGTAAATTCAATAACAAAATTTGGCCAGTAAGGCCTAGATAGTCGACAAAAGTATGGCTTTTTATAATATTTACTATGTACGCAAAAGATACCAAATCATCATAATAGTTACTCGAATTGATATGAAAACACCAATAAATGCATTAGAAATGGGGATAAAACATCGTAAAATGTATCATCTAGTTGAATTACATCACATCCCATGCAAACCAGATCCAAAATTGGGATCTTTAAACCTAAAACATGTTTGATGTGACCCGAAAGGTCCTATTTTGACAGTCCCTTCACAACCGATGGACTTAGATCTGAGGACAAATCCTTTTGAAGTGGGAGAGAATGATGTGACCCAGTCCAAGAAGAAAGAGGATGCACCATTTATCCAAACGCTAGAAGATCAGTCCAAGTGAAAAGCCCAATGCGCCTTTTTGTGTCCAATTAGGTCTATAGGGCTTGCTTTAATTTATTTATGTTCTTTTATGATGTGTTTTAGTAGTAAAAGGCCAAAATCCAATTAGGGGAGGTGCCGATATGATAGTATATTGGGTTAAGTCTTTATGTTCAGCAAATAAAAATCATTTGGGCTTATTAGTTTCTTGAAGACTGTAGCCTATATAAGGCACCTAGGTGGTTCTTTTACAATCAGTTGAATTTTGATAGTTATAATATTAAAGTCTCTGACTTTGTTAATCACTTGCGAGTGAGGATCTCTTAGTTGTAAAGTTCCACCCTTTAAGAACTTATCAGCGCCTTGAGCAAGCGTTGTGACGTTCTCGCCAACGTTCTTAGATTGGATTATCTAAGTTCGTTGTTTCGAGCTCGTCCATTAAATCCTTTAGAAGGTCCTAGGCAAATATTCGTTCCGGATTCGTATCAATTTTCTTAATCCATCACTTCTTCCTCATTGCCAACTCACATTTCTGAACCTACCAAGGTTTTAGAAGCTTTGAATCTACCTGAATGGAAGATGGTTATGCTGGAAGTATTTCAAGCTTTTCAAAAGAACCACACATGGGATCTAGTCCCTCCATCTAGACATCATCACATAGTAGACAATGTGTTAGTAGTCAAACTGAAACTAAGACCTAATGGATTTGTTCTTAAACACAAAGCAAGTTTTGTTTCCAAGGGTTTCCACTAGACTTATGGACTGGTTTTTATAGAAACTTACAGTCCAGTTGCCAAAGCTTCCACCATCTGAGTCATCCTAGATCTTGCAGTCTCTCAAAATTGGATGATCAACTAAGTTGACTTCAATAATGCCTTTCAACCATATGGATTCATTGATCCAACTAAACCTCTTTTGTGTGAAATCTCAACAAAGCACTATATGGAATCAAACAGGCACCTAGGGTCCGGTTTAAGCCTTTAAAAGTATAGCTATTGCAATGGGGATTTTATCAATGTAGTGATGGTTCTTCTCTCTTTATTCGGAAGTCTAACAAGCAAGGCTTATATGTCCTAATCTATGTAGATGATATACTGGTAACAGGCAACTCATCATTTCACATTCATCAATTCGCTCAACAACTCAATGCCAAGTTTACTTTTAAAATTCCTTGGCATGCAAGTTCATAGAGATTCTGACGGTTTACACTTATCCCAAGCTCATTATACTGCTCAACTCTTGAGCAGAATCAATCTGAATCATTTGAATCCATGTACAACCCCTATGACTGTTAATAAACATTTATAACCGGGACAATGTGAACTTCTATCTAATCCCACAATATACAGAAGTTCTATTGGAGGGTTGCAATTCCTCACATCCATAATACAATGTCTCTCTTTTGCTTTCAATTATCTGAGTCAGTTTATGCAATATCTTACTATTGATCATTGGAAATATCTCAAAATAACACTCAGATATGTGAAAGGCACCTTATCATATGGTCTGCATTTCAAATTTGATATTACAATTGAACTTGCTGGTTTTTCTTATGCTGATTGGGCATGTTGCCATGTGGATAGAAAATCCATTGCTGGCTACTCTGTATATCTTGGGGAATCCCTAGTTTCCTGGAGATCTAAGAAACAAGCTGTGATTTCATGGTCAATGGCAGAGTCTGAGTATAGATCCTTAGCAATTTTGACAGCTGGAGTGACTTGGATCACTCAACTTCTCAAAGAAATGGGGAATCAACTGTCTCATACCCTTGTTGCCTGGTGTGATAATTTAGGACCTGTATCTTTAGCCTGAAATCCCGTGTAGCATGCTCGTACCAAGCAGATAGAGATAAACATTCATTTTGTTCGAAACAAAGTTCTCAACATGCAATTGTGTGTCAGCTACATTGCTTCAAGTCAACAAATAGCTTACACATTTACCAACGCTCTTTTTTGAGTTCATTTTGAACACTTTCGTGCCAAACTCAATGTTGTTCCATCTACATCTAGTTTGTGGGAGGATATTAAGGATTATGCAATGGTAGTTTAGTCAATATTGTCACAGAGGTTGTGTGGTAATTATCTATATGTATAGTACCAGAATCTGAGTGGCAGATTCTGTAGTGACCAAATGGGGTAATGTCTATGTAATGTGAGTATGGTATATCTATCTTATACCGAGAATTGATCGATCGAATACTACACAGAAAAGATTTCTTCATCTTCATTCTCAAGCTCCATTCACGGATTTTAATTGGACACCCCCCAAGTGTGAGCAATCTGTCCAACACTTGCATAATTATTTTTTTAAAATAATGTTCCAACCCGGGTTCGATCCCACCCCCCCAAGTGTGGGCAATCTGTCCCAACACTTGCACAATTGTTTTTTTTTAAATAATGCTCCAACCAGGGTTCGATCCCATGACCTCTGGCTCTGATATCATGTTAGGATCAAATGCTTGCCGTTGTACTAAAACCAATTGGTTGTAGTAAAGGCGCAACTATATTTCTTTAGGCATTCAAGAGTGTGGGCAATCTGTCCCAACACCCCCCCCCCCCCGCCCCTCAAGTGTTGGCAATCTTGCCAACACTTGCACAATTTTTTCATTCAAGAGTGTGGGCAATCGGTCCCAACACCCCCCCAAGTGTGGGCAATATGTCCAACACTTGCACAATTGTTTTTTTTTAAATAATGTTTCAACCAAGGCTCGATCCCATGACCTCTGAGTCTGATATCATGTTAGGATCAAGGGCTTACCGTTGTGCTAAAACCAATTGGTTGTAGTAAAGGCGCAACTATATTTCTTTAGGCATTCAAGAGTGTGGGACAGAATGCCCACACTCTCAAGCTCCATCCACGGAGTTTAAAGATCAAGCGCTTACCGTTGTACTAAAATCAATTGGTGTCAGTAAATGCGCTACTTTATTTCTTATACATTAAGAGTGTGAGCAATCTGTCACAACAATTCTTCTAAATGTATCAGTGGAATCATGTTCATCAAAATATATTATTTTTCACATAGTATAAGTATAAGTGTGTATATGTGAAAAATATTAGAAAATTAAAAAACTAAAAATAATCATAGATCTAAAGATCTTGAATACGACAACTTTTCAAGTTCTTGCACAACCCAAGTAGTGAATATTGCCTTTCTTTCATGCTAAGCGTATGGCATTCTATCCTATGAAACCATGCTTCGAACATGGGTGCTCATTGTTTCAAGGAAGGTAGTCAAGTGATATTTGTTTCTAAAAATACTAAAATAGCATGTGATGTATTCAATGTTCTGTTACCTAACAAAACAAGAATAAGTATAGAAAAAGAATATTAATTTATGGAAATAGGTTATACAATAACAATATCATCTAGAATATTAAAATAATATAAAATGAAAAACCAAGAAACACTTTTGGTCGTTGTTTTTATCACGTCACCGTACAAGCGTCGTATCACGAACCATTGATGTCATTACAGGTGTACCATATAAATACTTTTGAAAAATGGTTAAACCCTAACCATGAGGGTCTTCACTCCTATGTCTTACGAGATGAGTGAAGATGTTAATCAGCTAGCTGATGCCATTACACGTGTACCATATAAATACTTTTGAAAAATGGTTAAACCCTAACCATGAGGGTTCTCACTCTCACTGTCTTATGAGATGAGTGAAGATGTTAATCAGCTAACCTAGTGGATCAGAGCCATGAGCTTATTGTTATACCAAAGAACTGAGAGAAGTCTCTCATTAACGGGGTTCAAACCTCCACACTCCTGCTTAAGGTCCAAATACCCTTTTAAAGCATCCAAACTCTTTATCACTAGGCCATGTTCTGGGAACACCATATAAATACTTTTGATTTTGATATAAGTTGGTATATGCATGCAAGTCTACATTATATTGTAATTGAAATTGTTAAAGTTGTCTCAAATTTGGAAATTGCTAATGTTTCACCTACCATATTAAGACATGAGCTTCCCCGCCTCATAGTCTAGGTTTTGAGGTTGAGGTCAGGGCTGGCCTTAGGCCCGGGCAAGATAGACGACAACTCAGGGCCTATGACATAAGGTGGGTCTAAAAGTGCATGTTTCAACAATAGTGTAAAGTAGTTTAGTTGATAAGTCATAGCTATATACTCCTGTTGATATGCATTTGATTCTTGCTCTTGACATTTTTTTATACTTTTTCATTGTGATGATATATGACTCTATCATTAAATCCTTGTAAAGTAATGCTACATATGAGAAATCTACCCTAGCCGGTTGCCTATTGGCCATGAACAGAATGACGTGTTGGAAAATTCTAAACTTCAAAACTATTATTGATGAATTTGTACCTAGAAATGCATGAAAAATCCTTGTAAAGTAATGAAACTAAAGAAAGAGCTACCCTAGACGACAGCCTAGGATCGATGAACAGAATTATATGTTGGACAATATAACTTGAAACTATTATTGATGATTTTACATCTGGAAATGCACAATTTTTTTTTCATGGTCAGTTTGTTTGCTTGTTAGTGCATTTCGGTTGTCGGTGGGTATTTTGCATTCTTTTGATGTTGCTGGTCGGTTGCAATATTTTGTAGTTGTTTGTGTTGTTTTGTTTCTGCTATTGCTATGTGGCCGCTATTGATTCAATAATTTTATTGTTTTTGACATTTGTAATATGTTGTTATATACTTGCTCTAGTGTTTTCTTGAGCGTAATTTAACTTACGTCACTTATGTATGAAAATAGTTTTGCTACTAAAAAAGGGCTCTTCCTTTAATTTTGGCCCTGACCCATGAAATGTTAGGAACAGCCATGAGTCCCTATTTTTATATGTTGTTGGCTAGTATTTTTTTTACATTGTATCAAAACTACTCATTTATATTATTCAAGTGTTTGACTCTTTGTTATACCTCACATTTGAGGGACATGTTAAAGTTGTCATATATTGGGTATTTACTATTGTTTCACCCACCATATCAAGAAATGAATTTTCTTTACCTTATAGCCTAGGTTTTGAAGATGAGACACTACATTTTATATGGTGTTGGTCTATGTTTTCTACAATGCATCAGACCCACTAATATTTATATTGTTCAAATGTTGGATTCTTTGTTATAAGCTCACAGTTGAAGAGACATGTTAACGTCATCTCACTTGTTATCGTTTCACACAGTATATTAAGAAATTGACTTCTCTCACCTCATAGTCTAGATTTTGAAGTTGAGAGTTGTTGGACTAGTATTATCTATAGAAATTGTTCTATAAAATGTATGATATCATAGTGAATGTCTTTTCACTCAATAAAATATCTTAGCACACATACTTTCTTTTTCAATTTTAACCTTCAAATTTTCGCACTATTTATTCTGACCCAAATTTAGGCAGAATGTTGATTTTTTTATGTCCGAATTTGGGTCAGAATAGTATGTGATGTGTGAAAATATGCTCACATATCATATCATTGATACATGATATAATGTCACTATGGTACTATACATATGTATATATCTATATATATATCCTTATAAAGATGTAGTCAAAGTAAGAGTGTCTACATGTAAAAATGATAAAAATTGATGTATATCTATACATCTATTTGATGCAACTTTTCTACGACAAAACTTTTGTAATATTTCTCTTCTATTTAACTTCATAGGGCAAAATCCGGTGTTTTCAAGTTGAGTAAAATCGAGTAGTTTTATAGTGGGTATTCATAGTTGTTTCACCAATCAAATAAATTAATACATGGAAATAAATATTCATTTAAATAAGGTTATATATATTATCTTATTTTCTATTAATCACAGAGCACAAAGTCACATAGTTGCTTTAGGATTATTTTAAAATTTGTTGTAATTACGGATAAATCGTTCAACCCATAACAATTATTTGTCGGGGCAATTCTCCCATTCCCATTACATTTCAGGGAAGTGTTCATTTGACCACTTTCTTTTCCTATATAGTTTCGTTTAATTTGTAAGTAATGATACGGGTATAACTGTTGTGTCACAACTAATGAGACAAGTCATCTGCACCATTGATCATTACGAGTTTAAAATAATTATGATATAAACTTATCATGATCAACGATACAAATGACCTTTATGTTGTGACACAACGAATGTGACCGTATCTGTTGCAGCATCTAATTGCAAGCTGAAATCACTTCTACTAAGCATTGTTACAAACACTATAAGGGTCAGTTAGTTAGGGGTTTGTATAGTAAGTAACTTATTTTGTAACTTAGGTTCTTAGATTCGTTACTGCAGAATTATGTTAAATTGGTTTTCTTCTTCTTCATAGCTTTATACTATTCTTGCTACTACACCTCTGTAATCAAGTGTTTGATCATGGTATCAGAGCATTGTTAAGCTTCGGCTTCGTATTTCATCTATTTTTCCTTCTGATTCTTTATACTTTAGTTGTTGCATGATGGAGATTCAAGGTGCAGCTGTTCCGGCCGATTTGGTCGTTCATCCGAATAAAAATCCGGCTTTTATTCTTGTACAACCTCTTCTTGATGATAGCAATTATCAAAGTTTGAAGATCTCAATGACGACAGCATTATCTTCAAAGAACAAGATGGGCTTCGTTGATGGTAATTTTCATGTTCTAGCTCCAAATAATAATCATTACTCAGCTTGGCGTCAATGCTATAGCATGGTGAAGGCTTGGCTGGTAAATTCGGTTTCTAGAGATATTGCATAGAGCATTGCTTCCTACAATATTGCTAAGGATATGTGGGGTATGATATTGAGGACTGATTTGGAGCAGGTGATACTTATACTTTATCAGATATAATGGAAGAAATCCATAATACTATGCATGATCCGAAGGCTGCCCTAGCTGTGCAAAATCAGAATGCAACTACATAAAGAATTTTGATAATGGCAACAACAAGCCACGGTGTGTACATTGTGGCATGATGGGGCATACGGACTTAGGGGTGCACATGGTCCGGTTTTCCGGTTTTTAACCATTTTTAAAACCAAACTATTTTTTACGGTTTCAAAATTTACAAACCAAAACCGAACCATAGTTAGGTAAAACCATTTTATCTGGTTCGGTTTGGATCAACTTGGTTACGGTTTTTTTCCGGTTTTTAGTTCTCTTTTTTTTTTACAAACAATTCACTGAAAGGACATTATCACGGTTCAACGAATTCATGTCATTATTCATACGACAATCATACAAGATTCTCATTCTCCATCTACAATACAATATATCTCATATGTCGAATGTATATATATATATATATATATATATATATATATATATATATATATATATATATATATATATATATATATCCGGTTCAGTTTGGCCCGGTTTTTATCTTAGAAAATCAAAATCAAATTGTTTTTCACGGTTTGATTTTTTACAATAAAAAAACCAACCAAAAAACTATGGTTTACGTATTATCGGTTTGAACCGTTTGATTCAGTCGGTTGGATTGGTTTCCGGTTTTTTTGTTCACCCCTACATACGGTTGATTGTTGCTACAAGAAGCATGGATACCCTGCGAATTTTATAGGCAGGGGAAAGGGCAGATCTTCTGCTGACAATGTTGGATCAGACTCTTGGGTACAAAGTGAGCCTGAAGATGTTCATTGCAACCCTCAAGTCAATGCTATCCAAGAGCAATATCAACAGATTTTGAATCTGTTGAAGGCTAATCAAGAATCTAGAAATTCTACTGTGAATTATGTGGCCTTAACTACTAATTTTCAAACTGCAGAAGGGCCATGTACCTCTAAACTTTTCTGTTGGATAGTGGATTATGGGGCTACTGATTATATAGTGTTTGATAAATCTCTATTTAGTTACTGTAAATTTGTTGATAATATTTCAGTAAGCTTACCTAATGGTATAAATTCCCGAATTTCTCACATAGGTCAAGTTAAAGTTAATAAAGATCTGGTTCTTAATCATCTTTTTTTGTGTACCAGAATTTAGTTTTGGCCTAATTTCTATCATTAAACTGATTAGAACTAGAGCATATAATGTCAAGTTTTATCAAGATTCTTGTGTGATTCATGACATGCTCAGATTGAGAAGCATTGGTTCAGCTGAACTATCCAATGGATTGTATATTCTTAAGGTTGATAAAGATTGCCATTCTAATGTTGTTTCTATGTCTGAAGCTTCTGATTCTTCTAAGCAGTGTCAACTGCTTTGGAATTATTGACTTGGTTATGCATCTCACAAGAGGTTGCAAGTTTTGAGTCATCATCATAAGGAAATCAAGGTTGACAGAGAGGCTATATGTCACATATGTCCTCTAGCAAAGTAATAAAGGCTTAGTTTCCTTTTGAGTCAGTCTACTTCTGCACAATGTTTTGATCATGTACACATGGACATCTTGGGTTTCTATAGGGTCACTAGTGTACATGGACATAAATATTTTTTTACTATAGTAATTGATTTTAGTAAATACACTTGGGTTTATATGTTGAAATCTAAATCAGAAGTCGAAACCCTTGTTCAAACTTTTCGTACTATGGTTGAAACGCAGTTTAATAAAAGAATAAGGGTTTTGAGATCTGATAATGGTCTTAAGTTTGATCTTCCAAAATTTTATGGTCTAAAATGTATTATGCATCAAACTACCGTTGTTCACACTCCACAACAACATGGAGTTGTGGAGAGAAAGCACCAACACATATTAAATGTGGCAAGAAGTTTGAGGTTTCAATCTGGAGTGCATGTTATTTATTGGACTTATTGTGTTATTCATGTTGTAAATGTGATGAATGTTTTACCTACTCCAGTTTTGAATGAAAAACCACCACATGAGTTACTTTTTAGTTATGTGCCTTCTTATAATAATATTGGGGTTTGTGGTTGTTTGGTTTATGTTTGTAATCTTCATACTGATGGTAATAAGTTTGGTCAAAGAAATATCCGATATGTTTACTTAGGACATGCTTTGAATGCTAAAGTTTATTCTTTTAAACTTACAAACTAGATAGATCTTCATTAGTAGGGATGTTACCTTTCATGAGTTTGTGTTTCCTTACACTCAATTATCAGGTAATATTGATACACTCTCTTTGACTTTACCATTTATGGAAGAGGAACATTCTAAGGCTCTTGATTTGCAAAGCCAGACAGATGATCTATCTACTTATAATTCCTCTCATGAGCAAGAACAACAAGATGTTGTAGCTCAAAATCCTGTTAATGATGATGCCATTATGGCAAAAAGGTCAACTAGATCTAGGGGTGTTCCTTTTTATTTGAATGACTATGTTTGTAATCATTCAAGACTAAGAACTTCACCTCTTAGTATTCACAAGGTTGATTCTTTATCAAATTTGTCACATACTTACAAAAATTATGTCTTAAGTGCTTAGGTACTTACTGAACCAAAACATTATAATGAAGTTGTGAAGGATGAGGCTTGGAGAAAGGCAATGCAGGATGAACTTGATGCTTTGCAGAAAACTGGGACATGGGAGAGATTGTTCCTCTTCCCAAAGGAAAGACTCTTATAAGTTGTAAAATGGGTTTACAAGATCCAAAGACATGTTGATGGATCAGTGGAAAGATTCAAAGCAAGACTTGTGGCTAAGGGTTATACATATAAATTGGGGTTGGGTTCTCTAGACATTTTTTTCTCCGGTATCTAAACTCACTTTTGTCAGAACTTTACTTGCCATTGTTGCTGCTAAGGCCGGAACTTGCAGAAATTAGATGTAAACAATGCATTTTTTCATGGAGATCTAATTGATGAGGTTTATATGTCTATTCCCCAAGGCTGTACTTCAGAACCAGGCAATGTTTGTAGATTAAAGAAGTCCTTATATGGCCTTAAACAAGCTAGTAGGCAATGGAACATAAAGCTAACCCAAGCTTTACTTGAGAGGGGGTTTAGGCAGTCAAAACAAGACTATAGTTTGTTTGTTAAAGGCAAAGACAGTGACTTCATTGCCTTACTAGTCTATGTTAATGATGTGTTGATAACAAGTCCAAATATGGACAAGATAAAAGACTTAAAAGGGTTCCTAAACTCAAAGTTTTGCATCAAAGATCTTGGAGATCTCAAGTATTTCCTAGGACAAGAAGTTGCTAGATCAAAAGATGGTATAGTACTGTCACAGAGGAAGTACTGCTTAGAACTATTGGAGCACTATGGTTATACATATTTCAAACAGGTTCAAACTCCTATGGATACATCTCAGAAGTTGCACAGTAAGGATTCTCAAAACTGGAGTCAAATAGCTACTATAGAAGCCTAGTTGGAAATTTGTTGTATGGTATAACCAGACCTGACATTACCCTAGCTACAGAACAGTTAATTCAGTTTCTTGATTCACCTACTGAACTACAACTTAAGGCAGCACACAGACTCTTGAAGTACTTTAGGAATGCACCTGGACAAGGGATTTTGTTTTCTGCCCAACGATACTGAAAGCTTATGTATATGCAGATTGGGCTAGTTGTGATGACACTAAAAGGTCAATAACATATTTCTCAGTCTTCCTAGGGGATTCACTGAAAAGTTGGAGATCAAAAAAGCAAACAACAACCTCTAGAAGTTCCTCTGAATCAGAGTATAGATCCATTACTAAGGCTTCATGTGAACTGCTATGGTTAACATACTTACTAGAAGAATTCAACATAAAGCAGGAAAGACCTATACCTATGTTCTGTGACAACAAGAGTGCCCTATACATTATGGAGAACCCTATATTCCATAAAAGAGCAAAACACATAGAGATAGATTTTCATATGATAATAGACATATATCAATCTGGTTTATTTGAAGCCCTTACCTATCTCTACACACCTACTTCTAGCTAATCTTTTTACAAAAGCATTAGACAAAAATACTATCCAAACTCTGCTCTCTTACTACCCTTTATGTAACATCTATAAAGTCAAGTAATTTCATCTTGAAAGAGAGTGTTGCAGCATCTAATTGCAAGCTGAAATTACTTTTACTAGGCATTGTTACAAACACTATAAGGGTTAGTTAGTTAGGGGTTTGTTAATATAGTTAAGTTATTTTGTAACCGTCATTTGCTATTATATAAAGCACTTGTGCAGGTCTTTGTAACTTAGGTTCTTAGATTCATTACTGCAATATTATATTAAACCGGTTTTCTTCTTCTTCATCGCTTTATACTACCTCCGTCCTAAAATATAAGTCTGTTTAGATTTTTTCACACAGATTAAAAAAGTAATTAAATGTCATTGATTTTAATGGTAAAAGTCTAGAATACCCTTTGACTCTCATTAATGTAATAGTTTTAAAATAGGTAAATGTATAACAAATTAGGAATAAAAGAAAGAAAAATGTAATAAATATTCCATTAATATTATAAATAGACTTATATTATGAAACAAATTTAAAAAAATTAAACGGAATTACATTTGGGGACCGTAGTACTATTCTTGCTACTACACCTATGTAATAAGTGTTTGATCAGTATCATTACTTAAATGCGTATTTCCTCAAATAAAAAAATAAAAAAATAAAAAGCGTAATTTGCAATATTTTGAGTGGAAGGTAATGACAATGTTAATGTTTACATTTAAAAGTAAAGCTTTTACATTATTAAATAACGCAAAATGGTATTAACCATTTCATTAACTGCCAATAATTTCCCATGGCAATTTTTAACTCAACGCTATCAAACATACAAAGAAAAGTATAAATAATTATAATCGCGTAAAAAAGGTCATGGGTGCCCGGCCGGAGAGCAATGCTAACATTTGTATGTTCTTGTTCAGGTCTCATTCATTGCTACAGTATCAGTAAGCAGATAAACTGCTTAAAATTGCACATTAAATTTTAAATGAATGTTTGTGACCCATGAATTGGAGAGTAGTGTACCCCAAAAATATTTCAATCATTAAAGTTATTGTTAATTCAATAGTTCATGGATAGTGTGTGTAATCACAGACTTTGGCAAATAATTATACTCACTTGAAATGTAATCTCTCAAAGCTTCGGTCTGGCAACATCAGTTGAGATATAAAGATTAAGACGACTCAACAATTTCATTATGTTGGTTATTCATTGTAACGCCTCCAAACTTGGGTCCGGCAGTGAGACGAAATGTAATCTTTCAAAGCTTCGGTCTGGCAGCGCCAATTGAGATATAAAAGTTAAGACGACTCAACAATTTCATTATGTTGGTTATTCATTGTACCGCCCCCAAACCTGGGTCCGGCAGTGAGATGAAATGTAATCTCTCAAAGCTTCGGTCTGGCAGCGCCGATTGAGATATAAAGGTTAAGACGACTCAACAATTTCATTATGTTGGTTATTCATTGTAACGCCCCCAAACATGGGTCTGGCAGCGCTAATTGAGTCATAATGGATCCGGTCGATTTCTTAGACATGTCGTCCTTGCTTGGCCTAAAAGGGTTAACCCCAGTTAAGAAGTCACTTATGCCTCATACTTATATATAGGTGATGTTTCTCTCACCTTAGCAATGTGAGATATTGCATTCATCATTGTATCAAAACAAGATGTCATGAGATCAAAGATTGTTGTTAACATTGTTTCCTGTGTATATTGTGCAAGTGCTGGCCTATTTATTTGTCTTTGTGTGCCTTTATATGTCTTTGCGTGCCATGTTGGCCCAGACTTGTTATAGGCTCACATTTGAGGGGCGTGTTGAAGTGTTTAAAATATTAACTATCTACATTCTCATCAGCTTAAGTTTTTTGGAGAGATCATAATTCAACAACCATTATATGAATGTGATGGTTCCTCCGCGTTCTCAATTGGGATATTACATTCTCCCCTTCTTAAAAGTAATTGTCGTCCTCGCCAAGACCATGTCTCTACCAAAGGTAACTATAGGTGGCCCTCACCGTCTCTCACGGTGTGACGCTTAGTTCCGTATTCGGATCTGATACCAATCGTAATGCATCAAAACTACGGTCTGACAGCACTAATTGAGTCATAGTTGATCGAGTAACTACTTAGACTCGCTGTCCTCGTTCAGCCTAAAAATGTTAACCCGAGTAAATAATTGCATTATGTATCACCATTGTATGAATGTGATGTTTCTATGACATTCTCAATATTGGATATTACATGATTTTTTTTAAAAGAATACTCATTTGAATTAAGCCCATTGTAATTGTTTAGGGTGATTTTACATGATTTATAACGTTATATTTTATAACGATTTCCTCCATATTCGTATAATTTGCATAGAAATTAAGGGTTTAATCGAATTATTGAGCAAATGAGTTTTAAAAGTGTTTAAGTGCAAATTTGTGTTGTTTAAGTGGTTTCATTGATAAAAATCTTTGAATATGAGATGTTACATTTTGCACGATGTTATCATGAATGTAGGTACGCTTGCATGTTAAATGAGGAGCTTAAACGAAGATCAGATGAAGATTAAGAAGAAAGCTCGATTCGAATAAAGAAAGCTCGATTCGATTCGCCCAAACTTGGTGATCAAGTATTTCAAAATATGCCACGTAACATTATATTTTGAGGCCTAAAAGATGGATTTTGAGAAAAGAAGAAGATGCCACGAGTTTTTACGAGATCAAGCGGATCAATATTTTCCAACGATTTCTACCGTAGAACCTGTTTTTCGATGGAAATTTTACCCGACTTAGAGGCATTTTCAGGGGAAGAGTTCTTGACGAAAGTTGTAGATACTAAAATGAGCTTTCCAACGCATTTTGAATCACGTCAATCGGAGGTCTACAACTCAAGTTATGATTTTTTACCGAATCATTGGAATTACGGACGAACCAGGAGATATTTTGGCCAAGTTTGATGCATGTTACTCCATGTGCTCCTTAATGATGATGATGATGAGTCATAACAAACTCCACATGCTATTTTAGTGACGACTCACCTTCACATGCAAAGTTATTATCACCTCCCCACACGCTTATAACAAACTTGAGAATATTCCTTAAGATATTCTCCCAAAAATATCTCCTCAACTACAACCTCTCCTTATACACCTCCCTCAACTCTCCCTATAAGAACTCCCTCATTTCCATCCATAAAGGCGCCTCCTTGGTCACTTTTGGCCAAGCTTTTACTTTTCCGTCTTTTATGTAAATACTCTGTAAGCGTTATACGAGAATAAATTAGAATAGTAATCTTGTTGTAATCTTTGAGCTACGCCCCGATTCTCAAATCATAATCGAGGATGATTGGCTAAGGTCTCTAAGCTAGAACCACCTTTGTGAAGCCACCATCACCGGAATAAGCAAGGATTTCGTTTTCATTTGTTCTAGTGAGTTTCTTGTTCTTCCTTCATGTTTGAATTGTTTATGTGCAATTTGTATGATCTATACTTATGTTGCATGCTAATCGAATTTAGATACGATAGTTGATAAATTCGTAGATTATCGTGAAGGAGAATGATAATATTCTTCCAACATACGTAAGTTGAGGGTGAATGTTGTCAGATTAGGATTTATATCCATATCTTTGATCCGTAAATGCTTTAGTTGTACCGAGAGTGGTGAACTAATTAAAAGGCGATGAACCGAAAAGGGAAAATGCCTCTTTAGCAGATAATAATCCAAGAACTTACGAATGAACATGTGTCTTTCTTGTTATTTTCGGTGGGGTGGTGGATCATCGGTGCGTTCTAGTTGTTTTAAATTATAAATTTTTATTATCGTAGTTTTATTTATTTTCACGTTTGCTACCTTAGTTTGTTAATTGAAAATCCGAGATCATAATCATCAACTTTATAAAAGAAATCGAAGGCAAAAACTCTTTTCGTGACAAGTCCCCATGGATACGATCCGGTTTCACCATCAGAGTCGCGAGCCTTCGACTGGGGTGACATCGGTTTTATTTTATTACTTGTTATCTTTTGCTTTGCATAAAACCGACGAACAGTAATCACCTGCTTAAGTTTATAATTATACCCATCAATACTCACTCAGCCAACGAGGCATATCATATCGGTTGCCCCGGGACCTCTTCAAGTCTCACCAACAACATGTGTGGTGTGATATCCCACATTGGTAAAATAAGTGAATGCTCACCTCCATATAAGTGTGAGACATAAAGGTCTTGTCAATTCGGGTTAGCCCTTTTAGACCAAGCGAGGACGGAGGTCAAAGCAGTTTATCAGACCATTTATGACTCATTTAACGCTACCTGACCCAGGGTCTGGGGGCGTTACAGAATGGTATTCAGAGCCGACTATCAGACGGATCTAAGTGCCATTGGTCACCTCTAGACGAACTTAAGTGCCACAGGCCACCTTTAGAGTCATCTGGTAGAGACGAACTGGGACAAGTCCACAGGGACAAGTCTTGTCCGTCCTGGCGAGGACGTCAGTCCCTTATAAGGGGGGAGAATGTGATATCCCACATTGGTAAAATAAGTGAATGCTCACCCCATATAATTGTGAGACATAAAGGTCTTGTCAAATCGGGTTAGCCCTTTTAGACTAAGCGAAACACGGCGGTCTAAGAAGTTGACCGGACCATTTATGACTCATTTATCACTACCAGACCCGAGGTCTGGGGGCGTTACACTGGTAATTTCATTACCATAAAAAATTACGTACTTGAATTGCACATTTACTTTTAAATTAATCTTCTGGTTAGAAAAGAAAAACTTTTAAATTAATTTTTATGAAAGGTGTAAGCAAGTCAAACTACTTATTAGTAATTCGAGATTGGTTCGAGCTAGAACTTGACAAGACTCGATTTAAATCAGTTTAAACTTGAACTCGACTACTCGTGTGCAAACTCAAATACATATATTTATACTTAATAAAGAAGCATATATATATATATATATATATATATATATATATATATATATATAGAGAGAGAGAGAGAGAGAGAGAGAGAGAGAGAGAGTATGCGTAATGATTATATCAAATAATAATATTTTTATTGATTTTCCGTGCATCTTTTGTATCAAATACTAAGAATGTTGCTCAGTAATAAGTTAAATATTCTTTGCAAGTTTAATAAATTTGTTGATAAAAGAATTGTCCGGCATGACATGTTTATAATGTGATAATTTGAAATATTTTCAATGAAGTTTCAAAACTTATTAGACTCAATTAGTTTGATGCTCGAGGTCGGCTTGAGTTGTTAAAACTTTCTTAACTCTCATGTTAAGTTACAATTACCCACTCAAACTGAACTCGAGAAAATTCGAATTGTTTGACTCGTCTAAAGCATTATTTGGTCCGTCCCGACTTGCTCAGACCCATAATCTTTGACGGATAAGAGACCGACATTACATCTCACAATGCACACGCAAAATACATTTCAGCCTTTCGATGTTATTGTTCATTGAATAGGCCATGTATCAAACACTAATATACATTATTCTCATCGATTAAGATAATTTAAATTAGAGATAATTTATGGTACAACATTTATATAAATTCCCTATCATTAAGATTCATTATGTCCAACAATTTGTAATTTATTTAACTAATAGTCTTACTATGTGAAATAAAGTATATATATAATGAACATTGACGATGGTGTAAATAGTCCGGGTAAATAATTGACTGTGAATCGGATAATTTAACATCGTGAAAAAAAATCCAATACGTTTTTGAGTGGATTTTATAATTGGGTCATTGATAATTTCTAACAACCTGCAAGGAAGTTGTCCAGTCCAGCAAAACCACAAGAAGTTAGGGTCTTGGAGTTTGTGTCAGGGAGGACATTCCGACGCTCAAATAGTAACAATTAAATTTATAAGAATGAATGTAAGAGGGAGTAATATGTTTGCGTAAGTCGTACGTGGATTATGAGGATGCTGATCCTGTATATAAGCATCTTCTTGAGGCGTGGATTACATAGCCATTGAAGTCGTGATCAATGACATGCCTGATGGCGATAATCATAGAGTAGTTGCGATGTCCTTGCTTAATGCCTGATTAATGAAGTGCAACCGTCATCTGATGTCGAGAATGACTTGCCCTGAGTTGAGTGTTAGAGGCCAAGGTGAATCTGCACAACGTCAGCAATATGAGGCCGTAGACGTCTTATGTCAAACTGACCATAGAAGATAGATGACGACATGCATCATTTCGTACAGAGGACCACTCGCGTCATATCGCTAAATTGCTGATAAAGGCGACATACGTTGTATTGAAACAATTTATTAAAGTCATCTGATGTATAAGACCCAATATTGAGCCGATCCAATATTAGCCCACTTCTTGCGCTATTTTCAAGATTTTATCCGAGATCCGGAAAATACTACGTGTATAAAATCGAATCATATCTATGCCAAATATTACGTGTATAAAGTAGCTTGGTTCAAGTGTTAAGTGACTTGAAAATGCCTAGGGAGGTCACCGGTTCGATTATCATCTGAGGTGTTATGTTGAAAAAATTCTTGGCCAAACTTTATCCCGAATAAAGAATGATTAGAAGAAACCTGGCCTGACTCCGGATTAGTGGCCTCAGTTGATTAGGATCTAGGGCGAATGCTATAAGAAAAGAAAAAAAAAAAAAAAAAAAATATATATATATATATATATATATATATATATATATTATTAATTCGATATAATTTATACGACATTTGTATGGATAATGTTTTTTTTAGCTTTTTTGGGCTTAAACTGTTTGTGAGCCGTAAACATATGGTACATTTACTTTCACACCATCTCATTAATTAACGACTAGATCTTAAAGATGACTGGCCTTACAGAAAAAAGGGGATTGGCCAGAGATCAAAATACAGCAAGCATTGCATTGTAGTAGAACGGGTAATTCTTGTGTGGTGTCTCCATACGGTGTGGAGACATCGTGTGACATCATATACACCATATAGTTTTATTCTGTATTTAAACTGTGTGTTCTGATCGTTTTACCCGTCGTTTTATCTCAAATTCACTCACCACACAAGTATTTCCCTAGTAGTACTAGTACTCTGGGTCTGGGAAAGGACACATATAATAGGAGTAAAGTGTAAGGCTTGAAAAGTTGGGGGGCATAAACTGAATAACCAACTAAACATTGTAGGGGTATAAAATGCAAATTCACACATTATTTTAACAATATTATTGCAGGCTGGCCTGTTTCTCTCTTTCCTTATCTTCCCCAACCCACCCCTCACACCCTGCTCTGCACCCTCTGTTCCTCTCTTGAAGCTGGCGCCTCTTTCACGAGCAAATCTAAATACTCTCTCCTACTCTCACACACTGACTTTCTTTCCTTCTTTTAGATGATGAAAAGCGGTGATTTTGAATTTAATTCATAAAACCAAGCACAAAGTTCGAGGCTTTTGAAAACCCCAGCCACTTAATTTGATCCAGGTTGCTTCAACCCATTCCTTGTTTGAAAAAGTCCAAAAAAAATAAAATGAAAAGGGATCGAGATCGTGGAAAGGAAGATGGTTCTTCCATGATAGGAGGAGGAAAGACCCCATCTTCTTCATCATCTGTAGTGCCAAACAAATCCAAGATGTGGACTTATGATGAGCAAGCCGATGCTGGTATGGATGAGCTTCTAGAAGTTTTGGGTTACAAGGTGAAATCGTCTGATATGGCTGATGTTGCACAAAAGCTTGAACAATTGGAGATGGTGATGGGTTCTTCAATGGAAGATGGAGTTTCTCATCTTTCTTGTGATACTATTCATTATAACCCATCTGATCTTTCGGGTTGGGTTCAAAGCATGCTTTCTGAACTCAGTAGTAATGGGCTCAATCAATCATCATCTTCTGTAATCAGCTATGACGACGCACAAATCTCAGCTGGTAATCATTTTCCCAATACCATTAGCTTCTCAGATGGAAAACAAGTAGTTGAACCTTATGCTGATGATTTGAGAGCTATTCCAGGCGATGCAGTTTTTAATAAAGAAAACGGTATGGAATTCTCATCTTCTTCCTCTTCAGAAACAAATAATAAGAGATTGAAATCTTCTGTTGGATATGATGTAATTGGTGCTAGTTCTAGCTCCGGGCAGTTTCCGCCGTCTCTTGAGGTGGCACGGCCAGTTGTTCTTGTTGACTCACAAGAAACTGGCGTAAGACTTGTCCATACGCTACTAGCATGTGCAGAAGCCGTACAACAAGAAAACTTTAAGCTGGCAGATGCACTGGTGAAACATGTTGGAATCTTGGCTGTTTCACAAGCTGGAGCCATGAGAAAAGTTGCTACCTATTTTGCACAGGCTTTAGCCAGAAGGATTTACAAGATTTACCCTCAAGATTCTCTGGATTCATCTTACTCAGATGTTTTGCAGATGCACTTTTATGAGAGTTGCCCTTACTTGAAATTTGCTCACTTTACAGCAAATCAAGCAATTCTTGAAGCATTTGCAGGTGCAAATCGAGTTCATGTTATCGATTTTAGTTTGAAACAAGGTATGCAGTGGCCAGCGCTTATGCAAGCCCTTGCGCTCCGTCCCGGCGGACCACCCACGTTTAGATTAACCGGGATCGGTCCGCCGCAGCCGGATAACACAGATACTTTGCAGCAAGTGGGTTGGAAATTGGCTCAGTTGGCTGATACTATCGGTGTTGAATTCGAGTTTCGTGGTTTTGTGGCTACTTCTTTAGCTGATCTTGATGCATCGATTTTGGATATTAGGCCTAGTGAAGTTGAAGCTGTGGCTGTAAACTCTGTTTTTGAGCTTCATGGATTGTTATCTAAAGCTGGTTCAATTGATAGAACGCTCAATTCAATCAAAGCTATGAACCCGAAAATCGTTACGATTGTTGAACAAGAAGCGAATCATAATGGTGATATTTTTCTGGATAGGTTTAACGAGGCTTTACATTATTACTCGACGATGTTTGACTCGTTGGAGCATTCATCTGGGGTGACTCAGGAGCCAAATAACCAGGATTTATTGATGTCTGAAGTGTATCTAGGCCGTCAGATTTGCAACGTGGTGGCTTGTGAAGGGTTGGATAGGATTGAGCGTCATGAGACTCTGAGTCAATGGCGTGGGAGGTTGAACTCCGCCGGGTTTGACCCGGTACATCTTGGATCTAACGCATTTAAGCAGGCTAGTATGCTTTTAGCTTTGTTTGCCGGTGGTGATGGATATAGGGTTGAGGAAAACGATGGATGTCTGATGCTTGGTTGGCATACCCGGCCGTTGATCGCCACCTCGGCATGGCGGCTGAGGATGATGAATGAGTGAGTCAACTCGTTTGAGTCGTGGTCCTTCAAGAGAATCAAAGTCCAACAACTCAGTGCTCGCTGAGTAGCGACCCAAAATGGGCTTCGTGGGGTGGCCACGGCGGTGCTTATGGAGGTAGTGGTGGCGGCGGCGGCGGTGGAGATGGTGATGATGATTGTGGTGGTTGTAGGGTGGTGAATCAGAGACAAGCCAGCTAGGAGTCAAAACCTGGCTTTTTAACTTTTTTTTTTACCGCTCTGCAATAAGTCAAGTTTGTTTTTGTTTTTGTTTCTTCGCTTTATTTTTAATTTACAGTTTGAGGACCTGTTTTCTTTATAGGTTTTTGTTTTGGTCCATTAATATGGATCATGTCACTGTTCTGGCCTAGATTCTCCTGTGTTTTTATCTTCACGTTTCCATCTATGTTTAAAGTGGACAACGATCCCATCTTATGTATTATATATATATATATTTGGCTTGAATAAAAAAGTGAGTGATTTCAATAGACTGGTTTCCGGTTTAAAATAGGCGGCTTTTATTTGCACCTCGTAAATTCTTCTGGCAGGAGGCAGGACTTGTGTGGTGATAGGTGAGGGGGAAATTTTATGGTCGGGACTCCCTTATAGAAAGTTGTTTATGTAGCATCATTTGTATCACACAGTTTCATTACAAGAATGAAACTATGTGGTCCAGATGATGCCACGTAGACAACTCACATTCTTATAATCATTCTTCACTCTAACATACTGTATATATTAGGATTGTGTATATCATAAGCATCCTAAATATTTCGCTTTTTGGGATATTTTCACACACTTGTCTCCGGTTTTTGATCTTAAGTCTTAAAAGAATCTCAAAGACAATCAAATTCAACACCAATAATTATCTCTCTTTTTTTAGCACCAACAATATGATATTCGTAGACGCTAGATTGCTTGGTAGGCTTCTTTTAGTGATGTTGATGAAGTTCATCACAATTATTAACTTTTTGAGTTTATTTGTATGGTTTGACATCTCATATAAATGAATGCATACATAAAAACTTGTTTATATATGAGTTTGTCTTGAATTTCCATATAATTAGGTAATGTTGGACAATAAACATTGTTCGGGCAATCAAAATCGAGGGTGGTGTTTTGCTAATTGAATATCCTTTCACATAACACACAATATTTTGACCCAACATAATTCAGAATGTGATTGATTATTCTGATGTAATTTCAGTAATTCTTTTTTTACAAAAACGAAAGAAACACACGCAAGCACACTTTTGTCCCCACTGAGACTCGAACCCGGAACCTCCAGGTTACTGTTGGGCTAATTTTAGTCATAAGTTAAGTGTTTTTCTAGACCCAATACCTGTTAGGTAATCATACTACTTCCGTCCCAAAATATAAGTCATCTTGGGAGTTTTGATACTGATTAAAGAAGATGTTGAATGCCATAAATTAAAAGGTAAATGTCTAAAATACCCTTTGACTATCATTAATGCAATAGTTGTTAATTAATGAAAAGTTGTTGGATTCATAATAAATTAGGAGTAAGATAGAGAAAGAGATAATAAATGTCGTATTGGTAATGTAGAATGACTTATATTATGGGACAAATATAAAAGTGTATGATAATTTATATTTTGGGACATGTGTAGTACATTTTGACCCAAATTGGGTTAGAAAAAATATTCAATATTCTGCCTAAATTTGTGTCAGAATAAATAAACGCGAAAATTTAAAGGATAAAATTAGAAGGAAAAAAAAATGTGTGCTAAGAAATTTTGCTGTGTGAAAAAATATTCACTTTGCTAAACATAAAATCAAGAATTTATTCTAACTAAAGAAAAACAAAGATTATATCGTTTTTTTTATTTGTGAAATGTGTGAAAGTTAATTACATTCCACATTTATCTTACTTGCTTATGCAATTAGAATACATTCATTTTCTCATCTCACTCAAATATCATATTGTATTAAGCATTTTATGATTTATATATGTTATTCAATATTGTTTCAAGTATTTTTCTGAAGCAGTTGTTGAAGCATGTCATTGAATTCTAAAGGTGTTGGATTCTTACGAACGGCTACCAGGTCAGAAAATAAATTTACACAAATTTGGTATTTACTTTAGTGTGAACGTTGAAAATAGTAACCGGGCTGAACTTTCTTCGAATATTGCCATCCCTTTGGGTGATGAAACAGGAAAATACCTGTGATGAAATCAAACGGATTGCACAGCGGAATTCAATATTTTGATTTAATTTTTTACATATGAACCGGCTCCGGTGTCTTGATTCTCTTTTATCCTTTATTCCCACTCCCTTAATAATAATAATAATAATAATAATAATAATAATAATAATAATAATAAACACTATTCTCTACATCTAGTACAAAATGATAGATCTGGTGAGATTTGTAGTAGATATTTCCAATGTACTTCAAATGTCAATATTGAAAAAATCAAGCTAATTCCTTAGCCGGCATTTGTTAGCCAAAAACGAGTGAAGAAGAAAAAGGTTATAGAGATCCTTGGTTTAGTCGTTATGCCATGGCATTTTCAATTTTGTTCATTGAAAACAAGAACTACTAACAACAGCAATAATTCCTCAACAACAACAACAACAAAAAGTACGAGGGTTAGTGTTCTTGTTAAAGTATAACGACTAATGTGTAGTTTACATAAAAATGAGGGTTAAGTTTGATGATTAGTTGTGGTGGTACACTTGGCATTACCTTATTAAGTTTGTTACATTATTGGATATATATATTGAACTCTTGTTGCTCATTAATTAACAGAATAGATTTGTTATTCCGTTAAAATCTATCTTGGTACTAGAGCCTATCATGGTCGACGCCGATCCTCCGGCCACCCTGAGCCAAACTCCAGTGAGCCCAATTCTTCCATATTTATCAACTATTCAAGCTTTAACCATCTGTATTTGATCGATCAGAACCCAAATCCCAGCTCAATGGACTCATGTTCAGCCAGCTGAGGTATCTTCTTCTTCATTGCTCGAAACACCGTCACTTTTTGTCATAACTACCACCATGCAGCCACCCAATCTTCATATCCTACTCTATTTCGGTTCGGATGTGACTTTTCCTAACCTCGTTTGAACCAGTTTGCCTCTTCTGCCATCCTTCATGACTCTTACTCCAACTCTCAACTCCGTCTGACCTGTTAACACCACTTATTTTGGTGGTCATCTAGCTCAGACATGCACAGTCAAGCTAGATCGAAGCAATTATCTCTTCTCGAAGTCTACAATCTTACCTATTGTTAGAGGACATCAGTTGGATGGCTATCTACTAGGAACAAAACCATGTCCACCACAGATCAGCTCAACATCTCTGTATGGATCTTCTCTAAATTTAGCCTATGAAGATTGGATGGCAAAATATCAACATCTGATGGGTTTGTTGATGGCATCTATGACTGAACAGGCTATTGTGTAAGTTGTACGATGCTCAATTTCTCATGAGCTATAGATCACTTTGGATCAATAATAGATATGAGGCTACAATGCTTGAGTATAAGGGAGCCTTAACCAAAACTGATAAAGGTACAAAATCTATGGTTGATTACTTAGCCTTAATGAAATCTTACTCAGATGGACTAGCAGATGCTGGTTATCCTATATCAAATGTTGAACTTATCCTAGAATCTCTTGGTGGTCTAGGAAAGGACTATGAATTTGTCATAGTCAACATACCTTGTAGGATTGGATCTTTGTCTTGGCAAGAAGTTCAGTCTCAGCTTGTGACTCAATAAAGGTTGCTTGCCAGATTTAATCCATTTACCACTTTGGATATCTCTGCTCCATCTGCTAATATGCCTTCTCTAAGGAATTGGTCTTAAATATAATATCAGACCTAATTCATCCTATGGTAATGAACAATCTGAAAATGTTAGGGGTTCTAGAGGTGGCATAATAAGTGGAAGGGGTGGCAGATGTGGTCCTGTTTGCCGGACTTTTGGAAGATCTGGACACACAACTTCTAATTGCTACCATAGATATGATTCATCATATATTAGACAACTTTCAGATAGCAGCGATTCTCAGTTTCAGAATGCATGTCCCTGACCTAACTCTGTATATATGGCTTTTGCCGATACACTTTTGGATCCCATATGGTATGCATACAGTGGAGCAACCAACCACATTGCCTCTGATCTCAAGAGTCTTAATCTCAGTCCAGGATATGAAGGTTATAATACTCTGATAGAGAGTCATGGAGAGTCTCTCACAATTTCTATTATTGGTCAATCTATTATCCCTGGTAAGATTAACTATAATCATCTCCTAACAAAATCCTACATATGCCTTCTATAACCAAAATCTCTTGAGTGTATCAAATCTAATTAACTTATGATAATCATGTATATCTTGAATTTCATGCCAATTCTTGTTTTGTGAAGAATCTAGCTACAATGAGAACCCTGCTGGAATAAACCCTTAAGAATGGTTTATATCAGCTGCATATTCGCTCCAACTTGAGCTCTTTTCAATCCAATGTCTCTAAGGATCAATCTGCTCCTCAACTCTTTTCTTCCCAATTACTGTTAAGAGATCTAACGAGTAGCGCAGCGGAAAATAAAATTTTGATTTTCGATCCAAGGATCGACTTCATTTAAACAATAAACATATAACAAGGAGGACAAAGATTATACCTTTTTTTATCTTAAAGATCAAAGCTTTGACCGTCCGGTAGAAGTAGATGTGCGCAAGTATTCCAAGCGTCCGGCCTCTATCAGTTATCCACACGAACACCTCACCGGAATCCTCCCGGATCTCTATTAGAAAAATTCGACTGCTAGGTCGACCTTTTTCTCCCTCACAATACTCTCTCTAAGAAGCTCTCTATTTTTCTCAAGAACTATTAGCTCTTGGAATTGTGTTGAACAAAAGAGCTAGCCAACCCCTTTCTTTTACAGGGAAAGTGGCGCCCCAATGTCTTTCCAAACTGATTGGGAGAAGCTTCCTATTATTGGTCACACAGCTAATCACTCACCTGGTCATAATTCTCCTGTTGTTCACCCATTTGGTCACACATTATTTCATTCATCAAGATATGTCTCAACAGACACTACTATTTCTATAGTTTCCTCTCTTGTCTTCGTCTCTAATTCCTCAACACCCTCCAGGTCTAGTTTTCTCTTGCTTCTTCTAATGCCATCTTTAAAGCTACAACTTCTATTAATAATCATCATCCTTGAAAACTAAAGCCAAAAGTGGCATCTTTATACAAAGACCTTTTCCTACCTTGCCACATCTAATCATTCTCCTCACTCACATGAACCTACCAAGGTCTCAAAGGCTCTTAAACCTCCTAACTGGAATATGGATATGGATGAGGAGTATAATGCCCTAATGAGAAATCATACATGGGAATTGGTCCTTAAATCCAATGCTCACAACCTGGTCAATAAAAAGTGGGTGTTCAAATTAAATTAAATCATGATGGTTCTGTTAGCAAACACAAAGCTAGGGTGGTGGCCAAAGGTTTCCACCAAACACCAGGAATAGACTATTCATAAACCTTCAATCCAAAATCTAGAGCTTCTACCATCAGAATCATACTTGCCTTTGTAGTAGCTTTAAGTTGTCCAATTAAGCAAGTGGATATCAATAATGCAGTTCTTAATAAGACTTTATATGAATTTGTGTTCATGAAACAACTAGATGGTTTTGAAGATCTTGTCAAATCTGACTGTGTGTGTCACTTAAAGAAGGAAATCTATGGTCTTCAATAGGCACCTGGAGCCTGGTTTGAAGAAATGAAGCAGCAGATGTTGACTTGGAAATTAAACAATCTAAAGCTGATCCATCCTTATTTATCTTTCATTCTGACAAGATGATGTTGTATGTGCTTGTGTATGATGATGACATTCTGATTACAGATAATGACTCTATCAAGATTAAGAAATTTATCAGTTCTTTGAATTCCATATTTTCTCTCAAAGATCTTGGAGATCTTCATCATTTTTTTTTTGGGGATTCAAGCTATCAGGGATTAATCTAGGTTGTACTTATCTCAACATGTCTATGCACTGCAACTGTTGACTAAGTTAGGTTTGACAATTCGAAGCCCTTACCAACACCATGGTTGTCACTCAGAATACACCAATATCCACTACTCCTATGACTAATCCTATTTCATACAAAAGCAAAATTGGAGCATTGCAGTATTTGACTTTTTCTAGACCTAATTTGGCTTTTGTTGTGAATTCTCAAATCAGCATATGCAATCACCAACCATGGGTCACTGGATACTTGTCAAACATTTGCTCACGTATATTAATGGTACTCTATATTATGGACTGCATTTCAAAGCTTCACAACCTCTACACATTCAAGGATTTAGTGATGCAGATTAAGGTTGTGATAAAATTGACAAGTGATCAATGCTTCTCATTGCATCTATCTAGAGGGCACTTTGGTGTCTTGGTCATCTAGGAAACAACAAGTTGTATCCAGGTCTAGTACAGTATCTGAATATATAGTCTTGGCAAATGCTGCAGCAGAGACTCAGTGGTTATTGAATATTCTATCTGACCCCATCATAATAATGGGGTGCTAATGCTATAATAATCAAGGCCTAGTACAGAATCTGATTATATAGCCTTAGCACTCTGGGAAAACTACACAAAAAATTGACTTATTGTGAGCGGCTATAATAATAATAATAACAATAACAACAACAACAATAACAATCATGTATCACAATATTCAATTGCTGCTAGGGTCCATTCCCTCCTTATTACATAATCTTAAAACTATCAAAAGACATAACTGACTATTCACCTTCTTGGAAACATGTGACCTACTCCCTGCAACGCTCCATTGTAGAAGTTTAGAATCATTGTTCTCTTTACTAGGAACATAAGTCATCACTTCTTCCTTGACAATTCTAGTTAGAGTAGTGGGCTAGATAGTGCTTCTCCACCTCCCCAATACACTGAGTCAAGAAACTAAAGGACTGAGCACAAGTGCTCTGTAAACGGTGCCTATGAATCAAAAAGGAACTAAGCAAGATATCGAGCAAGTTTACAGAGTTCACTACTGGTTAGACTGAAAACAATATTATGCTTATTGAAAATATGTGTATTTATAATTAATGCATTCTATCTGTACTAAAAATATACAACGGAAAATAAAGCATGCAACTTAACTGGAAATACTGATTGTACTGAAATAAAATGTAGTAATTGATATAATGCTGAAAGTCTGAAAATAATGATACCTTTCAATCTAATATGTTTGTATTCAAATAAACAACTCTGAAACTGTTTGAGATTCCAAACCAGATTTCATTATCAACTATGACATATAATAAATAAAATTGTACTCCTTATTATACCAAATTATCAGGGCCCGATACTGGGGATTCTCGGGAACTCACTGCGTTAAATTTGAAGTAAGAATTCTCCCTCTATTCCAGGAGTGGGTATGTCTATCTCGTGAACAGTTACAAAATTAAAATCTTTTAAACTTTATTTTTATATGTCTTTATCTAGAAGTCTGATATTTCTAGAAATTCTAAGTTCTAGACTTCTTTATTTGAAATAAAAAATTTCTTGTTAAATTTGTAAAACTTTTTGTTAGTACTTTTCTTCCTCGAAGTCTGTTATCTTCTAAAAAAAACACTGAGAAAATATCTGAAAACCAACTTTAACTTCTAGAAAAAAAATCTTAAGTTGTCATCCAAAAATACTTAATAAAGCTTTACTGGCTTATTTCTTTATCAAAATCCCTTTTAAAACAATAAAATTCTAAATAACCATTTCATCCTGTAAATTGATTCAAGCTTCTTTTAAAATATCACATGTCTCGTGAATATCATCTTAATTTGGCTGATTAAATCAAGTTAATTAACTTTGATTAATGTTACATATGAGTATTAAACTGCATCACATGAAGTTAAAGTTGATCAAACATAATTAGATGAAATTCAGGATGTGTTTTTGATCAAATCTGCAAAAATTCCTTATGTTGTGTCTTTGATCTTGCAATTTAGCTTGATTAAAATTTGTTAGGCACTTGTATAATACTTGTATAAGATCAATAAAGCTTTATGTCTTATACTGTAAATGATACACTTCAGTTGGCATTAGTATATGATGCAATATACAGATACATGAGGGGATTTAGCAGAAAAACTGATCTTTAATGAGGGGAAAATACCATTTAATGACACAAAACAGATTCATTCATTAAGATCAAACCGTAGGTTATCCAATCGTGTAAAATCAATTCAGATGCCAAACCTCATTACCAGTAGTTTTAACAAAAAGCAAAAAACAAACTTTGTGGTAGTGAATTTTTTTTATTTTTTTGGGAGAGGATCAGATTCAAACTATACAGAAAAAATCCATAAAGTGTATAACTGCAAATTTTGGGAGAAATATCCCAATTTATTTACTGGAATATAGAGTAATGATACGGGTATAATCGTTATTTTACGATGAGTGACACAACAGTCAGCTGATCATGATGGTTTACATCATAACCGATACTCAAACTTATGATAATCAACCGGGCAGATAATCGTTGTATCAATCAACGGCTGTACTCGTATTATTACTCGAGGAAAATATTAGTAAGACATTTATGATCACATCAAGAGGATAGAACAATCTAGGTGGAAAACCATGGATCAACAGAACATCATCATAAATCAAAATCTGGGGACCTCAATGTCCCATATCACCATGTGGCTAGCATGTGGGAATTATTTTGGAGAAAGAAAAAAAAACAGTGATCCAAATCAAATAGCCTCTATCTCTTTCTATGGGTGCCCCACGGTCCATCAAAAATTAATTTTCACGAAAATGGACAAAAATTATGGTCCATATTTAGTGGGAAACATAAAATGGTAAAGGGCACGAAATGGGAAGAGTCGCCTTTAAGTTTTAGGGTGCTAAGATGGTGTTTGTACCAATTACTCATCAGTGTAGGGTTAAACCGATCACATGGGAGACAACAATTGCACCCCATTTAGTAGCATCTTTACCACCTTTCTAAACCAACCAAAAATTAAAATTTAAAAATTCATTTTTAGTACATATTTATGAAATATCGTCAATTTATACGTGTTATTTTTGCTTATACCTTTGATATAATACACACAGAGACATTTTTTTCTATTTTATCTCTCTTCTTGTTCTCTCTATGTTATGTACATAGTTTTATAACAATAATTCATTTTAAGTACATTTATGAAATAAATCCTAAGAACAATCGTATCAGATATTCTTAATAAATACTCTATTATACAGTTATAAATACACGTTTTTATAGTTTATAGAATTTTTATTTGAGATAAAATGCATCAGACTCTTTATTTTACATAATGCGGAAGATATAAAGAAAAATTTACAAAATCTGGATGAATGTAGTAGATGTAAAGGAAATTTTACAGAATTTGTAGTTTATAGTAAAAAAATAAAGTATCTGCTGCTGGTGTTATTTAAGCGCATTGAAATCTCTACATAGTAGTTTTTAAATGATTTCTGATGATCTACTACGCAAGTCGCTTCTAAGTAGTGAGCTTTTTCTTAACGGACAAATATCGTCGTTTGGAATCGTTAATAATATGGAAAATGTTTGTTCTATAATAAAATTACACAATATATTATCACAACATATTTTTATATCATTGATCTTATGTGGGGGCCTAATGATTGATATGAGTCCTACACATTTTATTTGTTCCACACCAAATGATGACAACTCACTTTTCTATCATTTGTTATTGTATGACTTATATCAATTAATAGGTCGCACACCATGATATCATAAAAATGTGTTGAGACTTGAGACTTTTTTTTAAGTGGAACTATAACTGCTCAATAATGAATCTCCCCTCATTCATATATAAAGGACCATCACAAATTTTAAAATAGTCATTGAGTAATTATGACTTTGGTATTTCATAAATAATAGGATTTAAATATAAATGGGCTGACCTAAAAGGTTCTATTGGTTGTATAAGTATGATTTGGTAATCCAAAACAAGGTTTTTGATAAATATGTATATCACATCATCAAAATGATGTCTTTATCATCGTAGGTTATAAATTATAAAGGTTTAAATTCTCCAATTTAAGAAGAAAAAAACACACACAAAAACACACGCGCATGCGCGCGTGTGTCTATATATATATATAATTTCGATCGTGTGAATTTTATTTCTAAAAAAATTCCCTTGGCCCAATTTATTTAATTAATTATACAAATTAATCTAAAATATTTTTTCCGATTATACACGTCTAATTAATTCAATATCATGAGAAAGAGTGATTCGTGAATACGATAAATGACAGGGCTAAGATATTCTACGTAATTTGTAGCAAAGAAAATAAACACGAAAAATAAATCACACATATAGATTTGTTTGTTGCCCCGTATCTGATCTATTACAAATAACAAAGAAAAAAAATCTTGAAGTCTTCATCTCTTGTAATCATCTGGTGTACACCAAAGGATCAATGACGTGGCCTGTAAAATCTCTCAACTTATCGTAAGGGTATTTTAATCTTATTAAAATTTATTTTCTCTTCCTCTAATTTGCTGAAAACCAAGTTAAGCTCTGAAAAAACCTATAAAAGGGATTTGTAGTCATGTCGATGCCCTGGGCATCATTATATGAGAGTTCGTGTTTTCAAAGAAAAAGCCGTCCACTTTCCAGAGAGCCCTCGGGACAACGCCCCGGTTGAGTGTTGACATCTGTAGAGCTCGGTTTGATCGTTTTGGGTTCGTTTGCAAATCAAAGTGATGCATACGAAGCGAAATTGGTTCATAAGTTGTTTCGAATATAGATTCATTTTCTTATAAGGTAAATTGTCGTTGTTTCTCGTTTAATTGCAACAATTATTTATGAATAATGTGACAAGAAATTATGATTCAACAAATAATCATAATCATAGTCAATAATTATAACAATAATGGTAAATGAATGATACATACCATAGTGTTGATGTCAATCATATAATGCAATCAATACCTTTAATAGAGTATGAAAAATTTAACATGCTTCAAATAAAATAGGCATAGTACAGAATATGAATACCAGATTCTTTTCGTTAACATAGATGTAATGCAAATTCTACGCCTTAAACACAATGGTGAAATATCAACTTTTAAATGGTTAAATTCTATCGCAAGGGTCTCCACTCCCCTTGTCTTACGGAATGCCCGGAGATATTATTTATGTAACCTAGTGGTTCAGAGTCACAGGCTTGCTATTATATTAAACAACCGAAAGAAATCGTCTCTTTTACGGGATTCGAACCTCCACGGCCCTCAAGTCATTTACCATTAGCTCTTACCCCGGGGTCAAAGATCAACTTTTACGGCATGTTATACTAATAAATCTACAGTATCAAGATTGATAAATTTTGCAGGATAAAATTCTCATTTTCTATATCATTCACAATTCATAGTAGTACAAATATATAGCTATCTCTAGGGTTCCATCACCGATACATAATGTCCAAACTACTCTTTTATGGAAAAATACAATAAATACAATATATATCGTAATACTCCCCTCAATGTGGAGTGTGAAGGTCACAAATGCCTAACTTGCACAAAAGAAACTCGAATTGTTGCTTGCCCAAAGCTTTGATAAAAATATTCGCCAACTGCATCTTCGTAGGAACATCTGACGGAATGATCGAACCATCAGTAATAGCATCACGCACGAAATGACAATATGTCTCAATATGCTTCGTGCGTTCGTGGAAAACATGATTCTGAATAATACAAAGCCGAATGACTATCGTAGAACATGCGAATCCCGGGGGGTATTGAACCCCGAGTCATCAAGGGGTTGCTTAAGCCATTTCAACTCGCATGTGAGGGACGTCATGGAACGGTATTCAGCTTCTCTAGATGAACGAGAGACTGTCACTTGTTTCTTCGACTTTCATGAGATGGGTGAAAGGCCCAGGAATACAAACCACCCACTTAGGGAACGGCGGGTCAAAGGACAATGTGCCCAATCAAAGTAGCACCAACCCTCAAGGAGTAAGGAATTGTCGGATCGCAAAAGAATTCCCAGACCAGGCCTCTTCTTCAGATAACGAACCAGCCTCAATGCGGCTTCCCAATGCTCAATGCGAGGTGCCTGCATAAACTGAGATAAAATATGGAGACAGTATGCCAAATCCGGCCGAGTAACACCGAGATAAAGGAGACGACCCACCAAGCGTCGATACTTCTCGGGATCATCCAACAAAGGTCCCTCAGATAACACCAGTTTGTGATTCTGCTCGATAAGAAATTCCGCAGGCTTAGCACCCAATAGGCCTGTCTCATGGATAATATCAAGTGCGTATTTTCATTGACTCAAAAATATCCCTTCTTTGCTTCGGGCAACTTCCAAGACAATGAAGTATTTAAGGAGTCCCAAATCTTTCATTTTAAAATACTTCCCCAAATATTGTTTAAAAATAGGTGGAGCCACTTCATCATTTCCAGCCACGATCATGTCATCGACATACACAAGAACATAGAGCTCAATCTCACCTCGATGTAGGCAAAAAAAGAGAATAATCCGAATAGGATTGACGAAATCCTATTCCTTGAGAGCTGAAGAAAGCTTGGCGAACCAACAACGCGGTGCCTGTTTCAATCCATAAAGAGACTTTCACATCCGACATACCAGGTTCGAACCCCATTTCTCAAACCTCAGGGGAATCCCCATGCAAGAATGCATTATGGACGTCCATTTGATTAATGTCCCAGTTCTTGGCCGCGGCTAGACTCAAAAATGTACGTACAGTCACCATCTTGGCTTCCGGAGCAAAAGTCTCATTATAGTCAATACCTTCAATCTGATGATTCCCAAATGCAACTAATGGGGCTTTCAGCCTCTGCAACGTTCCATGTTCATCATACTTCTCCGTATACACCCATTTACTTCACAATTCCTTTTCGCGGGAGGTAAGGGTTGCAATTCCCACGTTCTATGATCTTCCAATGCCCGAACTTCATCAGCCATGGCTTTACGCCAACCTTCATGTTTAACTGTCTCTTTAAACGAGATAAGAGGTTTACCTACAGTGATTGCTACGAGATACTTGCGATGCTTGTCAGAAAAAGAACCATAACTGATATAATGTGCAAGAGGATAAGGAGTACATGAGGATGCAGACGGAGCAGATGAGCATGCAGTTGGACTTTTCTTCCCCACGAGAGTATGTGTAACAAATACTTGAAACCGAGAGTTAGGAATCTTCTGTCGCCGTCCCCTCCTCAATTCTTCTACTTCTTCCACAACTGGTTGGGGAGGTGGTGATGCATCATGAACAATTTCCTCATCCTCGTGGATCCCCCCCTCAAAGGGTACATCACAAGGAGAGGGAGGTCCCACTAGAGGAGGGTGATACCCAACCTCCTCATTGCAAACTAGGGGATCATCCGGATACATAGGAACAGAATGTGAAGGATCTCGGTCACCAGAGTGGTTCACAAATGGGAATACATGCTCAAAAAACTTGACATCACTGGAAACAAATATCTCCTCCGTGTCCAGGTCATATAAAGTCCATCCTTTCTTCGCAAATGGATATCCTAGCAAAACACACTTTCGACTCCGACTATCAAATTTGTGTTTAGAGGGACGGTGATCATGAACAAAACATAAACACCCTACAACTTGAAGCATGGATAAATCTGGTGGTTTTCCTAAAAGACATTCATAAGGGGTATTAAAATTAAGAACACTAGAAGGAGTGCGATTAATGATATAGGAAGCGTCCAACACATATTCTCCCCAAAACTTAAGAGGTAAATGACCATCAAAACGAATAGCCCGTGCAACATTCAAAATACTCCTATGTTTGCGTTCAACGCGTCCATTTTGCTGGGGTGTCCCGAAACACGAGGTTTCAAAGATTATTCCATTTTCTCTAGTAAAGATGTAAATTCGGCACTTCGGACTCGTTTAACTATCACTTCAAATTGACGAGCAATCAAAGCCATAAAATCCAAAAATACTATTTCAACTTTCCTTTTATTCAAAAGTAAATAGACCCAAACACAACGGAAAAAAATCATCAACAATTGTCAGGAAATATGTGGCCCCACACATGGAAGGTACTTCACACCCATTTTTACTCAAATTCCTAGAAACAGTAATATTTGGAACCTGCCGTAAGACCTTTTCTAAGGGATGCCCCAACCGCCGGTGCCACAATTCCATCGACTTTCCACCATCAATGGCCAGAACACGAGATCTGGAACTCCTGAGAAAAAGAAAAGTCTTTCTATACGCTCACCCAGTCCAATCAGCGTCCTCGTCACTCGGTCCTGCATAACACATAAATTAACCATAAATTGCATAACACTATGATTATCATCTAGAAATTGAGTTGCCGAGAGCAAGTTACAATTCAACTTCGGTACACATAAAACATGATTAAGATACAAATTTCCAAACAGAATAATCGTTTGCTAATGAGTTGCAACCGACGGACTTCCATCTGGTAAGCCGATGGGGTAATGCACAATAGATTGAGGATTAACCAACAAATTTAGGTCACCTGTCATATGATGTGTCGCCCTGGTATCAATAATCCAACCCGACTTACCAGTCAATTGATCTTGCAGTTTAGGAATGTCTAAAAAATCCAAGATTCCTTGCCATTGAGCCGGAGTAATGTTTGTGAGGCCAAATTGCTCTAAAGTTTTGGGCTGTGCCAAGCTCGATGGGATCGCCTTATTGAGCTTTGGCTGGGACAAGCTGCCAGGCATACCACCCCCTGTTCCACATCTTGCCATGCCGGTATGACCACCGCCGACTATTTTCACTTCCACGCTCTTACTACCGATTCCGCCATCAATTTTGCGGTTGATGTTCGTGTATTACGACTACCGTCAGTCTCCACACCACCACCACCAGGGTAACATGGAGTTGAAAACACGTTGATTCATCATGCCCCTCTCCATTACCATGGGTGAGTAATTGAGATGCTGCCATGCTGCAAAAAATTGATGTTGAAGGTAGGGTTCTTGAAGAACCTGTTCTTGTCATCTTTTTTTTTTTTTTTTTCAATCAGTAACAGGTGACTCAGTTCAAATCTACTCCCAAATTCTCACTCTCCTTCTTTTTTTTTCTATCTTTTTTTTTTTTTTTTGATAAGCAATCAATTAATCATGATTGCTCCATTTTTCTTATTTCAGAATAATTATTCCCTTTTTAATCAAAAAATGAAGCTCCAAGCAACTCAATCCTCAATCATGAAAAACAATAATCCGCTAAAGATTCCAATCATAGCATTTGTTATAATTCTAGCTTCAGTTGTTATCACTATTGTTCGAATCACACAGTCCTTCGGTAAACAGATACCCGCCGCCGCCGGAAACTGAGGATAAATCAGATGTCGAAGAATTCCGTTCTTCTGCTACAGTGGAGGAATTGTTGGTTTTTTTTTTTTTTTTTTTTTTTGAGAAGGTCTATGCATTTTCAGATGCCCTTGACTAATGATGTCACAGGCATTTATAGGATGACCCAATAATCCAAGGGAAACTTGAAAAAATATGCTTAAAAAGATAAACATATGTGTGATATGCTTCAATTAAAATAATAATATTTGGAAAATATGTCAGAAAATCATTTCATTCAGCGTATTCATTTCACCGAATCTTCTACGTAATAATTTACGTAATCGCTACGAAATCGTTTTTACGCGATATTTTTCAAACGTTACTTTGGCGATACTACACAAATATTTATCTTTTTAAGCATTTTTTTTTCCCTAATACAAGTGCCATTTTAGTGTTTTTTTTTTTGTTTTTTTATTTTTTTGTTGTTGTTGTTGAGAAAGTGCAATTTTAGTCATTATGGCTAATAAATGATTTCTACTATCAAGGAAATCAAATAAGTGACTAACGCAATTAAATAAATCAATCAATTATTATGTTACCCACCAAACACTAAGAGAATAATATCACAATATCATAATATCGGACACTCAAATATCTAGTAAGATTAGATTATATCTTACATCAAAATTCTGGAGTCGCTTTTTGTTTCTACGTTAATGTATGACAGTATTTCAGAGTTATATCAATTGGATGGATGTGATATATATCCAACTCGCATCGATACACTCACATTTTTTCCATTTGATATATAATTTTACAATAGACGTTGCACCATAAATTTTTTTCTTAACGTAATAATAGTGGGTCCCTACTATTGACCCCATGAGTTTGTTTGTAACATTTTCATACATCACCACCATTTTCTTTAATAATAAAGAAAAAAAAAAAAAATACATCACCACCATAAGTTAATACATAGGCCCATGCTCAAACCCAACTGATTTCAAAGCCAGCAGATGAGTGCATGAGTTACTACACATTGCAAGGTGACACGTCCCAAATGCTGAAAACAAGTTATTCAATCGTTCTTGTACAGAAGGAAAAAAAAAAAATTATTTTCTATCTTTTGTTGGGAAATTTTTTTTTTTTTTGAACTGAAACCCGAAATAAAATTTAACAATTCCATTCGGTCATAAACGGTTCGGTTTTTTATTCGGCTATAAACGGTTCAGTTATAAGCAATTTTTATAAAAAAAAATAATATTTCGGTTATAATAGCCAATTATACATGTTGGATATAAAGGGATCGGTTCCTCTTTTCTGTTTGATACGGTTTCGGTTCGGTTAATTGTTCTGTTTTTAATTCGGTTCGGTTAATTGTTTGGTTTTTAATTCGGTTCGGTTACGGATAATTTTTAGCATGAATCTTATCCGAACCGAAAATTTCAGTTTTTCTATATTATTAACCGAAACCGAATCAGAAACAAGTATTAACCAAAGCAAACCAAACCGAATGACCTCGGATCGGTTCGGTTTTCGGATAAACCGTATCCGTGTACACCCCTAAAAATCCTACACGCCAAACTGCTATTGCTTGAATTCATAAGATATAATTCAAAAAGACTGAAGAGAGAAAATTTGGGAGAATAAGTGTAGAGAGATTGAAAGGCAAAGAAAAGGGTACATAGCAGAATAAGTAATTAAATTGAAAGGAAGAAATATTCGGAGGGAAAATCACAGATTAATAGAAGAAGAAATGATAGATAACAGATTGGTACTTGTTGCGTAGCGTAGCCATATGCGAAGTTGTAAGGACAACGTGGAGTTGCAGCTGGTAGTAGAGTGAAAAGTTGTGCATGTTTTGAAGTGCTTGAAAAAACAAAAAAAAAAAAACAGGGCGTTGAAGACACGTGAAACCATGGGGAAATAGGGCGTCTCTCTCCGAATTTAGGCTCGGGGCCAAATATTATTTGAGACTTTTCTAAAAAAAAAACAGTAACAAAAAAAAAAAACTACTATAGTTACTTTAACTAAAACGTAGAGCCGCTTAAACACCTCCCTTCTAGTATTTTTAGAAGCAAAAGTACTACTCAAACTCGCGTTGTCAATTTCATCAACTATATCTTGTTTAATTGACTATATATATATATATATTATTGGGTCAAATATTCATGGGGCCTTAAATTTTAAGGAGGAGGGGGGGCTATGGGTCATGGCCCGCTGGCCCCCTAAGGGACGCCTTAGTGGGGAAAGATGTATGCAGAGGAAGAAAGGACCATGAATGGCTTGATTATTCAAAGTAAGCAAAAAAAAAAAGAATAAAATTCAAGCTGTGTTAAAATATGGGAAGGGTTTAAGAGGCAATTCAGATTTGAGTTTCGTAGATTGAGCATCGGAGCCGGGATGCGGAGTTCAAGCAAGAAGAGAGTCCAACAATTACTGATGTGTTGGAGGAATTTATTCATAATACTCAAAAGAAAACATGAGGGTTGCAGGTTCGATTAGATTACTGTAACTAACCCTCGTCTGATCGCATTTCTTTACGAATTACTTCTCAAGGTACAATGACGTTAGTTGAATAGCTCTGATATCATAGAATTATTGAAACTAGAAATCTGTTCAATGAAAACTCCATCTAAACAAATAGATTCATCCTAACACACCATATTTTGATATTACTTAAACCATACATTTCTTGTGATTATCTCCAACAGGTACGGTACAAATATGCTTTGAAAGTGATAAATAAAATGGATGTTGAAAATAACGGGAAAAAAACACACACGGGGACGAGTGTAAGTACTCTTTCTTTAAGACAATATTGCTCAGATCACGTATTCATGGTTGCAGCAACTGTCTAACAAAATAAGGCTTTACACTTCGAAATTAGCGGCACTTCAAAAACTCGACCTCTGGCGGACTGCTAGATGTTCCGACTTCTCTTCGACACAACTCAATAACGACTTATGCAAAATGTTTTGATGGAGAAAATGAGAAAATTCGATGTGTTAACTTTTAACCATAGGGGTTCTTTATAGAATTGAGAGGATGAGCGTAATTAAACACGTCTGGGCGACCTAAAACGTTTCAAGCTTCACCGACTTAATTAATGATATGTTCACACACGCCATTGAAAGGGCCTAAACAGCTTTAATTATTTAACAGTTGAACCAAACTTGAACACGAGCCGACAGGAGGATGGTACCGTATGGTAAACCAAGAGTCATATATGTCATCCCTCCCACACAATAGTGCCCTTACCACTTGAGTCACATCCATAAATGAAAATAATCAGCTTAGGTATAGAGCCAACGGCTCCCATTACTACAATGTGGGAGGATTAATTGGTCCTCATTTTTTTAGGGGAGGTGAGGAAGGGCATTTTATTATTCTCATCAGGAATTGTAATTGGTTGTACCACTACAATGTGGAATGAATATCAGTGTTCGAACCCTGTTAGAGGGAGAAAAAAAAATCGAACGATTCAAAAATCCAAACATCAACAACTCCGTAAGTACCTTAAAAAAAAAAAAAAACTACGCCATAAGTAATATTTATTGATATTATAAACTCTCGATAAATCACATCGAAATCTATTCGAAATCAGCATTAAAAATGATTGTTTCAACACTTAACCAAAACCATTAATGGGCTTTTGGGCTTATTTCTCCAACATCTTTTCCCATCTAAATGTCGTAATCATCTACAAATACACAAGTTATAATTCAAGGGAAACTTGACAGTATATGCCTAAAAAGTAAAGTATCTTATTAAAATGCTCCATATACAATATTTTGAAGGGAACTTAAAGAAATATGCCCGAAAAATAAAAAGTTAGAAAAATATGTCTGAAAAATAAATATTTGAAAAATATATCTCGCTCCGACCGACGCACGAAGACGCATGACCATCGCAAGAACGCACGCGTCGACGACGATGAGTGATGCGACTGTAGAAGCGATATTTTGTCAAATTATTTACTTTTCAGCCATATTTTTTCACGTTTCCCTATTTTGAAAAATATGCTCATGCAGGCCCGGCCCTGTGAATTTGGAGGCCTAAGACCAAATTGCATGAAGGTAAAAATGTGGGGAAAAAAGAAGAAAAATAATGCTAATGCAGGGATTCAAACCTGCATGCACACGGTGGAAAGGAGACACAATATACCACTACAACATTGAATTACTATGTTGATTTTGGACGAACATTAGATATATACATATACTACAAAAACTTGAGTGGGGGGAGGCCTTTTCCTGCTTTTACCCTTTCCCGGAGGCTTAAGGCCCGGGCCTCACGGGCCTTACAGCAAGGCCGCCCCTGTGCTCATGACCCATATGCGTGGCTTATACGTGGGAAGGTCAACAAACAATTCACTATTAGCTAGTATTTCATTTATATTGAATAGGTTTCATCAGAGTAAACAATTTTTCCCATTTTTTTAAAAAACAAAACTCCCAATCACATTTAAGCCAATAATAGCGGCAGGGGCAGATCCGGAAGTTTTTTCAATGAGGTCACCAGACCGTAAAATTATATTTTTCATGTAAAAATTTGTTTCAGTGTAGTTATCAGAGTCTAAAACTATATTTTTTAACAACAAAACTACATCGTTTTAGTACCAAAAAAAATCTCGGATCTCAGTGGCGTTACGTGACCCCCTTGGGTCACATAGATCCACCCCTGAATAGGGGTGTTCAGTATTTTCAAAACCGAACCAAACCGGGTAAAATTGATACAAACCGAACCGTTTAGATGGTTTTAAAACTATGACAACCGAAGCATACCAGCTTGAATTGGCTTGGTTTTGGTGTTTAAAAGTTATACGAAAAACCGCACAGAATCGAATCGATAGCTAATATATATATATATATATATATATATATATATATATATATATATATATATATATATATATATATATATATATGCTGGCTTTTATCGGCAACACGGTATTACAATCGCGGTGTCACTTTATCGCGGTGTCTCTTTAGCGACAAAAATAAAAGTTAACGTCCAGAAAAGAAAAAAAAAACTTTTTTTAACGTTCAGAAAAAAAGGACTTTTTTTAGCGTCTAGGAAAAAAAAATATCAGCCTGTTTTTTTTTTTATAATTAATTAGAGGTTTTTTTGTCTATGTACTAATTTTATGTCCTTATAACCAATTAAAATCTAAGTGTGTCATATGTCTAATTAAGTACTCAAACTAGTCTTTATGAACAAATAGTCATAAATTATTTACATCTCCAATAAAAAATACATATTCAATGCTAAAAACTTCTTTAACCAACAAAGTATTTACATCTCCAATAAAAAAAATACATTTTTAATACTATATTTTAGACATATATTAATTACTTTCTTAATCTGTGTGATTCCTCACTCTGCGACAGATAAAAAAAACGGAGGGAGTATTTTTCATATATGTTTGTATACTTATTAAATCTTCATTGCTTGGTACGACCAAATTCACTTCATCCCTAAAACGTCGCCGTTTAGTCACCAAAAGAAGATCTCTTGCTCATGCCCAATCCGTCGCCTTCGTCCCAAGTCGGTTAGTGCGTTCACGTCAGTTTTCCACCACCGCCTTCGCTTGTGCTTCTATAAATATGCTTCATGGTAGATCAAGAAACGTTTCTAACATTGTAGTTGTCCTGTGCGGTGGGTTCTTTATTTGATGTCTACTCTTTCTTGCTCTTTCTGTTCTGGGTTTTTATGTTGTGCTGATTTTGGTTGTTATTGCAGCTTCGGTGATCTGTATTGCTTTTGCCATTACACTCAACGCTGGTATTTCTAGGTAATTTTTGGTCCTTTGTATTCTTTCCCTACGTCCTTACATTCCATTTAGGATTAGGAATAAAGCGTAATCGGACTTGCTTTTTACACATCTCTTTCAAATCCTCCTAGCCATTATCCTATCGCAATAATTCTTGCTAAGAAGAATGCCCATGTTGTGGCAATTCCACCTGGAAGGTAATGGGTTACTCTCTACAAAGACGCCTTGTACAATGCTCGGGGCTCTCGGCCGAAAGAAGCGAGGAGCAACTTTTAATTTATTATGAGCCCAAACGATGGATTCAATAAGTTCTTGCCAATAACCACGCCCACCGAATAGAAACATTAAACTAAAAGCCCATACAAAATGAGCGCCTAGGAAAAAAGGCATATATGTGAGATAATGATGAGCCATAAGATGAATTACAGGATGCCTGTGCCCATAAGAAATCGCGGAGCCATCCATTAATAGTAATAGAACTCTGCGCAAAGTTCCCTCCCGTGATATGAGTTATTACCCGAGATCCACCTACAATATGGGGTCAAAAAGCCAAAATAAGTGATTTTAGCCCTTATAAAAGAAAATCGATTCTTGAACCCCTTTCGCGCTCATGTCACGTCGAGGTGTCTGCAGAAGAAAAACACCAAATCCGATCCAATTTATCGTAATCGATTAGTTAACATGTTGGTTAACCGTATTCAAACACGGAAAAAATCATTGGCTTATCAAATTATCTATCGAGCCGTGAAAAAGATTCAACAAAAGACGAAACAAATCCACTATCTGCTTTACGCCAAGCAATACGTGGAGTAACTCCCGATATAACAATAAAAGCAAGGCGTGTAGGTGGATCGACTCATCAAGTTCCCATTGAAATAGGATCCACACAAGGAAAAGCACTTGCCATTCGTTGGTTATTAGCGGCATCCAAAACGTCCGGTCGTAAATATGGCTTTAAAATTAAGTTCGAATTAGTGGATGCTTTGCAAAGAGAGTGGCGATGCCATACGCAAAAGGAAGAGACTCATAGAATGGCAGAGGCAAATAGAGCTTTTGCACATTTTCGTTAATCCATGAACAAAGCTTAATGATCGTATTATTACGTAATCACCTTGAACAAATATAACTTGACCGGATTTTAGGTGCGGTCCGTTTTTGTCTATACACACATTTTGACAAATAAACTGTCCAAGACTTATTATTAGAGAGGTCTCTTCGCAACAACTGTGACGGATAAAATACCAATTCAAATTGAATGGATTGAAAATAATGTCCTGAAGTTCTTTGTAACGTTGTAAAGTTTGCTTAACTCTTTGCGCAATTTCATAATGTTCCTCACCAACAATCCGCGGTTGAAGCATGGTTGATGTTGAATCTAAAGGATCGACTGCGGGATACAACTTTTAAATATTTGATTTTTCGTTATTTAAATCGAGTATCTCCGTCACTTGTAGTTATTTATCATTCAATGAATGACTGATAAAAAATAAAAAATCCACTGATATTAATCTAATAAAATGAAAATTAGAGCTCTTGTTATTTTGTAGTTGTTCAATAAGAAAACCTTTAGGCTTGTTATCCAGGAACTTGTTCAGAAATACCGTAATGAAAGGAACATAGGAGTTTGCCGCTAGGTATTTGACCAAATAGGATCGTCCACTTCCTATAGAACCTATCACTAAAATACCCCTAGAGGGGGATAAGGCTAAGCGGAGCGAAAAGGGTTTTCCATGAGATGGGAAATGAAAACTATTAGCCGCTGTTTTTTGGCTTCAATTTCTTTGTAATTTCAGTGTGTGTGACTTCGTGTGTGTTGTTTTTCTTCCATCTCTTCCTTATTCACTTCTTGGTGTTGGTGTTTTTGATAGTTAATTAGGATGCATGCTGGGTTTTGATGGTGTTCTTCGGCTGTTGATGAGGATGCATGTTTGTTTAATGCCTAAATGCTTACTCATTCGTTTTTATAGCTTTTTCTGTGTCATATGTTAGTACATCTTGCTTCGCTTGCATCGTGTTTGAGGTGAATATATCGTTTTTCGTTTATTGCTTAGATACAGAGTTGCTGCTTGATGGCCAAAATAGTGACGGCCCAACTTTAATCGACAGGGTACCGAGTCGGATGCACTATAGTAGCGAGCAAGGTCGTATCCCACGAGGAATTTATCGAATACCAAAGTCGTTTTTGGACTTAGTTTAGGTTAACCAAGATGTTTCAAGTTTAATTACAATAAAACAAAATATAAACTATAGATAAAGAGAGAAAGAGACATAGCCAAATCACGATCCAATTGAATAATTTCGCCCCTCTAATCGACTATTTGAGAATGGAAACTACCAACCAACCATCCTAATGCTTATATCGACTCGTTCATGGGTGCAAACTCCTAAGATAGTACTAGACGCCATGCAACAACCTAGTACACATTGCCCGGTTCAACAGTCCGCCTTTAAGGATTTAACTGACCGAAACAAGATAAACGCTCTAGAGCCGCTCGATTTACACCGACAAACCTCGTTACCCAATCGATCTAAACAACTCAGTCAATTGTAGATAATGATCTTAAAACCCCTTTTCCCACACCCCTTCGCAACATACATTTATAAAAGTGGTGAGTGAGTTCATGAACTAGGTGTACAAGCTAATTCAAGCATTAAGAACAAGTTTTAAGACATGAATTCGTCAATATAACGACAATTAAACACTACCCATTTCTAATTTCATCAACTAGAGGGTGATTTCTTCAACTTTCACATGATTTAGCTATGATATGTTTAGCTACTCATAATCAAACAAGCAATAGAAATCAAAGAAAGGATTAAAGCCATAAAAGAGAAAGAGAACTAGAATTAATTACCAAAATTCGAAGAGGATGATGTTTCTTCAATCTCCAACAACACCCATGTCACTTTGGGGAAGAAGAAGATCCAAAAGACACCAAAATACAAGAGTAGAGCTAAGAATCTAAGCTAATTTAAGTCTAATCTAAGGGAAATTAGAGTAATTAAGATAGAGTTTAGAGGGGTGAAAAGGGAAGGGGCCGAGCTATATACAAGTTAGGGTTCTAAGGGAGTGAAGAATCCCTGAAAATCTATGTAAAAATGAATATATAGGTGCCCAAAAACGTCCGAATGCGTACGCATTGCTCTAAGTTCAGCAAAATTCGACTTTCTGCTCCAGGAATGCGTATGCATAGAATTCAATGCGTGCGCATTGCCCTGTCTACAGCATTGATGGCCTTCAGTAATTTGGCGATATCTTTGCGTGTAGAGCTCCGATTTGAGTGATTCAAAGTGAGTTGGAAAGCTCATTCAATTTTATACAACTTTGATGAAGGCCACAAGCCCAGAAAATGGCTCCAACATAGCTCAAATTGCAGATAAAGTGAATGTAAGGCGAAAACACCCACTACTTTTGATCAGTTCCATTTCCGGGCTTCGGTTTCGTCACTCTAAGTCTCATGCCTCATCTTCCGGACTCACGAGTCACCTATTTCCTGCATTTCCATAGCAACTAACATACCAAGAATAATTCCACACGATAAATAGGGCTCGAAAAGGGTCAAAAACATCGTAAAATGCCGAGGTTTTCCATCAATGTGACGGTTCACCTCAAAGTGATTGCTCAATGTGTTTTGCCCTATAAATGGTCTAAAACTACCCAATACAAGCCAAAAGTGTCATAAATGGGGGTTTAAAATGCACCGTAGCATAGTAAAGTTGACTCTCATCACTGCTCTTACTGTTTTTAGTGTTTAGTTAGGGTGCATGTTGTGTTTTAATGAGGTTTTGTCACAGTTAATGAGGATGCATGTTTGTTTAACGGCTAATCAATTTCAGTGTGTGTGATTTCGTCTACACTTTTTTTCTTCCATTGTTTTCTTACTGGGTTCTTGGTCTTGGTGTTTTTGATAGTTAATTAGGATGCATGGTGGGTTTTGATGGTGTTCTTTGGCTGTTAATGAGGATGCATGTTTGTTTAGTGCCTAATTTCGTATCCATTCTTTTTTATAGTTTTTCCTGTGTCAGATATTAGTACATCGTCCTATGCTTGCATCATGTTTGAGGTGAATATATTGTATTTCGTGCGTTCATTGGTGGTTAAGTAGGGTGCATACTGTGTTTTGATGAGGTTTTGTCACAGTTAATGAGGATGCATGTTTCTTTAATTGCTAATCGCTTGATATTTGTTTTTTCCTAACTTAGTATACAGTTGTTCATTGGTCATGGGTTTTCAGGGGTAGGAATCAAAGGAGATACATGGTTTTTAGGTTTGTCTTTGTTGCTCTGGGTTGAATCTAATGGTGCAGTTTTGTGCCTGTTGAATTTTCTGCGCCTAAGTTCTGCTATAAGTTTCTGTGTCTTAGGTTTCTGCTATACGTTTCTGCTAAGATCTTTGTTGATCTTTGGTTTTTCTGTCGTTACCGTTGTTACAATACTTGGTCATTCCGATGAATTATGTGTTCGTTCTTGTGTCTGTATGCTATATTTTTCCGGTCTGTCTACACCTTTTTCACACGGGCTTGATAATGACGTTTATCCTTTCATTGTTTCCACGGGTGATGTGCCATGTTTGGTACGTTCTCCTCATGTTTTCTACGTGTGGGGTTTGATGTGTGTGGTTTACGTTGTTCCCTTGCCAGTAGTGATGTTTATATTAGGTTGTGCTCATGTGTTTTCTCTCGGCAGGTGCTTGTTTCTTGGTGCCTTTGGTTTCTGTGGTTATTTGTTTTACGAATCGCTTCTGCAGCTGTGTTTTTTTCCCTCGTCCTTTGCTTCTTCTTGCTTGCCTCTGTTAGTAGCTCTCCGTTTACCCTTTTTCCTCTTAGTTATGTACTGACTTTGGTCAATTAGTTAGGTTCTTCTGTCGTTACCTGGGTTACAATACTTGGTCATTCCGATGAATTTTGTGGTATTTCCTTTGTTGCTTTGTGCATGTTGCCATTTGTTCTTGTGCAACCTGCAGCTTCCGAGGCCATGTGCCTTGAATGTTTCATCTTTTTTTTCGTGGCACACTCAGTGCATTATGTGTTCGTTCTTGTGTCTCTATGCTATATTTTTCCGGTGTGTGTACACCTTTTTTACACGGGCTTGATAATGACGGTTATCCTTTCATTGTTGCCACAGGTGATGTGCCATGTTTAGTACGTTCTCCTCATGTTTTTTACGTGTGAGGTCTGATGTGTGTGGTTTACGTTGTTCCCTTTCCAGTGGTTATGTGTATATTAGGTCGTGCTCATGTGTTTTCTCTCGGCAGGTGCTCGGTTGTTGGTGTGATGTGAATCAGGATCCATCATATATCTCACTTTTAAGTATTCTTATATATGTTATGATCTAAGTAATAATATAATATATTAATTATAACATACGGGCTGATTTTGAGGATATTATTGGTGCCACATTTTAGAGGCATTTTAAGGAATTAAATTACATATTATTATATCTTCTTATCAATTAAAATATTAAAAATATTGGCTGAATGCACATGATAATATGGTGCCACTTTTGCTAGCATGAAAGTCCAAGAAGTCAAGTTTTGTGTATTCCAAGAACATTGAATCAAGATGGATGTCTTTTGGGGTGCCAATTTTAAGTGCATTGAACTTAGTGAGCAGTCTTCTTTATTGGATCAGATCAGGAGCTTTACTTATCCAAAATTGATGATCCACATATGCATTTCATAGTAGAAAATCTGATCTTCAACTTTCGTCAAGGGGTCATCTTCATTTGAATAAGTTATAATGGTCAAAATGGCATAAACAGCTGCGGGACAAAAACTGGAGAATATAAAGAAGATACATTGAACCTGGATGAAGCTCCTTGGATGTGCCAATATGCATTTAATTTAGGATAAACTTTTCATCTTATTATTATGAATTCATGTACTTAATTTCCTATAAATAGTCCTTGTATTTGTAATTTGAAAATTCAGCTTTTTGCTCAAAATAAAATATATTTTCTTCACTTGGATTAGTGTTGTGTGAATTCTCTGGATAGAGTATTCAAAACCGGATTATCAAGGGCCCGAGCAACCCTTGTGGGTATCCAATATACCAAGGTGCTTAGAGACAAATTTTCTAAGTGTCGAGGTGCTATTCCAAGGTGCCTTCTCACGAGTTGAGATTGTGTCGAGGAGCTCATTATTCCAAGGTGCTTTCATGTGAGTTGTGGCGTGTCGAGGAGCTTATTGATTCCAATGTGCCTCCACACAGGTTGTGGTTGTGTCAAGGACACTTTCCAAATACTTTCAATCCACGATCCTATGTGTTCATTCGATCCGAAGCCTTCCTCCGGGCGGTTTCGCATCAGTTGGTATCGGAGCCAAGGCGGATTGTCGGTATTATATCCCTTCAATTTTCTTCAAAAAAAAAAACAAACTTTGAACAAAAAATGGCTGGACATAATGAAGATGTGCAAAGGATCAATGAGAAGATTACAATTTTTGCAAGGATGATGGCGACATTGTTCATCCATTTCTTTGTGTTGGATGACGGTATCTATGTTGGAATTATTCGGTGTGTATGGCCAACATTCATATTTGACCCTAGTGGATTCGAGGACGAATCCTTTCGAAGAGGGAGAGTATGATGTGAATCAGGATCCATCATATATCTCACTTTTAAGTATTCTTATATATATTATTATCTAAGTAATAATATAATATATTAATTATAACATACGGGTTGATTTTGAGGATATTATTGGTGCCACATTTTAGAGGCATTTTAAGGAATTAAATTACATATTATTATATCTTCTTATCAATTAAAATATTAAAAATATTGGCTGAATGCACATGATAATATGGTGCCACTTTTGCTAGCATGAAAGTCCAAGAAGTCAAGTTTTGTGTATTCCAAGAACATTGAATCAAGATGGATGTCTTTTGGGGTGCCAATTTTAAGTGCATTGAACTTAGTGAGCAGTCTTCTTTATTGGATCAGATCAGGAGCTTTACTTATCCAAAATTGATGATCCACATATGCATTTCATAGTAGAAAATCTGATCTTCAACTTTCGTCAAGGGGTCATCTTCATTTGAATAAGTTATAATGGTCAAAATGGCATAAACAGCTGCGGGACAAAAACTGGAGAATATAAAGAAGATACATTGAACCTGGATGAAGCTCCTTGGATGTGCCAATATGCATTTAATTTAGGATAAAATTTTCATCTTAGTATTATGAATTCATGTACTTAATTTCCTATAAATAGTCCTTGTATTTGTAATTTGAAAATTCAGCTTTTTGCTCAAAATAAAATATATTTCTTCACTTGGATTAGTGTTGTGTGAATTCTCTGGATAGAGTATTCAAAACCGGATTATCAAGGGCCCGAGCAACCCTTGTGGGTATCCAATATACCAAGGTGCTTAGAGACAAATTTTCTAAGTGTCGAGGTGCTATTCCAAGGTGCCTTCTCACGAGTTGAGATTGTGTCGAGGAGCTCATTATTCCAAGGTGCTTTCACACAGGTTGTGACTGTGTCGAGGAGCTTATTGATTCCAAGGTGCCTCCACACAGGTTGTGGTTGTGTCAAGGACACTTTCCAAATACTTTCAATCCACGATCCTACGTGTTCATTGATGGGAATCAACTTTACGTGATTCCGGTGCATTTTCTACCCCCGTTTACCACACTTTTAGCATGTTTCTTGGTAATTTAGACCGTTTTAGGGGTAATATCGTGAGTTTATAGCACGGGGAGTAAATCCGTCACTTTGATGGTTTACTACCTCCTTTTATTGATATTGACCCTATTCCGAGCACTTTTACCCTCCGGAATGTTTTGGTTGTTTTTGGTTGTTGTGATGATGTAGGGTATTGGTGTCTCGAGAACCCGAAGGCGAAGATTTATGATGATAAGTGTGATCAAGGTGCAAGAATGAGCCAAGAAAGAAGAAAGAATAGGAAAAGGAAGAGAAAGAGTTGGTGCCCAGTGACTGTTCTGATTCAGAAGCTTTTTGACCAATGATGGAGGCATTTTCTGGTCACGACTTCTTCATGAAAGTTGTAGAGAATTGAAATATCTTTCCAACGCATCTTGAATCACCCAAATCGGAGCTCGGACGAAGAAGTTATGAAGGTTTTACTGCAGCAGAAAACAAGAGCATTTCAAACGCGCGTTTGGAGCTTTCAAACGCGCGCGTTTGGGACTGTTTTTTCATGTACAGAGAGTTGGGGACTGAAAGCGCGTTTGGGGGACCTCCAAACGCGCGTTTAAATCATTTTCTGCAGATTTTGACCTATAAAAACACACAAGAACAGGAGAGGCGGGAAGGGGGACGAGTTTAGGGTAATTTTGGGCGCATTTCTTCGTTTTTAGGAGTTAGAATTAGTGTAATATACCGTTAGAATCGTCTTTCAATCCTCTCTTTGATTCTCTAACTCTTAGCTTCGATTTATAACATTTCATTGGGCAAAAATTCGATCTTTTGTATTCAACTTTTGTGCTCTTCTTCTCCAAACTCGAATTTCTACACTTTAATGGTACATTTCTTCTCTCTTTTACTTATTATGTCTTTAATTCATTGTTTCTTTCATGTTTTAATTAGTATAATGAGTAGTTAATTCCTCCCTATAGCCGGGTCATGTGATATGTGATGAAATCACCCTTTGGGTGATGAAATTGGGAGTGGGTAGTGTGTTTTATTGTTGTTTCTTGCATGTTTCACGTCTTAGAACTTGTTATAACGGATTTGAGCTAGATTAGCTACCTAGGTCAAATATCACACACATCACTCTTGAGAGTTGTTCGAGAGAGAGGGTGTGGGAAAGGGTTTTAGGATCGTGGTGTAGTCTCGGTTTAGTTGTTAAACCGAGCTCATCGTGAGGTTACTCGTTTATACGTTTAAGCGGCTCGAGTGCAAAACATGACTTGTTAGGAGAGAGTTGTTCAGACCTTAACATGGCATAAGGTGTTAGAAGAGAGTTGTTCAGACGCTAGCACCGGGTTTAGGAGTTCGCACCCGTGAAATTGAATGCAAGAGTTCGTTTATTATATTGCACACTCCCGGTTTTGTCTATCCTTGGGGTTGAAATTAGTCATTTTGATCATGGTTCGGCTATGTCCCTTTCCCCCTTTTAGACTTGTTAGTTTAATTTACTTTAGTTTAATTGAAGTGTACAAACATTCCAACAACTTGTTTGCCTAGACTAAGCAATAAGTTCACTTTGGTACTTACAAGCACATCTTCTCTGTGGGATCGACCTCGGACTCCTGTAGCTTTACTCGCAATCGACCCGGTACACTGCCGGTTAGAGAGCTTGTTTAGTCACCGTTGTCTTGAGTATTTTATAAATTTGTTTGGTGAAAATAACGCTCATCATTCATTCGATCCGAAGCCTTCCTCCGGTCGGTTTCGCATCAGTTGGTATCGGAGCCAAGGCGGATTGTCGGTATTATATCCCTTCATATTTTCTTCAAAAAAAAAAAAACAAACTTTGAACAAAAAATGGCTGGACATAATGAAGATGTGCAAAGGATCAATGAGAAGATTACAATTTTTGCAAGGATGATGGCGACATTGTTCATCCATTTCTTTGTGTTGGATGACGGTATCTATGTTGGAATTATTCGGTGTGTATGGCCAACATTCATATTTGACCCTAGTGGATTCGAGGACGAATCCTTTCGAAGAGGGAGAGTATGATGTGAATCAGGATCCATCATATATCTCACTTTTAAGTATTCTTATATATATTATTATCTAAGTAATAATATAATATATTAATTATAACATACGGGTTGATTTTGAGGATATTATTGGTGCCACATTTTAGAGGCATTTTAAGGAATTAAATTACATATTATTATATCTTCTTATCAATTAAAATATTAAAAATATTGGCTGAATGCACATGATAATATGCTGCCACTTTTGCTAGCATGAAAGTCCAAGAAGTCAAGTTTTGTGTATTCCAAGAACATTGAATCAAGATGGATGTCTTTTGGGGTGCCAATTTTAAGTGCATTGAACTTAGTGAGCAGTCTTCTTTATTGGATCAGATCAGGAGCTTTACTTATCCAAAATTGATGATCCACATATGCATTTCATAGTAGAAAATCTGATCTTCAACTTTCGTCAAGGGGTCATCTTCATTTGAATAAGTTATAATGGTCAAAATGGCATAAACAGCTGCGGGACAAAAACTGGAGAATATAAAGAAGATACATTGAACTGGATGAAGCTCCTTGGATGTGCCAATATGCATTTAATTTAGGATAAAATTTTCATCTTATTATTATGAATTCATGTACTTAATTTCCTATAAATAGTCCTTGTATTTGTAATTTGAAAATTCAGCTTTTTGCTCAAAATAAAATATATTTTCTTCACTTGGATTAGTGTTGTGTGAATTCTCTGGATAGAGTATTCAAAACCGGATTATCAAGGGCCCGAGCAACCCTTGTGGGTATCCAATATACCAAGGTGCTTAGAGACAAATTTTCTAAGTGTCGAGGTGCTATTCCAAGGTGCCTTCTCACGAGTTGAGATTGTGTCGAGGAGCTCATTATTCCAAGGTGCTTTCACACAGGTTGTGACTGTGTCGATGAGCTTATTGATTCCAAGGTGCCTCCACACAGGTTGTGGTTGTGTCAAGGACCTTTTCCAAATACCTCAAATCCACGATCCTAAGTAATTCATTCGATCCGAAGCCTTCCTCCGGGCGGTTTCGCATCATGGTGCCTTTGGTTTCTGTGGTTATTTGTTCTGGCAATTGCTTCTGCAGGTGCGTTTTTTTCCCTCGTCCTTTGCTTCTTTTTGCATGCCTCTGTTAGCAGCTCTGTACGTATGTCTTGTACGTTGCACTTAGCCTTAGTTGCCTTCTATTTACCGTCACTAGGCTAGGTTTAGCAGTTGTGGTAGCATTACTTACTAGGGTGATGGATGACCAAAGTCGAGCAGAGAGAAATGAAAGGAGGAGAAAAGCGTACGCAGCTATGGATGCTGGTAAAAAAATAGACTTTCTGAGGCAACGGCGTATGCGCTATGCGTCAAAAATTAGGGTTGCTCAAGCCTCTCAGCTGGCAGGTGACACCGAATGTGCTCTTGCATGTGACCAAGGAATCTCCTCTGTGACTGATCCTGCAACGCACACTCCGGCCACCAACACAGGGTTGCACAATGCACTTTCTCATGACCAAGGTATCGCAGAGGAAAGAGGTCGTGTCTAAACTGCCTCGACTCGTGTTGATACTGCGTTATGTCGGACAGCTCATATCCAACATGAGTTCTATCCTTCTGGAAGGCTTAGGGCAAGCTTTGTTTCCGCTGAATTACCTCATGTATTGCACGTGCCACGTGCTGAATCATATTCCAGTCTCTTACCAAGTGCTCCAAACTGCACATATTGCCATGCCAAGCGTTTCTACCATGAATCTGCAGGATTCTGTTGCTCTGAAGGCGAGATAAGTATTGCCTCCCCACCGATGCCATCTGCCCTTGCTCGGTTATTTACTGACTCAGACATTCAATCTGTAACTTTTAGGAAATATGCAAGGAGCTATAACAATAACTTAGCATTCACCACATTCGCAGCCAAAAAAGATAACGAGCTTATGAAAAGTAAGCAAGGTGTATACACATTCAAGGTCCAAGGCAAAATACACCACTACCTTCCTTGCTTTAATGGAAACGCTGATACGCCTACTGGTGTACAATTTTATTTCTATGATCCTCAGACTGAGCTCGAGGAGCGCTTGGCTACGTCATCGCGATTTTCTAGGGATGTCATGACCTTTTTGATGCATGTGCGTGCTGAAATCCCGTACGCACGTTTCTTGCGCCAAGTTAGGGATTTAGGATGTATGGATAGCTACAAGTTGTGCCTTGTTAGCAACCCCAGACTCGATCAACGTGTTTATAATGAGCCCACATGCGACGATGTGTCTGCGATTCTTTCTATTGACGAGGAAGATGGCTCCAGTCCCGGATGCCATATCCAAATATATTCGAATGATGCAATCCCTTACAGAATATGCCACAACTACGAATGCTATGATTCGTTGCAATACCCTTTGATATTTCCACGGGGTCAAGTTGGATGGCATTGTAATATAGAGAAACTTGCACCGAATAAGCGGAAACGAGGTTATAGATGCCGTGATGCTTTGGGTGATAGGCGCGGTTTTGCAGCTAACGCTAATGAACTCCTGTGCCAAGAAAGGCTAGGTACCCTTTGCTTTTGTACACTTCGGTAATTTTTTGCAGTGACTAGGTTCTCATTCATCTCCTTGATTTTGACCTCAGCATTTGAGAACGGTGTTAGGAAACGTAACACTGTTTCGTGCCGTCAATACTATTGCTCCAAGCTGCAAGTACGTGACAACGATACTTCTATGCTTTTGCGCACGGGCAGGTTACTGCAGCCGTTCATAGTGGATATGTTTGTCAAGGTTGAAACTTCGTGGCTAGAATATATCTACAAGCAACAAAAGGAGATACGCACAGAGTGTTTGCAGGGGATACTTGACAGTATCGCAGGCGGAAACAACTCCAGCTCTGCGGTTGGTCAGAAAGTTGTTCTTCCTCCTTCGTTCGTGGGTGGTCCACGTGACATGAAAAAAGTTACATGTATGCGATGTGTTTGGTGCAGAATTTTGGGAAACCAGATTTCTTTCTGACAACGACCTACAATCCATCTTGGCCTGAGATTAGTAGCCATTTGCTTACACATGAACTGCCACAAAACCGGCCGGATTTTGCTCGCGTGAGTTTTCAAAGCGAAGCTCGAGATGCTAAAAAAAAAATCATGTCTTCGGTGTACCAGTAGCATGTGTTTACTCAATAGAATTCCAGAAATGAGGGTTGCCTCATGCACATTTGCTTCTAATTATGGATAGGGATTCTAGGCCCGTAAATCCAGAAGCGTATGACCGATTCATCAGTGCTGAGTTCCCTGACCCTTCGCTAAACCCACGTTTGCATGACCTCGTTCTTAAACACATGGTTCATGGACCATGTGGTTTACTTAATCCTAGGTGCCCTTGTATGCGGGATAAAAAATGCAAGAACAAATATCCAAAGGATTTCCTTCAATATACTACGCATGGATGCAATAGCTATCCCCATTACAGGTGGCGCGACACCGGCATCTCTGCCAGAGTGAGGGGCCATGTAATTGACAACAGGTGGATCGTGCCTTACAATCCATACTTACTGCAGAAATACGACTGCCACATTAACGTGGAGATCTGCTCGACTATTAAGCTCGTGAAGTATATTTACAAGTACATTTACAAGGGGCCTGACAAAATCTCTTTCCAAATGGTGACCACTAATGCTGAAGATGAGGTAAAAGAGTACCAACAAGGGCGGTGGGTCCACCTGAGGCTGCCTGGCGTTTATACGCGTTTGACTTATTCGAGATGCAACCTGTAGTGGTCGTGTTGCAGCTGCATCTCCCCGATAATTACCTTGTCTCCTTCGGAACTGACCAAGACCTGAACAATATCGCCAGTAATGATTTCCTAGGTAGGACAATGTTGAAGCAATTCTTCGACATGAACCGAACCAATGACCGGGCTGCACACTTTCGGACTCTATACAAGGATTTTCCTAAGTATTTCGTCTGGGATTCAAGCAAACGAATGTGGTCCGAACGGAAAAAAGGTAAGTTCGTGGGCCGCATTGTGTTGGCTAACCCGAGAGAGGGTGAAAGATATTACCTACGCTTGCTTTTAAATCACGTACCGGGTCCTAAATCGTACAATGACCTTTTGACAGTAGATGGTTATTTACATTCCACATTTAGAGCAGCTGCTTTGGCAAGAAACTTGCTTCCCACAGACGCTGACCTAGACATATGCTTAGATGAGGCAGTACTCTACCAAATGCCCAGGCAACTTCGACACCTTTTTGCTTTTATCCTTGTGTTTTACGCACCTTCCGATCCCAGTAGGCTATGGCAGAAATACGCAGATTCGATTTCCAAAGATTATGCAAGGACACATTCATCATTGTCGCTAGATGTTTCTGAAATTCACATGAAAGCTCTTCATGACCTATCTCTTTTATTAGACGACATGGGAAAGCGGTGTCCGATTACAACCTAGGTCCGGAAGCAGATGCAATATCATGCAGAAACAATGTATCAAAGGAAATGGCTTATGAAATGAGTATCGAAGTAGATAACAACGATCTCCTCAATGTTCACAAACTGAACGAGCAACAACGCCGCGCCTACGACACTATAATGGGAAAAATTCTGCGGAATGAACCTTGTGCTTTCTTCATTGATGGTCCAGGTGGCACAGGCAAGACTTACTTATACAAAGCGATCTTAGCTACTCTTAGGTCCCGGCAATACATTGCATTGTCTATAGCTACTTCCGGTGTAGCAGCATGTGCCTTGCCAGGAGGTAGGACAGCGCATTCGCGGTTCAAACTCCCGTTCCACGATGAAAACAATCAAATAGCCAGTGTCAGCAAACAATCAACCATAGCTAAGTTACTTAGGGAAGCCAAGGTAATAATTTGGGATGAGGCTCTAATGGCTCATAGGCAATCTGTCGAGGCATTCTCAGAAATGCTCAAAGACATCACCGAAGTTAACCTACCATTCGGTAACAAGGTTGTCATATTCGGAGGCGATTTCAGGCAGGTGCTGCCAGTTGTAACGAATGCCACAAAACAGCAGCAACTCGATGCAAGCTTGTTCAGTTCACCTTGTGGCCCGCGCTCACGAAACTAAACTTGACTGAGAACATGCGAGCTAGAGCTGACCCTTACTTCACACATTTTTTGCTTCGCAATGGTGATAGTGCAGAGCCTGAAGACGAGAATGGAAACATTACCCTGCCTGTAAATATGGTTATCCCATTCACCAACAGGGACGCATCGTTGCAGCAACTGATAAAATTCGTGTATCCGGACATAAATGCTTTCGCAACCGATCACAGCGTAGCCATGTCCCGAGCTTTGCTCGCACCTACGAACGATTGTGTGGATGACATAAACGAGGCTATGTTGGACAATATGCCTAGCCACCCTACAAAGTACATAAGTAATGGCACGGCAATTGATCCCCAACACCGAGGAGACTACGACGATTTCTTAAATTCGTTACATCCGAGTAGCCTCCCACCACACGAGCTAATACTCAAACCGAACTCGCCCGTGATGATACTAAGAAACCTAAACCATGTTCAAGGACTTTGTAACGGGACTAGGCTGATCTGTAAACAACTTCAAGCTCACACCATCGTTGCTGAAATTGCAACTGGTCCATACACAGGCAATACCACTATCTTACACAAGATTTCTCTTGAATCCTCGAATGAGCACAGATGTGCAATACCATTTAAGCATTACCAATTCCCCATCCGCTTGTGTTTTGCAATGACGATCAACAAGTCTCAAGGGCAGACGCTGGACCGCGTTGGTGTGTATCTACGTGAACCAGTCTTCTCACATGGACAGTTGTATGTCGTTTTATCAAGGGTGAGAAAATCCAGCTCAATCAAAGTACTTATTTCACCACCCACGTTCACAGACAGCACAAATAGTACCTTAACTAAAAATGTTGTTTATCGCGAGATACACGATAGGGTACAAGACAATCAGTAACTTCACACATAGTGACCAGCACACTCCCCACTCCAGTCAAGTTAAGCATAGGTATCCCTACGATCTTTACTAGGTCCTTAAAAAATTACTTAGTCAGGTTCCTTTCCCCTGCCCCAGTTGTTTTTCAGCAGTTAAACTGTTAGCCACGATATGCGTGTTCGCTGTTTTTTTTTCTCCCGATATTTTATTACGTCTTGCAACGAATGTGGTCAGCAGGTACCAAGGTCATGGGAAATGAAATATGCATAGATGACGTTACAGGCAAATCCGACAACCGGAGGGTGAAAATTCTTGTCGCCGAAAAGAGCAACGTCTACACTAACGAAGGTGGAAAACGGCTCCAAAAATTACTGCTTCTGGATTCGCAGGTACGTAGCAACAAGATTTATGCATCCATTACTTCCCCTATACTCTGTTATATGCTCTCACTTTCCTCATTTAACGTGTGCAAATAACCAAAACAGGGTAACAAAGTGGAGGGTGTAATCTGGAATAGCAACATCAATATCTTAGAAGGAAATTTGCTCTCATTCTCGACCTACATTATCGGTGGAGAAAAGGTTCAACCCATTAAATCCGGTTTTCAATACGCTACACCAGGAATAACAACACAATGGGTTCTGTCTAGAGAAACCTTCGTCCGGCAGGTAACCGACGAAGCTGAGAAAATCCCTTATCCACCAATTCAAGTAACCCCATTCGAAAATATCCGCTCACTTGAAAACACGGGAGCTATGATAGGTAACATGTTTCTTCTGTTTACTTGTTTAGGCCCATTGAAAAAGTTATTACATTTGCAACACACGTGACAAAAAGGTTAGGTCGAAATTGCAAATACGGGTGGCATATTCCCGGGTTATAAGTTTTCTTGATGGTACTATGCGGATACAATTCTCCTAGCTATCTTCCTCATTCATTTTTCTGTACCATGGCTTTTGGGTCCCTGTACAATGGTATCTATGCCTGAGCCTCATCAATTGGTTAATCTCTAGACTTGCTTGGTTTGGTTCTTCTCTTACTGTGTTGCATGTTGTGTCTGCCTATACTTGCCATGGCCAAATGGGTGTCTATTATTGTGGCTTTTATCCTGCTTTTAGTCTTCATAGTGGATTCACAACTAGATTAACTATGCCTATGTTAATTTGTACGGGTACCTGTATCGTTCACTGTTGTTGCTGCCATGTTTGGGTTTTTCACTTCCAAGTACAAACACCTAATATCAATCCCCCTTTGTTAATTTGTTAAATCTAATTTTTTTTCCTTTTTATTTTTTTTCCATTTTGACAGCAGATAAGCATGTTACTCAAAGATGCAAATAGAACACAAATCAAGCACATATGTTATGAAAAATTCACCTACAAACCAAATAACTTATTAAAACCAACTACTTTCTGACTTTTTCATTCTCATGTACTAGATATCGTAGTTGCAGTCACAGATGTCAAGGAACCGAGGCTCGTCGAAGTCAGGGGCAGATTAACTCCGATATGCGAATGCACTGTGGTGCAAAACGAGTAAGGAATTGACACACGTTGATTGTACAAAGTCAACCTAAAGTTTAACACTAACGCATGAAATGAAAAATACGCAGGTTGAGGCCCTTCATGCTTACCCTGTGGGGAGATTTCATGGAACACCAAGGATTAGAGTTGTTCGCCCTAAAGAACGACATGCCAATCATACTTTGCAAAGGCCTCAGAGCTACTTCCTTCTCAGGTACTACCAACACTGAAACTACGTACCTAACTATAGAAACAAGCTTCACCCAACTTACTTCACTATGATGCAGGCTTGTCCTTGTCCACAATCCCTTTCTCGTTTGTCAGCCTAGACCCAAGCATCCCAGAAGTAACAAACCTCCGCGAATGGTATGTCCCCCCATTCATACTCGCTCTCCCCCTCTCTTGCTTCCGAATTCCTGCTTGGCTTGCTAATTTAGTTAAGGCAGTTGAATACTCAGCACACACCACCTAACCTTGGTATTGATTTTTTCCGGGTTCACCATAACCTACCTTCCTTTCCCTTACATGGACAGGCTCAAGACCCACCTTGACGACGTGACCAAAATTGCAAACAAACCGCCTCACAATTACCTAGAGACAACAGTGAAAAACCATGAAACACTCCAGCTAACGCAGCTCTCACACGTAATGCCCGACTCTCAGGTAAAAGAACCTGTCCTCCCCGCAGAATAAGCAACACTCTCCATACCATACAGAAACACTGGCAATCGATAACAAACGCTCCTTTGCTCTCACAGGTTGCCCATTCCACAGTTACAATGACTATCACTGACATCCATCAAAAAGTGGCATACACAAAATGCCCGAAATGCAACCAAACGCAAAAAGCTCATCCCAACGAACTTTTCCTTGCCATACCTGCAAAGAAAATCAGATAGCAACCCCCCAGTAAGTAAAATCCAATTACATTTGTAAACATACGCAGCCTATGTTTTTCTTAATTCACTTATTTACCTCATGATTACTCTGTTCCAACAGTTGCAAAGTCGTTGTGGAGCTCACCGATCAGTCTCGCACAATCAATGCAACTATGTTTGACAAACATGCTGACAAGCTACTCGAACACACACCCCAAGAATTCCACATCATGGACAACTAGGTAACACAACACAATCTATCTTACTCCTACTTCCACACTTTAACCACTGCTTCAACACTAACATTAGAACCGCCTTTGTAACCAAAGGCAATGGCTACGCACCTAGAGCAAATAAATAACAAACTCAAGGACAACCAAATCATAGTTCAGATAAAAGCAAACCAAAAAAAATTCACCGATAAGATCACTCGGTACACAATCCAAGAATGGGTTGTAAAAAAGCTAAGCTGACTACACCGCTGAGCGACGAGGCAGGTAAACAAACTTCTCTCGCTTTACTTCCCTCACACGCTATGTTTCAATATGCCGGTACACACCTTTCCTAATCCCCTACCTCCAAATGCCTAGGTGAAACAGATACAAACAAAAAACACACAACGATTTCTGCAGACGAAGCCACAACCGAAGGACAAACTTCACCCCCCACCCCAGGAACCAACACAGAGAACAGCCCAATAAAGAAAACCAAGATGGGTTCACAGCAGTGACAACACTCCAGCTTCTGACACCACCTCCAGCCCTTTGAAAAAACTGAAACTCAAGTCCCTCGAAATAAACTAATGAGCATGCCTGTCAATGCAGCTTTTGAATTGCTCCTAAACCATGCAACTGGTAAAAAAAAGGCCAAATTTTGTAACTATTTTGGTATAACCTTGCTCTAGCTCCTAACTATGTAACTTTTGAACAGCCCCTAAACAATGTAACCTGCAACACGACTGGGTAACTTTTGTAAGTACTTTAGTGTAAACCTACTGTCACTACTTTGCCAAGGTAAATTCACCTCGTCTTTGTACATAACAACGTTTACACGCGTTTAACAAAAGCTTGAAAACTCACGTACACAACCTTTGCATGCAAATAACCACAAAGACGAGGGAAAAAACTGGCATCGCACGTTGCCGGCTCTAGTTATTTACTGATTCCTCACTCTGCGACAGATAAAAAAACGGCGGGACTATTTTTCATTTACATCACTAACACTTCCAAATTACTTTTCCACACCACAATCAATTAAAAGTTTAATTTTATTATAATCAAATCCCCAGTTTTTATAAATATTACAATTTACTCCATATAATTGTTTAAAATAGCATTTTCCCACATTTCTTCTAAAACCCTAATTTCTCCACCTCTCCTCCTAAAATCCGCCACCTCTCTTCTCCTCTCCTCTCCACAGTTGCTCCTATACATCTACTCTCTTCCATCATCAAACTTTTAATTCATCTCCTCCCCTTTACTCATCTCCTCTCCTCGTCGGAAAATCGCAGCGCCGGCGATTTACATTTTCTTTTAAATGGTGGATTTAGGGTAAAAGGAAATGGGTTTACAGAGGGGAAGGTAGGGGAGGGGAGGGGAGAGAAGTTAACAGAAAATCGCAGCCTTCGTCGGAAAATCGTAGCCCTCCAAGTTCCGGTCTTCATTCACGCCAGCGAGTTACAAATTTTTGTTTTAAATGATCGACTTACTAAGGAAGAAATGAAGATGGAATTACGGAAGGGATGAGAAGTAAGGATTTACAGGGGGCGGCGGCAGCATTATTAGGGTTTTGGTGTGTAAATGGGAGGAAGAAATGAAGGTTTTATTTTGAAGATGAAATGGAAGAAATGGGTGGTGGAAGCTGAAAGAGATGAAGGAGATGCATGGTGGTGGAGATGGATGGTGTTGGTGGACGTAGGAGATTGATGAAGGGTGTGTATGTATTGACTTTTGGATTTTTTGTTTAATTTTATTAGTAAAGGACATAATTGTACTTTTAAAAAATTATGGTATAAGAAATAATTTTGTAAATTTTTTATGTTGTTGAAGTTAAAAAATAATAAAAATATTCAATATGGTCAAAATTAATATATATACACACACTCCCTCTGTTGTAAAATATAAGTTTTTTTTTAGAAGAAGTAAAATATAAGTTAATTTTGGATGTTTTCACACAGATTAAAATAGTGATTGAATATCATAAATTTGAATTTAAATGCATAAAATTCACATTCACTGTCATTTATGTCGTAGTTGTTAAGTAGTTCAAAGTAATTAGATTGATAATAAATTAGAAGTAAGATTGAAAAAAGAGTAATAATGCTGCATTGAAAATGTAGAATGACTTATATTGTGGGACAAATAGAAAGAGGTAGAATGACTTATATTTCGCACAGGGGGTGTGTGTGTGTGTGTGTGTGTGTATATATATATATATATATATATATATATATATATATATATATATATATATATATATATATTGCATTATATGAACAAATTGACTTATATACCTATTGTGGGTGTAGTATGTTGAAATTCATAGAGTGTTGACACTTTTTATGATGGTATTTTTCTGTCATTCGGTTGCCGGTTATTGTTTAGTTTAATATCAATTTCAGAGTGTTTTTCAGTTTTAACTACATATATATTTTTTGATTGGAGTTTTCCTTTCTTTAGTATAAAAGTCTTTATTCGCACCACAACAAACCTACCGTTGCACCACATTAAAATAAAGAGGCGGTGGGCCAAAATGACAAGATAAGATTGAAAATGATGAAATAGTTCAAGAAAAAAGACACTGGTTGAAAAAGACAAAAACATGTAGATGTACAGAAACGCCCTTACTTAAAAGAATATCCTTGGCGGATATTATTTTATTTTATTTTTGGAAATTTCGGTTGCAATATCTTCATAATTAATGATGGAGGAAAATAATTAATTCGGCAGCATTAACTTCGCATGCATTAATTCAGTATTAATAATGAAGTTAGGAAAAAAAAAATGAGGAAAATACTTAATGAATGGGTTGACAATTTGTAGTATCTTATTTGGGTGTAACTACATGTATTATAGTGACAAGTACAAATCTTTTTTCGATTTTAACACATTTAATTTGTCATAACTACATTCTATTTATGTGTGTTACTACACATTTTTTTGTTGGTACTACATTTAATTCATTAGTTGTTACTACTTAATTTCCTGCGTTAGTACATGTATTTGGTAGAGTTGTACTACATATTTTCCTACGTTAAATTTAAATCTAATATAAGTTCGTACTTCAAATGTAGTAACACATGCACTAACACACATTTATATTAATTTACTACTTATTAATATATCATTTTTTCGGGTGTAACTACGTGTATTAGACTGTCTAATACAAATCTAATCTAATGTCTGTTACTACATGTTTGTTTGTTGTGACTACATTCTTTGTATTTGTGTTTCTACACATTTTTTTTTTCTGAAACTACTCCTAATTTATTAGTTGTTACTACATATATTTTCAGTGGTACAACATGTTTCACAGGTATTACATTATTCTTGGGTGTAACTACATATATTTGGTTGATCTGTACTACATATTTTTCTTTGTTAACTACATATTGTTCTACGTTAAATTCCAACCCAATATAATTTTGTGTTCAACAACATGTAGTAACTCATGCACTTACACACGTGTATATTTGTTAGGTGTAGTGCCCGAAAGACAATTTCTGAAATTGTTTTTGACAGGATTTATAATTCATCTTAATATTGCATTTATGCTTATATTATACACTGCTGAAAACCCTAAGTATATCGGTATGTAATCACATAACTCAGTGTATGGCATATGATGTTGCGCTGAACACCAGATTTGCGGTAACAGTGTTTATCTTGAGGATATAAGGCTTATATATGTGATTTCTCCGGCTAGAGCTCGACGGTGAGCAAGAACATGGTTGCCGGATAAATACTTTATTGAAGAACAAATGAGGCGGTGAATTGGCAGAGTGTATCTGCTTGTATTAGATATTCGATCCCCTTCTATTACATTGTGACCCCATATTTATAAGGTGATAAAGTAAGTCGGTTTACTATTCAAGGACAAGACAATTTAGAATACATAATTAAAGATAAATATGCATGTAATACAAGTGTCTTAGCCAGCTGTCAAGATTAGCCATCTATCAATTTTAGCCAGTTGGGAGGATAAGCATGGCGAGCAGCGTATAGCGGACAGCGGACTCGTATATGCCTTTGTCTTGAAATCAGCCTTGACCATATGGGTAGATGTCACGTGGAGATGAGGGGTCCGGCTTATGATTAGCGGACAGGATCCGGCTTACTGTTGGCGGATAGAATATAGCTTATGATCGCTGATAGAGGAGATAGAGGCCCAATATCTATGTTAATGGGCCATGAAAGTGGGCCCAATCTAGATGAACAGTGCCCCATTCCAATTCGGGTATATCAATGGCCCCCTACTCTGTGCCTGGCGTGTCCTCCAAGGCGGAGAGTACAACTTGAAGAAATACTTAGGAGCCGCACCTTTGTGTTGTCGCTCGTGACAGAGGTATGCTTTTGTAGCGGACAAGCTTTATGCCGATTATGCTCTATCGGGCTTGAATCAGTGTTAGTATGGCGTAGCGAATTACCGATTATATGTTGCGCATTGTAGCGGACAGGCTTTATCGCCGACAACGCTCTGTCGGACGTATTCAAGTGAGTGTTCTATCAGAAGTGGTTTGTTGAATTGGCCACAGCGGGCATTGATAGATGTTGGCCGCTTGAAGAAGAATTTGTAGATGATGATAATCTGAGGTCGTACGTTCGGGCAGGTTGATGGCCGCTAGAGGGGATTTGGACGGTGGGAGGTGCTAAACGGATGTATTGGTTCACGAAACGTCACGTCAGTCACGTGTACTGACACCGCGGTTGAACTGAACCGTCCTTTGCTCTGATTGGCGGAGGAGAATCGGTAACCGTTCCAGCCATTATTACATTTGAATTTCGAAATCCCCAAACGTTGTTCCCTCTCAAATTCCCCTCTATAAATAGAGGTATCCCCCCCGACACTTCCACTTTTCTCCCTTCTTATTTCTGATAATTTTTTCCGGCGATTGCATCAAGAAACTCCGGCGATTGCAAGCATTTTTAGATTTATCATACAATATAAGTCATTCTACATTATCAATGCAACATTTATTATCATTTTCTCTATATTACACTTAATTTATCAACAATCCAACAAATTTTCATTACTTATTAAGTATTGCATTAATGATAGTCCACAGATGTTTTAGACATTAAACCTTCAAATTTATGACATTCAACAACTTCATTAATCTGTGTGAAAAATCCCAAGATGACTTGTATTTTGTGACAGATATAGTATAAAAGACCCACACTTGAGGGGCTTGTTGAAATATATAAAAAGTTAATTATCAATCTCCCAACCAGCTTAAGTTTTTGGGAGAGATAGTAGTTCAACAGAAACACACCCTGTTACAGGCACATTCTTTACAAAACAGAACAAAAACAAAAACATCAAGTGTTGGGCCTCTCTCAAAAAATATAAAAGTCCCACACTTGATAAGGCGTGTTGAAATATATAAAATGTTAATTATCAACCTTTCCATCAACTTAAGTTTTTAGAAGAGATGGAGATGAATATTGATATAGGCCCATGGGACACCAGATTACTCGTATTTTGATGATTTGGGTCTAGTTTGTTTTCATTATTACCTTATGTATTTTATTATTATTTGACATTTTATTTAGACGGCTTCTATTGGCACCACCTTTTTGCTTCCGGCACCACATTCACTTCCGACCCTCTTTAAATTACTTTCGGCACCACAATTATATATTTTTTTACTCTAAGCACCACAAAGAAGTAACACAAATACTTCTCATACCACAAATCTTAAAAAAATGCAATTGAGTCCTTGGATAATTAAAGTGGGACATTATATCCTTTCTTAATCTAATACAATCATCTAATTTACAATTATTAACCTTTATTCATATCAACCCACAAACTTAATCATCATCCAAATCATCAACATTAACTCAAATACTACAACCTTCTTCATCTACATCATCAAAATTTATTTCTTCATTCCCAAAAAAAAACAACAAACCTTCTTCTTCATCCTTTTCTACACACCATTAAGCAACAATCTACAAACATTCATCTTTTTTTTTTTTTTTTTTTTAAATCTTCACCTCTTTCATCATCTCAAAATACATTCATTTTATACACACATTCATCTTCCTCATCACATCAAAATCATCAAAAGCCATATCATTTTCAACCCAAATTGAAGCACAAACGGAATCAAAATTGATAATCTTTTAAACTCAAAATAACTTGTTTTCATGTTCAATAATTGAACTATGTGAATGTGTTATCTTATTACATGCTTAGTGCTGTTAATGAGTCGAGCGAACCGAGTATCGCTTGTTCAAGCTCGTTTCGCTTATGTCACGAGTATGTTCATGTTCATTCGTTTAATAAACAAACAGAAAAATATATTCAAGCTTGGTTCATTAAGGTAACGAGCATGTTTGTGAACATTGGCTTAATAAACAAACATAAAATTATGTTCAAATTTAGCTCATTTATAACGAATTTTTGTTCGAACTCGTGTTCGAGTTTGGCATGCTACATGTATTTTTGCCTCTCAATTCGAGTTTGGCTTGTTAAGGTATAAAAAAATAAGTGCTAATGAATAAATAACAAAACACAAAGCAACATTCAAACAATAATTTATGACAACTCTATCAATATTCTATAAAATTACTCTAGAGTATCTATTAGAGTAATAGATGTTTTATCACCTTATGAGTTAAAGTTAGGTTGTATATTGATTTATCCATATAAGAAGGTTTGCGAACATAATCGAATATTCACGAGTAAGTTCGTGTTCGTTCGTTTAGGAAACGAGCTTAAAATCTTGTTTAAACTTGGTTCGTTAAGCTAAACAAACGAACGATCACATATACTAACGAGTCGAACACGAGTTTGTTCGTGAGCGGCTCTGTTTGTTTAATAGAACATGCTCTATGGCTTGAAACACCAGGAATTATAGGGGCAAATCAAGGTTTTTTAGCGTTTTCTGGTCGCTTTTTGTGTTCCTCCGGCGTTGTGTGTTACGTCCTTGATTGTCCTTGACAATTGCAGGTAACGTCAACTTGAGTGACGTTGGAATAAGCAATTAGCGTCAAGCCCACTAACGTTATATGCAGATGCCCATTTTCCATGAAATTGGATGACAACACCACATATGACGTTTTCAAGAAAACTTAACGTCAAACTCGTTGATGTTCTGTTAGCCTCACACTGCTAATGTTGAGAGATGGTATCAACGTTAGCTTGACTGACGTTTCCAGAGGCAGTGTCTCTTGTATTTTTTGGACGTCACTGGCCTTGATGTTAGTTATGTATATGAACGCTAGCATGCCGACGTTACAAGCCTCTACTCACACTTGCCAACGTTACTTAAGGGCCTTCTTATAAGGAATATCTCACTCTCGTGAATCTTTGCAAAGTGAAAGTAAATGAGTTACTTCGAGAGAGCATGATATCCAGATTATAACATACGGTCGTTAATGTTTGACACTCGACGTCCGACCGTATGAATATTATTACAACGATAGGATTGTAAGTTACACGGTAACTGTTTCACATGAAAGGTAGTAGTCATTGCATTTGACTCTTCCGATGATTGGGGGTCACGGTGTGTTGCTAGACGCTATCCAATGATCGTTAGGTATGAAGGGCATTACGGCCAACATATTCGGAAGTCTATTGGGTCACACACATATGAACATCTAGCCGGATTAAAATATGGTTATAGTTGATAACCAAATAAGGAAATTTTATCTCGAGACTATAAAGGTTATAGTGGTAAATTAAAATGGTGGTATTTATTTATTATGAATAAATTAATTACAAGATATTAATAGTATTATATTAATTAAAGAATATTCTGGATGCCAATTTATTGGCTAAGGTGGCGCAATTTGTGTGTGTATAAGATACACTTGAAAATTGTGCGATTTAATTAATGGTATTACCATATATTAACATTAGATATAAATATTTATATATTTGTGCTTACATGCGTGTAATGCATATTAGATATGCATGTGCACATTTGTTTCAATATATTTATGTATAGATTTATATGTGTAATATATATTTGTGATATACACACACAGTAAATTGATTTATAGTAATAAGATAAATATAGTCAATATCGATATTGACAATATATTGGAATATTTAATATAAGATATTGAATATTAATGAGATAAATCAATCAAATATATTTTTCTTATTTTACTAGTAAAAGTTTTTTTTCTCCCCAATCTACTAGAAACTAATTCCCACTGATTGGGAATCACAAGGGCGCATCACACTCTATTTAAAGGAGGGTTGGCTAGCTCTTTTTGTACATCACAATTCCAAGAGCTAATAGTTCTTGTGAAAAATAGAGAGCTTCTTAGGAGAGATTTTGAGAAAGAGAAAAAGTCGGTCTAGCAACCGAATTTTTCTGATAGCAATCCATGATGGGATTCTGGCAGGCTGTTCGTGTGGATCACCGGTAGAGGCCGAACACTTGGGCGGCTCTATGCAGAACTACTCTCCTTAGACGGTCAAAGTGTCGATCTTTTAGATCAAGCCAGGTAACCACCGTCTTTAGCTTATTTGTTTATTGCTTAAACGAAGTCGATCTTGGGTCGATAGGAAATATATTTTTGAATTCCGCTGCGTTCCCGCATAGATTTCCTAACAATTCCATGTCAGGTTAGCTCAGGTATGGTTTGGACCCGTTTTACTGAGATTTCTGAACCGGTTTGACTGAGGGTGAACCCGAGGATAGTCATTTTAATGGCCCTGAAGCTCTGTTTTCTACAACTGTTGTATCATGAGGTTTCAATCCTCAGATGCAGCTGTTGCGATTCTGAAACCTTTGGTGCTTATAAGGCGGAAATCATCCAGCTTTGATGCTGAAAATGACACTGCTGAGACCAATGATGTTTATCTGAGGTCAATGATGTCCAAGTATATAAAATGTACACAAATCAGTTGAAAAAATATGACTTTACTTTTGTTTTTGGTAAATGACTCGAGCATGTTATGTAATTTGAGGTTGAGTTTGTTGGTGCTTAAGGCGTAAATCATCCAGCTTTGATGCTGAAAATGACACTGCTGAGGCCGATGATGTTTATCTGAGGTCAATGATGTCCAAGTATATAAAATGTACACAAATCAGTTGGAAAAAAAATAACATCTTTACTTTTGTTTTTTGTAATGTAGCTAAGTGTTCTGGGCAAATTTTTTTGTTTGTGTTTTTTAATGGTAATTAGCAACATTGTTGTTTAAATGCAGTCATAGTTACATGTGAACTTGTTCTAGAATGTTGATTAAATGCAGGAATAAAAATAGGAAAAGAATCTATATTTTAATAATGTAAAGCATAACACTTACATTTAGATAGTATAGTGAAACGATTTGTAGAATGCCGGTATTGAAAAATACATTACTTGCATGTAGATAGTAGCCTGAAACGATTGCCGGTAATGGCTGTTGTCCAATGTTCCTGAAAAGAGTAATGACTCGTTGTTAAGTTTTGTTTAACAGTGGCAAAATGAAGATTGGGAATATCAAGGGCCAATGGAAGATGAAGACATGCAAGATGAATCGCTTACTGAAGGTGTTAAACCAACGCCCACTCGCAAGATGAAGTGCAACGACCAATGCAAGATAAATGGTGTAATATGCTAAGAAAATTATAGTAACGTATAGATGGAGCAGAATGTGATGTGAGGATTTTAGTTGTAATGTAAAGGGAGTTTAGTTGTAATAGAATAGTGGGTAGTTTTTAGTAGTGATAGTGGAAATCATAAAACTGGACGTGGGTTGATGGTTATTTTGTATGGACGTGGGTAGTTTTTAACTATGTAAGTGGGTGGGTAGTTTTAGATATGTAATTTTATTTATTTTATTTTTTTAATAAACGTGGTCATGGAAAATGGGAATAATTAATAAATAAGGTTTTTTTTATTATTGCTTTACCGGGTTAGTGGCGGGTCAATTGGCTAAAACGGGTCAATTGAGCAGTTTTTCTCTCTAATATATATATACTAGTCAAAAACCCGATAGTGTAAAATATGAAAATGGGTAATACAATTTCATGTTAAAGGGTATATCAAGAAAAGGTCGTTGCATAAATCATTATAATCGAAACATTCCAAAACTACGTTTAGTATACAAAGAACATAAAGAAAAACACAAAAGAGTGGATAAGATATCAACAGGGATTACATTTGATACAAAGAACATGAAGAGGGAATAGTGAAAACAAAATAATATGAGAATAGTTCAACATGAACTCTTTGTATAGAATCTTGGCAACACCACAAAAGAAACAAAATGCTTAAATAGCATCATGACTTACAAATTTCAAATTAAAACATATTACTGTCCACTCTTAAAAATTGAAAAGTCAATGGAAATTTTGGAAAGAGTAACATCATTGGAAAAAGTCGTTCGACACTAAAAATAGAGACAAATTAATATTAAAAAAGAAAATGACATTTAAGAGACTTTGGCTAGCTCATAAAAAATGTGAAGAAAATGCAATCACATTTAGGTTCATTTGTTCCAAATGCGTAACAATGTTTACGCTACCATGCACGGAAGTTTGAACATAGCAAATGTTTGCAAGAAAGAGAAAACAATACACAAATAAAAATTGGGCGTATAACGAATCTTTCTTCGCAAACTCAATATGTTTCTCTATGGGCGTATGTAATGAATATTATCAAAGATAATCCAAGAAACATACATAGCAACTCTAACCCCTTGTACTTCATACCATGTTATCTTTCAGCCATTTTTTCTATGACGCATGTAATGAACATTATCAAAAATAATCCAAGAAACATCTCTAGCAACCTCTGACCCCTTGTACTTTATACAATCTTATCTTTCAACCATCATTACCTGTAATCATAACCAACGTTTAGCTACCAAAAATAGTAGCAAATAAGAGATTTGCATGATATAAGCATGCAAATAAGATAAATAGTAACTTCCCCTGTCACAGATCCAAAATTAGCAAAAATTAGACTAATGTTCCTTGAAATTACTAATCGTAAGCTTGCTGAGGCGGTGAAGATGCAACAAACCTAAAACTAAACAATTCTCATAGAATAAAGGACACTAATTGTAATGAGAGTATTAGCCAAATTAAAAATTCAAGGGAACAGATTTACTTCAACTATACGGGAACACGTGATGATCACTAAAGTCTATCGAATTAACATGCTTCATTGCTATCTGCATAGAGCAATGTCAAAGAACAATAAATAAATAAAAACATAAAAACTAATAAAATATGAAAGAAACACCAAGTTGTCTAAAATGGTAAAATAAAAAGGAATTCCACCAACTCCCCGACTTATCCCTAACAACATAATATTACCGAGTCAAAGTGCTAGGGATATGTTTTAAAGTTATGTATGAAGGTTAGAACATGTTACAAAAACAACTAAATGAAGAATCTAACCCCCAAAAAAACAGAAACAAAATGCTAAAAGAGAGAAAGTGGAAGCTACCATGGAAATAACAAAGTGGAAGAACATCTGAATAGTAGTAGAAAATCCACATTAACCCAAATCTTGATTTAATATTGCCAAGAAATACTGATAAAGAAACTGAAAGACAGAATCATTAAGACATTGCTAAGTAGCGGATTTAGTAAACAGTGCTATTTTTTAATATCATGAAGGCCTTCTCCAATGCGAAGGATTTCATGTAGTTACACATTACCTTCGAATCCATAACAAAGATAACAACATCTGCGACATCTCCCATGCAATATTGATCAACTTGAAGCCGGGATTTGAAACACATCCAAATCCCTCGCTATTGTTTGAAATGTAACACCGTGATCGGTAATCAAAAAAATGAAAATATTAACAGTTAGAGAAGCAACAATATTGAAATTACAGAGAAGCACCATAAGAAACACAAATGTTATTGCGGCTATGAAACAGAGAGGGCTACAGACTAAAGCATACACAAATAAAAAAACGGCAAAAACACACACCAAAAAAACACATATCTTAATAAAAAATGGTTTTAAAATAAGATAGAAGAGTCATGCCTATACTGGAGAAACCTAAAATTGAAGCAATTGGGGAACAAAGGAAGAAACACAAGTCAGTAATTTGAAAAGAAGAATGGACAACTTGCAAGCATACATTTCATATCAGTACTTTAAAAAGGCTATTGTACATGTACTTTCAAAGGATTGAAACAGAATTAATGTGGTCCACAACAACGATTGATGCATCCCATAGTATGATTCATACATCTTTAACAGTGATTCTAAGTGTTTCATTGTTTTAGGAACTCATTGTGATCTTAAGAAGAAAATGACATCGATGACTTCTCCTAAACAAATTTGAAAGATTGTTCAAGAAGTTACAAATACCTAATGTAACGCCTACTGCTCTCTCTATTGACATCGAAATCTTATCAGGGAATCGAAACGTTCTAAGACGCATAATATTAAATAAATAATATTACACGTAGTTCTCTACTACGTCAGATCAAATAAAAGAAACGAATCAAAAAAAGACTGGGTAATAATTTTTTTAAATAACCAAGAATAGAAATAACTAAAGATAGAAAAAATGTAATACTTATTACATCGGAAAACCAAATGAATCCAAAAGTACGAATCTCAAAACTAAAAGTAAACTACAAGGTTCCAATGATAAATCATGTCTAGGAAATAAATGTAAGTAAATAATCAAGGTCTTCAAGTCCGGCGTCCTCAAACGTCGTCATCAAAATCCTCATCGAACTCCAAGTCTACCTGTTCGTCTTCTCTCCCCCAAACACATAAATAAACATGCGTTTGAGGTAATTACATTGTACAAAGTAAGAAGTAGAAGCTACAATTTAATTAAGGTTATTATTAAAAGATTATCTTGGTGAGACCGACTCAATCTAGGGTTCACTTCATGCCCATCGACACGTCATGACTATACGTTTTAACTCAGGCTTATCTTTGTTACATCATTACTCAAGGACACAATGCATGGTGAAAATTCCACCACGAGATATACTTGCCAACTACGGTGATTAGCACCGGTAGTCCCGGGATCTCCCCGGTATACATATACATTCGATGGATTTCCTCCACTACCCTTCAGCCTTTTGAGCCAGTAGCGTTGTCCACCTTTGTATGAACGTATGACATCACCGATTTGAATCAGTGCCTAACCAAGAATAAGTGACGTTTTAGCTTTTACTACACTTAAGTAATTATTATTGTGAATTAACTAGCCACCTAAGTGTTTTCAGAATGAAACTCACCTTATCAACTCTACTCCCTCGCTTAGACAACTAGACATCACATCCTATCAATTACACAGACATTGGTGAACTCTAGTTCATCAAAGCACAAGCCCTTTCATGACCTTCCGATGGATCCGAACTTCAACTCCCTTTAAGAGTACATTCGGTGTTTTAACTGAATGAATCGGAAGTTCAATCGAAGCTTGTTTATGGTTAATTAATGTTATTATATCAAGAAACAACGTTTAAAATCCTAAACATATCTTAAAATAGCTTATTTATCAAAACAGGGCAATGTGGCAAGATTTCTGTGGGAATGTGTGCACATTGGGCAAAATTTTACATTCAGCCCGCCAATGTGTACACATTCCAGGGAATGTGCGCACACTCCAGAATCTGGTCCATCTACAATAACATTCTCGCTTCAAAGAATGCAAGACATCGCTAATCAACGCGGCGCATATCGAGCGCACTCAAACACCCTAAAACACACTTTTATGCACTTTTTCGATCTCTACACCAATCCAAACATGTTCAACATCAAAATACTCATAAAAATAGCAGAAAAAGGATTAATTTTATCTACCATAACAACCCTAAAATCCTTAGGCAACACGAAGGTATGATTTCTAACATAAAATCATATCAAACCTTAACATAAAACCTAATAACCCATAAATTAACTTTTAGGAAGATCCTCTTACCTTTAGCAAGCTATTCCAAACCACAAAACTCAGGAAAAAAATAGCAGAAAAACAACATGAAAATCAAAACTTTCTCATGTCCTAACACCCCTTAATCCATAATCAACATCTAGGTAAATTCTTGGTATGAAAACGCTTCAAAAATGTGATTTAACTACTCTCAACCATAATTAGATTGTAGGAAGAGCTTCTTACCTTAAGCAAGCTATTCCAAAATCCAAAGCTCAGAAAAGATAGCAGCAAAGCGATCTCTTTTCTGCAACAAACCTATATGATCAATTTGAATTTGCATTAAAATCGATCACACGATTCCAAACGATAAACTACGAAAAGGCATGAGTTTTGATCTTCAAAACTCAACCAAGAACAGCAGGTAGGTTGAACTAATTACCTTGAGAAAAGCTCCAACTTTCTGACACTGAAACGACGCTCTCCTTACGACGATTCTGCTGCTTCTCTCGAAACTGAAAATGATTGAGAATTGACTCAGAAATCAATGAAAGTCTCTCAGCCCTTTCTTCAAAAACTTACACACAGAAACTCGAATTTTGGAGGAGGAAAATCTGATAAAAAGGTTAAGGGCTGATTAGGTTGATTTTTCCTTAAATAGGAAAAATCTCATAATTACATAATTCACTGATTTTCCTTAATCACCCTTTTACAAAAATTAGATTTTCTTTCCCTTAAATATATATATATTTACCAAAATAATTAAACTCCGAATAAAAGGAACCGAACCCAATATTTCATTTTCGCAAAATGACACGTCTGCCCTTTCCCGAAAATCGGAATATTACACCTAATTACACACCACATCAGTACATAACTTACAGACGTAACATACACAAACAACCACATCTATAAAAAGGAACATTAACAACCTTCTAGGCATGTGAACAATGAATACTCAGAAGAAAAATTAGTTGGTAAAATCTTTATACAAAAAAAGTAAATTCATCTGAAGGAGTTTGGGTTTGATAAGACAATGAAAAGTAAATTCAATGTCCGCTGCATACAACCGACCTTCAATTTCAAATTCCTCGCCATGACAACATAGTTTTCCAAAACATAATATATCCGAAAATATAAGTGCATAGTGTTGGAAATAATATTTATGTTTTGATGATGATTCATCACGTAATTAACAAGATCACCTATAACCCATGATGATGAAATCATAACTAGCTGTTATAGTGCATAATAAAAGAAGAAGCAAGAAAGTCTCAGAGAAAAGTGTATAAGTTCTATCTGTAGTCCCGAATCTTGTATAGGTTAATTCAGACAAGCATTGTAATAGTTAGTAACTAGGCAAACAGCTGAGTCGTAACAAGAAAACTGAGTTTATATATAAGAACTAAGGGAGCAAACTCAGTTATGCAAGAACTGGAGATGATAAGCTCGCTGAGGACACAGACTCAGTTGGCCTATCTAAAAAGACTAAAGAATCGAGGACATGCACTCGGCTTGTCAAAGATCAAGAATCGAGGTGGCGCACTCGGCTAGAAGTCGATTAAGTCTTGACTATAAGTCAGGATTCAGGCAAGTCGGTGGTGACCTGAAACTGAACTATAGCTCATGTAAAGCTGAATAATCTTAAGGACAAAGATTATCAGTTATCAGAAGAAGAAGGAAGCTGAATGGTGTACTTCGACTTACTCAATAAAAGTCGGATGTCAAGTTTACAAGGTAATCAGTTTTGAAGAAGAGTAGAAAACTGAGTTAAAGCCTTATTGATTTTGAACTGGCAAAACGACAAAAGGACGTACAGATGAACGTTGGATAAACGACAAATGTAACGGCTACAAGAGCTGGTTGACCGTTGCATCACCCCTATAAATACACAGAGAAAAAGAATTGGAAAGAGAGATCTGAGAAGGTTTGAAAATCACATATCTAAAGATCCAGATCCAGGAAATCAGATTTCATATCTAGAAAAATGGGGAGCCAATAAAATTGCCTTGGAGATTTAAAGGAAAGATCCAAAGAACCCATTTAGGGGAAGAACGTAAGAAGGCATCTTTGAGCTACATGCTATATCCGTAAGAATCGATATATTTCACCGAATTAATCATTGATTAATTCTAAACCTAACCTCGTGTGAAAAGTGGTTGGTCAGGCATAGTTTGAGGAGAGCAATCTCACCTTTCCTCATACGGTTGCAACTTTGCTGCCACAATTGCAAAAGCGGATCGTGTGTGTGTTAGTGGTGAGTGGTGAAGGAGTCATTCCACCTCCGAAGGATCAGCAGCGTAATGAAGGGAGCAATTCTACCTTTCTTCATTATGTGTAGACAGTGAAACTAGGGTGTCGTGAAGGACTGTCATTGTGCTAGATTTTGTAACGGTTATCTCAAGATTCTAGTGATACCTCCTACACCACAGGAGAAGGGGAGACGTACGGGATTACACCACCCGGAACTTCCATAAACAAATCTTATGTTAATATATCTTATGCACTTACTTTTGTGCTGTGATTGATTTAATCATCGCTTTATCTTGTTATCCTCACACTCAGCAAACATCAGACACTGAGTCAGCACAGAACTGATACATAGGAAGTTCAGATCTTTATTGACATATCTACTGCATTAAAGGCTAGTTTTATCCGCTGCCAGTCAACTGAATTGAGAATAAGTCAGCATTGACTTTTACTCAGTTAAGTTAGCTGAACTCCTGACAAGTTTAAAAGATAGGGACAAAATCGAATCGATGGTCGCTTTGAGTTTCGAGAAAACTCGCCTCCTCTGGGTACTTACTGTGGTTGAAAGTTTTTGGTGACAAGTTTATTCACCCCCACCCCCTCTAAACTTGTGTTAGCCTTTCCAAGGGACCAACAATTGGTATCGGAGCAGTTCTTCCATTTGGAAGTGATCCAAAGACATCTTTTTAAACCAGTTGTTGAAGACCCCCCCCCACTACATCAGTTGTAAATGCACTTAGTTCGATGACTAGAGTTAAAAGTTGGCTTATTCACCCCCTGACTAATTGCTTGCAAAATGTATGTGATCTTCAGGATCAATTATCTGAGAGGTTCAGAACGACAAACTTGAATACAAATCCAGAACCTCAACTCAGTGATGATGTGGATACAAACTTCAATGATTATATAGACAAATCCAGAGGAGTTCCGTCACAAAGAGTTCTCTCAGAAGAAGAAGAAAAGAAGCTGTTACAAGTTACTATTGAAGATTCATTAGAGCAACAAAAGAATGTACACTCGAATCTTAAAACTGCATCAAATCATCAAGAGAATGTACATTCATCAACTCAGTTATCATTCGCTGAACTCAGTCAGAGAAACTCTGAGCTTGTCAAGTTAACTGAAAAACTCACATTGGAATTGAGACTAAAAGACAAAGAACTTGGCAAAGCACAAGATTGGAATGAGTTTCTTGAAACTGAAGTGTCAAATCTTGCTGAAAGATTATTGTCTAGTAAATTTGACAAAAGCAATGATAATCCCCCACCCCTACCCAGTCTTGCGACTTTAAAGAGTATAAACTCTAGACATCAAGATACTGGAAGACCTAGTGGATTACACAAAGAAATCAAAGATGAAAGATCTAAAAGACTCCTTGTGAAATCAACTAAGGTTGAACGTACTGGTTTATCTAGAAAAGAGTTGAGAAGGTTTAATTCTCTCAACCAAGAAACTGAAAGTAATAATTCAGTAACTAACCCAGCCGGACCCAAGAAGATATGGGTACCGAAGAAAACTTAAAACTGTTTTGCAGGAAAAGTTAGTTTATATTGCAAAATCCTCAGAAAACTGACTTCTACACAAAACTGAGAAGGCAAAAGCTGATGAAGGACAAATTGGTCAAAAGCAGAAAACTTGGAAGAATTCTGTCGAAAATTCTCAAACTCCACTTTATATATTCGGATTGTAAACAAGATCAAGAAAATTCGAGGACTGGAGAATTTGATCGATACAAATGTTACTACCTTGTGTCCAGACAACATCAAAGACTTCTACAATAATGCCGAAATCACCAACAATGGGAAGAGTTTCAGAACAACGGTTCAAGACAAGTGCATTACTATTAATGAGCATCTTATTTCACTAGTCTTTGGTTTAGATATAATCGGAGGATCTTCATCTCTCATATTTGGAAATGAAGAAAAAGACAAGCTTTGGGATGTTACGGCACTTAACAAGAATGAAAAGAATTTCATCGGATCCATCTACCAACAGAAACATGAATTTGCATTTTTGACAATCCTTCTGACAAGAAATGTCATTGGTCATGCTCGGAATTTCTATACTCTGTCAACAGATAAATTAAAGCTGATCTATTCCATTTGGTTTGAAGAAAGATTGGATTGGAACAAATTCGTTCTCAATCATTTGATCAAGCAAGTCTCAGATGAGAGAGAGAAATCCAAAGGAAGGAAGACTACTGGAGAAAAGTTTTTATTGAAAAAGGGATTCACTTATCTAGTTCAAAGGATACTAGATCATTTCTCCATTTCAAAATCCACACAAACAGAAGTGGAACACAAATCAGTGTCCACCGGAGTGAAGAAGAGGAAATTTGTTGAAAAAGAAGAAAGCGAAATCTCAGATTCTAGTTCAAGTGAGACTGTGAGATTGATGATGTAACTCGAGAAGACAGTAAAAGAATGTGGAACAAGCTTCAAAGCTAAGAAAATCGAATCGAGAATGTAATTCAGATTGATGAAGAAACTGAAGGAAGTGAATGTGAAGAAACTGAAGAAAGTGAACTTCCAACTTCGACGTATGGAGAATACACTGAAGAGAAAAGAAAAGCTATGGAAGACGCTGAATTTTGCGAGGCTAAGTATGAAAAGGAACTGACAATTCATGATACTCATTTTTATTATCCTGAAATCGGTTCCTCATCACAAGTTCATGAGGCATCTACAAGCAAATCGGCAACTGAAGGATCTCAAAGATCAAGAAACCAAGTCAAAAACGGAAAAATGTGGAAGGGATCATTGATAGTCTAATGCACTTCTACAAAGAGAGGCTTTACAATCTACATGACTTCATTGGAAAATCTCATTACTCAGTGTTTGAACGAATACTCCAACCTCATCACCCTTCGCAAGTTATTTGAAGAAAGCTATCGCATATCTTCAAACAAGGGGGAAGATGAAGCAGGTGATGAAGTTAAAGGAGATGCTAAATCTGAATCAGCTGAAGAAATCTATGCGAAACAGTTGGTGGAAGAACAAGACAAACAAATAGATGCTGATCTGTTAACCACTCAACCAAATGGAGAAGAAGCTGATAGTCTGATTGAGGAATTAAATGCAGAAGAGACCTTCACAGAGACAAGGACTGAGAAAGATGAAGAAGCTGCAGTCAAAGCTGTGCTGAATAAGGAAGAAACTGGCAATCTGTGTTAAATTGAAAGAAGGAGTAAAGGCAGCTAAAGATAGAGAAATAAAGACTGAGGAGGAAAAGACTAAAGAGAAGGAATCTAGTCTTATTTCTGAAGAAGAAGAGAAGTTAATGAATGAAGAGATCAAGGAGATCTTGATAAAACTTAAGAACAAGGACAAGGAAGAGGCGAATCAGTTGATCAATGAATATTTGGAGATCAAGCCTAGAGATGGTGAAACTGAAGAAGAAGGAAAGGCAAGAAGACTCCTAGAAACAAAAAGGAGTATCTTTGTTGGAGAAAAATTGATGTATTTGGAAAAAGAAAATCTGTAATCATTGTTAGTAACTCAATTTATTGTGACAATATCTCTTAATGAACTCAGCTGTTTAGTTTGTTTTCTAATTTGATTTGTTTTGTTTTCTTGCACTATTCTTTTATTGCTTTTAGGGAGGGTTATGATACATCATCAAAAAGAGGGAAATTGTTGGAAATAATATTTATGTTTTGATGATGATTCATCACATAATTAACAAGATCACCTATAACCCATGATGATGAAATCATAACTAGCTGTTATAGTGCATAATAAAAGAAGAAGCAAGAAAACTCTAGAGAAAAGTGTATAAGTTCTATCTAGAGTCTGAATCTTACATAGGTTAATTCAAACAAGCATTGTAATAGTTAGGAACTAGGCAAACAGCTGAGTCGTAACAAGAAAACTGAGTTTATATATAAGAATCAAGGAGCAAAACTCGGCTTATGCAAGAATCGGAGATGATAAGCTCTCTGGGACATGCACTCGGGCTGGCCTATCTAAAAGACTAAAGAACCGAGGACACATGCACTCGGCTTGTCAAAGATCAAGAACTCGAGGTGGCGCACTCGGCTAGAAGTCGATTAAGTCATGACTATAAGTCAGGATTCAGGCAAGTCTGTGGTGACCTGAAACTGAACTATAGCTCATGTAAATCTGAAAAATCTTAAGGACAAAGATTATCAGTTATCAGAAGAAGAAGGAAGCTGAATGGTGTACTTCGACTTAGTCAATAAAAGTCGGATGTCAAGTTTACAAGGTACTCAGTTTTGAAGAAGAGTAGAAAACTGAGTTAAAGCCTTATTGATTTTGAACTGGCAAAACGACAAAAGGACGTACAGATGAACGTTGGCTAAACGACAAATGTAACGGCTACAAGAGCTGGTTGACCATTGCATCACCCCTATAAATACACAGAGAAAAAGAATTGGAAAGAGAGATCTGAGAAGGTTTGAAAAGCACATATCTAAAGATCCAGATCCAGGAAATCAGATTTCATATCTAGAAAAATGGGGAGCCAATAAAATTGTCTTGGAGATTTAAAGGAAAGATCCAGTAACCCATTTAGGGGGAAGAACGAAGAAGGCATCTTGGAGCTACATGCTATATCCAGAAGAATCAGACAGCTCACTGAATTAATCATTGATTAATTCTAAATCTAACCTTTGTGAAAAAGGGTTGGCTGTGCATAGTTTGAGGAGAGCAATCTCACCTTTCCTCATACGGTTGCAACTTGCTGTTACAATGCTGGTGCAAATCATGGATCGTGTGTGTGTGTGTTAGTGGTGAGCTGGTGAAGGAGTCATTCCACCTCCGAAAGATCAGTGTGCAGAATGAAGGGAGCAATTCTACCTTTCTTCATTAAGTGTAGACAGTGAAACTAGGGTGTCGTGAAGGACTGTCATTGTGCTAGATTTTGTAACGGTTATCTCAAGATTCTAGTGATACCTCTGACGGACTATTTCTAGACTATTACAATCCTTACCGGCAGTGTACCGGGTCAAATTGTAGTGCTAGTATGGTGAGTCAGGTGTCGAATCCTCAGGGAACGTGGTGATTCTTTTAAGTGTGGTTAAACACCAAACAGCTATTATTAACTCGATCTAAATCGCAGTTTATCATACCACCGCTACTATACTAACTAAAATAAATGCATAAATTAAAACTAAACTATTATAATATATAAAACATAAATATATATAGTATATATATATATAAATATATATATATATATATATATATATATATATATATATATATATATATATATATATATATATATATATATATATATATATACCAATATATTAAATACTAATAATTATTATAGAACTAGCCAAGATATATGTAATTGAATTATTCAATCTTTTAGTTTAATGGATGTGCTCGTTCTTTCCTTTTATTAGGTCCAATTGAATATGTGAAACGGTGCACTCTCACTCAACAGCTTTCCTCTCACACGAAGCGCATTTAAATCGCTATATGTCTCATCAATCGCCCAATGTCATCCAAAAGATTGGGTACTCCGCTTTGTCACGCGGTCAATGTTAAGGATCTTGATCGTAACGGGTGAATTAACGTAATTAGATCTCGAGTACAGATAATTTCAAGAAGTGTTTTCTTTTCAAAAGATAAAACAATTCTACCCCGGTAGGAAATAGATTCCGTTGTCACGCTTTCACTCGCCATTTTTACCTCCGGTTTTTCTACCTTTTCTCATATCCTAACTTCACCGTTTAGTTCGTCATTAGGTTATGGTGCGATTTATATTGGTTAATTACGTCAATACAAATATTTTCAATACATTTCAAGTAGAAAAAGATTCATCAAATTCAATTTTAATCAATTTAGTTATAGTCATCATCCATTTTACCAAAAGATCGAAATATTTCAATTACATATCTTGGCTAGTTATAGATTTAGCCTACTAACATTATAAAGAAAAACATAAAAACAACAAACATAAAACTTTAGAATATTACTGTGTTACAATCGCCGATTTAGAGGTCGATTCTCCGAAATTACAACAACTTCTTCAACATCAAACTCCCGATAACCGTCCAAGCATTACAACGATACTACGGCTTCTACATTATTTATGGCATAATGCCTACTAATATATACATTACTACTACTAATTTAAGAGAATAGAAGATATATATATATAAGCTAATATATATATATTGGTACCCCCTTTGGCTGTCTGCATGAATGCTGTATTTATAGGCAATTTGGGTCAAGCCGGATCGATCCGAGAAGAAGCCGGATAGATCCGGGAATAAAATAAATTATCCCATAGGCTTATCCTCTGCAAAACCATGTGCTAATCATCATTACTTTCTTATCAGATAAGCCGGATCGATCCGGGGATTCCGGATTGATCCGGGTAGCATTTTTCCAAATCTTGATCTGAAACTTGATAAAATCATAACTTGAGCTCTGGATCTCCAAATGACATAATTCAAGAAGCGTTGGAAAGCACTTTAAAAGATCTATAACTTTCATGAAGGACTCTTCTTCAGAAAATGCCTTTTTGATGGGACATTTGTTCATCGAAAATATAATTCGATAATGGTACCACGAACCGTTGATCCACTTGAATTCTTAATCTCGTGGCACTTCCTTACTTCCTTCAAAAGACATGTATTAACTTCAAAAAGTGTCGTCACTCGGGGTTTAGGTTTATCTAAAAATGCAATAAAACACCAAAAATACCCACGTAAATCGACATTTACACTCCGGTTACTAAACCGGTACAAAATTTATAACTTTTTATTACTTTTACTAGACTTTTATATTATTTTAGACTTATTCATAACTATTGATATTACATAAGATTATCGTTATAATTTCTTATATTTTATATAGAAAGAGTTGATAAAATATATAAAATATCGTAATTTTTATCATATAAATGTTATACATCAACCTCCTACACCACAGGCGAAGGGGAGACGTACGGGATTACACCACCCGGAACTTCCATAAACAAATCTTGTGTTAATTTATCTTATGCACTTACATTTGTCCTGTGATTGATTTAATCATCGCTTTATCTTGTTATCCTCACACTCAAAGAAACATCACACATCGAAGTCAAAGATTAATCGATACATATCAGATCTTTATTGACATATCTACTGCATTAAAGGCTAGTTTTATCCGCTGCCAGTCAACTGAATTGAGAATAAGTCAGCATTGACTTTTACTCAGTTAAGTTAGCTGAACTCCTGACAAGTTTAAAGGATAGGGACAAAACTGAACTGAGGGTCAGTTTGAGTTTCGGACAAACTCAGTTCCTGGGGTACTTACAGGGTTGGAAAGTTTTTGGTGACAAGTTTATTCACCCCCCCCCCCTCTAAACTTGTGTTAGCCTTTCCAAGGAAACCAACACATAGCCAACTATAAATGCCAACCAAGCAATAAATTAAATGATAGAGCAAAAGAAACTACTCAAATTTATAAGTAAGGAAAACAATGAAAAAGAAAAAGGGAAACCGACTCTTAACATGACGGAAACGGACAATTATTGTAAACACTAACCCAAAAGTAATAAACATGACTACACGGCTTATAGAATAGCCAAGATTTTACCAAAACCCTGATCAAATTTTACACAAACCCTAATCTGCGAATACAGTACGCGATGTTCTACCGGGTGAAATGTTGATGTGCAACTGGGTGAATTATTGATTCAGCGTTGCTAGATACCTCTGAGTCTGCCGTTTAATCTTCATACCAGAAACCGATAGACAAAGCCACCTCAGCCTCATCGTCGTCCAAACTATCACACACCACAGCCATCGCAGACCTCGCATGTCATTCGCTAGGTTGCCATACAAAAAGAAAAGAAAATAAAAAAAGGCCATAGAAAGAAATAAAAGAGCAGAAATGGAGGCTGTGAGATTAATTTCGGGAAATAGTTTGTGCGGAGAGTATTTTCTAAGAACATGGGGAAGGGGAATTAATAGGGAGGTGAAACGTGGGAGAGTTTCCTCAAAAAAGAACGTGGGAGAATTATTGGGGTGGATTTCACATGATTTTATGGAGACCGTGTCAATGGGTGTTAATGAGAGTAGAAACGGAATACTTCTTGGAAATCTATCAAATGCGAGAGGAAAATAGGACACGGGCTCTTATATATGGCTTGAAAATCTTGGAATTTCTTGGTCGTCGGTTTTGAATCTCTTGGTCATCCCTATAAAGGCCATTGAAGACACCAATTCCGCACCAGTAAAACACCTACTACTCATCGTATTCTACAAAAGTTATGCATAATACATCTCGATGAATCTATACAATATGTAACTGTGAAACATGATGGAGTACACAGAGATCTAAAGCAAATTTCACAGAGCTAGGTGACATGCTTCAAAATACATGAGTACACTATATCCAGTTGTCCATATCCTATTGGTACACACTCTTAGTAAAAGAGCAGCATGAATTTGCAACCCCTCTTTATAGACAGTGGATGCCATTAACCAGAGTCAGCAGGAAATAATTTTTCAAACACTCTCATGACCAAGACAATGTTGCGAGTAATTTACAATGAAAAAAAACTAAAGAAACAAATGTAAGAAATACCTTGTACGCCAAAAAGAACTCTTTAAGCAATATCATCAGGAAGTTCGTTCCTATTCAAAAATGAATGTCCCCGTGGCAATGGTCTTGTTCTCATTGAGCTTGAAGCATTCAACTGTTCCCTGTACCTCCGGATTGAATTTTCATAAACAAATCCCAGTCAACAATCAAAATCATATTTCTGAATTCAGGGTATCAAGGTTTCGAGCACAAAAAATTTATTGCCGGTATCATAAATGCGGAATAATTCCATTAACCGGGAAAAAAAATTGCAAACAGGCAGGAGAGAATGAAGCATACCCTTAATTACATAACATAAAGGTCCTTGTCGTCAATAATCCGAAAATTAATAATTCACTATGAACATCAATAATCTGAAAATTAAAAAAACAAAAAAATAATCAATAAATATTCATAGCAGACCGCCATTGTCGACACCAAATTCATCCTTTTGGGAGGCTGCAAATAAGATTGTTGAAAATTTCAGATGTAGGTAGTTTATTTATTTGCAAAAGCTAATTAAAAATTGTAATAGAATCACATAAACCTAATCATTTCGCATACCGTATACATGAAGAAAGCGCGGCCCTGACTCGGAGCAATTGCTATGGTCTGTACTACCTAAAATTTCACCTTTCGAATGCCGAAATCAAAAAATTCTTATGTAAAGCTCCGACCTTTAGAGAACACAACAAAAAAAGAAAACAATTCGATTTTAGGGCAAATCGTAAGATTTTGGAAGGTGAATGATGGTGTACAGATAGCAACGAAATAAGAGAAAGAATTAAAACTTTCATTGCTAACCTGGGTTATAACTCAGACCTGCAACAAAACCGAAATAAAAACATGTGAGTATGTCTCAAAGCAACGAAACCTGAAAGACAAAAAAGAAGAAGAATTAAATCGAAAGGATGAAAGCAAATATCAGATCATAGAGAATGAGGGGCGAATCAAGTTTTGTCGGACTGAGAACTTGGGAATATGGGGCTTTTTTTCCTAGCGTGTAATTTTTTTTGGGAGTAATTTACGGGAAGATGAGATTTTGAAGGAGCCGTGGTAGTATTTTTCCGGGTTTTGGTCGGGTAATTGAAGGGAAACGGGCTAAATTGCTTCATCTATATATTATTTATAGATATAAAATCTTTCGTATTGCAATGACATACAATCAATAGTCAGATGGTGATTTGAAATTCAAATCTAGTTTGTCCAAAAAAAAAAACCTTAATAAAGAATTAATGAAGGACACAAACATTTCTTCAATTATAAAAATGGACAGCCTTTTGAAATTTTTTCATAAAAGACAAAACTATTTTATTTTTATTTTTATTTTTAATATTCAATGCCTTTTTTTTCAAAAAAAAAACACTCAACACAATTTCTCTCTAATCCATCTTTTTTAAACAATCATATCTCTCAATCTAGAACTCCAAATTTGAAAATTCTTTCATCAAATTTTTTTTTCAAAAGGTTAAACCCTACCTTGAAGGTCCCCACTCCCCCTATCCCACGGATGAGTGGAGAGGTTAATCAGGTAACTAGTGGCTCAGAGTCATGGACTGCCTTGATACCAAGAAACTGAAAGAAGTCGTCCATTTGCGGGATTCGAACCTCCACACTCCAGCTCCTAGTCCAGCTGCCACTACAGCACCCAAGCCCTTTACCACTAGGCCATGTCCTGGGGAAAATTTTTTTATTTTTTCATGCTCTTTATTTTGAGACCACATTCAACATATTCCGATGTGATTTCAGAAAATTCGTTGTCGAAATTCACTATTGTTCAAAATTCACTGTCGATATTCACTGATTTTGTGATTCACTGAGGAGATTCACTGAGTGAATTTCGACAGTGAATCTCACGAAAAATGATGTAATTATATCGAACCAAATCTCAAAACGAAGAGCATCAAAAAATAAAAAATTCAGTGAAATTTTCATTATGTTTGGAGATCTAGATCAAGAGATATGAGTGTTTAAAAATCGGGGAGGAAAAAAAACTAGAGTGTTACCCAGAGCGCATCGCATTTTGTATTTTTTATTAATTTTTATTGGGTTTTGTCTTTCAACCTATAAAAATTAGGAAATACTCCACTTTTTAGTACTTGATTAAGTTCTAATCCACATTCACTTTTTAGTTGCTATAAGGACAAAATTATTTGGCTTCGACTAAATTACCCTCTTAATTCACACGCATGATACATGCCTTTTTGAAATCTTCTTCATCGCGTAGATCTGGTCTCTCAAACTGCTCTGCCACCATTATCATACGCTATTCTCATCAACAGAATTCGGAGCTTCAGTAGCAATTCAAACACAATATGGTTCATCATCCTCAGCACCACCGCTGCTCGTGTTCGAACTCTCTTCCATTGAAATCGGCTCCAAACCCAAACTTGACCTCGCTTGATCTTTTATTCTTCTTCTCTCATTTTGATTATTCCTTTCTTTATTGCTCTGAACTAAAAGTCCTTCAACAACGTCTTTCTTTATTGATCTTTTTTGTGTTGTCTTTGTTTGCCAATGCATATGTTTATTTATGTGTTGTCTTCTTGTGTTAAAGCAACTGTATTAGATTTCACAAAATCATTATGCATATATAATTACATATGTTGTTCATTATGCATATATAATTTCACAAAATCATTATGCATATATAATCACAACAAGTTGTTCATGTTACATATGTTCTTTTGTGTTGCTGGTGCAAATTCGGAGATGCTGAAAAGGCCATAAAGGAGATTAAATGATGAAAGAGTTGGACCGCATGATTATCGATTCTATAGTTGAAAAATGGCTTTCTACCAATAGTTTTTGCTTTTGATCTTCCAGCTTTCTTTGTGTTATTGTTGGGGTCAAGAAACATAATATGTTTCTTGGCTAGCTTGTTTGATAGATAAAGAAATGGAGTGAGAAGATGGAAATAATGTAGCTTATACTTTTTCTTATTTATCAAGCTAATCACCTCATGAATCATTGGATAGTCGCATTTTAGCTATTGAAAAGCATGTTGAATCATTAAATTGAGGCATCTCAGCTGTGGGGAAGTTTGAAGTAAATGAGGGGATGAAAGTGGAGGAACCTGCACCTGATACTATGATATTGATATTGTGATACTAATAATGTGATACTGTTACTGTGATACTGTTAATGTTATTGTGCTTACGGGTTTTTTTAGTTTCGAAAAACTAGGAATGAAATTGAGTTGTGAAGCTTGGAATTAAATTGATATTTTAAGGAAAATAATAAACGGAATGCAACAGATACGGCATTTCAATAGGTGTGTCAGTGCTTTCATGATTTTTGAGATCAGCCTAGCAGATCATCAATTCAGGGGTTGAGTAGATAGGGAACTTGGTGGCTTGAATTCTATAGGAAAAAGATGAATACAAGAGCTTTGATATATTTTGATTGTGTTTTTTAAATCGTGAAATTTCATTTTTGCAAATGAAATTGGATAGTCGCATTTCAGCTCTTGAAAAGCATGTTGAATCATTAAATTGGGGCATCTCAACTGTGGGGAAGTTTGAAGTATATGGGGGGATGAAATTGGAAGAAGAATCACGACTGATAATCGATATTGTATATCGATGATCGTGATATCTTTATCGTTATTGTGTTATGGTGTTGAGGTTGACGTTTGAAACCGAAGGCAGAGATCTATGAGCTAATGTTCCAAGAAGAGGCTAATGCTCCTTGGTAATGATCTGTGAATTGAGATAGGGTACAAATGTTAAATCATTTGGTGTAGAGGTTGACTTTATTGAGAAAATGTTAAATCATTTGGTGTAGAGTTGGAGAAGAATATGATGATAGAAATCGACATTGTCAAGATTTTTAGGTGCTTAGATAATCATTTCCTTGATGTAACTTAATTATCATATATGTTGATGTTAAAGTTGTTTATCATATATGTTGTAATTTTTTTTTCATTGTGATGGAATGTGTTCAAAATACACAAGTTTGTTAGGTGTTAATGTGATTACATTATTGTCCAAATGATTTTTAGTTTACGGTTTGTTTTCGTTTTAATCCATAAAGGAATACAGGTTGTCGGTGTTGTTGTAAAACTTGCCGAGTGCATGATTTTTGTCTAATCGTATACTATTAATGGTAAAATGTTATTGTGTTTGTTAATAAAATGTGTTGTTGTGATATTGATACTGATACTGTGATACTGATATTGTAGGATCCTTCTCTCATTTTTAATACAAAATGCAGTTCAATGTGGAAACAATTGAAGTAAATGGAGAAAATGCAGCTCCATTGTTTGAGTTTATAAAGAAAGGCAACAAGTTCAATGGACTTTTGCAGAGTTCCTAGCCAGTTGATATATAAGAAAGAGCAGCATGTTCCCCATCAAAGCTTCCGTTTTGAGGGAGTGCAATAAGCTTGGGGAATGTTGTACTTGATGTTGTTGCAGCTGATAGACTTTTTCTTGGTGCTTTAGTTTATTTTTGGAGCTTTCATTTTGTCTTGCTGATGCTTCTTTCCATATGTTGGTGGTTTTTTATTTTGCAGTAGATGAGACAAGTACTATATGTTCATTATAACCATATTTTTGCATATTGGAAACTACTAGTATTATGTTTAAATGTTTTAAATCAGACGTGATGCTATTGAACTTTGAACTACATGTGATACTAATATTGTGATCGATATCTTGTGATCGAGCATCGTGATACGTCATTGTGCATCGTCGAATGATATCGACATCAGAATATGATTGTGTAAACGTTGTGATTAAATTCGGCTTTCAAAAACTACATCAAATTGGTATCATATGAGAGCTCAAAATGAAGAGAAAAAATATGAACTTTGGTGAAAGAAATTTGATGATCGTGTTTTAAATCAAAAGTTATGGTCGTTTATAAGAAAAACGTTCCGATTAATGCAAATATTTTTTCGGCTTTCAAAATTTACATCGAAATGGTATCGTATGAGATCTCAAAATAAAGAGCAAAAAAATATGAATTTTGTGAAAAGAATTTGATGATCGGAGTTCTAAATCAAAAGTTACGGTTCTTTGAAAAAAAAAAAGGAGTGGTTTAAAAGGACAAATAAGAGGGAAAAAATAGAAATCAGGACAGTGAAAATACAATTTGGGTGATAAGGATAATTCTACTATTAGTTACTTCAAATCCATTGTTTAGTATAGTGGAATTGACTTTAAATCTACTATTCCAATGTTTCGTTATTTTTTACAAAAATGGCCTCGAAATGACATTGAAAAATATCAAATTGGATGTATAAATGAAGAGAACGAAAAATAGAAAAATATGGTGAAAAAATTACGATCTTTTAACATTCAGATCAAAAGATATATTCATTTTTGTAATTAAATAGGAGAGAATTCAAATTATAATGGAATAAGCGCTTGTCTTTTTTAACCAATAAAAAATTTCACTGTCATGTTTACATATTTCTACTTTTAAATTGTTTTTTTTAACAATAAAACCAAAAAAAATAGAGGATGAAGTAGTAGCAAAGAAAAAAAGGATGAAGCAGCACGAATTGATATAAGAGAGTATTTTTGTCCGTATGAAATTTTTTTTTGTCCTTTTTACAACTAAAAAAATGAGTGTGTAATGCTTATTTATTTTGAGTCAAAATTTGGATTTTCCCTCGTTTCCTCTAAAAATTATGAGAATTGTCATTTTCCCTATAAAAAAAATATTGAACTATCATATTACTCAAAAATATTCCAAAAATGTCATTCTCACTTACACGTGTCATTATTACTCTCCAAACAAAAACACAAATCCATAACACAAACGCCACGCAATCGATCCTTATGATTCTAATGAAATCGCCAACCGTCCATTTCGTTCAATCTCAACCATCCTTTATCTTTCCAAAATTAACACACGCTCCATTGCTCCTTTCCCTTTTACCCTTTCCCCTTTTCCCTTTTTTTTTTTTTTTTTTTTTTTTTTTTTTTTTTTTTTTGAGGGGACCCTTTTTTCCTTTTAACTTTAAATTGAATTTTTTTTTATGGAATTAATTTTTTTATTGATAAGGTTCTGTTTTCTCACCAGTCCCCACTCCCCCTACCCTTTTCAGGGCCCGATAGGTAAATTTCACTGTGATTTTCAACGTTTCCGACCCCTTCCTTTCTCTCTGCTACTTTCTCTCCCTATCGAAGACCTCCAATGGCGACCGAAGAAATTGGTCGGCGTCCATCACTTCCTCCGTATCCACAGGTAAAAATCAGAAAATTTTCACGAGATGTCTTTGTTTTTTTTTTTTTTTTTTTTCAAGATTTCGTTGCTTAGCTAGCTAAATCCCCCACTCAAAAAAAAGATAGCTAAAATTCGTTTTTTTCCTTCTAATGCTTTAGATTTTGTTGAGATTTGAGTGTAATTGTTTAGAGAGAGTGTCAGATTTGAAGGGATTTTGTTTACAATTATTCCTCATTTCATTTATTTTATGCAGCTCTATTTCCATTTTTGGCAACAAAAAAAAAACGAAATTGTTCCTGCGTTTTTTTCCCAGTTTGTTTCAGTTCACTAAATTCATAAGATGTAACAAGAAAAATAAGTGTTTTCTTTGTGGTTAACCAGATTTGAAGTGATTTTGTGTACAATTAATCCTTATTTCATTTTTTTTACTCAGCTCTTTTTCCATTTTCGGCAAAAAATAATTTGATTGAATATATGATGCCTGCGTTTTTTTCCCAGTTTGTTTCAGTTCTGTGGTTTACTGTTTACTTAAAAATATTTTCTAATAAGATGCAACAAGAAAAATAGGGGATTTCTTACTTTTCCAGGAAAATTTGAAGAGAAGGGTTACTGCTTTGTATGATTTGAGTTATGGGCTTCCAGCTGCTAATTTATTGAAATGCAATAAATTACTGATTGATAGATCTTTTTAGATTTTATTAAGTTGATTTTTTTTTTTAACTCTTATTTATCTTGCAGTTGATTCTTGAAGCAATTGATGCGATGAACCAAAAGGAAGGTGCAAACAAATCTGCAATATCCAAATACATTGAATCCAAGTATGGTGACGTACCAGCAGGTCATGCTAATTTGCTCTCAGCCACTTTGTATGCAATGAAGGAGAGGGGAGAACTCGTTTTCTTGAAGAACAACTACCTTAGGCCTGATCCAAATAACCCAGTCCGACGTGGCCGTGGCCGCCCCCCGAAGCCAAAGGACCCTCTGGCTCCAACTGAGGCGTCTGCTGCCGCCGCTTCTGGCCCACCAAAGTCTAGGGGCCGTCCTAAGAAGGATCCCAATGCCCCACCTGCACCAAAGAAGCCAAAGCCAGATCCGGTCCCCTTTGCTGAGGGAGGAGAGTCAGAGGCTCCGTCCATGTCCAAAACGGGACGGCCTCGAGGTAGGCCTCGAAAGGTGAAGCCTCAGTCTGTGCAGAATGGTGTAGGCATTGAAGGGATCTGAGGGTGTTGGTAGCTGCAATTTGGTAAAAAGTCTAGACCTTTTTTTCGATTGCAATGATGGTTTTAACCTTGAGTTTAGGAGTAAAAGTGGTCTTTTAACGTAGAAGGGTTATTGTCTTTTAGTGCTTTATTGTGTGATTTGATGATGACTTGTCTTAGTTTGATGTTGTTATGTAGTAGTAGTTGGATTTAGTTGATTAATGTGAATTGGGGGAGTGCTAAGTTCCTTATTTAATGTTTGTTGTCCTAAGATATTTCTCTCTGTTGTAAACTCCTATGAATATCATGCTTATCTATCTATGGCTTGATTTTCTTGTTGGCATTTTGTTGTTCTTTCAACATGATTGGGTCCCTTTTCTTGGATAATATCCCTACTTTTAGTGGCACTCTATGCTTTTGCCTTATAATTCAAGGCCATAAGATAAATTGCATTTATTCATACTTATTAGGCCAATCACATCCTCACTAAATAGTGAAAGTTTTTTGGGTCAATGATTGACATGTCAATTTAGATATATGCATACACTATTGCAATGGGGGCAATTATTTGCACCACATACCACATTTTCTTCTTTTTTAGGTACAGTAATTCTTGTAGGTGATAGAGTTGTGGATAATGTTGGTATAGAAAGTGATTGGCAAGGAATTTGGACTGCACTCATTTGGTTTGACTGGAAGTAAGAAGTCCCCAAGGAAAGTTCCAAAATTCCCACATGGAATCTTCATTTTGTTGTATAGTCTTATGTTTATGTTTATTTGTTGAAGATCTTTTGTGCCGAAAGTGATGACCTTTAATTTTGTGAATGATAATTACATTTTTCCTGTCAAGTGCTCCCCACCTTAGAAACATTTTCCCCCGGTCGTCCAAAACAGACACCACAACCTCGTCGGCCCTTATATCTATGGTGGATGGCCACGGGTCGTGGTGGTTGGGCGCGTGTCGATGCAGGTGAATGAAAAAGAACATGGGGAAATACGGTGGCGATGGTGAAATAAATGGTGAAGGGGGACGTCGCGAGGAGGATGAGGTACATAAGCGAGGGTTTAGGGGTTGTTTGCTGGTTGTGATCACTTGGAGAAACATCGGTGGTGGCGAATCGGATGTGCTTGGTGCATGGGGAGGCAGCGCAAGAAGAGGGAAATGAGGGTTGAAGTGAATTAAGTTGGTCAAATTCATAATTTTAAGTGTGATATCACCAAAAAGGTTTTAGAGGTAAAGGATTTTTTTTATATTTAATTTCAAAGGCATTTTGTTTATTCAATATTGTCCATCACATAAGCATGAAGTACATGAGAGGAGAGTGAAGAGCCACATTCCACACATCATACTAGATAGAGACCTTCTATAGCTAAGAGATGCGCTGACTCATTACACTGTCTTTTGATAAAAGAAAAGAAACGGATACAAAAGCAGGTAAAAGCCTATGACACTCTTCGATTAAATTTCCAAACGGAGACAAACCTTGAGTATCATCCAAGAGCCGCTGATATGTAGGCAGTGAGTAGCTTTCGAATATCACATTAAAGAAACTCCATGTGAGTGCAAAGACAAGGGCATGGTAGATTGCTAGAATATCACCGGTTAGGATGTCAAATCTACCTTCAAGCCGTTTAGAAGAAGTACAAAGAATATTTTCCTTGCTATTACGAAGAATCCCTCCAATGGTTGTTTTCTCATCATCAAAAGCCGCATCGACATTGAATTTCAGTGAGCCAGAGGGAGCAGGGTTTCCATTTGATATCAAAATCAGAAAACCCAACCATATCATTTTATTTTATTTTGCATAGCAGCAAAGTACTAGTTTGCTTCTACTTCTGAGTTCTGTTCGAGTTATGATAGAATTGACGTGGACATCTTTTTTTCGAAGATCCAATCATTTCGAGTCTTCCATTTGTGCCACAATAGATTGACAACACGGACAATCTCTATATCATCTTCAAGCTCCATTAAATCATCAAAAAAATTGAAAAAAGTTTGGTACATGCGGCCTTTCAAGAACAGTCTCTTATTATATTGTTTCCAAATTGCAGTTGAGATCGTGCAGTAAAAAACGCAATGCCAAATTGATTCCTTTTGAGTTGACGACAGTGGATATCGTCTAATACCAATTCCGGGCCGTAATTACTCCTATGACAATTAATCCAAGAACAACGTACGAGGGTATGGTGTTTGTGTTTAGTTTAGACTGAACCTGGGAATTCTCCCAAGTTGCCTACGTATCCTGTCAGCAAAGTGACTTAAACTCTACATATGGTGGAACTAATTGTTGGAAGTAGTGCCCGAAAGACAATTTATGTAATTGTTTTTATAATTAATAAATGACAGATTCATTCTCATCTTATTACTTGCTTCGTGCTTGTAAGTAATACACTACTGAAAACCCCAAGTCGTATCATATGTAGCCATGCAACTTAGTGTGTGTCACACATGAGGATTAAGTTTATGGTGATACACTTGAATTGTTAGTCCGTGGTGAAGTTAATCAAAGTATGAGGTCTATTGATTAAACCACCATTAATGTGCCCAGAATATTTTATGGTATGACCGTCTTATCCGGACCGTCGGCATTGGTTGTCTAAGTGGGGTATTTATATATGATGTAGGCATATAGGACTGAACCGATTTAATCTGAGTTTCTCATATAATTCCGTGATTGAGAAATCTTATTAAATCACAAGATGATCATATATGGATTAACCTTAATCCTGAAGTGATTCTGAGACTCGCTTGTTTCAGGATAGGGTTTGATGTGTTCGTTAAAGATCGCTAAGAGGCGCGGTCTGAATCACTTTCACGTTGGCACTATTCTGGAATGAGTGAGAAGTGTGTGTCTCACAGATATGAAATCCATTCCTTCCTGCGGGAAGTAGAAAGACGATCCCCTTATTTGTTAGTCCTAGAAACTGATCGAACCCGGGAGTTCGTATTGGTTATGAACTAATTGATCACTACTGGGTTAATGGTAAATAAGGATAAGATGTATTGAAGAAGGCTTACGGAAATAATACCGCTTCATTACGGATAATCTATGGAGGGTTAGTTTATATGTAATGATTATATCGATGGACACTTATCGACTCGACTCGACGTTTTGAGAATAAGTTATATCTATAATCGATAGAGTTGATTTGATTTATGGTGGCGTAATTCCGGAATTAATAAGTTGAGTGGAAATATTCTGTTCGATGAATATTTTATTTAATTTATTGTAGCTACTGGTTATAGGTTCATGGTCCCCGGGTTGACTCCTAACACGCGGGTGTTTTCTCGTTTTATGGAACCTCAAGAATAAATTAAATAGTTGATCTATTTAATGAATATGCAATATTATTTATTTGGTAAATAATATGTAAAATAGAAAAGACATTTTCTATTAAAAATAATGACATGAGGCGCCACACATTTGTAATTTAGAAAAAGAAATTTTTCTAGATTATGTCACATATGTAATTAATTAATTATCTATTTGTTGGATAATTAATGGAAAAAATTGAGATTGATTTTTTTGGGAATTATCTCTTATTTTTATAGCAAAAATATCTTTTTCTTATGAGAATAGTTAATTGTGGTGGCTAAGGATAACTTTCTTGGCTAGTTATTTTCCTATATAAAGAGAGTTGCTCCTAGCACAATTCATTACATTAAAATGCGCCACACTCTCTTATTTTTGTAGCAAAAATATATTTTTCTTATGAGAATAGTTAATTGTGGTGGATAAGGATAACTCTCTTAGCTAGTTATTTTCCTATATAAATAGAGTTCCTCATAGCACAATTCATTACATTAAAATGCGCCACACTCAAATTAAAAGGAAGAAAAATTAGTTTCTTGCCTTAGTCATTAAGAGGAGAAAAACCTAGGGTTTTTCTTGTGCATATTCGAGGAGGTTCTACGGCGAGGATCGACGTCCACCAATCGTCGTTAGGAGATACAATCCGGAAGATTGTGGCTTCTCCCTTTTGTCGAATTTCTCATCTCTTTCCGTTGAGGTAAATCTACTAACCTTCTTGTAGATTGTTAATTAATTATGTGAATTAAAATCGTGGTAAAATCGCATGCGAATTTAGTTCGTAGCTTCCGCTGTGCAAGATCGAGTGTCTCGATCGGTGCTGTGAATCAGATCTGACGATCCAATTATGGATCGGATCCGGATTCGGGTCTCTGTATATCCAGCATGTGGTATCAGAGAGAGGTTAAAGCGATTTTGCGATCTTGATTGCATATTTAATTAACAAGGAGTGAAATTGAATAAATATTGCATCTTCTCTATTTTTTATATATAAATGCATGGTTGAATATTTTGGTTGACGAGATTGATTGGGGTTGGTACTTGTTTACCGTTAGATCTATTGTAAACCCAATTTTTCTGGGTATAAGAAATTATTTAATTTATTTTGTTGTAATTTAATTTCCTAGTAGCTAGAATAATTATGGAATCAGCGGCCCTGTTGTATTTAATGTTTTTTCGAAGAACAACAACAACCAGTAGCAGTGATGTAGTGGTCAAGGCGCTGAACCACAATCCTGGGGAGCCGAGTCCGACTCCCTCCCTCCACTCCAAGATGCAAATTTTTTTTATGAAATTGTTTCCAGAAAAATGATTTTCAAAAAATAAGAAAGCTGAGGGGAATCAAACACATGCACCGCAGGTAGGAAGGAGGAGACTAGAAGCAACTTGGCTACAGCTGCTTTGGTAAAGGAATGGAACAGCAAATTTAAATACCAGCAAATTAAAAATTAGAAAATCATTTAAAAGTAGTGTTTATCTATTTAATTATTTTAGGTTTATAGATTAGATACGGGGGTATCAACGATCCATCTCAGTGATTTATTGTTCGCATTTATTTTCTTATGTGATTATTTATGTTATATAACCATGTTATGCATCATATTAATGAATTTCACTCCTAGCATATGCGTATATGTAGAAAATTAATATTGAAATTAATTAGACATGTATCAACACGATAATTAATTTAGATCAAAAATAAATTAAATTAACTATAGGAAAAGGAATTTTATCGGGATATAAAATTCACATGATAAAAATAAAAATAAAATTATTTTTGGGATCCAAAAATCATTCGTGGATTTTAATTATATAGTGACTATATAAAAGAATTTTAATAATTGAAAAAATTGGAAAATCCGGAAAAGTTGGACAACAACTGAGCAAAAGGTTCAAAAATCGGTTCGGGTGGTCAACAGGGTTTTGGCTCGACTCGACTTGTCTGTCCAAGTGCGGGGTTAGCCACGGGGGTCCGGCAAGGTCAAGCTATCCGGAGAGCTGAGGCTCAATGGGGCAACCTTAGCCCGATTTTCAACCAGCACCCGCACACGTGCGACGTTAGCGTCGAGGGTCCGGCAAGGTCAAGCTATCCGGCAAGTTTCGGCTCAATGGGGCAGCCTTAGCCCGATTCATCCAGCAGTCGTATATGAACCAACGAAGAGGACAGGTCGGCTTAGCCAATCCCAACACCTTTCAGTGAACTCGGTTAAAGCTCAGTCAGGGTTTAATACCGATAAGTTGGTGATTGCTTTTCAAGATTTATTGTTTTCAATTATTGAGATAAAATTCTACGATCCTAAAATTTTATCATGACGATATTAGGACTATAAAATTCTTTTAGTGAATTTTAATTGTGTAGTAACTACATAAGAGATTTTCTAAATAATCGATAAATTGGAAAATCATGAATATAATGTCACTAGTAAGACGGTATTTGGAACCGATAAACTAGTGGGAGCTTTAAATTTTATGATTTATTGTTCTTTGAATTATTAGAAAAATCATGAAGTCCTAATATATTAGGATTATAAAATTCATGGTGAATTTTAATTGTGTGTTGTCTACACAAAGATTTTATGAATCTGAGAAATTGGAAAGTCGTGAATAAGTGACACTAGTTAGACGGTATTTGTAACCGAAGAACTAGTGGGAGGATTAATTTAAATATTCATGATTTATTGTTTTTCGGATTATAAATAAATTCTGAAAATCCTAAAAGACTACCTAATTTTCAAAATAACGAGTGGGAGCAGGGAAGGTGACAACCGACCCCACGGCCTCTACTGTTGGCACAAGCACGTGAGAGAAGGGTGACGCCTCGAGCCGCTTTGATTACGGCCCCCTGCGGATGGCCTTCACCCCTATCAAAATTTAAGGCTTGGTCTCCGAAAGGATAGAATTTTGGGAGTGGAAACGGTTCATCAATACCCGTGCTATCTCGTCGACGGATTTCGAGGTGCTCACTGATGAAGAGGCCATTCTAATTCATGCTATCTTTACCCCTCAAGTGGGTGTTTAGTGAGGGGTCATAATTCATCGTGAGGCCATTAACTTTGCGAGGATAATGGACCCTGATCGGCCTATTCCTTTCGCTTGGCTAATTTCGAATCTTTGTACCAACAGTTATGGAATGCCAGTTAGCACTGAGGATGTGTACCTTAGCGCGGATTAGTTTGTAGTTTCTTCATTTTCTTCCGCTTGCACTTTGTAACACCTTCTGATTTTATGAATGACTTCTTTTTTTATACCTTCCGATACATGTCCCCTAGTGTCCTTAGAAACATTTTCCCCCGGTCGTCCAAAACAGACACCACAACCTCGTCGGCCCTTATATCTATGGTGGATGGCCATGGGTCGTGGTGGTTGGGCGCGTGTCGATGCAGGTGAATGAAAAAGAACATGGTGAAATACGGTGGCGATGGTGAAATAAATGGTGAAGGGGGACATCCTGAGGAGGATGAGGTACATAAGCGAGGGTTTAGGGGTTGTTTGCTGGTTGTGATCACTTGGAGAAACATCGGTGGAGGCGAATCGGATATGCTTGGTGCATGGGGAGGCAGCGCAAGAAGAGGGAAATAGGGGTTGAAGTGAATTAAGTTGGTCAAATTCATAATTTTAAGTGTGATATCACCAAAGGTTTTAGAGGTAAAGGTTTTTTTTTCTATAATTTCAAAGCCATTTTATTTATTCAAGATTGTCCATCACATAAACATGAAGTACATGAGAGGAGGGTGAAGAGCCACATTCCACACATCATACTAGATAGAGACCTTCTATAGCTAAGAGATGAGCTGACACATTACACTGTCTTTTGATAAAAGAAAAGAAACGGATACAAAAGCAGGTAAAGGCATATGACACTCTTCGATTAAATTTCCAAACGGAGACAAACCTTGAGTATCATCCAAGAGCTTTCGAATATCACATTAAAAAAACTCCATGTGAGTGCAAAGACAAGAGCATGGTAGATTGCTAGAATTTCACCGGCTAGGACGTCAAATCTACCTTGAAGCCGTTTAGAAGAAGTACAAAGAATATTTCCCTTGCTATTACGAAGAATGCCTCCAATGGTTGTTTTCTCATCATCAAAAGCCGCATCGACATTGAATTTCAGTGAGCCAGAAGGAGCAGGGTTTCCATTTGATATCAAAATCAGAAAACCCAACCATATCATTTTATTTTATTTTGCATAGCAGCAAAGTACTCGTTTGCTTCTACTTCTGAGTTCTGTTCGAGTTATGATAGAATTGGCGTGGACATCTTTTCTTTCGAAGATCCAATCATTTCGAGTCTTCCATTTGTGCCACAATAGATAGACAACACGGACAATCTTTATATCATCTTCAAGCTCGATTAAATCATCAAAAAAATTAAAAAAAAGTTTGGTACAAGCGGCCCTTCAAGAACAGTCTCTTATTATATTGTTTCCAAATTGCAGTTGAGATCGTGCAGGAAAAAACGCAATGCCAAATTGATTCCTTTTGAGTTGACGACAGTGGATATCGTCTAATACCAATTATGGGCCGTAATTACTCCTATGACAATTAATCCAAGAACAACGTACGAGGGGATGGTGTTTGTGTTTAGTTTAGACTGAACCTGGGGATTCTCCCAAGTTGCCTACGTTTCCTGTCAGCAAAGTGACTTAAACTCTACATCTGGTGGAACTAATTGTTGGATGTAGCGCCCGAAAGACAATTTATGTAATTGTTTTTATAATTAATAAATGACATATTTATTCTCATCTTATTACTTGCTTCGTGCTTGTAAAAAATACACTACTGAAAACCCAAGTCGTATCATATGTAGCCATACAACTTAGTGTGTGTCACATATGAGGATTAAGTTTATGGTGATACACTTGAATTGTTAGTCCGTGGTGAAGTTAATCAAAGTATGTGGTCTATTGATTAAACCACCATTAATGTGCCCAGAACATTTTATGGTTTGACCGTCTTATCCGGACCGTCGGCATTGGTTGTCTAAGTGGGGAATTTATATATGATGTAGTCGTATAGGACTGGACCGATTTAATCTGAGTTTCTCATATAATTCCGTGATTGAGAAATCTTATTAAATCACAAGATGATCATATATGGATTAACCTTAATCCTGAAGTGATTACAGACTCCTGCTTGTTTCAGGATAAGGTTTGATGTGTTCGTTAAGGATCGCTAAGAGGCGCGGTCCGAATCATTTTCACGTTGGCACTATTCTGGAATGAGTTAGAAGTGTGTGTCTCACAGATATGGAATCCATTCCTTCCTGCGGGAAGTAGAAAGACGATCCCCTTATTTGTTAGTCCTAGAAACTGATCGATCCCAGGAGTTCGTATTGGTTATGAACTAATTGATCACTAGTGGGTTAACGGTAAATAAGGATAAGATGTATTGAAGAAGGCTTACGGAAATAATCCCGCTTCATTACGGATAGTCTATGGAGGGTTAGTTTATATGTAATGATTATATCAATGGACACTTATCGACTCGACTCGACATTTTGAGAATAAGTTATATCTATAATCGATAGAGTTCAGTTTCGGATTTATGGTGGCGTAATTCCGGAATTAAGAAGTTGAGTAGAAATATTACATTCGATGAATATTTTATTTAATTTATTGTATTTACTTGTTTATAGGTCCGTGGTTAGGGTTGACTCTAACACGCTGAGTGTTTTCTCGTTTTATGGAACCTCGAGAATAAATTAAATAGTTGATCTATTTAATGAATATGCAATATTATTTATTTGGTAAGTAATATGTAAAATAGGAAAGACATTTTCTATTAAAAATAATGACATGAGGCGCCACACATTTGTGATAAATTAGAAAAAGAAATTTTTCTAAATTATGTCACATGTGTAATTAATTAATTATCTATTTGTTGGATAATTAATGGGAAAAATTGAGATTGATTTTCTTGGGCATTATCTCTTATTTTTGTAGCAAAAATATCTTTTTCTTATGGGAATAGGTAATTGTGATGGCAAAGGATAACTCTCTTGGCTAGTTATTTTTTTATATAAATAGAGTTAATCCTAGCACAATTCATTAAATTAAAATGCGCCACTCTCAAATTAAAAGGAAGAAAAATTAGTTTGTTGCCTTAGTCATTAAGAGGAGAAAAAACCTAGGGTTTTTTTTGTGCATATTCGAGGAGGTTCTATGGCGAGGATCGACGTTCACCAGTCGTCGCTAGGAGATACAATCCGGAAGATTGTAGCTTCTCCCTTTGGTCGAATTTCTCATATCTTTCCGTTGAGGTAAATCTACTAACCTTCTTGTAAATTGTTAATTAATTATGTGAATTAAAATCGTGGTAAAATCGCATGCGAATTTAGTTCGTAACTTCCGCTGTGAAAGATCGAGTGTCTTGATCGGTGCTGTGAATCAGATCTGACGATCCAATTATGGATCGGATCCGGATTCGGGTTTCTGTATATCCAGCATGTGGTATCAGAGAGTGGTTAAAACGATTTTGCGATCTTGATTGCATATTTAATTAATAAGGAGTGGAATTGAATAAATATTGCATCTTTTATATTTTTTATATATAAATGCATGGTTGAATATTTTGGTTGACGAGATGGATTGTGGTTGGTACTTGTTTACCGTTAGATCTATTGTAAACCCAAATTTTTCTGGGTATAAGAAATTAATTAATTTATTTTGTTGTAATTTAATTTCCTAGTAGCTAGAATAATTATGGAATCGGCGGCCCTGTTGTATTTAATGTTTTTTCGAAGAACAACAGCCAGTAGCAGTGATGTAGTGGTCAAGGAACTGAACCACAATCCTGAGGAGCCGAGTTCGACTCCCTCCCTCCACGTCATGACGCAATTTTTTTTTATGAAATTGTTTCCAGAAAAATGATTTTCGAAAAATAAGAAAGCTGAGGGGAATCGAACAAGATGCACTGCAGGTAGAAAGGAGGCGTCTAGCACCAACTCGGCTACAGCTGCTTTGGTAAAGGAACGGAACAGCAAATTTAAATACCATGCGCCGGCTGTGGTGCATTAAAAATTAGAAAATCATTTAAAAGTAGGGTTTATCTATTTAATTATTTTAGGTTTATAGATTAGATACGAGAGTACCAACGATCCATCTCAGTGGTTTATTTTTCGCATTTATTTTCTTATGTGATTATTTATGTGATATAACCATGTCATGCATCATATTCATGAATTCCACTCCTAGCATATGCGTATATGTAGAAAATTAATTAGACATGTATCAACACGATAATTAATTTAGATCAAAAATAAATTAAATTAATTATAGGAAAAGGAATTTTATCGGGATATAAAATTCACATGATAAAAATAAAAATAAAAATAAATTATTTTTGGGATCCAAAAATCATTCGTGGATTTTAATTATGTAGTGACTATATAAAAGAATTTTAATAATTGAAAAAATTGGAAAATCCGGAATAGTTGGACACCAACTGAGCAAAAGGTTCGAAAATCGGTTCGGACGGTCAACAGGGCTTCGGCTCGACTCAACTTGTCTGTCCAAGTGCGGGGTTAGCCACGGGGATCCGGCAAGGTCAAGCTATCCGGCGAGCTGAGGCTCAATGGGGCAACCTTAGCTCGATTTTCAACCCAGCACCCGCACACGTGCGACGTTAGCGTCGAGGGTCCGGCAAGGTCAAGCTATCCGGCAAGTTTCGGCTCAATGGGGCAGCCTTAGCCCGATTCATCCAGAAGTCGTATATGAACCAACGAAGAGGACGGGTCGGCTTAGCCAATCCCGACACCGTTCGGTGAACTCGGTTAAAGCTCAGTCATGGTTTAATAACGATAAGTTGGTGATTGCTTTTCAAGATTTATTGTTTTCAAATTATTGAGATAAAATTCTACGATCCTAAAATTTTATCATGACGATATTAGGACTATAAAATTCTTTTAGTGAATTTTAATTGTGTAGTGACTACACAAGAGATTTTCTAAATAATCGATAAATTGGAATATCATGAATATAATGTCACTAGTTAGACGGTATTTAGAACCGATAAACTAGTGGGAGCTTTAAATTTTATGATTTATTGTTCTTTGAATTATTAAAAAAATCATGAAGTCCTAATATATTAGGATTATAAAATTCATGGTGAATTTTAATTGTGTGGTGTCTACACAAAGATTTTATGAATCCGAGAAATTGGAAAGTCGTGAATAAGTGACACTAGTTAGACGGTATTTGGAATCGAAGAACTAGTGGGAGGATTAATTTAAATATTCATGATTTATTGTTTTTCGGATTATAAATAAATTCTGAAAATCCTAAAAGACTACCTAATTTTCAAAATAACGAGTGGGAGCGGGGAAGGTGACAACCGACCCCACGGCCTCTACTGTTGGCACAAGCACGTGAGAGAAGGGTGACGCCTCGAGCCGCTTTGATTACGGCCCCCTGTGGATGGCCTTCACCCCTATCAAAATTCAAGGCTTGGTCTCCGAAAGGATAGGATTTTGGGAGTGGGAACGGTTCATCAATACCCGTGCTATCTCGTCGACAGATTTCGAGGTGCTCACTGATGAAGAGGCTATTCTAATTCATGCTATCTTTACCCCTCAAGTGGGTGTTTACTGGGGGTCATAATTCATCGTGAGGCCGTTAACTTTGCGAGGATAATGGACCCTGATCGGCCTATTCCTTTCGCTTGGCTAATTTCGAATCTTTGTATCAACAATTGTGGAATGACAGTTAGCACTGAGGATGTGTACCTTAGCGTGGATTAGTTTGTAGTTTCTTCATTTTCTTCCGCTTGCACTTTGTAACACCTTCTGATTTTATGAATGACTTCTTTTTTTTATACCTTCCGATACTTGTCCCCCAGTGTCCTTAGATCCATCATAAGGGTCCAGCTTGGGCACCTTGAAACCTGCAGGTCGATCATACTCATCTATCTGCCTTATGAAAGGCGAAGCGAAGTAAAAGTCATCCATTTTCTTGCCCATCATGGCATTGATCTCCGACCGGGCCGTCTCTCTAACTAGATCATTTAGCGGTTTCTTTCCCTTATTCGAGACAGAAGCCTTTTCATCTTGTTTTTTATTAGGAGGAGTTTTTTTATCCAGTCTCCTCCTCTGCATTGTCCTCTTCTGATTGTATGGCCTGGAGGATGGCCCGTCTAGTAGCAGGATCTATGGCCGCCAATTGCTCTTTAACGGCTTGCTGCTCCGAATTTAGGGAGGTTTCCACGTATTGCTCCATCTAGCTTTCTGCATCAACATCCTCATCATCATGGTCACTATTTTGATTGTTTTGGGTGTTTGCCGCGTTTGCGGCCGCAGCAGCAGCCTTCTGGGCTCGTGTGTTGGGTTTTGGTGGCATGGTGATTAATTCAAATCATCCACAAACAATTACCAGTTGGGGCACTCTTTTTAGCGTCAATTGACGAAACAAAATTCGTCGGGTTTAAAATCTGGGCCCTTTAATCTAATGATAACTGTTGAGGATGAATATTCAAGAGAAAATATGAAAGAGGGTGAGGGATTTTTGTGAGGGTGATTTAGACTGAGCTTGGGAATTTCACCAGGATGCCTACGTATCCAATGTGTATGTTGGAATCAAGTCTGTCGTAGTTCTTTGTGGTTGTTTATATAGAGGGCGATTGTGCCCTAGGCCTGCGTGGGCTGTGTCCAATGTGGACTCTCATTTCGTGTTATTCAAGCAGGAGATAAATCTGGGATTGTCCCGTGATTTTAGGAGATAATTATGACATACAAATATTCGTTTTATATGATAAGGATCGGAGCCTTAATTGCTTGAGATTCTCCAGAACTATCGTATAATTATTGTCATTATCATATTCGCTATCCGACATGCGGCGATATTCTGAGGTCGGGTTGACCGAGCTGTGTTGGTCTGCTCCTCACCGACCTGCGGTGGATCGGGGGATGCCCCGAACAACCTTCATCTACGTGGTCTCAGTTCGGCTCTTAAGCCCATGATGAAACTCCAGACCCTTCATGGTTAGGGCATTAGGCCTACCCTTGCCATTATTTAGGTTGTCACGTGCTTGGCACGCGGAGTGGTGAAATCCGATATCGTCAATCTCCTTCTCCGGTCAAAATTACACATTTATTGAAGAAAGAAGTGGTTGGACGGAGAATGACATTCATCTGGTCCATGCAGGCCTTCACAAGGAGCTCCGCCCAACACCCTTTATTTCTTTTACTTCCAGTTACCTTCGTCGATCTATCATGGGTGATTTCAATGTTGGTGGGGGCCAAAGGAATGGTGACTCATTCAATATATTTTTGAAATGTTGGGCTAAAAATGTAGTTTAATAATAAATAGTTGCGTGCTAAGTAGTTTTATGATTTTATTGTGGTACCATGAGTTAAAAAAGGTGTCAATAAAAACAAATTATTTACATTAGGCCGAGCCTAGATCCTCTGTAACGTTGTGCCATGTTGTGTAGAGGGGAAATGGAGAAGAATTATGGTGAATGAGTGATTTTAAAGATATACTAAGTGGAGGGTTGTGATTAATCCATGTCACACCTACACACCTTTATTATGTGTGTGAGAGTGAGAATTAATCACAATCCTCTACTTGTATACCTCTAAAATCACTTCCCCACCACAATTCTTCTCGGGGAAAGAGCAAAACGACATCGTTTTGTTCTAAATATAAAAAGGGCAATTCTAAAAGCATCCCACTTTTTACTCCTGACACCACGTTCATATGTAAAAATTTGCATATAAAATATGGTGCTGAAGTAATTACGTGGTACCTTTAGAATCGTCCTATAAAAACATTACATAATACCCAAAACATCATTTTGAGTGTTTTACATTGACACTATGAAGCACCGATATTTCAATATGGGAATCATGCGCCGTGTCCGACGTATTTTCGACACGACACATGTCTGACAAGCTCCGACACGTGTCGGCTGATTGAAATAATATTATTTAAAATTTTAATAAATTTTTTTATTTAATTGTTTTTCAATGGAAACCTTAAAATACCCGATTTTCATTTCTGTAATAGTTTAATAAATAATACGTCGTATTAAGTTAATATGATTCTTGATAATAAGTCATTTTAACAATTTGTAATATTTTGAAGGTCAATCACGATTTCGTTTCACACCGTATAAAGGAGAAAAGCAACGAGTAATGGCGTATATTGAGTACCGGTCCGATCCCACTTCTCGTGTCCCCGAACATCTATTTTGGATATATTCATAAAATTTACGTATTACCATTTTGCCTAGTTTTTTAGATTTTTACGAATATTTTTTTTTTGATAAATTCAGTATATATATATATATATATAGTGTGTTGACGACGTATCGTGTTTCTTAAATTTTGAAATTAGCCGTATAGTCATATCTGTCGTGTCAATATCCGTGTCTGTACCACATAGATTGACACGTAGAGAATGGGGTCACGTCGGAGGATCTCAATTCCGGGAAGTTTTTGCATACACCGTACCTACGTGCGGATAGCCTCCGTGGCACACCACACGATTTCATTATGTACTTAAACTGTGTGGTTCTGATCGTGCCACCTCACATATCCACACGTAGGTACGTACAATCCAAAAATTTCACCTCAATTCCATTAGCCCAACCTAGTTAAAGCCCAATCTCAAGTCCAAAAGAAACCCTTCACAGCCGCCGCCCAAGTAACACGTCCTTCACCCTACCCTCCACACAAACCAACCCCCCCCCCACCCCACCGACTCCCTGCCGCTTATATACGTAAATCCCTAATTTCCACATTCTCATCCCTTTCCGATCTAGCAGTTTCTCAAACCCTACCCTTGATTCCACCGACGATATAATCAGAACTCTCACTTCTCCCTCAAAATCTACCGATTTATCTTCATCATACATCTCCGTTGACCCTCGAAATTTCCTCGATCTCCGTTTTTCATCCCTCTGTCTTTTTGGTTCGTGTTTTATATCCGAAGCCGGCGACTGCTGATCCATCTTTTCGTTGCGTGTGCATCTAGGTAGATTTTTAAATATGATTTGCTTTTTTTTTAATGTCTGTTTTCGTCCATCTGTTTCGGATCTATGCTAGGATTTGTGTATAGGAAGAAAATTTTTGTTAAGCTTTTCGTTGCATAATTTCCTGATGTTGCGTGGATCGATTTCTCCAAATTAATGTTCATAATCCCTTTTTTATGTTGTTGATTTAGTTTAAATATTGTTGTTTTGATCGCTCTTTTGATGATAGTTGTAAAAGCTTCAAGATCAGGTTTTTTAATAAATCTGGATAGACGATCCGATCCAACTGAATTTGCCGTTGAAATACTCTTATATACGCAAATAACCAAAAAGAATTGAGGTTATAAGGAACTTTGAGTCATTAATGTCATCTGGAATAGTATGGCAGGCGGTTGAATTACAGAAGGTTAATTTATTAAAAGATTTGTGTTAGTATCCAGTCAAGTTTATTGCTGCAAATGATTTTAGAACTGGTAACAAATAGTGCCTTGCCAGCTAGATGCGTGACGCAGAAATTATTACTTTTTAGTTTGTTTGCCTAATCTGTCTCTACGGTATCAGCTAGATAGTAGAAATGGCTAATTTTATTTGTTAGTTAGCCTCATCTGTCTCTAGGGTATTGGAAATTTTAATAGTTGGATGTCATTGTGCTGTGTATGCTATTTTTGCTGATTCCGCTATAGATTTGATTTTTCAATTGGTTCTTTACTGGACAAAATCCACAGCCTTTATCCTATTTTTGGTTTCTATGTTACATTTAGTTCCGCTGGTATGATTCAATAACATGTTCTCCTGTCTGTGATCCAAAATACAGAGCTTTATCTTATTTTTGTTCTCATTTATGCAGGTTTTCTTTATATTTGGTTTTTGCAATTTGCTTCCATACGGAATGGCTTCATTGGATATGTCACTAGATGAAATGATAAAGAACAGCCGTAATAGTCAGAGGGGCAGAGGGCAAGGCAGGGCCCGACGTGGTAAGGGGCCTGGAGTGCCATTTAGAGGTGCAAGAACAGCTGGAGCACCTCGCAGGAATCAGCTTGGCGTGAATGCTCAACCGTCTGCTCTTAGAATCGCCAAGGCAAGCACTTAATATTGGATGTGTTGTCCTTTAAATCAACATTTAAAATCGTTTGGGACCAAATCCATGTCTTGCTTTACCCCTTGAGATTGAGGCGTTCTCTGACTCTGGCTGGCACTATAAGAATACTATGGATGTGCAACCCCTTCAGCGTTGTTAACCTTTTTGAACCGTATTGAAGTGTTGATTTTTACATTGAAATTTGAGAGGTTCAGCTATTCTGTGATGGTAACAAAGAACTCTTATTGGCTGAGCTGTACAACACAGTCATGTTGTAGTTCTTGTTCTCTGATTCTACAAGTCCCTTAATTCATTCTGGTCTTTGTTCAAGAATATTGCAAGTCAATTTTGTGGTTTATAAGTTGAAGATGTTGGTGGAATGATGAAAGAGCGTCTGTATTTGTCGTTGGTCGCTTCACGAGGAAAATTTGAGGCTCTTTTATGAGGGCGTCCTTAAGGCATAGTGCTACTTGTAGCATTTTACCTATAGCAGCTCTATACTTCCAAATATAACAGCTTTCTGTGTATCTTAATATCTACTAAGGACTCCGGGGTTGCAAATTTCGTCCATCTCATATTTTTTTCCCATGAAGTAGCTACAATAACTACAATACTCTGTTACTGCTTGGTAGAAGGGAATATTTTGATGATTCCTGTTCCTTGGAAATTCTAGTTGGAAAGAGTTTTCAGTTGCCAATGACGTTGCATGGCGTCCTTGCAAAGGTTGCTTTGTTCGCTCTACTTCAGATCTACTTCAGATCAGGAGCTCTTACCTTTTGCATAGCACCTTTTGACGTGCAGTGGCTCATATCTCACTTTCCTTGTACAATTAATATGTATAGGTTCTCCTTGATACATTAGTCCTTGGAGGTGGCATACTATTTAATTTGTTGGTTGATTATGTCAAACATAGTTGATAATACTTCTAGTGCCAACTTTGAATCCAAAGTTGCCTTTTGAAAGAGTGGTGCACTACCTTATTGTTTTGGTAGCTTTGCTGACATGTTTTTTCTCCATGATTTATAGTCCTTCCGCAAAGTAAAAAATCTTCCTTGGAAGAATGGTATGTTTGAGGATGGCCTTAAAGCTGCCGGGTTATCTGAATTAGATGCTGGAACAAAGTTACATGTTTCCAATCTGGATGCTGGAGTGACCAATGAAGATATTAGGGTATAATTAGAGCCGTGTGATTCTGTTTTCTTACAGTTATTTCAAGAGGAACACAATTTGATGATGTTAAATGGCTCACACCACAGGAGTTATTCTTGGAGATTGGAGAACTGATTCGCTATGGTATTCTCTATGACAAGACTGGCCGCCCAAGTGTAAGTTTTGTCATGTGTGCTTAATGTGCTGAATCTCGGATTTGTCTTCATTTTTTTTCTTTATATATGGCCTGCAGTTCATGTATACGTATGGTTGTTTATCTTGTCCTCCCCAGTTGAATTCATTCTGCTAATTCGATTAATTTTGTTTCCTGTGTAAACTATTTCCTGAACGTCTTTTATTCCCTTGTTTTGATGATGTAGGGTTCAGCAGAAGTATGGTTTGCTAGGATGAGTGATGCAGTTCAGGCTTTGAAGAAATATAACAATGTGCAGTTGGATGGAAAGCCTATGAAAATTGAGATAGTTGGCGGCAACGCTCCTGAGGTTGCTCTCTCTTCTGCCCGTGTCAATGTGACTGGAGGGGCTAATGGGCCCCGAAGAACAGTTTTCATGATGTAAGTGATGTCATTACTATGCTATTATTTCGTTTCTCTTACACACTTATCAAATTTCCTAAATTGTTTGGGAATGTTAAATCTTGCAGGCCAGGACGTGGTTTTTCCCGAGGTGGCCCTATTGGTGTTAGTCGTGGTGTTAGGTGAGTGTTTGATAGCTCCTTTTTCATTTGCATATTCTTTTTGGTGGTTGTCTGGAGTGTGTGCTGTAGAAACAAGAAATATAAGGCTTAGGTTGGGCGACTAGATAAACAAACGCATAGTATCTTTGTGACCAAAAAATACGTTTGAGATTATAATGACTTGGGACATTCCTTTGATAAAAAATTTACGTTTCTCAGGCAGGGGGGTCATGCCAACATAAGTGGCGGCAGCTTTAGGCAGGGTGGAAGAGGTCGAAGCCGTGGTGGAGGTCGTGGTCGTGGTCGTGGTGGGCGTGGCCGTGGAGGCATCGGTGGTCGTGGAAAGAAGGGCGTGATTAAATCAGCTGACGAGCTTGACAAAGAGTTGGAAAACTATCATTCTGAATCCATGCAGACTTGATATCTTCTTCAAGAATCAAGAACTTCTGTAGCAGAACAAGATGAATCTATGGGACAACTTTGATTTCCTTTTAAGAAACTTTTGTGTCAGACAAAATTATGTATTAGTAGTATTTTCCAGCTGTACAAAAAAAAGTACCTTGTTTTTTTGGAGCTTTCAGGTATGACTAAAATGTTTCTTAATGTTATGATCTTGACTGTTTGGTTTCAAGATGTTATTTAGATCTTTCACCCAAATTTGTTTGGGGATTAACCTGGCTTTGTCCCAAACTATTAATGATTTTGGACAAGTAGTATTGAAATTGGCTGAATGTTATGTATTATATGTTCCCCTGATTCAACAATTCAATGCTATTGGAGGTTGTCAGCAATTAAAAGAAAGTCTAACATGTCTTTGTTGATGATGGACAACCTGCTCTACCTAAATTCGTAACGGTGTAGAATTACGTTGACAACCAAACATTGGGTCAGCCCACCTCCCACAAAACGCCATTAATCCTGGTGATTCTGGTTGTCTAGATCCATCCGCCAGTCTCTTTCTTTTCCCACCATCTCCCTACTTTAGACTACTTGACTACAGGGATCGAACGAGAGTATGACCTGGGATAGAACCCATCTTTCTCAACCGAATAAAGTGAATAGGCAAAGGAAGAGTTGATTCTAACTATGCCCGACTGAAAGATGAACAATCGGGTGTTCTATTTGGCAAAGGAAGAGTTGCTTTCTAACTATGCTCGACCGAAAGATGAACAATCGGGTGTGCTATTTTCTATGTATGACGGGGTGTATGCTTTACTTGAGCGAAAGCCAAGAGTATTGCAAGCAACGGCGTCTTTTGTTATACATTTGTGAAAGGTTGTCGTGACGCTCTGGTTACTTTGGTATAGGTTTGGATGGATTCAGTCAGCGAAAGTCCAAAATACTCAATATCAACATGTCGTGATCGGTTAGACGTGGTTTATTTTGTTAGAAAAAAAAAAGTGGTTTTCAAGAGTTCATTGATTTGTACACCTCCGGTGCTAGTAAGATTGGGACCGTGGTCATCCGTCTCCAGTTTGCCGGCCGATAAGATCTCTGAGATTTACCATCCAGCTGGGTTGGTTTGGCTATTCTTTTCTATTGAAAAGGAGTCAGTCTGTCTGCGCGAGTCACCTTCTTCTAGGCTCCGCTGGACGACACGGCATTTTCGTTCAAATATAGGCCGGCCGTACTTGTGATGGTTCCCTACGATCCAATATGACCACTTAGGTCTGTGTTTCTCACAGGAAGAAGAATTTCGCTATGACATCATCATGGTTATAAACTAAAATGTTTTTAGTCAAAGAAAAAAAAATTAGAAAACGACCATCGTAGGAGGGTTTGTACCAAGTATATGTATCGTATCCATTCGTTTGTGATCACTTTCGGTTTCATAGAATAAAAATGAAAATATATGATGTATGTTACTTAATACAACAACATTACTCACTAAATAGCTCTATGTATGTAAATAAATACATCCTCTCATGTACAAAGCATTAGTTGTATGAAACACATATTGAATAAGAATCCAAAATCCAGCTTTATCTCATTTTACAGCCAGTTGCAACTTCTATGTTTATGTTCGTTTTTCATCTTCCATCTCCTCATCCCCGGCTTCAAATGGCCCGTTCCGTCTCGAGCCCCGGCAGTGGGGTCAGGGGTATAAATGTGTGCGAGACTAGTTCCTGGATGAACCAAAATCTCAAACAAGGTTGCTGCTCATTCGAGTAACCCGTCGTGCCTCTTCGAGATCCTTTAGAAACCTGCAATGGCAAAGATTAAAGTGTGATTGTTGTAGTCCATCTCTTGGGAAATGACTGGCACAACCAAAATTGGAATAAATCTGATGATGAACATAACCCCAAATATTCTGTAGTTTTTGCCAGAATATATACTATAATGCAGATAAAGACCGGAAAAAGAAAAAAGAAAAAACGCAAATAAAGCTTGAACTTCTCCTGAAAACTAGATAACAGACAATAAACTCGGGTTATGCAGCTAATTAATCTCAAGTCAAAGTGCACAGCAACATGGAAGGAGTCTCTTTTACCAAAACTTACTCTGAGACCACGCCTATCAAACACACTCGACCTCTTACAAGTTGAATATATACCATATGATCGACTTTTTATCATACTCAACTTATCATATAACCGACTTTTAAAAAGTTGCTCATCATACTCAACTTTGTGAAAGTTTTGAGTGTGATGTTTGGTAGGTGTGATGAAAAAAGAATTAGTTTAGTATGGTGCAGTTAAAGCCTTCCTAAAAAACACGGAGCGAGTTCCTTTTTGTGATTAACATTAGAAAACAAGTAACAGAACACTTTTTGGTCCAACCAAAACAGTTGAAAGATGATATTGAAGTAAATATTGCGTTTTAGATGTAATATGATGAGATCAATGACCCGACTTTTACAAGTTCCCAAGGGGGAAAACATAGGAAAACTCACCTTTCAGAATTTAGGACTGCAGAACCACCAAGTAAGAAACGAACACCCGAGTTGGTAGAATTTTGCACAAAAACAGACCGTGACTCCTCAAATGTTGTCCCACCAATTACAAAAATCACCACTTCCTGTGGTCTGCCAGAAAAGAAAAGAAAGGAAAAAAATACAAAATTAGAGGTGACATATGATGTGTAGTTCTTTGATGTTAATAACTGATTTTCGTGTTTCAATCTTTAGGGAAAAAGAAAAAGAAAATGCATAAACACAACATGTTAACTTAAACCAGTTTGATCACAAACAACATTCCTTATTGAATGTACAGAATAAACAAAGAGGCCAACAACTAACTAGGTTATTCATATAACTGCATCACAGGCCTAAATAATTACTCTTCTGTCCCTTTTCACCTGATGTAGTTACCAAAGCACACATATTAAGAAAGTATGTAAATCTCTTGACTTCAACATTGAAAAGACTAAAAGATGCCAAGTTAATGTATTTCTTTTTATCTCTCAAATAGTAAAGAAGGATAAAGTAAGGAAAAGGTCAATAGACAGATGGAGGGACTGATATAAGGATTTAATTTTAACAGTGTATATATTGGAATGACAAACCTGCCATGCTGAAAGTGATTTCCAATAAAAGGGTAGTCCACATCTCTCAGTCGCCCTTTGACAATACTTTCCATGGTTTGAAACAAAAGGGGTTGATGCTGGGTGTATACGTTCTCAACATCCTATAGTTAGGAGTAAAAATTGATATCACTAAAAGGCAAATGCTTCAAAGGAATGCAGTTAAAATAAGGCATTCAGGTGCATATAAGTGCAATGCCTACGCCTACGAGGGGAAAAAATGTTGTTGGAAACAAAAAAGTAAAATGAAGAACCAAAAGGAGTTATGCAAAAACATTAAGCCCACGAGCAAGAAATGCCGCTGGAAATAAAAAAGTGAAATGAAGAACGAAAAGGAGTTATGAAAAACCTTAAGCCCACGAGCCATATTGCGAGCAATGTTAAGAAAATCCCGATTACCATAAAGATCCCCGGTGCGCTTATCAAATCCGGCTTGCTTCAATAAGAATTGCACCAGCTGTCAATGCAAAATAGTTGCAAGTGGTTCAGATAGCCATGTCGAGATTAATAATTGAACAATAAAAAAAAAGCAAATCTAGCAAAGAAGTGGTCAGAATAGAATTTCTACAACAACAAAAGTAAAAAAAAATACAAATGCTTGATCTTGGTATGAAACAAGAGAGCTTTGTTCATAGCCCACAGCCTAAAGAACAGGTTTGTCAAACTGCTTTAGAGAACTTGCATCATTTTTTTAACAGGCTGTCTATTTTACAGGCTCAAACACCACTTTTATCTATTTTACGAAATCTCTTCTTGGGTGAAAAGCATCAAGATCTCTTGAGCGCATAATTTGAATAGAGATACTATATTTCGCACACTACAAGTATTGCAGCTTTTAGAGATTATGTATTTTACAGATATGAATAGAGCAATTATTGCAGGCAGTTTTCTGTGGATCTGAATGGTTTGGATATCTATTTTACATATTTACCTTATTTTATACTTTTAGTCAAGGGGAAACAGGACCCTGCCTAAAAGCATCACTATAGGTAGACTGCGAGGTAGAAATTTTATATTTCAACCACCCATAAACCCGGCATCCATTTTAAGTAGTGTATCCACCTAACTATATGATCAAAATATCAGAGAAGTCACATCTATTTCCATTACTCCATCATGTGCAATGCATACGCTTTTCTAAAGTAATCAAATCAGCTATGATTGCTTGCTGATCCAGGAAGATATACGAGAGTAAAGAATTAACAAAGTGAACTGATTTGTCTTCTCACCCCAGGTTTATACTTTGGAGACCGAGATGCCAATTTGTTGAATAGCTGCATAAGTTGTACAGGACTCTCTTTCTCATATCGCAAAGAGTACAACATCACTAGACGTAATCGATCGATGTCAGAGATATGATCATCATTTAGAAGATTCGTTACTGCCTGCATAAATTGTTCAAGTCAGCAAACAAGCAGCCATTTTTCCGTAAATAAAAATCCAGAGCAAGTTTATGATCTTCAGCAAGTGCATACATTCTAACCCAGGAACATGTTGACAAATTATAGATGTGTTAGGTTCTCAGAGTAAATTATTATAAGGTCAGGCATTAATGCTCAAATTACAGGTATCAAACATCATTTCCTCTACTATGCCAAAATGTTTCCTCTAGTAAATAAAATCAAAATATAATCAAGTACCTCAAAAGCTGCCCCCTGCCCACCATTGCATGCTAATTCCTGTTCTGTTTGTGAGACTAACATGAGTTTTCTTTCTTCAACTATCTTGCTCATTTCAGTAACCAAGGTCACATGCTTTGAAACATTGCCATGCATTTTTTTGTATTGCGGGTAATTATCAACGAATTTAGCCATGTCCTCTGCAAACATTTGAGCATGGGAAAGCTTAAAAGATATAATATGTTGCAAGAAGGTTGAGATGTACACTAACATACGCATACACGTACGTATGGATGTAGGGAAATTTTATGGTGACCAAAGACCAGCAAACTCAATGGACACTTGTCAACGCATGAGCGATAGTGTGTATATTATTCGTCAACATCTTATTGGTTATTTTCATTATTGAGTTTGGTGGTCAATGACCACCATAAAATTTGTCACGTATGTATGCACGTATGTATGTATTTATGTATGTATAGGTATATATAGGTATATATGAAAGTATAAAGGATAAGGATGTGAAGAGATTCTCCCCAAACAAAAGTCAAAGCATTGCCACAAACAAACCTATTGTCTGGATATTCTGGTTGCTCTTTGCAATTTGTTGAAAATCATCCACCATCTTTTTGATATTCATTCCAATATCACCAAAATTTTCATACATATTAGCTTTGAAAAAGGAATCTTGCTCAGAAGAGAGCACAACCTCCTAAAATCAAGTGAAAATAGAATATTAGTGAGGTCAGACAACAAAAGGACACCGTTCACAGAAAGACAAATAAAAACCTGCTGATCCGCTGGAAGCTTGCCGATTTTTCTCAGGTCTACCTTGTTATCCTGAATTCCTATCAACTCATGAACCATAGCCTACAAAATTAGGCAGAAAATGAACAACGGTTCTGAAAAGAATTATATCCTAGTACGGACTATGGAGCCAAAAAGTAAATAGCTTCAAGGTGTGGCATATAAGGCCACTGACTAGGGAGGTGAAAGCACAAGGTAATTAATGACCTGATATGTCCATTGATTAAGCAGTGGTGTAACAGGGTCATCTCTCCTGTCAACTACTAGCAACAAGGGAGAAACTTCACTGCGTCTGAAATCAAATAGACCACTTTCTTGCTCGTACATCAGCTTCTATCATGAAGAACACAAAAAACAATCAACTTTCTCACAGTACACTAGAAGCCCTGTTTTTTCCAAGACGTAACAAGGAAAAGCAAAAAATAAACTAACAAGAAAAAAACCATAAGCATTTTTTATCAGGCTACTTAAAGAACTAAACTTTACAAAGGGGAAACAAATACTAGGTCTTCACTCTTTATTCCCCAAGGAGAAATTAAAAAGTAAACATGTAAGAGAGCATTCCTCACCGCTGCTTCTTGCGCTACTCTCTTTGCAATGTCTGATTTTTTAGAATATCGAATGACTGGTCTACGCTTTAATGCCAGAAAGACTGCTGCAATTCCATCAACAACCCGATCACAGAACTGCCTCAAACCGGATGGATCCACTACTGCTGGAAGCATGTAGACATAGTTTGATGCCACGTTCAAACTGAAGTGGTAAGGGTCTATTGCAACAAAATCGGCAAAAAACTCCTGGATACATAAGCTTATCAAAGACTTGGTACATATATTGAATCATTTCTTTGATAAAGAGTATAAAGACAGTCTCCACCAAAACAGCAACCAACTCACTACAAATTATAAATGTCATCGGGACATGGGAACCTTCAACATTTAAATTAAACTTGGTAATTCAAATACATGGTGTGGCAAAAAGAAATAAGAAAGTACAAAAAATTATCTACCGGGCAATTTATCTATATTTTGAGTACCTGCACTTGCTGAACAACTTCATGTTCGTCTGAATCAGCTAAGACCCATAGGGGACCCTCAATATGGAGCTGCGTGTCTTTTAACATACTAGAGAAAACTGCAAACAGCATGAAATTACAGCATATAAGATACTGCTACTTACATTTGAAGATTTATAGGAATCCCACTATATCAAGGTGGATATCCTTGCACATACAATCTTCTCCACACACATGGAGAAAATGCATCAAGTGGTAACGGTATTACATCCGCAGTATATATCTTTAAGAAAGCTATATCCCTATCATACAGAATATAGAAAATAACATACACAGGTGATACTCTCCAAACCGAGGCTTAGCCAGTTGACGCCGCAAGTGCTGAATGTTTTCTGACGTAGGCCGGAGGAAATAAATTGCTTTGAGATGAGACATAGGTTCTTTAGACATGGAAATTGAGTCGATTAACTCCACCAAAAAGACTTCTTTTTGAAGCAGCTCGGACTGAGAGTAAGCAATGCTAACAACACTAACCTGCAGATCATCCATTATAATGGAAACAGATAACATCAGCTTTTTTGCAAGTCAAATGAAACCTTCATGAACTCGGAAACTATGGAACAATTCAATAAACAAACCACTAGTAAATACAAACATTAATTAGATCCATATAATGTTGATTCTACAACTTGTGATCTAGAAAACTCATTCTGGATCACTAAATTTTGCATTATTCCAACACATTGCAAGATTTGAGCTCAAAGCTCCTCGAAATCACAATTACAAGAAATTAAACGGAGATGAACTGATGAAATGCTTCGAATGTGACATAATTCGAGAACATTGTAAGATGTGCACTCGCAACTCCTCCAGAACTAAATAATAATTAAAAATTGCAGATCAAATGCATAAATTGCCTTTGAATGCAGAAATTCCAGAACACAAAGGTACGACGAAGAAGAACAAAATTCGAGCAGAAAAAAAGGCTGGAAAAAGAACTGACCGTATTGGAATCAAGTATGAGAACTTTCATTCCAGAAATATCTTGCAACATTTTGTTTATGTAATCTCGAACAGCAGTTACTAACACCATCTTTATCCTCTTGTTCTAAATTTTGCCGGAAATTAAAAACTGACCGTCTCCGATCAAGCTTCGTGTGGTGAGAACAGCGATAAGAGGAGGGGAAAGAGTTAACGGTGGCGAATAGTACCCGGCGGAAAGAGGTCGCCTGTGCAGCAGGATGGCCGTGGGGGACGGTGGTGCTTATGAGATTCTATTTCTCGGTACCTTTGAGGGTTAATTTGTAATTTGAAATGTTTGACTCACAACGTCAAACATTACTGAGTTAGAAAATCGCTCGTCATATATTGAGTGGGACGAACACCACTAAAATGTTGTGAGCGGGGTAAAGATTGAGATATGATGATACACTAATACAAAGTCGTTTGACACGTATTCAATTTATGAGTTTAAAAAGTTCAATGGCAAAAGAAAACTTTTAACTAAACGCAATTTACAGAGTTAGGGGTCGTTTGATAAATTTGAAATCTGAATATGTTAAGTATCTGAATTATTTAAGTGTTGAAATTAATTAGAATGTTTGATAATATTACTTGATTGAAGTGTAGATATAATTTAGTGTCTTTTGCCCTTATCATATTGAGGGTGAAGATGATGATTCGAAAGTTGGTTAATAATAGTGCACGGCGTGCGTCGATCTAGCAGTGGTGGTGAGATTATAATCGGATACTAAAAACAGTGTTCGAATGCCGTTATGGGCTAAAAAAAAAAAGTTAGTTAATAGCTGAAAGTGCATCGACGCACACCACTAATCTAAGTTCGATTCCTATGAAAATAACTTCATTAATTAAATAAATTAATATTTCCTCATTTACTTTTCTCATCACAACACAATACGTCTATTATATTTCACACGAAATGTAACGCCTGATTAGAATGGCGAATCCTTATCCGGGAAAAAAGCGTCTCGCGACGTATACAATAAAAGTAAATTCATTTTATACGTAGTTCTCTACTACGTCAGTATCAAATTATAGGCAAAACGGAAGCAAAACTCGGGTATATAAAATTTTTCCCAAAAAATTAAAAGTAGAAAAGAAATCTACAAGGGTAGAAATGTAAATTATTACATCGGAAACGCACGAAAATCCTAAAAGGCAGAATCGACAAATCGTCAAACCGGTAGTCTACCTCAAAAGTACGGAAAGTACAACCAAAGAAAAGCGTAAAAGAAACATCTTGATTCTTCAACGAGCGGCGTCAAACGTCGTCGTCAAACTCTTCCTCAAAACTCGTTTCGCCTTCTCGCCCCCAAACACATAGAAAAAGTATGCATTCGAGGTAAGTACAACGTACTTAGAAAGAAGAGAAGAAGCTATGAAAGCAATCATAGTTATGACGATTTAAAAGATAATTATTTAATTAGTTGATTAAATGAGACCAACTCAATCAGAGGTTCAATTCGTGCTCATCAACACGTTGTGACTAATCTGCTTTTAACTTAGCCTATCTATGTTACAACCGCACTCAGGGAGGCACTACGCAAGATCCACCTCGCCAGAGAGTCCTCTCAGACTTAGGGTCATTGACCACTGAGTTATTCTACCTTGGGAACACTCTATTGCAACATATTAGTGGATCACACCAATACCCACGAAGTCTAGAAAAGGTAGACTCCGATAGCACGCACACCTCGCCAGAGTCCCTCCGTGCTTTAGGGTCTTTTGACTCACGAAGTTCTTCCACCTTCAGAGGTAGCACATGCATCGCGATTTAGCCTGGTGCCCAGCCAAGAGAGACATGTTGTTTAATCTTTTACTAGTCACATACGTTGTTTATTAAGTTATTAACTAGCCAACCTAAGTGTTTTCAAATAATCTCCTCACACATACTACTCTCTTCCTTGACCACTAGACACGGACAAGTCTGCAGCATATACGCATATTGATGAATCCTAATTCATCAAAGCACAAGCCTATCATGCTCTTCCGACGGATCCGAACTTCAACTCCCTTTAAGAGTACATTCGGTGTTTTAACTGAACGAATCAGAAGCTCAATTCAGGCTTGTCTATATTTATACCATGTTACATATCAAATATAAAGGTTTCATATAGTTAAAGCATGTTTTCAAGGTGAATAGCATCTAACATGAAAAGAAAGCAAGACAAAAATGGGCGCCCGTTTAAAGACTTGGACGCCCGTTCAGTTTAATGGACGCCCGTCCAAAATAGTGGACGCTCGTCCACCCAAAACAGTTCAATCCTGAATGTAAAATAGCACCTCAGACGCTCGTCCATTACAACCAGACGCTCGTCCAAGGTGGAACCTAGGCTGGACGCTCGTCCAGAATACCGGACGCTCGTCCACCTGGGTTCGACTGGAACCCTAATTCTTCATCGTTCAAACCCAGATCGTATTTCCACCCAAAAACCAGAAAAATAACAACACAATGAGCACTTAGACCTCGTCTAACAATACCATAACATCCATAGTCATTTACCAAGGCAACAACTCAATTTTCTAACACCAAAACGTCTTGGAACATGATCAAATCCCTATAACTAGTAATTGATTTCATAGGACAGGTTCTTCTTACCTTTTGTTTTAAAACCGATCAAAACTCAACAAAAGTCTGCCGCAATGTCACTCACCGTAACCAAACGATGCTGCTCCACAACAAATCCTAGATTCGAGTCCGGTCCGAAAACGATATTGCTCCCTTTAGAATTGTGAAAACCGCCCAAGTCTCTCCTTCTCTCTCACAGTTGCGCTTGCAGGACGGGTTTGTTTGTGATTAAAAAGTGAAATTAGGTTAAGAGTTAATCTTAGGTAGATTTTCCTTTTATACCAAATTCAAAAATTTAGTTTTTTTTTTCCCTTATTTGCCCCTTGCTTAACAAAACTGACTTTCCATAAGTTTATACATATATATAACTCGAGATATATATATAAACGTCCAAAATAATTAACTCCGATTAAAAGGAAACCGAACCTAATATTTCGTTTTCGCAAAATGACACGTCTGCCCTTTCCCGAAAATCGGAATATTACACGAAATCCGATATAATTCAAACAATATTTCAGTTATAATTCATTTATTTCCACATAATCAAGAATCGTTAATAAGTTTTAACTCAAATAAAAGATGCCTTATTTTTTTTTTTGAGGTTATTATTTGCACCACACCATTTTCACTGAACCGACCATGTGAAAGTCGAATGTATGGCCAACATGCGATTCCCCGCAATGGCGAACCAGGGTCGACACTGGAAAGGTCGAATGTTGTCTATACATTCGACTTTCATCAATTCGATTATACTGCGGTTCATATTTACACCGAGGGCTGGCTTTAGGAAAATCGGGACCTTAAACGATTTGTAGGTTGATACCCTATGTTCAAATCCGACATGAGGCACGAGCCAATGGTGCTTTATTATGGACATTGTTAATGGCACCACACGCGATTTACTCGGACACCACACATGTGCAAATTTCAACTTTATAGGGTCGAAATCTGTTTTCAACCCCTCCAAAATCGAAATTATGCACAGAATTCGACTCTGGAAGGGTTGAAAATAGATTTTAACCTCTACAAAAAAGAAATTTGAATGAGATATGATGTCCGAATAAATCGCGTGAAGTGCCATTAACGGTGTCCGTTTATTACTGGGATGTGGCGGACCAATCAGCTCAATATATATATATATATTTTTTATTTTTTATTTTTTATTTTTTATTTTTTTTTCTTTCTCATGCCCTCTGGCAAAAAAAAAAAAAAAAAAAAAGGCGCAAAGAGAATTCTCCTCGGCAGCCGCAGCTTCACCTATAAACACCAATAATTTTGGCGGAGTTTTTTTAAAATAGGCTGATACTCCCCATTCCCGTGAACTTGTCAGATTCCAGCTAGGCACCAGGTAGACTCGCCTCGTGTCGCATGGTACTGTACTTGCACTCTTTCCTTAACAGGTTAACCTCCATTTTCTCCACTGACCTTGATTCTTTGTTTATACATGCGGAATTGTTGGAATTCTAAAGCCCTAGGTCTTTGTCGAATTGCAGTTGATTGTTGAGACGTGATTGATATCCATCAGGTGAAAATTCTATTGTTCGAATGGCTGCTTTGTGTTCTATAGAGCACGAGCGCTTGCCTTTGAAGCAGCGGTTGAAAATCTTGTTGGCTAATAATCAACTCGCGGATTTCCTTTCTACTTCAAATTCTTCCGCGTATGTTTCTTTTCTCTGTATTGAGCGTTTACTTTTTGTTGTTTTTTGGCGCTGTGCAATGTGCATGTGTGAGATTATGGAATTTTGTGGAAATGCAGGTCCGCAGATGATGGTGTTTCTAAGCCGGTTAGCGGTACACAGTCTGATACTGAGGTGAGGGCTCTTTTTTATGGGTTGATTTTTTTGTGTTTCATTTTTTTTGCTTAATAAACTTGTTGCTTATGTTTTTTTAAATATGTGTACTGCGCATTGGTCTTTGGATTTGTGGAAAGTGTTATGAGTGGATAGCTTAGGTTGTGGCATGAAGGGGTATGTGCTAGTGTTCTGAGAAGGATAAAAAAGAGTATTTTGAGAGGCTATGCGTTATTTTGGAAAATTTGTATATGAAATAGAACAATTCTGTTACATTCTCAACGAGAATTTTGCATGTTCATGTGAATGAGAGTTATGAAATCTGATGCAAGATTGCATTGCGTATTAATAGTTATTTGGTTGAAATATACTGCCTTGTGGATGACTGGGAGTCACAAGATATTGTACGGTGGTGTTACTTCACTTACTTGTTATACAGCTTAAGAGGATCTATCCTGCAAAGGACTTGTAGATAGCATACCCCTTTGGTTAGCATATGGATAAAAAGAAAAATGATAACAATGCAACTTTTGATAATAGCGCTTAGTTATGCTCAATGCTCTTGACATTATTCTTTACCGAATGAAATTTGATAGATAAATATCCTGAAATTGGTGTTCAGAGATCCTTTAATATCAGGGATTTTGTAGATGGTCTCAAGATTCTTGCATACTTTCTCAACTAAAGTGCTTTCTTAACTAAATTGCTTTTTGGATGAACTGATTAATGTATGAGGATCACATAGGATAATCAAAACTTGCGGCCGGGTATGGTTCCTAGGTTCTTTAAAAAACTAGGCCAGCATTGTTTGCAGCTAAGACACAATGAAGCTGTGTTTCTTTGTCAAAGTCACAATTAGAACTCACATTCCAAAATCCCCTATCTAGACTGGGAGTTTAAACCCTTTTAATTTCGCTGCCTAAGCTGCATGAAATTAAAACAAATGGTGGGAGGGAAATGATGGAAATGGGGAGGCGATAGTAAAGGGATGTTTATAGTTTGGCCTTCCTCTGGCTCGCTGATTCAGGAAATGTGTTGAAGACTTTGCCGTATTGTGCTTTAGTTTAATAATGTTTTATTATGTTTTTATTTATATCCTAATAAGGGCAGTTGAGTACTTTTGCCTATTTTAAGTATTAGGGTTTGTGTTAGCTCTGTGGTTTACCAATGACGGCTCCTTAATTATAGGAAGTTATTTTGGTAAAGAGTCTTGGATATTCTGTTATAAAAGGTGAATCGATCTGTAATAAAATACTAAGGAAGAATCAATAAAATATCTTTTCTCCTATTACTTTTCTACATGGTATCGGAGCATGGTTAACCAAATTCAACCATGAATTATCGGCGACTATGATCGGGAATTAAGAAATACCCCATCCGATTCCTCAACTTGATTCGGCCGGTTCGCGCTATTGAACAAAACCTTGGAGGAGAAGCCAGTGCAGCAAAGACATCCGCTCTCGCTTCTGATCCGAAACTCAATGGCGACAATTACCTTGAGTGGGCCCAAACCATCAAACTTGTCATCGATGGTAAGGGAAATTAGGATATCTCGCGGGGAGACAAAAGCGACTGCAGAAGAAGATCCCAAGGCCAGGACATGGAAATCGAGAGAATTCCATGATCATGGCTTAGTTAATCAATTCAATGGAAAGGCGGTTGCCAAACCACATATGTTTTTAAGCGCTCTTGCAAAAGATATGTGAATCGCATAAAGGAAATGTACTCGGATCTGGAAAATTCATCCCAGATCTATGAACTCAAAACGAAGATCTGGTCTTGCAAGCAGGAAAATAGGGAGGTGACTGCCTATTACAATGAAGTTGTTAGTCTTTGGCAAGAGTTGGATCTGTCCTACGATCAGTCTTGGGATTGCCCTAGTGATGGGGTAAAATTCCAAAAAAGGGAAGAAAATGAAAGAGTCTATACCTTTCTTGCTGGCCTAAACCAAGAGTTGGATGAGGTAAAGGGGAGGATTTTGGGCAAGAATCCTCTACCTTCTCTCAGAGAAGTTTTTTCAGAGGTGAGAAGGGAGGAATCAAGAAGGAAAGTGATGTATAAGGGACCGTGCATCGGGATAGAGTCCTCTGCTTTGCCGCATTTTTAAAGGGGAGAATAAGGGAAGAAAAGCAGAAAGTATGGTGCGATCTTTGCAAGAAGCGAGGGCCGTACAAGAGAGACTTGCTGGGGCATCCATGGCAAGCCGGCTAATTGGAAACCAAGGAGTGCAGGGACTGGAGCATCAGAAGGGAAGCAAGCCAACCAAGCCATCCAGGTATCTTCTGATCAGAGTGCTAACTCCTCTGGATCACTGCTGTTTACTCAGGAACAAATAGAGCAGATCACTAAACTGATCCAGGCACAGACTATCCAACCTTCAGGTGATTCCTCATGCTCCTTAGTTGAGAAAGGTAATCCCTCTTCTTTTTCTTTTCTGGGAGTAAAACAAAATGATTTTTGGGTCATAGATTCAGGGGCCACTGACCACATGACCCACTGTTCACAGATTTTTTCCTCCTATTTTCCTTGTCGTTGGGAACCAAAAATAAGGGGTAGCAGATGGAACTTTTTCCACAATTGCTGGAAAAGGGACCATTGTTATCTCACCAAAATTAACCCTCACTAATGTCCTTCATGTCCCTAAATTATCCTGCAACCTTATGTCTGTTAATAAACTCATTTATGATACTAAATGCACAGTCTCTTTCTCTGTTTATGGCTGTAAGTTTCAGGATACTCATACGGGGAAGGAGATTGGCAATGCTAAACTAGTGGGAGGACTGTATATCCTTGAGGAAGATGAAGATTTCAAGAATAAGACAATGCCTAGAAACTTATGTTTTCAGTCTGTTCATGTTGATAAGAATAAAATCTTGTTATGGCACTTGAGACTTGGCCACCCTAGTGTAGGCTATTTGAAAAAGCTGTTGCCAGAATTATTTTTAAATAAAGATCAAGTTGTTTTGCAGTGTGAAGTTTGTGAATTATCAAAACATACAAGAACTGTTTTTCACTCTCAACCCTACAAGCCCACCAAACCCTTCACTATGATTCATAGTGATGTGTGAGAACTACTAGTAAGTGAGCACTTTGTTTGGAAAGCGTTGGTTTGTAACTTTTATTGATGACCACACTAGGGTCTCATGGGTGTATTTGTTGAAACATAAATCGATGTTAAACAAGTTTTCATAGACTTTTATAACATGATTTTCACTCAATTTCAAACCAAAATTCAAATTTTGAAGTGACAATGGGAGAGAGTATTTTAACTCTGTTCTAGGTCCCTTTTCTTGGAAAAAGGATGATTCACCAAAGCTCTGTCGGACACACCCCAACAAAATGGGGTGGGTGAAAGGAAGAAACAGACACATACTTGAGGTAGTTAGAGCCTTGATGTTGGCCTCTAAAACACCCAAGTATCTATGGGAGAGGCGTGTTGTGACCATTTATCTCGATTAACAGTCGCCCTCAGTGGTCCTATGTTTTCAAAGTCCTTTGGACAAGTTAAAAGTATTTATCCCGAGCACCGGGATCATTCAAGACCTTACCCTAAGAATTTTTGGGTGTCTTGCATTTACACATGTTTATCACCAAGGAAGTTGGATCCCGTGTCTAAAAATGTGTGTTTATTGGCTATGCACCCACTCAAAAAGGGTACAAACTGTTTGATCCACGAGACTCAAACAAGTTGTCATTAGTAAAGATGTCACGTTTTTGAAAATAAAATGTTTTTCCACACTCGTGTTCAGGGGACATCCTCAATGAACATGAGTCTATATCACAAGTTTTGCTTGAAGAGGATAGTGAGTCAGGAACCCTCCTAGTAATATTTCTTATCACCATGAAAATAGTGAACTGAATTCAGAAGTCAGTCCCAAGACCAGAATCCAGAAGTTTCCTGGCATAACTTATTCTAGGAGGAAGACCTCACTCAAGGATCATGCAGATGCTCACACAGGTAATGGCATTAATCAAACTCCTCCCCCAAATGAAGATCTCGAAATAATCCCGTAAAGCAGGTGAAGAGGCGATGCTTCGTGTCAATATCTGATGACCAAATTGAATCTGATGAAAACCCTTCCATGGAAACCTCTATTAAGACCACATCTCCTGATTTGTTATTAGATGTGCCCATAGCCATCAGAAAACCTTCCAGAGAGTGCACCAAATATCCTCTATATCCCCTCAGTAAGTATGTGTCTTACCACAACTTGGCCCCACACTACTGTACCTTCCTTTCAAACCTTTCTACCATTCAAATTCCCAACACTATACAAGAAGCTCTAATGTCTCCTGAGTGGAAAGCAGCGGTCTATGAGGAAGTTAATGCTCTTGAAAAGAATAATACCTAGGATGTGGTGGATTTACCTGATGGGAAAACTCCAGTAGGGTGTAGATGGGTGTTCACTGTAAAATACAACTCAGATGGTTCACTACAAAGATACAAGGCCAGGTTGGTGGCTAAGGGGTATACCCAAACCTATGGGTTGGACTACTCAGAAACTTTCTCTCCAGTAGCTAAATTGAATCTTGTAAGAATTCTACGTCTCTGTGGTCAGTAAACTTGGGTAGCCTCTTGAGCAACCTGGATGTGAAAAATGCATTCCTCAGTGGGAATCGAAGGAGGAGGTGTATATGGAGTTTCCACACAGGTTCCTTGGGAAGAATGCGGGGAAGGTGTGCAAGCTGAAGAAATCCTTATATGGATTAAAACAGAGCCCAAGGGCATGGTTTGAGAGGTTTACCAAGTTCTTGAAGAAAGAGGGGTTCAAACAAGGACAATCAGATCATACCTTATTTGTGAAAAAGTCACAAAGTGGGAAACTGACCGTCTTGGTGGTGTATGTTGATGACATCATCCTTACAGGCAGTGATAGGCCGGGAATTGATGAGATCAAGGAAAGTTTGGCTTTAGAGTTTGAGATTAAAGAACTGGGCAGTTTAAGGTATTTCTTAGGCATGGAATTTGCCAGATCAGAGAAAGGACTTGTAGCCTCACAGAGAAAATATGTGCTAGACTTGCTAGAAGAGACAGGTATGAGTGGTTGTAAACCAGCTAGTACTCCTATGGAGGCCAATCTAAAGCTCTGGGAAGTGAAAGATGATGATGTCCCTGTGGACAAAGGGAGGTATCAAAGACTGGTGGGTAGGCTGATATACCTTGCTCACACCAGGCCGATATTTCTTTTCTTTGTAGGAATAGTGAGCCAATTCATGCAGCACCATGAAAAACACCTGAAGCGGTTTTGAGAATATTGAGGTACCTTAAAGTACGATTGGTGAAGGATTGTGGTTCAGGAAGAGCTCAAACAGGGGAGTGGAAGTATACACAGATTCCGATTGGGCTGGTTCAAAGGAAAGAAGATCCACATCAGGTTACTGCAGCTACGTGTGGGGTAACTTGGTCACATGGAGGAGCAAAAAACAGGGGGTGGTTGCTAGGAGTACAGCTGAGGCAGAATATAGGGCAATGGCACAAGGTGTGTGTGAGGAATTGTGGATAAGAAGAGTCCTGAAGACATTCAAGTTCAAAGGTTTGCTATGAAACTTTACTGTGATAATAAGGCAGCTATTGATATTGCCAATGATCCTGTTCAACATGACAGGACCAAGCATATCGAGATTGACAGACATTTTATAAGAGAGAAGTTGGATGATGGGATAATCTGTATTCCCTTTCTTCCGTCCGTACAACAGGTTGCAGATGGATTGACAAAGCCCCTAGTCAAGCAAGGATTTGACAACTTTATGAGCAAGTTGGGCATGTTAAATATCCATGCTCAACTTGAGGGGGGGTGTTGAAGACTTTGCCGTATTGTGCTTTAGTTTAATAATGTTTTATTATGTTTTTATTTATATCCTAATAAGGGCAGTTGAGTACTTTTGCCTATTTTAAGTATTAGGGTTTGTGTTAGCTCCTAGGGTTTACCAATGACGGCTCCTTAATTATAGGAAGTTATTTTGGTAAAGAGTCTTGGATATTCTGTTATAAAAGGTGAATCAGTCTGTAATAAAATACTAAGGAAGAATCAATAAAATATCTTTTTCTCCTATTACTTTTCTACAAAATGTTTAAAGAGGGACAGAGGAAAGCAATGTCGACACCCTCAGTCCCGAGGAATTAGGATTTTGTCGTTTAATTGGGAACATATGGAAGACATTTTGAGGAATAGGAACAAGGTCATATTCAGCAGGTGTTTGCTGCAGTGTAGAATGGGCTTATGTAGGTGTACAATTTCATGTTTCGAGTATATTGGGTGATCCCCTAAATAAAGTTTCAAACACTGGCAAGCGGAAATTACATAGGTAGTTACTAGACATTGACCAAGAGTCTGAAGACTGCGACTTGCTCTGGCTCCAATTTATTGAGATTTGTGCAAAGAGATGAATAGATGGGTTTTCAAAGATGTGAGAACTTGTATGTGGAATGCTAGTTCATAGGCATTGAAGAAAACGGCAATTTACTCTGGCTCCAACTTATTGGGTTTTGTGCAAAGAGCTGAACAAATGGGCTTTCCATGATGTAGAAATTTTATGTGGAAAGGTAAGTGCCTTGTTTTGTTTCATTTTTGTTTCTAGACTACGCAAGCATCCCTGCTTGTATGGAAGGACGAATGCAAGGATTTTTTTTGGTTTCAAATGATCTGTACCCATCTTTGGTGGGGAATGAAATCGTACTTTTAAGGAAGGAGAAAACATTTTTGATCATGTAACCGTGAGAAAATATGGAAGGACATGTTTGAGATATGATCATTTGTATTTCTGACTTCTATATGCAATTATTAGAAGTGGCCAGAAGGTTCATGTTAAAAGCGGAGGAGGTAATCAAAGCAGATGTGGAAGGAGACCATAACTGTCAAAGATGATAGGACATTTCTGAGCATGCAAGAGGGTATGGTATATCATACTCCCTCCGTCCCAAATTGTAGGCCTTTTTAGAACTTTTCACACATATTAAGAAATTGGACGAATGTCGGAAGAAAAAAGTCCAAAATACCCTTCGACTGTAATTAATGCAATTGTCGTAAAGTAATAAAAAGTGATTGAATTAGTAATAAATTAGGAGTTATATGAAGGTTAATGTTATAAATGCTCTGTTGATAGACTTATTATGTGACAAAAACAAAGAGTCAAAATGACCTTTATTATAGGACGGAGAGAGTATATGATAGGGTGGAATGGAGACAAATGACCCATATAACTGGTCCCAACTAGCGAGAACAAGGCATGAATGTTGTAGTAGTATTGGATACAGATGCCCTTGATTTTCATTTATTTTTACCTTTTGCTTCATTCATTAACTGTGCTACTCGATTGCAGGGTAATTTTATGGCCTTTAAACTGTTGGCCATTGTGTTTTATACTATTAGATATTCTTGTACTTTTTGTTTTATCTTCGTCGCTCAAAATTTGGTTTACAGCGTGTGCATTCTGCTTCATTTGTCCAGGAGAAGATGATTGCTGATTTGTCATCTGAGCGAAGTAACGGTGGAAAAAGTTCTAACGTCAATGAGCAAGGTTGGTCCTAACCTGATATCGGTACTTCAGAAAAATAGCCCTGAATTATGGGAGATGCTCTGGCCTTTGTTTCACAGTTGTTGAACTCCCAAACATTGGTTCAAGATTGTCCTCTGTTCTAATTTGGTGAAGTTTTAACAAAAGTTGACATTATACTTCTTTTTATGGAAATGCATGCAGACAAGGTGAAGAACATCACAGGGCATATGATCAAAGCAAACCATATGATGAATGCTGATATGACAGCAAAAGAAGCTGGTGCAATTTCATCTTATGGTAGTTTGCAGGAAATTAGGGTTAACACTGAGGACCAGACTGGCTACTTTGATGAACTTGATCATGTCCTTCTAGTTGAACGGCGAAAAATGCTACTATCCAGGTATCATTGCTCCTCTGTGGCTTGTTCTCTGTACTTACAGGCTTTATGCTACAATACTTGAGCGAGGTGCTGCTAATCAATGCGGACTGTAGAAGCTTAACATACCTTACAATCAAGATCGCTGTTTAGTTTCTAAATTGCTGATTAACAGACTATAGGCCTCAATGCTTGATCTTCATGCCCTTGCTTTGACATAGTGGAATGCTTGGACTAAATGCTTTTTTTCCTCCATTAACTTCATCATTATTTCAAAAAAATTCATAGCATACTTTACAGGAAAAGTCGCCGATTTAATTTCTAAATTGCTGATTACCAGACTAGGTTTCAATGCCTGATCCTCATGCCTTAGCTTTGAAGTTGTGGAATGGCTAGACTAATTGCTTTTATTCCTCCGTTTATTTCGTCATTATTTCCAATTTTATTAAATTTGGCGTTACTCACAATATGCTGCAATCTTTCACTTAAATCTATGTTCTTGCAGAGGAACCTTGGGATTAGCCAATCCACTTGAACAGGTGCACATTTTCTCTTCTTGATCATAGTGTTAATATCTGACCAATACTTACTATTGTGGTTTCATCTTTTATATTCTCAAGGTCACCTTGGATGACCATGAGGTGGTGTTTTATAGTTTAGCAGTCTAATTTTGGTCTTAGTGGGTTGGACTAGCTGATCATTAGTGGGCGAATGTTATGATTTATTCATATAATCTGCTTCATATTGAATAAAGGTTCATTGTAATATAAATTTAATTAAAACTGCTGAGCATTACAGAAACGCTGGCCATGAAATAATAATCTATCGAACTGCTAAGAATTTCAAGTCCCCCCAAAAACCAAATTTCTCCCCCTGCAATGTTGCAATGATGTTTGGGGGACTAGAAAAACCTAATGAAGTGTATTGAATTACAATTTTTTAAATAAATAATTTTACACGTTCCTTTATGTGTGGGCCTAAGATAAGCATATGAAGGGCCTGGGAATATAAGACAGGCAAATAAAGAAGCCCAAAACCTCTACAGAACAATAATGGCAAAGATTTTTTATGCCAAGACCTTTTGCACTTCAATAAAGGATGACATGTTGCAATGATCAAGGGCCTCTTTGCCGTGACTGCTATTTCTAACTCACTCACGAACTCAAATATTTTCGGATTTTTGTAAATATAGCACATTTCAAGGGAGAAGTTGGTCACCATTCATAGAGAAGCAGTATTTTGTATGATAGAAATGTTGTATTTTTATTATCGTTTCTGTGAAATACTCAAAAGCCCATGACAGTTTTTAGCTTACAGATACTAGCAAAGACTGAAAGTCCTATATAACTCAATATCATCATTCTTAGCTATTATGTCATGCTTTTTATCTTGCAATAAGTGGAAATAAACATATGTTTAGCGTTTTTAAATGTCAGCATTTGTCTCATTCTATCAGTTAGGTTTTCTCTCTCTCTCTCTCTAAGTTCTAATGTTAGTATGGGGTGATATTAATTCGAGCATATTCTTTTGAAAGAATTTTTTTTCCCTATCTGTTAACTTTGTTCTTTTGTGTATTTATGTACTACTGGGTATTGAATCAAAGAAAATGCTTGACTTAGTCTTCATATAGAGGCACTGATTCTGTTTGAGCATGATCAACAAAATAAATTTTCTTTTCAAAACAGTGCCTTATGATCTGCATGCTAACTGCTTTTATACATTTTGAATTTAGGTTAACTGAAATGTGAGATAATTCATTTGGAAGATCGAGTCCTTTAGGTTCTCTCGCAATAGTATTTTTTTTTTTTTGAGAAGGTTATCCCGCAATAGTAATTTTAATGTGCATGTCATGTTTGTATATCATTTGAACATATATTTACCTGTGGATTTGCAGAACTTATTATAGAAGGTGATGAATATACTGTAGACATTTGTCACTAGCTTAATGGTTTAATAAATGTACCATCCTTCTATACCGTGCAAGTGCACCTCAATTAGATGTCCTTTATTTAGTCGACCTTAGCTCAGAGGCAGAGCAGAGGATAGTTCCTCTTGGTTGCTGGTTCAAATCCAGCAGGTCGAGTATTGTGAATATACTGGAATACATTCATTCACTCATGTATCCAGAGTTAATATAGGTTGGATATTTTTTGTGAAGTTCTGACATAGGCATACTTGTTATGCCTGTAAACCATTTCAGCAAGAAAAAGTCGTGTTTGATGAAGGTTCTAGCTCTTCAGTTAGGCTGACAGCCAGACACTTAGAGTATCATAGATTATCGGTGCATCAGAGATTATAAATGAAAGGCAAGTTTACTAATCATTAACCCATAAAAAATCGTGGAAACAGTACGGCATGATCCATCAAGCCCCTTCATGTGAGCCGTTGCTTGAGCTTGAGGCTGAACAACTCATCCTTAATTCTGAGTTGCATCACTTCCGTGTCCATAACATCTTAGAATTTTCCATGTAACTTGGAAAAGCTATGCTACTTGTATAAGATTGCACTATGAGCATTATGTCACTTCACATCTTCACGATTTTTGATTTATGAATTGTTTACCTAAAATTTAAGGTCAAACAGTTTCTGTTCTGATAAGACTGGCAAGATGGATATTGTACTCTTATGTACCATTAGTTTGCTGATATCTTGAGTTGCTGATTTCCTAGGATCTAACTTAGGCCGAGGGTTTTCTGTTTGTCTCTTGTTCTGCATTCATCTAAGATTGTCACTGCATTATTTCCTTAAGTTCAAGCTGCTTCCCCTCCCCCTAACTCCCCTTCTGTTTTGGTGCTAATGCCATTTAATCTTAATTTATTAGCATAATTTGGTTTTGCTAACGTGTTGGTTTTGAGCATTCGCCTTAAACATGTTCCTCTTGATTCTTTAATAAAACAGTCAGATTCAGTGCAACTGTCTAGCCGTGTTTTGAACAAGAAGACCGGACACAATGCTGGTATAATTACCGTAGGCAATCACTATGCAGAGGGGGGGCTCCCTATGGCTGGAGATCAGTTAACTGAGGCTCAACAGACTTTGAACTTGGATTCGTCGATCCGCGAGACTGTAATAGGTCTCTTCTGCCAGGGACGTGAACCAACTTCTGGAACAACGAAAAAGACAGAGAAGCGCACTATGAGATGTTCTAAGAAAAAAGTATCAGAGGGTACTGCTAGTATTGGACAGGATATTTTGTCCAGAAAATCTACTTTGCTGAATCCAGCTGTAAAGTTAGAACCATTGAACGACAATGAGACTTGCCCGAGTATGTTTTCTGCTGCTAACTTGCCTTCTAATCACGCGGTTCTTGTGCGAACGGAGCCTGTCCTGGAAGAAAATGGTATTGGTCAGGCAATTTTGTCCAGAAAATCTGCTTTGCTGAATCCAGCTGTAAAGCTAGAACCATTGAATGACAATGGGACTTGCCCGAGTATGTTTTCTGCTGCTAACTTGCCTTCTAATCATGCGGTTCTTGTGCAAATGGAGCCTATCCTGGAAGATTCCAAAGATGATGTTCTTGATCATTTGTTTCTGCGGGACCGACTGAAAATGAGGCCAACTAAAGAAGTTATCCGTGGGGATGTTTCCATCTTTAGGTGCCCGAGGAAAGATGTTTCTCCTAGCCTAGATAGGCTTGTTGCACCAGACATTGCTAAACGAGGGAGAAGTACACAAACTCGAAAGAGGCGAAAAACCGTGACGTAATGTATTCCTGTTCCAAATTCCATTTGAATAAATTATTTTCTTTTCTGTGGTTGATTTAGATGTAGCTATAATTTATAAGTTGCTGACCTGTTATTGTTGATATGTTTTTTCAGAATCTATCTTTTTCAGATTATAATTTTGAAAATGTCCTACCCAGCAGTTTATAGCTGTTCTTTGAATTTTTTTCATTTGAGATACAATCATACAAATGAATGTGTAATTTTTTATGGAGATATTTTACATGCTTAAGATCTAATGCTTGCTAGCCTAGTAAGTTGCCATAAATTCAGTTTTATGCTGCCTTTTGAGAAACTCATATTTACAAAGAAACTGATATAGTTGTTTTCTTCATTGAGAGAGTTATATTCTACAGAATGTATAAAGTCGGATGAGTGGATTTGGTTTTCCGACTCTTGCTCTCAGTCTTTTCTAAATGTCTTGATTACAATTCTGGGCATTGAAATCTATTCTATGGAAAAGAAACTATTACTTCTTTGTCTAAGTGTTGACTGATGGCTGGCTTGTGTTTACCTAATATTGTGTGCCAAAACTTGGAGAAGTCTCTGTGGGCATGGTTGTAACAAAACTTTGGGCTGCCCTTTATTGTATTGTGGGGATTGACTTGAGTAATTAAGCATGCCGATGTTATATATGATTACTTTTGTTATCATAAGGAATGTGTAATGCTTGAAAGGAAGTTTTACAATTTTCTTTGGGCTGATATAAGTGTTTCATACCTGTAATATCCAAGTAACTAATAAAGGATTACCAAGTCATCTAAACGTTTATGATTAGCTTTCTGACTTTAGTGTATATTCATTACATTGGCAAGTTTCTGTATTCAGTCGTCATCAAGATTTGGGGTTAATCTGATTTCTTTTATGTAATGCAGGGATTCAGTGGAAACTGCTTTAGAAGAAGATGCGCCAGGGCTTTTGCAGGTACTTAGGATTTTTGTTTATTATTTTATTGCTAATTTTTTTTCCATCTTTATGTTCAGACGAGTCATTATTATTTTTATTTCATCTGTTTAGGTGTTAGTTGAAAAAGGAGTGTTGCTTGACGAAATTAAGCTGTATGGGGAAACAGACAACGAGGAGGCACTGGATGATTCTTCCTTGGAAGATAGCTTCTCTGAGCTTGAAGCTGTTATATCCAAGGTTTGTCAGCCTTCTAATATTAAAGATTATTTTATTCAACACGTGCACACATACCGATAAAAATATTTTTTATACCAATTTTTTGTTATAGCTTTTGTGAAGCAGATAAAAAATTCTTGGCATATATATTGTCATAGCTGTTAAAATGATGCCTAGGCGCTGGGCGAGGTTTCACCAACGACTTGATCCAGGGCAAGGTGATCAAAATGTGGGGCGGTAGCCTTTAGGCATAAATCGGTCGACTAAGTGGTGAAAAGGCGTTGCCTTGTGCTGTTTTCAGGGATAGATGTGTCATTTCTCCAATAAAACCAGATTACAAACTCAATCAATATACATATACTTCATGATATTGAGAAAGCATAATTAAACTTTAAACAGTTGGTTCCTGTCGAGTTTATGACAGAATGGAGAATAAATTTAAGTTTTTTCTAGTATAGGATGAAAGAAGAATGTAGAGATAGATTAAGATAAGGCTAAGCTAGTTCAATAATTTTAATTTTATTTATGCCATCAAAATTCAGTAATCCTTATGGTCCTTAAGTCTAATCCGTACTTCCGTAGCATCTCTTGTTTCTGTTTCGTCTTGTTCTAATTTTCTGTTTGCTTGTTTACTCTAGGTTTTTGGTACTAATTTTCACTCAGTATGGGTTGCTACTTTATTTGCTTCCTTAGCTTAATCATCTGTTATTGTGTTAATACACACTCTTAATAAACTCGTGAATTTTGCTTTGTCTTCTCTTTTTTGTTCATGTGTCAAATGCCTAAAACTTGTTTGTGGGGTTCATCGACTAGGGTTCCGGGCGATCGCCTCGGTGTCCAGGCGATCCAGGGCCCAGGCTCGTCTAGGCTTCGCCTTGCACCTTGACAACTATATATTTTGATTTTGTACATTAAACGTTCTAATGTGTGATAATGATAATGCTTTTGTTTATGCTGCTAGAAAATCTTCATAGAATTCACGGATCCTGGAATAATTTGGGGTTTGCAATCAAACGTGTCCATAGTCTCTTATTGGAGGAAAGTGCCTCTTTGCAAATTGAGTATTGACATATAGCCCTAGATATCTTGGATATGCATCATGTTTTCTCCAGGTCTACATAGATTGCTGTTTTTGGAGCTTTATGCTCTTGGATAACTGGATTATAATATTACCTTTTGCAGCAATGAAATTACCTCACTTACAGAAAAAGAAAAAAAAAAAAAGAGAGAACCATAAGCGAACAAAAGGAAATGCGTATAGCTTTCCTTGTGATGGTTATGCCATATTTCTGGTGAACATTCTCTTTTAGAGCCTGTTCAATTACCAACTCACTTATAAGCTGAAGCTGTTATGAATTGTAATTTATACATTAATATGTTAACACGCCTCCCACTTGTGAGCTTGTAAACATGTGGAAAAAGTAGAAATACTGTAGGATTTAACAAGACCAGCAAGAGTATTAGTTGTTGTTTTTTAATTTTTTTTTCAGTAAACAAGGTAGTGAGGTTTGACTACTTGACTTCCTGCTATGATATCATTGTTAAATTATAAAATTTAAACTGTTAAGGAAAAGGGTAATTGATACATTTATATGTTAACAGAGCTCATCATTTCATGGTGACACTGATTGTTGATGAGCTTAAAAACTTCCTGGTTCAATGTTTAAGGCTCATAGAGCAAATATTCCCTGATAAAACATTCTGGTATACTGGAATTTATTGAAGAAGTGTGGGCATCTGCCTCAAATATCTGATTATTGAGAAGGCTGTAAAATCAAATGCACATTGTTCACCTATAACAAGTGTATTCTTTCCATAAATTTCTCTGCACAACCTCTACTGGGAGGGCCTATGCATGAATATTACAACCTAGCGTAGCACCGAGATGATCTTGGCATGTTACTGAGTTTTTGTATTTGGTGATACGTCGTGTCTTTGCTCGTTGAGTCATCCATAAGTAAGAAACTATGGAATAGAGTAAGGGAGCTAATGGTATTTCATTATCCACCGGGAATTATAATGGTATGGCATAGAGCCACTAAAGGAAGATTAGTAATAAAGGCAGATGTGCCATAAATGCTCTATCCCACTAACAGCTGTAATGTACAGCAGTACATTAGTAAGGGTAGATTAGGAAAAAACTAATAATAATAATAGAAACCGTATTCTAACACTCCCCCTCAAGATGGAGAATGTAGAGTCTTCATTCCCAGCTTGCATCGAATGTCTTCAAAAGGTTTCTTGGGCAGTCCTTTAGTGAGAGCATCAGCTAGTTGATTTGCAGAGTTGATGTAAGGGATACAAATTAGGCCACTTTCAATTTTTTCTTTGATGAAGTGCCTATCCACTTCAATGTGTTTTGTCCTATCATGTTGGACAGGATTATGGGCAATACTGATGGCAGACTTGTTATCACAGTATAACCTCATAGGGTGTTGTATCTTGATGTGTAGGTCTTTCAGAATGATATTAATCCATAGTAGTTCATGATTCCATGACCATAGATCTCGAATTCACCAAAGACTTGACACAGAGACAACATTACTGCTTTGCTTCTCCATACAACTAGATTTCCTCCAAGATAGATGCATAAACCTGATGTAGATCTTCTATCTTCAATAGAACCTGCATAGTCAGCATCAGTGTAGGCTTCCAAAGACAGGTGTCCATTCTTTTTGAATAAGATTCCATGTCCAGCAGTTCCTTTGAGGTATTGGAGTATTCTTTCAACAGCTTGAAGATGAATTTTCTTTGGATCCTGCATAAACCTGCTAACAACATTCACAGCAAAAGCAATGTCTGGCCTAGTATGGGCCAGATATATCAGTTTTCCCACTAACTTTTGATAGTTCATTTTATCAACAGGACTATCATCAGGGGCATTATCAATTTTGTGATTGTAATCAATAGGAGTAGAGGCTGGTTTACAGCCAAGTTTTCCAGTATCTCTGAGTAAGTCAAGAATATACTTGTGTTGAGAGATAAAGATCTCATTTTTTGAGTGAAGAACCTCAATCCCTAGGAAGTATTTCAGCCTTCCCAGTTCCTTTATTTCAAACTCTTTGAACAGGCAATTCTTTAGTTTAGTGATTTCATCAAGATCATCACCAGTGATGATGATGTCATCAACATATACAAGGAGGATTGCCCTTTTTCCAGATTTACTCACTTTAACAAATAGAGTATGGTCACCCTGACTCTGTTTGTATTTAAGAGACAACATAGCTTTTGTAAATCTGCCAAACCAGGCTCTAGGAGACTGTTTGAGCCCATATAAGGCTTTATTTAGTTTGCATACTTTCCCTTTTTTGGTTTCAAATCCAGGTGGGATTTCCATGTACACTTCTTCCTTCAACTCCCCCTGAAGGAAAGCATTTTTTACATCAAATTGTTTGTAAATTCGATCTAGATTTCTTGCCGGGGATAGAAGAAGTCGACGGTGTTCATTTTAGCAACGAGGGCAAATGTGTCAAAGTAGTCTACTCCATAAGTTTGAGTATAACCTTTGGCCACAAGTCTTGCCTTGTGCCTTTCAATAGATCCATCAGATTTATATTTGATGGTAAAGATCCATCTGCATCCAACCAAGGTTTAGTGTTTTTGGCATATCAACAATATCCCAAGTCTTATTCTTTTCAGTAAGGCGGTCATTTATTGATCATGGCATCTCTCCACTTCTTTTCTTTACAAGCTTCATTAACATTTTAGGAATTTCATTAGAGGACACAGAACTTAGGAAAGCTTTGTGAGATTTAGAGAAATTCTGATAAGTCATGAAGTTCTGGATAGGATGCTTAGTAGTACAAGACCTAGTCCCCTTCCTAGCAGCAATAGGAATGAAGTACTCTTCTGTGAGAGTGACAGTGGGTTTCTGTTTTGTAGGAACACATTGAGTTTCATTTTGAATGGGATCATGAGAGTCTTGATCATGATTATCCAAGACAGGGTTATTTAAATCACAAGGAATAGCTGAAGTTTCTCTGGACAAGTTCAGATTCTGAGGCTTTGACTTCTTTCTAGTGTAAGTGATGATTGGTTGTTGACTGGTAGGATTCTGATTTCTGGTAGGAGTATGAAGGTCCTTATCATTCTGTTGTGACATCTCGGGACTTGTTATAGAGTTATAGGGATCTTGATGATCATCGATCTCCTGTTCTCTATTTGAATAGAATCAAAGTTGTTTGTTGGGACTTTGAGAAGGTTCAAGATCAAGAAGGAACATGTCTCTAGCTTGATCATCAGTAAAATTCTCCCCCTGAAAGTGTGAGTAGGTATTGTGATAGTAGGGAGCACTTTCATTGAAGGTAACATCCCTAGACACAAAGAACTTCTTAGTAGAGGGTTGATAGCATTTGTACCTTTTTGAGCAGAGAATACCCTATGAAGATACATTTAAGAGCCCTAGAGGTCTAACTTTCCTCTATCTCGATTATGAATGTGTACAAATGCTTCACATGACCAAAAATTCTAGGAGTTAATCCATCCGAGATGTGAAAGGATGGATGAAACCGTTTAAGTATGTCAGTAGGGGCTTTATGATCAAGTTTCTTTGAGGGAAGTCTATTAATCAAGTGTGCAGCAGTTAATACCCCCTCTCCCCAGTAACATTTGGGAACATTGTTTTGAAACAGTAAAGCCCTAGTAACATTTAAAAGATGACCATTTTTCCTTCTCACCACACCATTACATTGAGGGTATTTACACATGATGATTCATGTAAGATTCCCCTTTGCAGAAGGATGGGTGACAGAGATTGGTTAAAGTAATCCTTAGCATTATCAGACCTAAAACGTTTAACTTTTACCCCAAATTGAGTTTCAATCATTTTTAGATAGTTAGGTAAAATTACAGAGACATCAGATTTATTTTTTAACAAGTAAATCCAAGTGACCCTAGAACAATCATCCACAAAGGATACAAACCACCTAGCACCAGATATATTAGGGACAGTAGATGGTCCCCATATATCACTATGAATTAAATCAAAGGGGGTTTTGAATCTTTCTGGATGATTGTTGAAAGGACTTCTTTTATGTTTAGCTAGCTCACATTCATAACAGTGAAGTTCATCAAGATTAATTCCTTTAAACATAAGAGGGAACATTTGCTTTAAAACATTAAAGGAAGGATGTCCTAATCTTTTATGATAAAGCCAAATCTTGTTAACAGAACTAACATTACAAACTGAATGACATAGTTTTTCAGGGTTAGCTCTATCCTTATCCCAATCAAGATAATACAGTCCATCTCTAATCTTAGCATGTCCAATCATCTTCTTCCCCTCTAGTTCCTGTATCAAACACAAGTCAGAGGAGAAAATGGCACAACAATTGGCATCAGCAGTAAGTTTCTTTATGGATAGAAGATTAGTTGACAATTTAGGGACATGAAGAACATTTTTTAATATAAAATCTGAATTTAATCTGACTGTCCCTTGTCCTGCCACAGTTGCAAAAGATCCATCAGCAACTGTGACCTTTTTATTACTAGGACATGGTTTATAATCAGTAAATACAGAGTGAAGATGTGTCATGTGGTCAGTGGCTCCAGAGTCCACAACCCATGACATTTCATCATTGTCAAATAGGTTAGATGTACCTGAGAGTGCAAGACTGCACTTGGGTGGTTCCTCCAAGGTTTCCAACAGCTTTATAAGTTTTTGAACTTGAGTTGGATCAAGATCCTTAGAACCCTCCTGTCCCTTTGCTTCATCCTTGACCATATTGGCATAATTAGGCTTTTCAGCAGACCCCTTGTTGCCTTTTCCATGAAGCTTCCAACAATTTTCTTTGGTGTGTCTGTTTTTTTCTTAAAAGGTGCGAGAAAGAGAGTCCTTTTCGGATTTTTGGTAGATGGCCTAGTCACAGAGTTATTTCTTTCACACCTGTGACTCCTTGGATTCCCGTTTCTTTCTGACTTTGCAAAGCAAGAGTGAGCTTTCTTCAATGGTTTGTTCAAGCATTACTCTCTTCTTCCTTCTTCACTCTTACACAATGGATATTGTGGTATTGAGAGAAGGTAGATCATCTTTCCTAGTATCCGAACTCACAACAAAGATCCATTTCATTGTTAAGCCCAAAGAAGAAAGGTATAAATCCTGTCTTTTCATTAGCTCGTTGGATAATAGCAGCATCCTCACTACACTTAATCTTAATGACTTGATAGTGGTCAAGCTCTTGCCATAGACCTTGTAGATGATTTGAGTACTCTGTGATAGTCTTAGTCCCTTGTTTGGCAGCTGATATCTTGGTCTTTATTTCAAAGATCTGAGCTGCATCATTGACTTTGGAGTAAGTTTGTTTGGCTGATTCCCATATGGCCTTTGCAGATCCCAGAAACATGAAAGGGTCGCTTATATCAGGTATCATGGCATTCCATAGCCATGACATTACCATTGAATCAGCTTCATCCCAGGCAGCAAACTTTGGATCACCCTCAGGGGGGCTAGAACCAGTCAAATGACTAAGTTTACCCTTGCCTTTTAGATATGTTCTGACGAATTGAGACCATTTAAGGTAATTTTTTCCATTCAGTCGATAAACTGACTGAACAGGTTGAAGTTCGCCTGACCCATATGTTTTTTCATTATTTGGTGATTCTCCGGTGGTGATACCAGATGTTTCTTCCATGAAAAATACGGGAAAGGAGAAACGACAGAAAGCGGAAGACTAAGAACGACTAGCGCTCTGATACCATGTGAACAAGAAGAATAACTGAAAAAGTATATTTCTTATTATCTTTGATAAGTTACAAGAGTGATTAAATAGACAGAGGTACAACGGTTGGAAGAATAATTAAGGCATAGAGCCACTAAAGGTAATTATGGCATAGAGCCACTAAAGGAAGATTAGTAATAAAGGCAGATGTGCCATAAATGCTCTATCCCACTAACAGCTGTAATGTACAGCAGTACATTAGTAAGGGTAGATTAGGAAAAAACTAATAATAATAATAGAAACCGTATTCTAACAGTTATGGGCTTGCAACTTCATGTCTTATGACCTGAAATACGCCCCCAGCACAAAGGGAACGGTAGTTGGGAATCTTTTATGTTCCACCTGATGAGCTATCAATTTGTTTCCAACTTTTGTGGTGACATTGACCATTCCTTCTATGGATCGTTGTTAGTAATACTAATACACATAATAAAGAGAAGCATGAGATAACTAGCTTGTAATCCCTCCTACCTTTCATTTATTATATAGAGCTGATTACAAAGAGATAATCATATGAGATAATTATAAAACGAACAAGTAGACTTCTACCATAACTCAACTTGTATCTTATCTAATTACTTAACCCTATCAACAATCTCATAGAATTCTATCTCTATTTCTTTTTATATTAATTGACTTTCACGCATATCTACTTTTTATTCTTCTTTTATCTCTAACAATTTTGCCCTTAATTAATGCACAGTTACCTCCTCAACTAGAAATTTGTATCCTGTTGAGTATGATCTTGTCACTGTTCTTTGCCGTTGGTGCCAATGCAGTTCTTTTTGGCTCTTAGATGTACACTTTTTGAGGCAGGGGGTAGTTGCATATATGACTAATTTGTTTAAAAATTTATCTGGAGCAGCTGTTCTCTCAAAAGTCCTCTTTGTTAAAGTTAGAACCCTTGAAAGGTGTGAAGGGTGAGAAAGTTAGTTATTGTCTGGCTTGCCTCTTTTCTCTTGTAGAACAGGTATGCCTATTTTCGTGTTTGATTTACAGAATCTTTGTACTCGTATAACTGCTATTTGATTCACTTTCACCTCCACAAGTATCTTATCTCAGTTGTTTTATGTTCTACGATATCCATACCAGGCACGATACTTGCAATTTCGAAAGTGGCCTGTGGAATGGGGTTGGTGCCGGGATTTGCAGTCATTTATATTTGTATTTGAAAGACATCACAGGTTGGACTTCCACTGGATAATTTATGACAAGGTTCCCTTTCAGTAAACTATTTTTGTGATTGATGTGGATTCTCTACCTTTCTATCCAGGATCGTGCTGGAACGTCCAGAATATGGCTATGCAACGTACTTCTTTGAATTGTTGGAATCCTTACCTATTACTTGGCAGATTAAACGTCTCGTAACTGCCATGAGGCTTACCAGCTGTAGCAGGATTACTTTGATAGAGAACAAAGCGCTAGTGGTAATTTTTCGTTCTTTAGTACTTTACACCTCTGATTGAATGCATCGTCTATTCCTAATAATTATTACTTAATATGAATGATTATTACAAGGTTGGAGAGGACTTAACTGAAGGAGAGGCGAAGGTATTAATGGAGTATGGTTGGCTACCTGATACTGGACTAGGAACAATGCTCAACTACTGTGACAGGGTGATTCATGACAGGCATGAAAAGGACACCTCTGAGTGGAAATCGAAAATCGGTAAGTTACTCGTTGATGGTTATAATGGTGGAACAATTGTATCAGACAATATCCCGAAAAAGTTGGAGGAATACAACATGATGTCTCAGAATCAACCGGTAAAGATGGAACTTGTTTAGAGGGGTTGATGTTTGTAGAAAGCTAGCTGTTCATGATTTAGTCTAGCTAGTGGTAGATTTACCACCACCCTCCCCTCCCCATGATATGATGTAAATATAGATGAATCTTTCTAAGAGGTAGCAACTTTATTAACAAAGTTACAGAATTACAATCCTATGAAGAGCAAGGTCTGGTCTTGTTAAAGTGGGCAAGGGCAACATTTGAGACCCCCCATATGATGTGAAATTGTTGCAAAGAAAGGATGGATCCTTTTTGAACATTTGCATTTTGTTTTGTCCTATTTTAGACATATGGGAAGGAAATTAGGTGTCTTTGGCCCTTGGTTTAAGATTTTAATTCGGGCTATACCTTTTTGCGATGATTGCAGGAGAACCTTACTCTACATCGTCTTACCTTTTATACTTGAACCCAGACCGTCTTACCTTTTACATACAAACATACACACATTTATACACATGTATGTATGCATATACATACTTGGTCCTGTACTGGCTTAAAATTTGTGTTGCATCCATGACATACATATAAACTCGCATCAAATTTATATGGGCATTATTAATGGTACCACAAGCGATTTACTCTGGCACCATACCTGTGCAAATTTCGACCGACTTTGTAGAGGTCGAAATCTGTTTTCAACCTATCCAGAGTCGAAATTATTCACAAAATTCGACTCTGGAAGGGTTGAAAACAGATTTCGACATCTACTCAGTTCTTTAAGTTATTATTAATTAATTTATAAAAATAAATATTACGTTTGTTAGAAACTTGCGATATAGTTCAGTGAGAAAGAACGTTTGATACCCGAGTCTAATTTTGCTGATACGTCAGCTTCGAGTCAAGTGATAGATTTTAAAGCATCGTATGCTCTGTTTTCAAATTTGTTCTATTTTATCAATTAAGTGCTGAGATATGAATGCACCGCTTTTGAAATAAATATCGCGGAATGTAAAGTGCAGAATATTATGGTAATAAGATAAATATAGTCAATGTAAGGTGCAGAATATTATGTTAATAAGATAAATATAGTCAATATAAAATATTGACAATATATTGTAAATATTTAATATAAGATATTGAATATTAATGAGATAAATCAATCAAATATATTTTTCTTATTTTACTAGTAAAAGGTTTTCTTCATCTCCACTCTAATAGATGGCGCCACATACACTATAAATATAGTGTGGGTGTCAAGCTCTTTTGTACATCATAATTCCAAGAGCTAACAATTCTTGTGAAAAATAGAGAGCTTCTTAGGATGAGAGAGAAAAATTCGGTCTAGCAACCGAATTTTTCTGGTAGCAATCTACGATGGGATTCCGGCGGGCTGTTCGTGTGGATCACCGGTAGATGCCGAACATTTGGGCGGCTCTTTGCAGAACTACTCTCCTTAGACGGTCAAAGCGTCGATCTTTTAGATCAAGCAATGTAACCACCGTCTTTATCTTATTTGTTTATTGCTTAAACGAAGTCGATCTTAGGTCGATAGGAAATAAATTTTTGAATTCCGCTGCGTTCTCGCGTAGATTTCCTAACAGTGGTATCAGAGAGAACATTTGCATTTTGTTTTGGAAATAAAACCCATTGTTAACAAAGTAACAAAAATACAATCCTATGAAAAGTAGGGTGTGGTCTTGTTAAAGTGGGCAAGGGCAACATTTGAGACCCCCCATGATGTGAAATTGTTGCAAAGAACGGATGGATCCTTTTTGAACATTTACATTTTGTTTTCTCCTATTTTAGACATCTGGGGAAGGAAAATAGGTGTCTTCGACCCTTTGGTTTAAGATTTTAATTAGGGCTATACCTTTTTGTGATGATTGCAGGAGAACCTTACACTACATCGTCTTTCCTATTATACTTGAACCCAGACCGTCTTAGTTTTCATTTATGTTTTAAGTTATATTTTTACATACAAACATACACACAACACATGTTTAGACCCCCCCAGAAGGTATGGGTTTGAGGAGGATATGGTTGGATATGCACTTCAGGTAGCTGAAGAAGTGGATGGTTTTGAACCAAGCACTAACAAGGAAGCTGTGACATGTTCAGAGGCATCTTAATGGCTTGCTGCCATGGGAGAAGAAATTGAGTCACTTCAGAAGAATGAGACTTGGGATCTAGTCAAACAACCACATGATAGAAGGGTGGTCAGTTGCAAATGGATCTTCAAGAAGAAGGAAGGAATGACATTTGTTGAGGGCATAAGATATAAGGCACGCTTGGTTGCAAGAGGGTTCAGTCAAAAAGAGAGGGTAGACTATGAAGAGATATTTTCTGCAGTGGTCAGACATACTTCCATTAGGGTGCTGTTAGCAATAGTGGCACATCAGAATCTGGAACTTGAGCAATTGGATGTGAAGACAGTCTTTCTACATGGAGATGTAGATAAGGAAATATATATGACTCAGTCAGAGGGTTTCCAAGTTCCTAGCAATGAAGGGTTTGTTTGTAAGTTGAACAAGTCCTTGTATGGACTTAAGAAGGCCCCAAGGCAGTGTTATAAGAAGTTTGACGGCTATATGATTCAGCAGGGTTATAGAAGGAATCCATATGATTGTTGTGTCTATCACAACAAGTTGAAGGATGATTCATTCATCTATCTGGTTCTGTATGTGGATGATATGCTGATAGCTGCTGTGAACAAGTCTGATATTCATGATCTGAAGAATCTGCTCAAGGTTGAATTTGAGATGAAGGACTTGGGGAATGCAAAGAAAATTTTGGGGATGAAGATCTATAGAGATAGGAAGCAAGGGAAGTTGTTCTTATCTCAGCAGGGGTATATTGAAAAAGTATTATCTAAGTGTGTCATGTTAGCAGCCAAACCTTTAGATACGCCAAAGGCACAAAATCTATATCTGTCTATTGTGTTTGCTCCACAGTCAGCTGAAGAGGAAGAATACATGTCAAGAGTTCCATATGCTAGTGCAGTGGGCAGTTTAATGTATGCCATGGTCTGTACTAGGCCTGATTTGGCTCAGGCAGTCAGTGTTGTTAGCAGGTTTATGGCTCAACCTGGAAAGGAGCACTAGAAAGCAGTGAAGAGGATATTTAGGTACCTTAGGGGTACATCGGATATTGGACTCTTTTATGGAGGTGGTACTCAATGTTTTGCCACAGGGTTCTGTGATTCTGATTATACTGCTGATGTGGACAGCAGGAGATCTATGAATGGGTATGTGTTTACTTTGGGTGGTTCTGTGGTAAGTTGGAAGGCAACTTTACAGGGTACAGTGACATTATCTACTATTGAAGCAGAATATATGGCACTGACAGAAGCAACAAAGGAGGCAATCTGGTTAAAGGGGCTAGTCAATGATCTAAGTCTTCATCAAGATCAAGCCAAGGTGTATTGTGACAGTCTTAGTGCAATATGTTTGGCTAAGGATCAGGTTCTTCATGAGAGAACCAATGACATTGATGTTAGGTACCATCTTCTGAGAAATGAAAGGAGGGTTATGGTGGAAAAGATCAGCACTGATGTCAATCCTGTTGATATGTTCACTAAACCAGTTCCAAGGGGCAAGTTTCAGTTGTGTCTGGACTTGCTAAATATACAAAGCTGTTAATCTGTTTCAGGGAATACTCAGCTGAAGGTGGGGGTCTGCTGAGGTATTCAAATATGAAGACAGAGGAAATTTGGCACTTGGTTGTGCATCTGGTCAGTTTGCATGAAGTTGAAGTCAAGGTAGAGATTTGTAATGGTGACTTAAAGTATACTCTTTGAAGTCTCGTGTGGAAAGCTGTGATCCAGTCGGTGAGAGTCTTTGAGGCGATCTCATGAAATCCGTGTTCAATTTGGGGCAAGTCGTGGGGGTCGATCGACTTCTTGATGTTAAATTTGTTGGGGTTGAGTCTGTTGTGAAATAGCAGGCTTAGGGAACACGTCTGCTGCATGGTTTTCGCGTTTGGTGAAGTTACTTCTGGGGTATTTCAGTCATTTACTGGGTTGACTGTTTAGTCGGTTAGGGTTTGATTCCCAAGACTATAAATACCATCTGTAATTGCATGTAATTTGTAACTTTCTCATGATAATAAAATAGTCCTCGTTTGTCCGTGGAGTAGTCGGCACATTGCCGGAAAACACGTTAAATCTGTGTTCTTCTTGTTTCTGTGTTTGTTTACTTGTTAGTTGTTTATCTTTATTCACAATCACCGCCACTTCTTGATCGATCTGTAATAACAGAGAGAGATGCGTCATCCAAGCTCAAAGGTGGCAAACCGAAAATTGTACTTACTTTAATTAAAAAGAAAAGAAATAATCAAAAGTTTTATCCCATTTTTGTTGGCTAATATAATTCCAGAAACTTTTTGGGATGGGGAAGAAGTTTTTTTCCTTCATTTGACATGTACAACTAATCCGGAACCGATTCCCGTGTAATTAAAAAAAAACAACTTATTACATGTTTTTGCAAGATACAAAATCAAATCGTTAGAGTATCAATTTAGGTGCATGCTTGGAATCGTTATCTTTCGGGATATGAACGGATCCGTACTCCACTCATTTGCGTATCACTTTGATCCAGGTGATCTTGTAGAGTTTTTGGAGCCCAGGGCTATTTATTTGGCTTTGAAGGATGCGGTGCACCTAGGAATTCAGCGGTTGAGGTGGAAAATGATTGTTTGGCATGCGTCTCGTGACTTTGACAACCAGGGTAAAAATCTCACAGCTCATGGTTGTCTTCTTCAGGATTGTTTGGCTCTTGTGGCTAGTTTTGCGTCTGTCTCGTTTTCCTTTGTCCGTCATGTAGGGAATGTTCTTGTGCATCTTTTAGCTAGACATGATTTGTTTGTTTCTTCCCGCACCTTATGGGGCTCATTGGCCCCGGGTGATGTTCTAGCCGCTTGTTTGACGGCCATTGCTTAATAAAATTTTATTTTCTCCACACACAAAAATACCGAAAATACAAATTCATTTTGCCGTATATATAATATATTATTATATGCTAAACTACTTTCTCTCTGTTGATAATTGAATTGAGATATTTGAACTTCTTACCTCCAACAAAGAATACGAAACAAACAACAAAAGAAAGTAAAATTATTAACCTACAAAAGAGAGTGTTTTCGGCAACTGCAATTCCCCCTACAAAAAAGCGGGAATTTTTCAAGCATCGTGGTGATTCTTGCACTAGCTTGTTACTGCAGGTGTCGAACCTCAGATATACAAAAAAGCGGTCAAAGATATTAATTGGAAATTCAGGCCTTGGAGGATAATAACATGTACATGGATTCTTGTAATGTTTGTTGGAGAAAATAGCTCATATTGAGCTTTATTTAAAGTGGCGAGCAGTCTACTAGGCTTTTGAATCAGTCGATTCGGATATCGGGTGAGTGAGAAATTAATGTTTAAGTTAGAAGAAATGATGCTTATTCGAATCGAACCAGTTTATTCAAACGGTTGCATCTGTTCAAACTGAACCGAATCGGTGCAACCTTTCGGTTCAAGAGAAGTATCCTTTTGGTTCAAGAGTTGCATCAGTTCGGCTCATTTGAGTTGCATCTTTTGGGCTGAACCAATACGTAAGAAGAGTTGCATCCTTTCCTTTAATGGAATGTTGTTTTTCCTCTATAAATAGAAACATTCCCAAATGAGAATGAGACAATTTTTATACGTAAAAAAAAATTCTGCCGAATTTTTTTACAACATCATATTTTATGCCTTGCATTTTTCAAAGTCAATAAGAGATTTCATACCAGGCTTTCGAGTTCACCACTTCTGATTCATTACAAGTGTCGTATGTTCAGAAGGTACGAATTGTTGTATCTTTGGAGATGATTGCGATTACCGTGGGCACGAATTCGGCACAAATTCATCTTAAGGATAGAGTATCAACTCGCCTCGATCCATAAGTTTTTGTTTTTACAAGTTTTCTGTCAATTTAATTTTTCCAGCAATTGTGTTTTTGTTTATCTATGTCTAAATGGTGTTGACAGCATGCTAATTGGGTTAAATGTGCCAACAATGTTGTCCATAAAACATTTTTCGACGGTTTGTGTGCTGATCAGTAAATCATTAGCATAAAACAAGTTTCTCTGAAAAATGAAAGTATTAAAAATGTCCAACTTTAAGCAGTTGTCGTAAATGCATCATCTTTGGTTAATTTTGGAAAATTGAAAGGAGAAGTTGTCTTATTATAACTTGTGACTTTTATTTGTAAATGTTTGAAAATTTTCAAAGGGTACAACTCGATGCTTAGTCTTCTGGACAGCAAAGGGTTACATACAATCCTAAACACGTTAATGCTATTTATTCCATTAATTTAAAAGTAGCTTATCAATTTTTTCTACCCTAAAAACAAAATTTATTTTAAAAAGACCAATTCCGATACAATCCTGAACACGTTGATGCTATTTATTCCATTAATTTAATAGTAGCATAACAATTATAAATAAAAAAAAACAATTCCGATGCATCCTACGTTTTTAGTGTTTCTTACGCTTTTTTTTTTTTTTTTTTTTAATTTTAATTTTTAGTTTCAGAAAAATAGGATTTGCTTACATAGTAATATAAGGATAGTAATGATGATATGTTTACATTTATCTTTAAAGAGCAGCTTATCTTTAATAGTAATGATGGTATGTGTACATTTTTTTTCTTCAATACTATTCATATACATCCTAACCTTTGTGCCATATAATGATAAAATTTGTGTCCTACATGTTATCTTTCAATTTTTTTTTTCCTTTTTTTTGGAAGTAAAACCCATTGTTAACAAAGTTACAGAAGTACAATCCTATGAAGAGTAGGGTCTGGTCTTGTTAAAGTGGGCAAGGGCAACATTTGAGACCTCCCATGATGTGAAATTGTTGCAAAGAAAGGATGGATCCTTTTTAAACATTTACATTATGTTTTCTCCTATTTTAGACATCTGGGGAAGGAAAATAGGTGTCTTCGGCCCTTTGGTTTAAGATTTTAATTAGAGCTATACCTTTTTGCGATGATTGCAGGAGAACCTTACACTACATCGTCTTACCTATTATACTTGAACCCAGACCGTCTTACTTTTCATTCATGTTTTAAATTCTATTTTTACATACAAACATACACACAACACATATTTATACACATGTATGTACGTATATACATACTTGGTCCTGTACCAGCCTTAATTTTGTGTTGGATCCATGACATGCATATAAACTCGCATAAAATGTATATACATACAATTTTTTTTGAGGGTATACGATTATTTATAAATGTGCAAATTTTGGAGTTAAAATTGATTGTCGGTTACACGCAACAGAGGGTAAACATAATACGGGGTAATTTAGTCAAATTTAATTCACTTTGTCTTTAATATCAATGATCTTGTTAGTGTATCCAAAATATAAATGATCTTATTAGTGTATCTTAAATATTCAATTAATCTGGTCCTTTTAACAATTAAACCATTTTTCATAAAAATCGTGAAGTTTAAATTTATTAGTGATTTTAAAACTGATGTTAGAACACAAACATCTCAAAAAAACAAATGTTAGAAACAAAAATGACATTTTTTACCCTACACTTGGGTTCTTGAGTCTTACTTTAGGTGTACATACCATCTAAGACCATACTTTTGATGCATTATCATCTAACTAACAAACGATGATAATAGCTATATACTTAGCCCAAGAATCTCTTATTTCTACCGTTATCTCCTCAACATATAGTGCACTAGTCAATACGACTCAGTTCTTTAAGTTATCATTAATTTATAAAAATAAATATTACGTTTGTTAGAAACTTGCGATACAGTTCAGTGAGAAAGAACGTTTGATACCCGAGTCTAATTTTGCTGATACGTCAGCTTCGATTCAAGTGACGTAAGGATTTACGTCATATATATGATAAAATAATATAGGAAAAAGTGTATTTTGGGTTTATATACGTACGTATGAAATACATCAAGTGGGTCCAGGAGAACACAAACCACTGTCTAGGCGGCAGCTTCAAATCAGAAATCAGAGTCTTTTCAAGTTCTGCAACTTCAGCGTTAATACATCAAGTGGGTCCAGGAGAACACAAACCACTGTCTAGGCGGCAGCTTCAAATCAGAAATCAGAGTCTTTTCAAGTTCTGCAACTTCAGCATTATGAGGGCTGATTGATGAAGCTTCTTGGCCTTCTGAATTCGAAGAACAACAACAACATCCATGATAATCTTCAAGTTTTAGCCTATATAATTCATACCTTGTTTTCCTACCTATCTTTTTCTAGAGTATTAAGGTAACCCTCCGGCATTTCTGGTTCAACTCTAACCTAACTTTCAACCCTTCAAGTGTTATAAGTTCTAGATTAGTTATCTTTAAGTTCTTAGCATGTTTTCTCTTTTGTTGGTCCCAAAGTATGTATTGTACAAGTTCGGAGGGGAGGGAGGGTGTTGGATGAACTTATACTATATTTTTTTTTCCTTGCGTAGAGTTTATATGTGTAGCAGATTTTAAAGCATCGTATGCTCTGTTTTCAAATTTGTTCTATTTTATCAATTAAGTGCTGAGATATGAATGTACCGCTTTTGAAATAAATATCGCGGAATGTAAAGTGCAGAAACTAAATGCGTAATGTAAATGACACAAGGTTTGTTATCAATGTTTGAGGTGGAGTAATCCCTTAGTCACCGTTTCTCATGTGATGCTTGAGTAATTCAGTATTGTTATACAGTCTGCTCTACATAAAGTGTGATTGTCCTCCACAACTCTCCCAGCTGCTTCAAAATCTTAGCAACCAATGCCTATGATCTGCTCCACTGTTCCTTCGAAGGTGTGATTGTTTCCTCAACAGCTCACCACAAACAGCCTCTGCAGATGCTCTCCTTCCGCTGTACCCAGTCCTTCATAGATAATAGTTTCTTCACTGTTTTAGAGACCTTCGAAGCAAACCACTTCTTCACTGCTTCACAGTCCTTCGAAGCAATCGCTTCTTCATTGCTTTACAGTCCTTCGAAGCAAACCACTTCTTCACTGCTTTATGAATGAATCAACTAAGTAGATTCACTGAAGTTGAGACTTTATGGATTTTTCGATGTAGCTTTAGTTTTGCTCAACTTAATTCAAGACATGCTGCTAGATCTGTCGGTGTAGCTTGAGTATTTGTAGCCATTCGAACTTCTCTATAAATAGCATTTAAGTTCTTGTATCTCAGGATTATTCCCCCTTTCTTCTTAGCTAGATTGCCTCAATAACGTTATTTTGATCTTCCACCTAAAGACTCATTTTCAAATGACTCGAGTCTTGTATTTATAGGAGTTAAATATAATGATTCATATTTGATTCTTCAGCTCTAATTTCCGTCTTCTTCAAGTCTGACTGCTGATATACCATATTTGACAGTTGTAGATCTTCAATATACATTTTCAAATATAGCCGTTGTAATGACATAAATCCTGATTTGACCATTGCTTGTACGTTTGAAATAGATTTTGTCTTCCAGCTGGCATAACGTTCATGTTCTCAGTCTTCTAACACATTGTCTATATTCCACATTAATTGTTTGTCAGCCGTTGTCTTGTCATCATAATGTGCATAACTTTAAAGCTGATATTTTACGTCTTACTTGAATCCCTAAGTATGATCCGAGTATCTTCAAGTATGATTATGAATATCTTCGAATCCGATTCTACTCTCAGCTTATCTTGATTTCTACTTTCATATCTGATTCTCAATTCCCCCGATCTTTATATATGCCTAGATCAATGTACTCCATATTTATATTTTCATCACATTTGCAAGTATCATAAAGTTATTTCAAGCCATCACATACTTATTTGAAGATAAATTTATGATCTTGATTTCTGAAAGTCTGGAACTCTGAGTCTGAGCCCTCAGTCTTTAGATCTTCAATCTTTACAACTGAGTATGACTCCTCAGCCTTCATTCTTTTAGATCTTTCTTTGATTGCATATGAAGACCTATAAGATTGCTATTTCAGGGTTTGTCTGATTGAACCTATTCTATAACCATAATCAAGTAAATCCTATACACATATCAAATCTAATCTCATAGGCTTCTATCACAGTTGTTCTGACCATCATCACATCGTCAAAACTAAACTACTTAAAAATCATCAAAACTAAACCCAACACTTTTATATTAGTTAAGGTTTTCTTGGTTATAAGTTAGTCTTGTTAAAACCTTTGATAAGAGATGAGTACTTTTTGGTAAAAGAAGATTGTGAGGCTGATCATATTCTAGTGTCAAGGTAAGGACTCGTGCATCAAAATTTTTAGCACTTTATGTGTAAATATGTGTTTTGATAATATTCATGCTATATGCTATTTGTTTATGCATTATGATGTTCAAATAATAAGGATGTGTATTTGGTAAGCATGCTATAGTGTCATAACTTTGTTTTGGAACACATTTGGTTGTTGGCCACCGTCTCGGCAGCCGTGAGACCACAGTCCAGACTACAACTATATTTCTAAAAAATGATTCCACAGTAGTTTTAGTTATTCTGGAATTGAAATAATGTATATATGATTCTGCATGAGTAACCTGTGTAATATTCTGGATTAATGGACATTATAAATCATGTTTTAGGATTTATATTGAAAGATCATTATGTTCATGTTTTAGTTGGTAATTTAGATGAATTCTAGGACTGTTATGTGATATAGAGATCATGCATATTGGGTTTTATTTGTCTATAAACATGATTATTGCTTTAGTATGTGAAATCATGAAATCTATGCTATTTGTTAAAGATATGAGTATCATGTTGAAATGGATTTCGAAGATTTGTTTGTGATGTTAGAAAACATGTTCTTAGGTTGCCATGTTATATGGTTATGTGTTAGATGATATACACTTGTTATGTGATCTAGCAAGCATGTTAAAGGTTTATATGGTATGCGTGATATTATGGTTTATGAGTATTGAGCAGTTATGTAAAAGAAGTCATGAAAGATGATGAAAGTAATGGACGTTAAAAAGCATAAGAGAAGCTTTAAGAAGACGTTCAGGGTCAAGTACTTTGATATCAATAATGACAATGGATCCTTGATGGTCCTCAACAATGATCCCAATTCATGGGCAAGAATATTGAAAATATGCCAGGCCGGACATCCGTCCCCGACCCTGAGCTATGATAAGGGTCATTCTATTTTGTCAAAGTTAAGAAGACTCTCCATGTTGGGATCTACTAGACATGGTGTGGTACTTATGAACAAAAGCAACCAGCATGCTCTTCATGTTGAGCTCTACAAAACTGATATGATTAATTGAAACCTAAAGCAAAGAAAACAGAAGGCTCTTTCTGTCGGCCTCTACTAAACATGATATGGTTTTTTATCCGTAAAAGATGAACAACATGATGATATGTGGAATTAAATGAAAGTTTATGTGCTATGTGTTAAAGTAGTAATAGCCGATAAAGTATGTTATAGTTGCTTTTTTGTGGTTAACCTGTATTTACTTATGCATTCACTATTTGTGGAAAAGGATCATAAACTCTGTTCTGATCCCAATAACATGTATGAGTACCCTTTGATGTTATGTTGCCTTACTGAGCCTAGTAAGCTCACCCTTTATCTTACATCTTAGCAGATGAGTAGCATTCCTCCTAGGCAATCAGAGAGAATCCATCGGGAGTCCGTATAGCTCCGAGTTCGTCCGTACCTAGTAATGTTCTTGTTCATGTTCCTGGTGAAGTTGTCCCAGCTAATCCCATTAGTGCGGTGCCACCTCGTCTAAGGGTTATAGTAGACTACTCTTGGTATCATGGCGTGTACACGTATTTTGTAACGCTTTATATTTTGAGGGTGGTGCTGGTGATTCGTAATGATGAGGTTGTTAATGTTGTAGACTTTTAGTTCCTTTGTTTAAGTGTTCTTTAAGTTTATGTTTATGTATGTTGAACTATCCCTAAATAAGGTCGAAAGGTGGTCGGTCGTTTTAATTGACATTTATATAATATGAAGTTTATGTTTTGATAAGGGTGTTTTAGTAAGCCGAGTAATTGTTTTAGCTTCTACGTAAATATCGTAGTATGAGATTTCGTGATTCGAGATGTAGAAAAAGAAATACGATATCTCGGGTTATAGCCGAATGGGTGGATCCGAAATTGCTCGGGTTTTGGATTGGGTCATTACCTTTGTTCCCTTTAAAGCTTATGGTTCATTTGGATTGCTTGAATGGAATGGAATGAAATGTTTTTTTCATTCCATTCCATCATTTTGGCGTGTTTGATTGCAAGCGAATGGTATGAATTTTTTACCATTTTCATTTAATCAAAAAATGGATGGAATGACGGAATGTTGGATGAAATGAAATGTATACATAAACTAAAGACAAAAAATCAACCACCACCGCCCACCGCCCACAACAACCAGTGGTATCGCACACCACACCACTCTCGTCACCAAAACCACCGCCATCATCACCACCACAACCTCTACTATCGCACACCTCACATCATCCGCCACCACTCACCACCGCCACCCACACTTATTATCATGCACGCCCATCACCCACCGTGTCACTTTCCACGTCTAATTTTACATATTTCGTTCCATTGCATGTCAAATATAGGAATGAAATCAGTTTCATACTATTTTATTGCATTCCATTCAATCAGTTTCATTCTATTTTGTTATATTCCAGCAATCCAAACGCACCATTAATGTCTACGGTACAACTCAATGCTTAATCGGGTTGTTTAGCATTAATTTGATCTGTTTATTTTTTCTTATTTTAATTTTAATAATTTAAAATTCTTACATTCACAGCTATAAATTCTGCACCTAGCAAAGAAGCTCCTCACAAATTTCACAACACAAGTAATGTCTACGGTACAACTCGATGCTTAGTCTTCTGGACAGCAAAGGGTTCAAGTTTAAGGGTGAAGGTGGAGTGGTGAATGTCTATAAGGAATCAGTGGTGATTATGAAGGGTATCAGGCAGGGGACATTGTACATACTACAAGGGTCTACTGTATCCGGTTCTGCTGCTGTTGCATCATCAGCAGTTCACCAGTCACAATTGACCAACTTGTGGCATATAAGATTGGGTCATATGGGTGAAAGAGGGATGCAAATTCTGTCTAAGTCTGATCTACTTGGGACATAAGGTCAATGAGCTGGAATTTTGTGAACATTTTGTGTTTGGGAAGCTACATAGGAACAAGTTCCCAAAAGCAATTCACATCACAAAAGGGACACTTGATTATGTTCATTCTGATTGTTGGGGACCTTCATGGGTGGAGTCACTGAGTGGTCACAGGTATTTTGTGTCTTTTATAGAAGATTATTCAAGGATGGTTTGGGTAATTATGATGAAGCACAAGAGTGAAGCATTCAAGCACTTCAAGCAGTGGAAGGCATTGGTTGAGAATCAGGCAATGAAGAAGATCAAGAGACTTAGAACTGATAATGGACTGGAATTTTGTTGGTCTGAGTATGATGAATTCTGCAAGAATGAAGGCATTTCTTGGCACCATACTGTAAGAGACACTCCACGGCAGAATGGAATTGCAGAAAGGATTAATCAAAATCTTCTGGAGAGGGCAATGTGCATGCTCTCTAATTCTGGTCTGGCAAGAAGATTTTAGGCAGAGGGTGTTAGTACAACATGCTACTTAATCAATAAGGGGCTCACACTAGGATCAAGCTCAAAACACCACTTGAGGTTTGGTCAGGAAAGTCAACAGGCTACTCTGGTCTAAGGGTCTTTGGAAGCACAATCTACTATAATGTCAGTGAAGGTAAACTGAAACCTAGGGCCAAGAAATGAGTATTGGTTGGATATGAAGATGGAGTTAAGGGGTATAGAATCTGGTCTTCAGTTGAAAAAAAGGTTACACTCAATAGAAGTGTAGTCTTTGATGAAAATTCTATGCTTAACTCATCTGTGAGAGCCACATCTGAATCTGAAATTGGATCTGAAACTAAGACGGTTGACAAACAGGTGGAGCTTCAAATGGAATCTGCTGAACTTCAAAATTCAACAAAGGATGGTCAACACTTAGAAGATCTAGAACATGATCCAAACCAGTCTGCTGGACAAGGGTCAACAGACTCTCAAACAACTAATGTTGGTCAGCAGGGTATAGCTCTCAGTAGGGCTAGAAGGACCAATATTAAACCCCCCAGAAGGTACGGGGTTGAGGAGGATATGGTTGGATATGCACTTCAGGTAGCTGAAGAAGTGGATGGTTTTAAACCAAACACTTACAGGGAAGCTGTGACATGTTCAGAGGCATCTCAATGACTTGCTTCCATGGGAGAAGAAATGGAGTCACTTCAGAAGAATGAGACTTGGGATCTAGTCAAACAACCACAAGATAGAAGGGTGGTCAGCTGCAAATGGATCTTCAAGAATAAGGAAGGAATGACATTTGTTTTAGGTGTGATGCCCGAAAGACAATTTTGTAATTGTTTTATTTAATACATGAAATGATATTATTATTCATATTTATTATTCTCATACTCACCGATGTGACAATAGTATTTACACTACAGAAAACCCTGAAGTATATCGTTTATGTAATCACTTAACTCAGTGTATGGGATATACACAGGAGGATTGAGTTAGTGAAGATGTACTTAAAATACAATTAGCCCGTAGTGAAGTTAATCGAGAGTATCGGGTCTCTCCTTTAACGTGCTATTAATGCGCCCAGAACACAGTTGGTGTGATTGTCTTATCCGGACTTTCGGTTAAGAGAACCTAGTGGGGCATTTATATATGATAGATATATCATATAAATTTGGACCGATTTGATTAGAGTTCACGATATAATTCCGTAATCGAGAAGTCTTATCGAATCAATGGATGATCATATTTATGGATATATCTTAATCTCGAGGTGATCACGATCAAGCCGCTTGAATCGGTATGAAGTTTGACTTGACGGTTAAGGATTACACCGAGTGCGTGGTGCGAATTACCCCATCTTGGCATTGTCTTTGGATTGAGTGAGTAGTACGTGTTATCACAGATACGGAATCCATTCCTTCCATTTATGGAAGTAGAAAAAGAGATTTCCTTATTTGTTAATCCTAGAAAGCGATCGATCGCGCGAGTTCATATTACATCGATTAGCTACTTAGTGAGTTGTATGAATTAATTGATCACTAGGGGTTAATGGTAAATAAGGATAAGAGGTTCTAAAAGGGTTAACGGTAACTTCCCGATTTAGAATGAAGCGATCTATGGAGGATTAATCCATATGTAATGATTATATCAATGGACGCTTATTATTATTCTCGTGAGGAGATAAATATAATCTCATAATCGGAGGAGTGCGATCACGGGATTATGGTGGCATATTCTGTGATTGATTTATCGAATATAATTATTACATTCGTAAGATAATTATTTATTTGATTTATCGGAGACGTGATTATTAGTCCATGGTCCCCGACGTGCCTCCTAATATAGCATAGCTATTCTCGGACGTCGAATCCTGATAATATTGATTTAGTTCTTGTTGGACTTTATTAAAACGATATGTGAATTAATTGTTTAGTGGACTATTAAATTAGTTGGGCTAAATAATTAAATATGTGAAAAAGACATTTTTCATAATCTTGGCCCAAAAGTGTATCATAGTCGAAATTAATATTGACTAGGTCAATATTAAGGAATTTCGGCCATGCATATTTTAATGAGCAAGAAATTAGTTTTCTTGTGTATTAATAAGACATGTGCATAAAATATTTATTGGATAAATATTTATGGTAAGAAATAAAGATAAATATTATTCTAGATTTGTTCTAGAATATTATGGGATTATCTTTTATTTAATGGGATTATTATAATTGGTTTTGTATTAATTATTAAATCCTTTGAGGCTAAGTTTTACTCTCCTATATAAAGAGGGTTCTCTCAAGCCTTACACACTACAATAATTTCGACTTCATCTCTTAGAGAGAGAAGGAAATAAATTTCTGCCAAGGGGGAAATAAGGGGAAAATTTTGGAGGTTTTTCCGGGTAGCATATCGGAAGGGTTCGAGTCGAGAATTTCCTTCCACCGGGAGTTGCTTGGATCACACGTACGGAAGATCGTGGTGCTCTTCACACCTCCTTTTCTTTTGCGGTTCTTCAACTTGGATTTTGAGATCCAAGAGGTATGTTCTACAACCCCCTTTGTAGATGTAGATCTAGTTATTTTATTACGTGTATTTTATAGATCTAGATCCTTAAATCGCTTCCGTTGCGGATGGTATTACTAACAATTTGTTGAGGGCATCAGATATAAGGCACGTTTGGTTGCAAGAGGGTTCAGTCAGAAAGAGGGGGTAGACTATGAAGAGATATTTTCTACAGTGGTCAGACATACTTCCATTAGGGTGATGTTAGCAATAGTGGCACATCAGAATCTGGAACTTGAGCAATTGGATGAGAAGACAGTCTTTCTACATGGAGATGTAGATAAGGAAATATATATGACTCAGTCAGAGGGTTTCCAAGTTCCTAGCAATGAAGGGTTTGTTTGTAAGTTGAAGAAGTCCTTGTATGCACTTAAGCAGGCCCCAAGGCAGTGGTATAAGAAGTTTGACAGCTATATGATTCAGCAGGGTTATAGAAGGAGTCCATATGATTGTTGTGTCTATCACAACAAGTTGAAGGATGGTTCATTAATCTATCTGGTTATGTATGTGGATGATATGCTGATAGCTGCTGTGAACAAGTCTGATATTCATGATCTGAAGAATCTGCTCAAAGCTAAACTTGAGATGAAGGACTTAGGGAATGCAAAGAAAATTTTGGGGATGGAGATCTATAGAGATATGAAACAAGGGAAGTTGTTATTATCTTAGCAGGGGTATATTGAAAAAGTATTATCTAAGTGTGGCATGTCAGCAGCCAAACCTTTAGATACGCCAATGGCACAAAATCTACATCTGTCTGTTATGTTTGCTCCACAGTCAGCTGAAGAGGAAGAATACATGTCAAGAGTTCCATATGCTAGTGCAGTGGGAAGTTTAATGTATGCCATGGTCTGTACTAGGCCTGATTTGACTCAGGCAGTCAGTGTTGTCAGCAGGTTTATGGCTCAACCTGGAAAGGAGCACTAGAAAGCAGTGAAGAGGATATTTAGGTACCTTAGGGGTGCATCTGATATTGGACTCTTTTATGGAGGTGGTACTCAATGTTTTGTCACAGGGTACTGTGATTCTGATTATGCTGCTGATGTGGACAACAGAAGATCTATGAATGGGTATGTGTTTACTTTGGGTGGTTATGTGGTAAGTTGGAAGGCAACTTTACAGGGTACAATGACATTATCTACTCTTCAAGCGAGAATATATGCTTGGCATCGAAGCGACAAATGAGGCAATCTGGTTAAAGGGGCTAGTCAATGATCTAAGTCTGCATCAAGATCAAGCCAGGGTGTATTGTGACAGTCTTAGTGCAATATGTTTGGCTAAGGATCAGGTTCTTCATGAGAGAACCAATGACATTGATGTTAGGTACCATCTTCTGAGAAATGAAAGGAGGGTTAAGGTGGAAAAGATCAGCACTGATGCCAATCCTGTTGATATGTTCACTAAACCAGATCCAAGGGGTAAGTTTCAGTTGTGTCTGGACTTGCTAAATATACAAAGTTGTTAATCTGTTTCTGGGAATACTCAGCTGAAGGTGGGGTTGCTGAGGTATTCAAATCTGAAAACAGAGGAAATCTTGCACTTGGTTGTGCATCTGGTCATTTTGCATGAAGTTGAAGTCGAGGTAGAGATTTGTAATGGTGACTTAAACTATGCTACTGAAGTCTGTGTGGAAACTGTGATCTGGTCAGTAGAGTGCTGAGGCAGTCTACCGAAATCTGGTGTTCAGCTGGGGCAAGTCAGCGGGGTCGATCAGCCTGCTGAGGTTGAGTCTATTGTGAAATAGCAGACTTAGGGAACACGTCTGCTGCATGGTTTTCGCGTTTGGTGAAGTTACTTCTGGGTTATTTCAGTCATTTACTGGGTTGACTGTTTAGTCGGTTAGGGTTTGATTCCCAAGGCTATAAATACCATCTGTAATTGCATGTAATTTGTAACTTTCTCATGATAATAAAATAGTCCTCGTTTGTCCGTGGAGTAGTCGGCACATTGCCGAAAACCACGTTAAATCTATGTTCTTCTTGTTTCTGTGTTTGTTTACTTGTTAGTTGTTTATCATTATTCACAATCACCATCACTTCTTGATCGATCTGTAATAACAAAGAGAGATGCGTCATCCAAGCTCAAAGGTGGCAAACCGAAATTGTGCTTACTTTAATTAAAAATGAATGAAATAAACAAAAGTTTTATCCCATTTTTGTTGGCTAATATAATTCCAGATACTTTTTGGGATGGGGAAGAAGTTTTTTTTTTTTCTTCTTTTGACATGTACAACTAATCCGGAACCGATTCCTGTGTAATTCAAAAAAAAAACAACTTATTACATGTTTTTGCAAGATACAAAATCAAATCGTTAGAGTATCAATTTAGGTGCATGCTTGGAATCGTTATCTTTCGGGATACGAACGCATCCGTACTCCACTCATTTACGTATCACTTCGATCCAGGTGATCTTGTAGAGTTTTTGGAGCTCAGGGCTATTTATTTGGCTTTGGAGGAGGCGGTGCACCTAGGAATTCAGCGGCTTGAGGTGGAAAATGATTGTTTGGCATGCGTCTCGGGACTTTGACAACCAGGGTAAAAATCTCACAGCTCAGGGTTGTCTTCTTCAGGATTGTTTGGCTCTTGTGGCTAGTTTTGCGTCTGTTCTTGTGCATCTTTTAGCTAGAATTTGGATCCTCTGATGTATTCCCTTTGCTGTGAACAGTGCTTGCCTTGTAAATCAGCTTTTTCATGTTTTTTTTTTTGTTTTTTTCTTCAATATCATATCAGTAATTTTTCCATTCAGCCCTCCCTCCTTAACACACAGCAGGTGCTGTGATGTATTATGACAGCAGAGGATCCACTCCCCTTGTAGCTAGACATGATTTGTTTGTTTCTTCCCGCACCTTGTGGGGCTCATTGGCCCCGGATGATGTTCTAGCCGCTTGTTTGATGGCCATTGTTTAATATTTTCTCTACACACAAAAATACGCAAAATACAAACTCAATTTGCCGTTTATATAATATATTATTATATGCTAAACTACTTTCTCTCTGTTGATAATTGAATTGAGATATTTGAACTTCTTACCTCCAACAAAGATACAAAACAAAAAAAAAAAAAAAAAACAAGAAAACAAAAGAAAGTAAAATTAACCTACAAAACAGAGTGTTTTCGGCAACTGCAATCCCCCCTACAAAAAAACAAAAGAAAGTTAAATTAACCTACAAAAGAGAGTGTTTTCGGCAACTGCAATTCCCCCTCCCCACCCACCATATCTCCTTATTGTAGGTCAAAGGGAATACTGGATATTTTATAATGACAAATATATTAAAGGGGGAATGAGGGAGAAGGACATAAATATTTCATCAATTGAGTAGAAGGATAGTCTTTTGAAACTTTTGCATAAATGACAAAACCATTTATCCACTGTCGAAATTCACTTGTATTTGAAATTCACTGTTTAAATTCACTGCCGAAGTTCACTGTTGAAATTTACTAATTTTCAAAATTCATTGTCGAAAGTGACTGATTTTCGGGATTCACTGTCGAAATTCACTGATTTCGGGATTCACTGGGGAGATTCACTGATTTTCGGGATTCACTGTTTGTCATTCTCGCTATAAAAATTATGTAGTTGTCCTTCTCCCTATAAAAAATATGTAGTTGTCATGTTACTTAAAAATATCCAGATTGGGTCATTATCCCTAATTTCCCGTATATTAAATATAATGAATAAATTAATATATCTCTAGTCCGCTCTACCTCGATTTCTCTCTGGCTTTGTCACATTCCTCATGTACTCCATATCCTATACAATATTATATTAATTGCACTAATTTTTTCAAACATCATGGTGCTTTCTTGGCACTAGCTTGTTACTGTTAGGTGTAGTGCCCAAAAAATAATTATATAATTGTTTTAGAACAGAATTAATAATACATCTTATTATATGCATGTATGCTTATAATTAAGACACTACTGAAAACCCTAAGTACCTCGTTTATGTAATCACATAACTCAGTTTATGGCTATACACAAGAGGATTGAGTTAGTGAGATGTACTTAAAATTAACTTAGTCCGTAGCGTTTATTAATAATCGAGCACGGGTCTCGTGGATTAATTTGCTAATAATGCATGAGAACACTTTAGGTGTGATGATCTTATCGGACCGTCGGTAATAGGGTACTAGTGGGGCATTTATATATGATGATAATCATATAGAAATTTGGACCGATTTGATTTGAGTTCTCGATATAATTCCGTGATCGAGAAGTCTTATCGAATCACAAGATGATCATATATGGATTAATCTCAATCCTGAGGTGATCACAGCGACTGCATAGACTAGGGTAGAGTTTGATGTGTTAGTAAGAATCACTTCGTAGTATGTGGTCTGACACTTCTCGTTGGTTCTATTCTGGAATGAGTGAGTAGTCTGTGCTATCACATATATGGAATCCATTCCTTCCCTCGGGAAGTAGACAGACAGTTCCCTTATTTATTAGAAACTGACGATGTGCGCAGTTCATATTATATTAGTTATGAACTATTTGGTCACTAGGGGGTTAATGGTAAATAAGGATAAGAGGTTTCGAGAAGGATTTACGGAAATATCCCGAATCGAAGTGAACAGTCTATGGAGGATTTATCCGTATGTAATGATTATATCAGTGGATGTTTATCGACTCAAAGTTGAGTGTAAGTTTATATCTATATCCAGCAGAGTTCAGTTTCGGGTTTATGGTGGTGTAATCCCGGAATTAATAGATTGAATATTATTGTTCGGTCTGACGGATGATATTATTTAATTTATTATAGCTACTGAATATGGGTCCATGGTCCCCGACGAGGCTCCTAACATAGCATATGTTTTCTCGTCGTTTCACCTCAATTATAATTAAATAGTTGGATTGGACTATTTAATTGATATGTGGATTAATTATTTAGTTGGACTAGATAATTAAATACATGAAAAGACTTTTTTCGTGGACTCGGCCTAATGTGTATTAGGCGTGTCAAACCCCAATTATTTAGGGTTATGGCCGAAATTATTAAGGTAAAATAATTAGAGAGAAATTAGTTTTCTTGGATAATTATTTGATATATGATTTAATTATTTATTTGTTAAATGATAAATCATGAAATATTAGATAATATATTTATTTATCCTAATTTGTTTGGGATATACTATATATTTATCTTTTATTTGAAATAAGGATTATTATAATAATTATCTCTTAATTATTAAATCCTTTGAGGACAATGATTACTCTCCTATATAAAGAGAGTTCTCCCAAACATTAAACAGAGAGCATAATTTCGAAATACACTATAAGCTAGGGCTTAGAATTTTCGTTCTAGCTAGGGTTCTAAAGAGAGGGTTTCGACTCACTTTGACCGATCTCCGACTCTCTAGGGTTTCGAGTTGGGATAATCCTCGGGATTATTCCGGTAGCATATCGAGGAGGTCCGGCGACTTGAAACACCATCCACCTGGTGTTGCTTGGAGACACATGTTGGAAGACTGTAGCTTCTCATCTCAATACTTGGATCTTGGATCTTGGATCTCGGATTGTTCTTGGTGTTTATTCACAATAAACAGGTAAGCAATCTAAACCCCCTTGTAGGTTTAGATATATTATTTTATGTATTTTGGTTGACTAGATCTAGATCTTATACTTTCCGCTGCATAATCGGGTGGATCTATGATCCATCCGGCGATATTACATCCTACAATTACTGCAGGTGTCGAACCTCAGACATACAAAAAAGCGGTCAAAGATATTAATTGAAAATTCAGGCCTTGGAGGATAATAACATGTACATGGATTCTTGTAATATTTGTTGGAGAAATAGCTCATATTGAGCTTTATTTAAAGTGGCGAGCAGTCTACTAGGATTTTGAATCACTCGATTCGGATATCGGGTGAATGAGAAATTAATGTTTAAATTAGAAGAAATGATGCTTATTCGAATCGAACCAGTTTATTCGAACGGTTGCATCTGTTCAAACTGAACCGGATCGGTGCAACCTTTCGGTTCAAGAGATGTATCCTTTTGGTTCAAGAGTTGCATCAGTTCAGCTCATTTGAGTTGCATCTTTTGGGCTGAACCAATATGTAAGAAGAGTTGCATCCTTTCCTTTAATGGAAGGTTGTTTTTCCTCTATAAATAGAAGCATTCCCAAATGAGAATGAGACAATTTTTATACGTAAAAAAAATTCTGCAGAACAACATCATATTTTATGCCTAGCATTTTTCAAAGTCAATAAGAGATTTCATACCAGGCTTTCGAGTTCGCCGCTTCTGATTTATTACAAGTGCCGTATGTTCAGAAGGTACGAATTGTTGTATCTTGGGAGATGATTGCGATTACCGTGGGAACGAATTCGGCACAAATTCGTCTTAAGGATAGAGTGCCAACTTGCCTCAATCCATAAGTTTTCGTTTTTACAAGTTTTCTGTCAATTTAACTTTTCCAGCAATTGTGTTTTTGTTTATATATGTCTAAACTGGTGTTGACAGCATGCTAATTGGGTTAAATGTGCCAACAATCTTAAGACAAATTTTTGGTTATTGTTGTTAACAGCCGGCTGTTTGATTGTGCATGCTTATATTATTGTCCATAAAACATTTTTCAACGGTTTGTGTGCTGATCTGCAAATCATTAGCATAAAACAAGTTTCTCTGAAAAATGAAAGTATTAAAATTGTCCAACTATAAGCAGTTGTCGTAAATGCATCATCTTTGGTTAATTTTGGAAAATTGAAAGGAGAAGTTGTCTTATTAAAACTTGTGACTTTTATTTGTAAATGTTTGAAAATTTTCAAAGGGTACAACTCGTTGCTTAGTCTACGGTACAACTCGATGCTTAGTCTTCTGGACATGAAAGGGTTACATACAATCCTAAACACGTTAATGCTATTTATTCCATTAATTTAAGTGTAGCTTATCAATTTTTTCTACCCTCAAAAAAAAAAAAAAAAAAAAAAAAAAAAAAAAAATTCAGAAAGACCAATTCCGATGCATCCTAAGTTTTTAGTGTTTCTTACTGATGCAGTATGAATATTGTAAATGGGTAATCGTGTAATTCTAATTAGGAAACTGGTACAAGAATGATAATGTTTGGTGTGAATTTGGACTGAACTCTTGAGAGAGCTGCCTACGTATCCAATTTAAGTAATAAAACTGGAATCAAGTCCCCCACGTAGTTCAGGGTGTTCTTTATATAGTAGTGGATCGTGTGTTTCTCCCTGGACGTGCCGGGGAGTTATCATAGATCATGTCCTGGACGTGGGATCTACCCACGTCCATCTGCAGTTGAGATGTTGTTGACTCGGTCTTCCCCACGTTCAGCTGTCATTCTGTCCAGAAATAACTATGGTCAGAACACGGTGGAGTCTGCTCTGCTCCTCGACTAATCGCTTTGCGTCTTGACTGAGTCAAGATTCGGCGGTCCGGCTTGGTGGTGCGGGTATCTTTATTATTAAACCTTGGGCCTGGCCCAACTACGAATAACCCGATCCAATGGGCCCATATATCATCATAAGTCCCCCCAGACTAGGGTAGACTGCTTTACAGCTGCCCTAGCCTGAAACGGTTCTGCTTCCGTTATTAAAACTACGCGAAACGAGGCCAAGTTGCACCCATCCGTTATCATTAAAACCGCAGACTAAAACATTATGTCGCTTCATTTCATGCCACATAACCCCTTCTCTGTCCACTTTACTCTTATAATTTAAACTTTCGGAAAGCCTCTCTGCAACCGCAAGTAAGTCCTTAATTATTTTATTCTGCATTTCTTTGAAATCGTTGATCTTTGATGAGTTTGAGAGCTAATACAGCTTCTAGTGAATCCATAGAGAAATTGTTTGAATCCCCGGAGAAGATATCCAAAGCCATAGATAGTGAGGAAGTGAATTCATCTAATCCTGTGCTTCGCCCTGAACCTGTGGTAGATTCCAATCATCCTTCCTCCTCAATTGATTTAAGGAACACCTCCACTTTTGGAGATAACCCTTTGTGTCTGTCACCATCTCACCTTCTTCCTCCTGGGATTTTTACTCCCACCCCTATCGTCCACCAATATCCAGAGGACCATTCTGCTTTTTTAAATACCCTAAAAAGGGAAATCGACCGATTTGACAAAACCAAGGCTATCATGGCTTGCCACGGTGTTGCTAGCAAGATGACCAAAACTGAAATGGCCAGTCTGTTAAAGACATATCGAATCCGCACTGAGCCTTTTGAGGTTGTTCTTCCCAAACCGACTGAGTATGCTTACAATCCTCGGCAGGGTTACGCACGGTGTGTGTTGCCGACCTTCATAGTGGATTAAGGTTCCCTCTCCCCCTGGTTGTGTAGAGGTAATGAAATACTATAAGTTAGGAGTTGGCCAGATCCATCCAAATAGTGTTAAATTCCTCATAGGTTTCATGATCTCGGTGTCATTGAACACCACGCCTTTTTCAAAAGTCGTTCAGAATTTCTACCAGTGTAAATTGACACAGGGCCGTAGGGGGATGGTACCATTTTTGTCGTAGGGCCAGTGCTCCGATTATTCCTATAACTGGCAAGGATAAGACCAAGAAGAAATGGCAAGAACATTTCTTCTTTGTGCTATAATTCGAGATGCCACCTTAGGCGGTGGAAATCTGCTTCCATGAAGGACAAATTGGAAGACTTCATTGATGAGACACTGTCTCGATACCTTATTAGTAATAAGATTTCCCTGAGTTTAGACTTCATAAGTTCTGCCTTGATAGATGCTGCTCAGCTTCATACTGCAGGGCCTGTTGGCTACGTGGAGTTCTCCAAAGAACATTACCGAAAATGTATGTTTGTACTTACATTTTGTTTTGATTTTTGATTATAACTTAATTATCTTTTTCCTCTTGTAGTGGCCAATGTAGATGATTTGATCAATATTGATGCTGATGAGGAGGAAGAACTCGAACAGATGCCTATGGATTCGGAACGGACGTTGTCTGTTATACCGGGGGGTGGTGAGGTTTCTGCTCAGAAGGAAACCGAGGAGAGAGTTGCTGACTCTGGTGATGCTTCCTAGGAAAAAGACGCTGCCGTGGATCCTTCTGTTCAGATATTGCCGAGCATCGCTGAGAACACTGTTTCTCATGCCGATCCCGTTTCTGCTCTAGCTGCTGTGCCACTGAGGACGGTATCTCAGAAGAGTAAAAAGAGACATAGGCCTACTTCATCTGAGACATCTGCCAGTGATTCTTCCTTTGGTTTCGAAGACATGTCTGCAGATGACTTTCTTTGTCTGGTAAAGATTTCTCTATAGCTTCTATTTTTTTTTTCTTCTTTAATTTCTGGTTTACTAAAATCTTCCTTTTGCAGTGCTATCACTTTGGTAAGGCCTTGCATAAGAAGACTTCCAGCATGGCTAAGGATATTTCTGACCTGCAACAAAAGGTAAGGCGCCTGGATGAGGCTAATGCCAAGATAGCCAGTTTGGAGTCTTCAGAGGCTGTTGTTCGCCTGGAAGTTGATCGATTGAAGGCTGATCTTGCTAAAGTTGAAGGTTTGCTGTTTACCCAAGAGGAGCAACTGAAATTTAAAGATGAGCAATTGAGGAAGATGAGAGAGGAGAACCATCAGCACCTGGCTGTTGCAAAGAAAATGAAGGCTGATTTTGAAGAAAACATACGGCAGATGGAGGAAACCCCTGCTCAGAATGTTGTACAGAAGGTTATATCAGGGTATAAAGCTGCTCCTGAAACCCTTGAAGAAATCCATGTAATATTAGCTCCTGCTCTGCGTAGACGATACACCCTTGGTGTTGATGAAGCCAAACCAGCCGACTTAGTGATTAGCACTTTGCCTAATCATAAGTTATATGATAAGAAAGCAGGCGAGGTCTTCACGAAACGGTATGACGAGTACAAGAGTGGGGAGGACATTGTCCGCAGTATGCCAAGAAAAAGTCTTCTCGGCCTTTCCGTTCGACCTCTCTACTATAACATCCGCTCAACCTCTCGAGAGAAATCGCTCACCCTACCGAGAGACATCTGCTCAGATCTCAGCTCCTCTTCTTCTTAATTTACATGTTTTCTTAAAACCTTGAATTTTCGTTGCATTGTGCAGCTTTTGATGTAACACCTTTGTGATGACTTTTGACTTTGATATTTTTCATTTAGAAATTTGACTTTGACATTCTCTATTAGAGTATTATCTTCTTGTCGTTATCTTCTTGTCTTGTCTTTCTGTTGCGCTGCAAAGAAGTTGGGATTTGTTATCCTTAGCTTCTTTTGTTTACAATATACGCTGCATGGAACATATATATTCTTCTCAGCATATTCTTGCTCTGCAAGTTTAGCCTTTGTATGTTGGTAATTGGGTCTCCTGCCCAGAATGCCTTTGCGCTGCAAATTTGGCAATTTTATTATTTAAGTGGGACTCCTGCCCAGAATGCCCTTGCGCTGCAAGTTTGGCATTTTTGTTATTTAAATGGGACTTCTGCCCAGAATGCCCTTGCGCTGCAAGTTTGGCATTTTTAATCTTTAAGGTAAAATTTCCGCCCAGAATTTTTGCGTTGCAATTTTGCTGATAAATTAAGTATCCTGACCTTAATTCCTTGTTTTAGCACAAGTTAAAAACACATACATGTATAATCATAAAATTGAAAAAGAAAAATTGATTCAAAGTAGCATTATTTACAGGAATAAAATTGCTTTAAGGAAAAAATTTCCTTAAGTGAACAGCATTCCAACTCCTAGGAATTTTTTTCCCAGAGGCATTAGCTAGTTGATAAGATCCTTTTCCATGTACCTTAACAATTTTATAAGGACCTTCCCAATTTGGGTCTAGCTTTCCAGTGGGGCCTTGCTTGCTGGCCTCATTTCGCCTCAAAACTAAATCGCCTTCTTTAAAATACGTACCTTTAACTTTGGAGTTATAGTATTGAGAAATTCTCTGCTTGTATTTGGCCATTTGTATCGAGGCTATGTCCCTTTTGTGCTCCAGCTCATCTTTGAGATGCAGCATGTCTACATCCTGTGTTTCTGGACAGTATAATTCTGTCCTGGGAGTTTTATGTCCAATCTCTGCAGGTATTACTGCTTCACACCCATATGCTAAGGAGTATGGAGTTTTCTGTGTTGCAGCATTGGGTGTAGTTCTGTACGCCCATAAGATATTTGGGAGATGATCTACCCAATGAGACCCCTCTTGTTCCAATCTTTTCTTCAGTCCTTGCTTTATTTGCCTGTTGGTCTGCTCCACTTGACCATTGGCTTGGGGATAGGCTACTGATGTAAAGTGTTGGGAGATTCCTAAGTTTGTGCACCATGCCTGCACTCCTTGATCTTCAAACTGTGTGCCATTATCAGAAATAAGAACTTTAGGGATTCCATACCTGCATAGAATATTTTTCCATAGGAATTTCTGTATCTGATTGGCTGTGATGGTAGTTAAAGGTTCAGCTTCTACCCACTTGGTAAAATAATCCACTGCCACCACTAAAAACTTGAATTTTCCCGGTGCTAGAGGTAGTGGGCTGACGTGGCCTTTTCTAGTGCTAATACCAGTCCTTAACCGACAGTGTATCGGGTCAAACTGTAGTGCTAGCATGGTGAGTCAGAGTGTCGAATCCTCAGGGAAACGTGGTAATTCTTTTAAGTGTGGTTAAACACCAAAGAGCTGTTATTAACTCGATCTAAACCGCAATTTTATAACACAGATCACTACTATTCTACTTAATATAAAATAAATGCGTAATTTAAAAGTTATTCTAATATAATATATATAGATATATAAATATATATAGATGTACATAAATTGCAAAATATATATATAGATATAAATATATAGATACCAATATATAGTTTAGTTAAGTTTATAGAACTAGCCAAAGTTTATATAATTGATTTATACGATCTTGTCAGTGAACAGAATGCACTCGATCTCTCCTTTTATATTAGGTCCAATTGAGTAAATGAAACGGTGCACTCCTGAGGTTAACAATTCCTCCTCACACGAGCGTATGAAATTGTCATATGTCATTGTCATCGATTCAATCTCCACAATCGCCCCATGCTAATCTCGATTAGTCTCGAGCAGTGCAGTACAAATCTACCCCGGATAAAAGAGGTTATTCCATTTGTCGGATGGCGATGTTATTCAAAAGGCTCCGGTTGTCAAGCGGATCGATTTAACTTTCGGTGTTAGTTTTAATTAAGCTGTTGATTTTAACATTATTACGATCTCGAGCACAATTTTAATAAGATTAATCTTTCCCAAGACAAATCGCGCCCCGGGTAGGAAATAGGATTCCGTAGTCACGCTTTACATACGGCCAATTTTACCCTCCGGTTTTTCTATCTTTTATCTCATATCCTAACTTCTACGATCGGTTCATCGTTAGGTTATATGGTGCGATTCATCTTGGTTAATTACGTCAATCCGAATATTATCAATACGTTCTGAGAATAGAAAAAGATTCAATTAACTCAATTTTAGTCAATTTTACTTAGACAACATTCCTTTACCGAAAGATCGAAATAAAACGATTACATAACTTTGGCTAGTTATTAGATCTAGCCTAATAACATTATAAAAAGATAAAAACAAACATAACAAACATAGATACTTAAGAAATTTTACCCGATTACAACTGTTGAATCAGAAGCTGTATTCTTCCGGATGTTACAACGACTTCAACAACACTGATCTTCTGATAATTTCTCGAGCATTATAACGATACTACTTTATTTATGGCATAAGGCCTATATACATACATACTACTACTAAGAAAAAGAGTTAAAGAAAATATATTGGTACCCCTCATGTGTCTGCAAGGCTGCTCTTCTTATAGGCAAAATTTTCCAGGGCCGGATCGATCCGAGGTGATGCCGGATCGATCCGGGAATAAAAAATATTATCCCTCAGATTATTCTCTGCAGGACCACATGCTGTATAATCATTATGTTTCCTCGGATCGATCCGAGGTTAATCCGGATTGATCCGGGTAGCTTTTTATTCCATAACTTGATCTGAAACTTGATAAAATCATAACTTGAGCTCTGGATCTCCAAAAGACATAATTCAAGAAGCGTTGGAAAGCTCTTGAAAAGATCTATAACTTCCATGAAGGACTCTTCTTCAGATAATGTCGTCTTGATGAGCCATTCGTTTGTCGAAGCTATAATTCGATAATGGTGTCACGAACCATTGATCCACTTGAACTTTAAATCTCGTGGCACTTCCTTACTTCCTTCAAAAGATACGATTTTACTTCAAAAAGTGTCGGCACTCGGGGTCTTGGTTTACCTAAGATCTGCAATTAAAATACCAAAAAATACCCCACGTAAATCTGACACGACACTCCGGTTATTAACCCGGTACAAAATTTATAACTTTTTATCACTTTTACTAGATTTTTATAGTATTTAGATTTATTCATAACTATTAATATTTTATAAGATTATCGTTATAATTTCTTATATTTTATATAAAAAGAGTCGATAACGTATATAAAACATCGTAATTTTTATCATATAAATGTTATACATCAACTACTCCCCACTTAGCTCTTTGATCGTCCTCGAGCAAAATAAGCGGTAATATATAAAAATTACAATAAAAATGATATACGTGGTAGATTAAATTTCAAATTAGTAAAATATCATTTCAATATTATAAACATATTAATTATATCTTTCTTAGAAATTAACAAGATAAAAAGTGTAGATAACTTAGATAAATTATTTATCAACCATTATTCAAATGAAATTCTGCATAATCTACTTAAATATAATTAAAATTCTAGAATTATTCTCCTATCTCAACTTATATGAAATATTTGGAATTAAGGACTAAGTCAAGTAGTTAACAAAATGGCTTATACTTTTTAGACTCAGGATGTTGGTCAATCATAAAAAAGGAAATCAAAAAGAGAAAGAGGCAAGTCGTACGTACTTACACCTTTATAATTTTGATCAAAAATACCTCGATTAATAACATTATGATATTATCAAAATTTATTTATTTATTTTTTTTATTATGAGATTTAAGAACTAAAAGCGTGCGTGTGTGTAGAAAATCAAACTTACAAGCATTGCTTCATCAAGATTGATCGGAGTAATACTCTTTCGATCGAAAATTACAAGTCCGGTTTCCTTAAACTTGTAATCATTCTTGAGATCTTATGATTCGACTTTTTATCGGAAGCTTTTAAACCTCATAGTGATATAGGACATTTCGAGATAATACCCTCATCGCACTCAAATCATTGGCGACTTACTACCGATATTTGTAATTTTTAGTTGCCGATCAAAGATAAGGAAGATACCTGGTATTTGATTAATTCTGTGTAAATATGGTGCTTCGTTCTTAATTCCTTTATAGAATATTAACATATCCGAACTTATTACCAAAATCGACTATCTTGCAAGCGTCATGAGGTAAGATCGAATATACTAATACTTCTCTAATTTTTTCAATCTCAGCATACACCCTTCTTAGCTTTTGTGTCATCATCTCCTTTCATAAGTACGTACAAACTCGTGGGATTTTTAGGAAATGTAGACCAAAATAAGCTAAAGTCGATTATAATTAAAAATGGCTATTTTGGTGAGGTCTTGATCACTCTAATCAAGGTGAGGTAGAAAAATTAAAAATTTATTTAGGTAATTTATTGGAAATTTATAGTTTATATTTTGTGGTGCTTAAAAAAATCGTCATCCTTAGTCCAATTCCATATTCATATTTTGTTTTGAAAAGAAAATTATTCTAAAATTTTATTATAGATATAAGTATATTTACTAAATTTCATAAGAAAATTACTTGATAATATTTATGTATAGTTACATATACTTAAAATCTTATAAAAATCTAAAATTGACATATATAATATAATTATAATATATCTAATTTACTTTACTTAATTAAAATCTATTCTTACCAATTTATATTATTTTTATTCATATTAATTATATACTATCTACTTATTTTTATTCAAGAAAAATTAAACTAAGTATTAAGCACTTAAATATAAATTTATATGAGAAAATTTTAATTTTTATTTACTAACTTACTTCTACCCCCACTTATACGAAATGACATCGTCCGATGTTCGATGAGTAATAAAAAAATGAGTTTGAAAGAAAAATTAAAATTTTATACGATTTTGATTTTTTATTATTTTTCTCAACATATATTATTTTGATTAAAGAAAATGACATATATATTAAACATTAAGAAAACTATTACAAACTTTAAAGAAAACTTAATTAAAAAGCGATTAAACAACTAACTTAATCGAGTACTAACTTAACAACAACAACTTTTAACCGATTTCCAACAACTCATCAAACCGTAGATGAACATCCGGGAGTATCTACCGGAAGTAGTCCCAACTGAGAATCACGAGATGGAAAAATCACAAATGCAGTAGTAAACTCAGGCACGTGATTGATTGGACACAAAGTTGAGAGATTACCCAGGCAAACGGTAGTGGTCTTCCCCTATTACGCCTCTCAACTGCAAAATTAATTGCCGTTTTGAACATCAAAATCCCCCAATCAATGTATGCCCCCACGGTCAGTGCATACAACAAAATGACATCTCATCATCCGTAACCCCTAAAAAATCTCAGTTGGATAGATCCGGGAATTAATGAAAGCGTTTCCACGCCTCGGATGAGGGGGTAAAGCGAGTCGAAGAATCATAGTTATGATCAAACAATGGAAACACATATTGAAAAGGCCAGCGATCGATTTACAACATTGTAAGCATTTCCGAGTTCCCAAAGAAATTCGTAGTGTGGGTTTTGCTCAAAAGTACATGGTGGGATTTGAAAGATTTGATTTATGATAACTGGAGAAAATGAAATAACGATGCCCCTAACTGTAATAAGATGAGACGAGGCTGTTGTCGTTATCTCAGTAAGAGATGCATAAAAATCTCTGACAATTGAAATGTTAATTCTACCTCTAGGAGTCCTAATCAGCTTTTTCCATCCGCAACCTCGGATTAGATTTCGTCCCCACTGATCAATTTTTTCTGTATTTAAGCCTTTCTCCATCAGAATAGGAGAATGGACGAAATTTAGACGTCTCGGAACGTCATTATGAAAACACGAGGCATGGCTTTCGGGAACCACACCATCAGGCGTATGAGGTTCGTAACTATTAATCGAGGGAGAGGAGTGGTTAGACATTATTTTATTCAGATACAGAAAGTAAACTAAAACAGATAGAAGTAAAGAAGGAATGAGCAAAGTTGAAGGCTGCAGCTCCTTCCTTTTATAGAAATATATCTATCAAGTAAAAGCAGGAAAGATCTCCTTTTTGGCGTTTTTGTACTTCCCGGATCGATCCGGAAAAGGGCCGGATCGATCCGGCCTCTCAACTAGCAATTACACAGTCGGTCGGTACACGCCGGATCGATCCGGGGTTAGGTCGGATCGATCCGGAAACTTACTATTCACGGACAGAGTTGTTTTTGCTTGTAAAATGCCTAGATTTTTCTAGGTGATAAGTTTTCTCCCTAACTTCGGTTCATTTTTATTATGTTATAACGATAAATTTTACTACACGGTGTGTACTAACATAAAATCCAACGAAAGTAAAATAAAATAAAATAAAATCGTAATGAAATAAAATCCTACTAAAATAAAAATAATAAAATCAAAATAACCTAAAATTGTACGAAAATGAAGTAACATAAAATTGTACGACAAATAAATTGTTTTCAATGTCAATAATCATAAAATGGTTTAAATCAATCCTCCTCATCACTCATCTCGACGTGACTCGAACTAGGCATGGCTCGAGAACTGGCCGGATCATAAGTCGATTCTTGAAATGGATCTTGAAAATGTGTCGACATCCGAACCGAGCTATTTAATCCCATCGAGCTCATCTCTCTCGTGACATCAGAAAAAGTGCTTCCCCATCCCGTCGTGGTATGGCTAAATGATCCAAATCCTGTCCAATCAGATGTCGCAGCTGCCGTAGTACCTGTCGAAAAAATCCCCTGTACCACTAGTTTGAAATCCAAAAGAATGTGGCATTTGTTGGAAGTCTGAGCGAGGTGGCATTGGTGGAATAAAGTCGGGCAAGGTATATGGTTGGGATTGGCAATGCGGAATATCCATCTCGGCATAGGTAGGGTGCTGCAGTAAATTCATTTGATATATACCTCGCATGCCTTGACGTAAATCTTCAGACCACTGCAAATTTCTTTCCGCAAAAACAGCCATATTGGCATTGGCACGATGAACATCATAGGCCATGGATTGAAACATGTCGTATGTGATGGTATTTGGAAGTTGAGTTTGAGTTTGACTAGATGAAGGAGGGACAATAGTGGATTGAGAAACATGTGGAGTAGGCTGAGGTCGGTGGCGGTTAGGGTTCATAAAATCTATCCTTCCTGCCGGCCTAGGTGGTAAACTAGGACCTATAAGTGTTTCGTCAACCATAATCAGATTATCATTTGGAAGCTCAGGAACACCTATCTGGCGACACAAGGAAGAAATAAAACAAGGAAAAGGCATGTGATTGCCTGGTTTAGCAGTTGAAACAAATTCCTTGGCCCTTCTATACATAACCACGCTTTACATCCACGGGTATATCATTGACCATAGCCCAAGCAATACACAGATCCTCTTTACCAAAAGATGTCAAATGACGAGAAGGGTAAAGAGTCGAACTGATAAAACGTTTAATAGCTCTCATATCCCTTATACATTTTCCATAGGAAAACCTATTTTCATGCCAAACAGCTGTGGGATCTAACTCGTGCTGGGCTGTCGAGACTATATAGTCAAAATCTGCTGGCTCATCTAAATTCCATACCGTATAATAATCCTCATTCTCTGGTATATCAGGGACACCATAAATAGCATTTATAAACTGGGGATTAAACGGCACTGTTCTGGTTCTTAGGCTGACAGAAGTTAACTCACCATTCTCTGTTTCATTATGAGTTGCTATCAGAGAATAAAATTCAGCTACTAAGGTTGTGTTAACTTCACCTGCCCTTAAACTGGCTAACTCCATCCACTGTCGCCTTTCGAAAATCTCTTTTACCTCCCTTCCCAAATCCGTGAAATCCAAACCCCTCTCTATTGCAACTAAACACTTTCCAAATTTATTTTTCAACGCCTTCTTATTTGCGCAGCAGACAGTTCTTTCAAAACTAACAGCCAATTCTTCTTCTGTTAAAGGCCTAGTTTCTATAACTGGGATTTGGGTAGGGATATGCGGCTTACGTTTTTTACTGGCTTTTGATGATTCGGCCATTCTACGATAGTGACACAATAACAAAACAACAACAAAACAACAAAAGAAACAACACAAATGAGTAACAAAATAGTTGAAATTAAAATAAAAAGTTGCTAAAAAAAACGAAATTAACAAAATAAATGACTACAATGTTACCTTCTAATGCTTAAAAGATTGAAATTTGACCGGAAGAGATGAAAGTTCGCCGGAATGAAAGTTGAAGCTTTCCCTTGAAAAATTCTTCAATTTAAATGAAAATTTGAAGAGAGGAGAGGAAAATGAGAATAGTTTAAGAATTTGGGTAGTTTAATAGTAATGTTATGTGATGATTTGAAGAAAAAAATTCGAATGGGGGAAGAGGGGAGGGGCGGCTGTTTGAGAAAAATGAAAGAAGAAGAAGAAGAAGGGACCCCGTTCCTTTTTTTTAGGTTTTTTCAGTCTCCGGATCGATCCGGGGTTAGGTCGGATCGATCCGACCACCATTTTTTTTTTTTTTTTTTTTGAAAAACTTTATAAAACTTAATAAAAAATTTTATAAACCCTTAATAACACTTCTGCAAAATTTAAATAAAACCTTTTATAAAAACTTTATAAAACTTTTAAGTAATTTCATAAAGATCCTATTTATAAAATTTTCAAAAGTTATATAAAATTTTATAAATATTATAAAACTCATAAGGGTCCTAATTCCATTATTTCTAAATCTTCCAGGGTTCTAACATAACGTTCTATCAACCTAACCTTAAGAAATGAGGCGTTCAAATTTTCCCTTTGATCTCCATCGGGATTTTCGGATAACCACCTAATCGTTCCCTTCTTAACAACATTCAAACACTCATCCTGGGATTTGGTTGTGCTTTCCCTACATTTCCCATCATGTTCACTTTTTACACAGATTCTGCATCTCCTTAAAAACTTTGCCCTTCTCTTTATCGAACTTCTCGATTTTCCATTACAAACTTCTCTCAATCTGATCTCTCTCAACAATTGCTTGTTTTTCTCAAAAACTAAAGCTTCTATTTTAAACGCGACATCTTTATCTAGGCCTAATTTCAAAAGCAAAATAAAAACTCCTATTCTATCTAAAAAAAATATCAAGTTCTTTTACGTCTATCCGGTAAAAGACGAAACTAGCTCAAACATATAAAACACAGAAAAGTAGAAGAAATATAAATAGCACCAGATGGTCGGCTGATTTCAATTCCTCTGCTTTTCAGTTTTTCATTTTTTCTGCTTTTTCAATTTGTCGGGGGATCAATCAGTAGCATTACTTCTTCTTTTAGTGTGATTCCTTCCCCCTCCACAAATAACTTCACTCTGTGGCCATTGGCTATAAAAGTTGTATTTCCATCGATTAGTTCAACGACTCGATTTGTAAACCCTCGTTACTTTAAATGGACTGCCCATCTTGATTTAAGCTTACTGGAAATAACTTTAAGCGTGAATTGTACAAGAGCACTCGATCACCTACATGGAACTCACGACTATAGATTCTCTTATCGTGAAAAGATTTCGTGCGTTCCTTGTAGATTCGAGCGTTTTCATAAGAATCGAGACGAAATTCTTCTAGTTCTGTCAATTGAAGCAATCTATGATCACCGACAGCCCTTAGGATCGAAATTCAGAAATTTAATAGCCCGAAGGCTCGGTGTTCTAACTCAACCTGGGAGATGACAAGACTTACCAAAGACTAGCTTATAGGAGAACAACCAATTGGTGTTTTGAAAGTCGTTTCTATATGCCCATAATGTATCGTCTAATTTAAGCGCCAGCTTTCTACGATTTGAGTCCACTTGTCTTTTCTACAATTCTTTTGATTTCTCTATTAGACACCTCTGCGACGACCACTTGGTTTATGGATGATAGGCGTTCCAACTTATGTGTTACACCATATTTTTCAACTATCTTGGTAAATGGTCTATTACAAAAGTGTGATCCTCTATCACTAATGATTGCCCTCGGAATGCCATATCGGGTAAATATATTCTTTTAAGGAATCGTATGACAACTTTGGTATCATTAGTGGGAAGAGCTTGATCTTCTACCCATTTTGAAACATAATCTACCATTACTAGAATAAATCTTTTTCCAAAAGATATAGGGAATGGTCCCATGAAATCTATACCCCAAACATCAAATAACTCACATTCTAAAATAGGTTGCATAGGCATTTCATGTTTTTTAGATACATTTCCCCATTTTTGACAAGATTCAAGATTTAACATACTTATAAGCATCTTTATATAGTGTAGGCCAATAAAAACCACATTGTAAAACTTTAAAAGAAGTTTTCCAACCTCCATGATGACCTCCTGCCTCACGATCATGACAAAACGATAAAACACTTAGAATTTCATTATCAGGAATACATTTTCTGATTATTCCACCCGAGCATCTTCGGAAAAGATCTGGTTTCTCCCAATAATAAAATTTTAAGTCATAAAAGAATTTCTTTTTCAGTTGCCAAGTCCAATGAGACGGAATATAATCACAGGTTAAGTAATTAATGATATCTCCAAACCAGGGTGATATTTCCTTAGAAGGAATTCTATTCTTTAATAACTGCATGGTTGAAGGAGTATCTATTCTAAACAGTTGTTCATCAGGAAATGAATCTTTAATTTCAATTCCTATTTCTTCATCATTTTCCATTCTACTTAGATGATCTGCTACTACATTCTCACTTCCTTTTTTATCTTTAATTTCAATATCAAATTCTTGAAGTAAGAGAATCCATCTAAGAAGACGTGGTTTAGCATCTTTCTTACTTAGTAAATACTTGTATTTGAATGGTCTGTATAAATTATTACCTTAGATCCAACAATATACGATCTAAACTTATCTAAGGCAAAAATCACAGCCAATAGTTCTTTTTCTGTAGTTGCATAATTAAGTTGAGCTGCGTTTAGTGTGTGAGATGCATAGTAGATAGCTTTGAGAATTTTGTTATATCTTTGACCTAAAATTGCTCCTACTGGCTAAATCACTCGCATCACACATAATCTCAAACGGCAAACTCAATGCGGTGCTACTAGCACCAGTGCGATAGTCAACCTCGCTTTTAAGGTGCGAAGGCTTCCATACATTTACTATCAAAGTTAAAAGGTACTTCCTTTTCAAGTAAATGACTTAGAGGCTTTGCTATTTTCGAGAAATCAGCAATGAACCTTCTATAAAATCCTGCATGTCCGAGAAATCCTCTTAGGGTTCTTAAATTAACTGGTGGAGGTAATTTTTCAATTACTTCTACTTTAGCTTTATCAACTTTGATACCTTCTTCAGAGATTCGGTGACCTAAAACAATACCTTCTGATACCATTAAGTGGCATTTTTCCCAATTTAGTACTAAATTGGTATCTTCACAGCGTTGTAACACTCGTTCTAAGTGTAACACACAAACATCAAATGAATCTCCGTAAACACTAAAGTCATCCATAAAAATTTCTAAGAATTTCTCAACCATATCAGCAAATATAACCATCATACATCTTTGAAACGTAGCTGGTGCATTACATAAACCAAACGGCATTCTTTTATAAGCAAAAGTTCCATAAGGACAAGTGAAAGTAGTTTTTCTCTATCTCTGCTTTGCAATGAATATCTCAGTAAATATCCCGAATAACCATCTAAGAAAGCGATAATACTTATGTCCACTTAAACGCGTTCCAACATCTTAACTATGAATGGAAGTGGATGATGATCTTTCTTAGTATGATCATTTAGTTTTCTAAAATCAATGCACATTCGATAACCTGTAATCTCTCTAGTCGGAATCCATTCATTCCTTTCATTCTCTTTCACTGTGAAACCTCCTTTCTTTGGTACAACTTGAGTTGGACTTACCCATTCACTATCTGATATGGGAAAAATTATCCCCATTTCTAATAGCTTAATGACCTCTTTCTTAACTATTAACTGCAAATTTGGGTTGAGGCGGCGTTGCGGTTGAATACAAGGTTTAGCATCTTCTTTCAGAATTATCTTATGAACACAAATCTCAGGGCTAATACCTCGAATATCGGCAACTGTCCATCCAAAAGCTTTCTTATGCTTTTTCAACATTCTAAGTAATTGATCTTCTTGTTGTTCAGTTAAAGATGATGAAATAATAACCGGTAATAGATTATCGGTTTCAAGAAAAGCATACTTGATTTAAAGGTAGCGGTTTCAATTCCAGATTCTTAGGTGGATCTTCCAGGTGATGGTTTAAGGCCTGGTCCTTCTAGTTCTAATTCCAAATACTTATGCCATGATGGTTTAAAAGTAAAACTTCCTTTATCTAGAGAAAGAATTATCTCTTTCATTTCGGTGTCTTTCTCATCTTCCTTATAGATAGATGAGTTAAGCATTCTTCTAATCTGTCTTCAAAAGTTATTAAGCGATTATCATAGACAGAATGAATATCTTCTATAAAAGAACATGATTACGTGATTTGTATGGATGGTTCATAGCTTTGAAAATATTGAAAGTAACTTCATCTTCATTGACTCTCGAATTAACTCTCCTTTACGGACATCTATTAAAGTTCTTCCTGTAGCTAGAAACGGTCGACCTAAGATAAGTGGCGCCTGAATATCCTTCTTCCATTTCCATAACTACAAAGTCTCTTTGGAAAATAGAACTTGTCTACTTTAACCAATACGTCCTCAATAATTCCTTTAGGATATTTAATCGATCTATCTGCCATTTGCAGAGTCATTTCAGTCTTCGTAAGATTTCCTATGCCTAGCTTCTTATAATCCTCATAAGACATGAGGTTTATACTAGCTCCAAGATCACATAAGACCTTTTAAGCAGTAAATCCTCCAATTTCACATGGAATGGTAAAACTTCCGGGATCTTTCGGTTTTAGCGGTAACTTATCTTTGTAAAACATGAACACATTCTTCATTTAGGCATATATTCTCATATTCCTCTAATTTTTTCTTGTTTGTGAGAATATCTTTGAAACTTTCCATAAGCGAGCATACTAATTAGAGCTTCGATAATGAGGGATATTAATATGAATATGATTGAAAGGTATCAAGGAAACGAGCACACTTCTTATCAGTTTTAATCCTTTTAATTTGATCTTTAGGTGGGTAAGGTAAAGATTCTAAATCTACAACCTTTGATCCCAAAGTCATTTTCTCTTTTCCTTTCTCCTTAAACCTTTGAATGTTATTTGATCGCCAAGTATCATGATCTTGAGTTTTTTCTTTTAAGACATTCCCTGAATCAATCTCTACTTCAGATTCCTTTAGTTCTTCCTGTTTTTCATCCTCGTTTTCATTATCCTCTAATCTAACATGTTCCTTGAATAAATTCCTTAATTCTTTATCCATAGGATCCTTCAAAATCTTAGGGATTTTTACCCATTTTTCACCTTCATTCTCAGGTTCCAAACTTCTATTCCTTTTCAAGAAATTTTCTATAATTTCTTCTTCCTCATCAGTGAATTCAATTTCATCTTTAGTTTCATCATTCTTACCATCTAAATCATTTTCTACTTCATTATTCCCTAAGTTTTCTACTCCATTACTACCACAGAGTTTTCTACTTCTCGTAACTACGACATTTACCTCTCTTGGGTTTCTTTCAGTATTACTTGGTAATCCTCCAGGAGGTCTAATGTTATTACGTTCACCTTCCCTACTCAAATGATCTTCCATATTCCTCAATGAGGCTTCTATCGTTCTCATTCTGGTATCATGTCCACTCATAGATGTTTTCATTGTACTCATATCTTTAGTGATTGTACCAATAGAAGTCATCATTGTTTCCATATTCTTAGCTTGAGTAGATACTACACCCATCATATTTTCCATTAGTTTTTCCCATTTTTCAACTCCTTCTGTAGGTTGAGTTGAACTTTGAGTTACTGGTATACTTTGAGTGGTATGTTGAGGATAGGATCTAGGTAATGATTGTAAATTCTGATTAGATGTGTTTTCTTGATAAACTTGATTATTATTCATATTCTATATGGAGCTGGATATGGCGGTTGTCCTTGCTTACTAGGGTTTTCGGACCATCGATAAGTAGGATGATCTCTTCTAATAGCATTAAACGAGTTTGAATATGCATTGTTCAAATTCCTATCTTTCTTGAAGAAAACTCACCTCCTCTCTTGAGTATCTGTTGGTTCTTCAATCCCTAATGGCATATTATCCGATTTGAGTATTCGGTTGGAGTACTATTTTTACGAGTTTTGGTTTTTGTTTTGTAGGCCATCAAATTTCCTACTCAAATTTTCTAAGTGTGCTAGAACTTCCGTATTAGATGTACATTCTCCTGCAAAAGCTACTTTTCTGGTGCTAGAACCGGTTTCCCACATTCTGTTATTTTTGGAAATCTTTTTATGGCCTCGTAAACTAATTGGGCTTCACTCATCATTAAAGAACCACCACATGCATGATCTACATCAGCACGTGAATTTTTCCATAATTTACGACAGAAAAGTTGAATTTGCATATCTAAGGAATAACCATGGTCGGGACAAGCTCTTAACAGTTTTTTAAATCTTTCCCAGGCATTCCCAAGCGTTTCTTCAGATCCTTGTCTAAAGTTAGCAACCTCGACTTTTAATTCCAAATTTCGTCCAGGAGTGAAATATTGTTTCAGAAATTCAGTTTGAATCTCCTCCCAACTTGTAAGTGAATGATGTGGAAGAGACATAAACCAATCTCGGGCTCGTCCTTTTAGAGAAAAAGGAAACATAGTCATCCTTGTTAGTTCCTTATGAGCACCTTGACTTTTGGCTGTATTGCACAGTTCTTCAAAAAGATAGAGATGATGATGTGGATCTTCATCATCCTCTCCTAGGAATTGGGCTCTTGCGTCAATTAAACCAAAAAGATGAGATTTAATTTCGAAATTGTTTGCTCCTTCATTAGGTAAAAGAATGGGATTATTAGTCTGGTTTCTTCTTATGGTTTGATCACAGATAGGCCTCGGGTTTGGTGGGTTATTACGATTATTCTGGTTCCGATTCTGATTATTTCTATTATTATTATTATTATTAGGGTTAACGAGGGGTTCGTCCATGCCTAGAGCATGTTCCGACCCTTGTTCGGTGTGTTTCATCACCGATTTCAACCATTCTCGTATTTCTGTTTGAAGATGATTCGTCAGGATTTCCCTGACTAGTATGACCACGTTTACTCTCTACTCTTAACTGCCTTTCGTAAGTGTTTATGTCAGGCTTATAAGGAGTGAGTGGGGCCTTACTACTTCTGGTCATCAACTAACGAAAATAGAAAATAACACGAAATTGATAGTAGTAGAAAAAATTGGTAACTTACCTATAAGGTAAGTACCGACGAAAAAAAAAGAAATGGGATAAGAAAAGTGTTGACTTATTCTCGAGAATTTTGAGCTAATACAAGTAGTAACCATAGACACAAAAAAAGAAATTAGCGTCGTTCCCGACAAGCGGCGCCGAAAAAGCGACGTGGCCTTTTCTAGTGCTAATACCAGTCCTTAACCGACAGTGTATCGGGTCAAACTGTAGTGCTAGTATGGTGAGTCAGAGTGTCGAATCCTCAGGGAAACGTGGTAATTCTTTTAAGTGTGGTTAAACACCAAAGAGCTGTTATTAACTCGATCTAAACCGCAATTTTATAACACAGATCACTACTATTCTACTTAATATAAAATAAATGCGTAATTTAAAAGTTATTCTAATATAATATATATAGATATATAAATATATATAGATGTACATAAATTGCAAAATATATATATAGATATAAATATATAGATACCAATATATAGTTTAGTTAAGTTTATAGAACTAGCCAAAGTTTATATAATTGATTTATACGATCTTGTCAGTGAACAGAATGCGCTCGATCTTTCCTTTTATATTAGGTCCAATTGAGTAAATGAAACGGTGCACTCTGAGGTTAACAATTCCCTCTCACACGGCGTATGAAATTGTCATATGTCATTGTCATCGTTCAATCTCCACAACCGCCCCATGCTAATCTCGGTTAGTCTCGAGCAGTACCAGTACAAATCTACCCCGGATAAAAGAGGTTATTCCATTTGTCGGATGGCGATGTTATTCAAAAGGCTCCGGTTGTCAAGCGGATCGATTTAACTTTCGGTGTTAGTTTTAATTAAACTGTTGATTTTAACATTATTACGATCTCGAGCACAATTTTAATAAGATTAATCTTTCCTAAGACAAATCGCCCCGGGTAGGAAATAGGATTCCGTAGTCACGCCGCGACGGCCAATTTTACCCTCCGGTTTTTCTATCTTTTATCTCATATCCTAACTTCTACGATCGGTTCATCGTTAGGTTATATGGTGCGATTCATCTTGGTTAATTACGCCAATCCGAATATTATCAATACGTTCTGAGAATAGAAAAAGATTCAATTAACTCAATTTTAGTCAATTTTACTTAGACAACATTCCTTTACCGAAAAGATCGAAATAAAACGATTACATAACTTTGGCTAGTTATTAGATCTAGCCTAATAACATTATAAAAAGATAAAAACAAACATAACAAACATAGATACTTAAGAAATTTTACCCGATTACAACTGTTGAATCAGAAGCTGTATTCTTCCGGATGTTACAACGACTTCAACAACACTGATCTTCTGATAATTTCTCGAGCATTATAACGATACTACTTTATTTATGGCATAAGGCCTATATACATACATACTACTACTAAGAAAAAGAGTTAAAGAAAATATATTGGTACCCTCTCATGTGTCTGCAAGGCTGCTCTTCTTATAGGCAAAATTTTCCAGGGCCGGATCGATCCGAGGTGATGCCGGATCGATCCGGGAATAAAAAATATTATCCCTCAGATTATTCTCTGCAGGACCACATGCTGTATAATCATTATGTTTCCTCGGATCGATCCGAGGTTAATCCGGATTGATCCGGGTAGCTTTTTATTCCATAACTTGATCTGAAACTTGATAAAATCATAACTTGAGCTCTGGATCTCCAAATGACATAATTCAAGAAGCGTTGGAAAGCTCTTGAAAAGATCTATAACTTCCATGAAGGACTCTTCTTCAGATAATGTCGTCTTGATGAGCCATTCGTTTGTCGAAGCTATAATTCGATAATGGTGTCACGAACCATTGATCCACTTGAACTTTAAATCTCGTGGCACTTCCTTACTTCCTTCAAAAGATACGATTTTACTTCAAAAAGTGTCGTCACTTGGGGTCTTGGTTTACCTAAGATCTGCAATTAAAATACCAAAAAATACCCCACGTAAATCTGACACGACACTCCGGTGATTAACCCGGTACAAAATTTATAACTTTTTATCACTTTTACTAGATTTTTATAGTATTTAGATTTATTCATAACTATTAATATTTTATAAGATTATCGTTATAATTTCTTATATTTTATATAAAAAGAGTCGATAACGTATATAAAACATCGTAATTTTTATCATATAAATGTTATACATCATGGGCCCACTAAGTCTACTCCCCACTGGTCAAAAGGCCATGGACATGTAATCGGTATCATCTCTTGCACAGGGTTATGTGATAAGTTGCTATGCACCTGGCATGTCCTGCAAGTTCTGACCAGATCATCTGCATCTTCTTGCATTTCTGGCCAGTAATACCCATAAAGCCTATATTTTCTGGCTAGAGCTCTTGCTCCCAAATGATTTCCATAAATTCCAAGATGGATCTCTCTTAATACATAATCTCCCTCATCTGGGGTTACACATTTTAACCAAGGCGCCGTATAAGACTTTCTGTACAGAACATCATTGAACAAAGCATACCTGGCTGAGAGTCTTATCAATTTTCTGGCGCGAAGTTTATCCTCAGGGAGTCTTCCATCTCTCAAGTATATAACAATTGGATCCATCCATGTTTCTGCTTGTGTTATCGGTTGTACTTCCATTTCATCACAACTTTTCTGCTTTAACTGCTCAACTAATACCTTTTTGTTTGACAAAAAATTTGATCCTAGCTTTGACAAAGCATCCGCTCTGGTGTTTTGAGCCCGAGTTATCTGCTCCACTTCCACCATTGAGAAATTTTGCAGTTTCCTCTGTGCTACCGCGAGGTATTTTTTCATAGGACCCTCCTTTGCTTCATATTCTCCCTTGATATGATTTGTTACCAGCTGTGAGTCCGTATAGACTTTTAGGTTTTGTACTCCCAATTTCTGTGCTAGGTTAAGGCCAGTTATTAAAGCTTCATATTCTGCCTCGTTGTTAGTAGCTTGGAAATAGAAATGAAGTGCATATGGGAATTCTTCACCTTTTGGACTAATGAGTAGGAGTCCTGCTCCTGCTCCTTCTTTGTTGGAAGCTCCATCCACATAAAGCTGCCACTGTTCTGCTTTGTTCTTCTCAGAATTATTCTGCTCAGCCTTATGCTCTATAGCTATGGCTTTCTCCTCTGCTAAGAAATCAGCTAATGCTTGAGCTTTAATTGCTGTTCTTGGCTTGTACTCAATATCAAATCCTGCCAATTTAACTACCCACTTTGCCAATCTTCCAGATTTATCTGGCTTTTCCAAAATTTGCTTCAAAGGTTGGTTTGTTAACACATTTACTGTATGACTTTGGAAGTATGGTCTCAATTTCCTTGTAGCATGTACTAAGGCTAAGACTAATTTCTCCACCTCTGAGTATCTAATCTCCGGTCCTTGTAGGGCTTTGCTTACAAAATATATTGGCCTTTGTATCATGCCATGTTGCTTTACTAACACAACACTTACTGCTTCCTTGCAAAAAGACAAGTAAAGAAATAGAGTCTCACCTTCCTGAGGAGGAGTTAGAGTCGGCAGGTGACTTATATGATCTTTTAACTCCTGAAAAGCCTGTTTACATTCTTCATTCCACTCAAATGGACTGGCCTTTCTGAGAATCTTGAAGAATGGCAATGATTTCTGTGCTGACTTTGACAAGAATCGATTTAGCGCTGCTAATCTTCCTGTTAATCGTTGAACTTCTTTAACATTCTTTGGTTCAGGCATGTTTTTTAAAGCTTCTAATTTATCAGGGTTGTCCCTGATACCTTCCTTAGATATCATATAACCCAAAAACTTGCCTGATCTCACTCCAAAAGTGCATTTTTTTGGGTTCAACTTCATTCCTGTTTGTCTTAAAACTTGACAAACTTCTGCTACATCTTTCAAATATTGATCAAGAGTCCTGTTCTTGATCAACAAGTCATCCACATATACTTCCATTGATTTGCCAATCTGTTGTTTGAAAATGGTATTGACTGCCCTTTGGTAGGTTGCCCCCGCATTCTTTAATCCAAAAGGCATAGACACATAGTAGTAGGAACCAAATTCAGTAATAAAAGCAGTTTTTACAGCATCTACAGGGTCCATCATAATCTGATGATATCCCTTATAAGCGTCTAAGAAAGCAAAAATTTCATAACCAACTGTAGAGTCTACTAGCCTGTCAATTCTAGGGGAAGTATAACTATCTTTAGGACAAGCTTTGTTCAGATCTGTGAAGTCCACACACATTCTCCAACTGCCATCTGGCTTCTTGACTAGCACTGGATTTGCTAGCCATTCTAGGTAGATCACTTCCTTAATCATGTTGGCCTGCAACAATTTTTCCACCTCTTGCTGGACAGCCTCTATCCTTTCAGGGGCAAAAGATCTCTTCTTTTGCTTCACCGGTTTTCTTGTTGGGTCGATGTTGAGCTTATGAACAGCCAATTCTGTTGACAGTCCAGGCATGTCACTTGCTTTCCATGCAAATACGTCCTTGTAATCTTTCAAGATTCTAGTCAGCATCTGTTTCTGTTCAGCGGGTATCCATGATCCTATACTGACCGTGGATTCAGGATCCTGTCCATCTAGCATAATTGATTCAACAGTATCATTGGACTGCCAGCTTTTTTCTTCATCCGGAATCAGGTCTTCCATTGTTACCTGCTGCACCTTCATTTTTCCACTGATCGTGGCTGTGTAGCAGTTCTTAGCAGCATCTACATCCCCTTTAACAGTAGCTTCTCCATCCAAAGTTGGGAATTTCATGCTTTTGTGTGTTGGTGATACCACTGCCCTTAGGTCAATCAGCGCTGGTCTTCCCAGAATCACATTATATGCTGACGGAGCTTTTACTACCATATAATTGACCATCAGAGTCCTGCTCTGTGGTCCTTGTCCAAAAGTTGTCAACAATTTTAACATGCCTACAAGATGTATGGGGGGTCCTGTAAATCCAAAGAGAGGAGTTGACACAGGAGTCAGCTCCGAATCCGTTAATTTCATTGCTTGGAACGCACTGTAATACAGCACGTTAACTGCGCTGCCCGTGTCTACGCAGATCCTTCTGACCAGATTCTTCTGGATAACTGCTTCTATCACCAACCCTTCATTGCTTACAATGGCTGGTAGCGCATCTCTTGGGCCGTACTGAACGGTTCCCATAACTTTTTGCTTTTTCGCTTCCCGGTCTTTTTCTGTTTGCCCTTTTATCTTCCCGAGCGACCTTGTTTCCTTCTCTGGTCCACCCACAATTGTGTTCTTTGTATTAATCGGGCGTTCTCTCTATGCCCATCTCGCATCCGGAGATGGATCCATGTTTCTTCTCTGGTTGTACTGTCATGGTTTGTTATTATTCTGTTTTTGAATTCTCTCCTTCCCTCGGGATTGTCTCCTGCGCTCGATCGATGCACTCATCGATTTTTCCTTCCATTCTTCTTTGCTTGTCGATATCTCCGATCGAGATCCTGACGCCTCGTTGAGTCATGTCCAATGTCTTTATGGTACTTGCACCACCGGGTGTGGTCTCTCTTCTCCCTTGGACCCCTCAACGGAGGAGGAGTCTTAGCAATTCCTTTCTTCTCCATAATTGCCAACACTTGGTCACGGGACCTGTTCAGAGGGATAAGGTCTCTATCCTGCAGAGCCCCTTTTTTCCCTAATCTTTCAGAAATGGGAGCAGTTACCCTGTCCCAAACAGACTTTCTTTTCTTGTCATTCCTATCCTCATTCTTTCCTTTCTTAGCATCCCTGTGGGATTCTTCTCTCTTGGCTCTGTTGGCCTCTTCTCCCTGACAATGCCGGTATGCTATTTCCAGACATTCTTCCATCGTTTTTGGATCTTTGCTGCTCAGCTTCGCATGTAACCGCCCTTCTTTAAGTCCTGCTATGAAGGATGCTACCAAAAACTTATCATCCAGATCTGCTATCTGGGATGATTCTCCATTAAATCTCTTGATAAATTGTAAAACTGTTTCATCACCTTTTTGCCTAATCGTCGCCAAGTAAGTCTGTTTCTCGAAAGGCCTTGCCGCAATGAATGCATGCATGAACTTTACGGTCGAGTGGGAAAATCCGGTATAGATCTGGGGTTCAACTTATTGAACCAATCTCTTGACTTTCAGTTAGAAGAGTTGCAAATGCCCCGCATTTCATCTCTTACGGAGCATTATCTGATTCATATGTTGAATGTCTTGATGCATATGGTCATATGGATCCTTGGTTCCATCATACGCTTGGATCTTTGGGATTTTAAATCACGGAGGACATGGGAATGCATCAATGTCTTCAGTAAATGGGGACACTAGCCTAAATTCATCTGGCTTAGGTTTCAGCATGGCGTCTAATTCTGCCTTGGCGTTATCACCACCTGGGTGAGTAACCACCACTTTAATGCTAGATTCTGCTTCCTGCTTCTCTTTTTTAGCAGTTTGAAGTGGTGTAGTTGCTTCAGATATATCGTTATCCTGATTCCTCGCTTTCAGAACTGCCTCAAAAATAGCTTTGATTTCTTCTCCCTTGAGATTTGCCAGATTCTCTACCAACATCTGTTTGATTGCATCTGGGTTGCTTGTCTGTCCCTCTTCCATCACTTTCTTCCCAGTGTCTTGAACATTGTGATCTGGACTATTATTCCCAGCTTGACTTTTTTCTTGTTGATTTTGTTGTTTCTTCGAATTGCCTTGATTTTTCGCCATTTTCCTATATTAACTACTCACTAACTAGAATTGAGGCCCTCCTTCTAGCGCCAAATGATGCAGTATGAATATTGTAAATGGGTAATCGGGTAATTCTAATTAGGAAACTGGTACAAGAATGATAATGTTTGGTGTGAATTTGGACTGAACTCTTGAGAGAGCTGCCTACGTATCCAATTTAAGTAATAAAACTGGAATCAAGTCCCCCTCGTAGTTCAGGGTGTTCTTTATATAGTAGTGGATCGTGTGTTTCTCCCTGGACGTGCCGGGGAGTTATCATAGATCATGTCCTGGACGTGGGATCTACCCACGTCCATCTGCAGTTGAGATGTTGTTGACTCGGTCTTCCCCGCGTTAATTTGTCATTACGTCGAAATAACTCGTCGAACACGGTGGAGTCTGCGCTCTGCTCCTCGACTATTCGCGCGTCTTGGCTGAGTCGTCAAGATTCGGCGGTCCAGCTTGACTGGTCTGGGTATCTTTATTATTAAACTTTGGGCCTGGCCCAACTACGAATAACCCGATCCAATGGGCCCATATATCATCACTTACATTTACAATCCTGAACACGTTGATGCTATTTATTCCATTAATTTAATAGTAGCTTATCAATTTTTTCAAAAAAAAAAAAAATTTCCGATGCATCCTACGTTTTTAGTGTTTCTTACGCTTTTTTTTTTTTTTTTAATTTCAGAAAATAGGATTTGCTTACATACTAATATAAGGATAGTAATGATGATATGTTTACCTTTATCTTTAAAGAGCAGCTTATCTTTAATAGTAATGGTGATATGTGTACATTTTTTTTCTTCTATACTATTCATATACATCCTAACCTTTGTGTCGTATAATGATAAAATTTGTGTCCTACATGTTATCTTTCATTTTTTTTTTGGAAGTAAAACCCATTGTTAACAAAGTTACGGAAGTACAATCCTATGAAAAGTAGGGTCTGGTCTTGTTAAAGTGGGCAAGGGAAAATTTTTGGGTGGTGTGTCCGCACGGTGCGGACACACTTAATTACACTGCAAAACAACCGTGTTTTTCCGGAAAAAGTTAAAATAAAAAATAAAAAAAAAACACGGGTGTTTTCAGGTTGAAATAGGTGTGTCCGCACCGTGCAGACATACCATCCAAAAATTTCCCTGTGGGCCAGGGCAACATTTGAGACCCCCATGATGTGAAATTGTTGCAAAGAAGGGATGGATCCTTTTTGAACATTTACATTTTTGTTTTCTCCTATTTTTGACATCTGGGGAAGGAAAATAGGTGTTTTCGACCCTTTGGTTTAAGATTTTAATTAGAAATTATATCTTTTTGCGATGATTGCAGGAGAGAGCTTACACTACATTAAATCTTTACCTATTATCTTGAACCTGCACTGTCTTACTTTTCATTTACTTACTTTTCATTTATGTTTTAAGTTCTATTTTTACATACAAACATACACACAACATATATTTATACACATGTATGTACGTATATACATACTTGGTCATGTACCAGCTTTAATTTTTTGTTGGATCCATGACATGCATATAAACTCGCATAAAATGTATATACATACAATGTTTTTTTGAGGGTATACGCTATTTATAAATGTGCAAATTTGGGAGTTAAAATTGATTGTCGGTTACACGCAACAGAGGGTAAACATAATACGGGGTAATTTAGTCAAATTTAATTCACTTTGTCTTTAATATCAATGATCTTGTTAGTGTATCTGATAGATTATGGAATGAAAACTGATTTCATTGATTGATAAGTTTAGAGTATAGCCGTATATATATACACGTAAGGAAGATTCTAGAACTATGGAGAATAATACACAATAAATACAAATAATGAAGAATAATACACAATAAATATAAATAATCCTAATACACCCCCTCAAGCGGGACGAGGAGGACGAAGGCCCAGCTTGGACTTAAAATGTGTAAACGGAAGTCGAGAGAGCGGCTTAGTGAGGGCATCAGAGAGCTGATCAGCACTGGACACATGGGAAACACGAACGAGGCCACGCTGAACATGATCACGGATAAAGTGATAATCAATGGCGACATGCTTCATACGCGAGTGAAAAATAGGATTAGCACACAACTGAGTAGCACCAACGTTGTCACAAAAAATGACCGGAGTAGTAGCAACAACAAACCCAAGATCCGCCAGGAGAAAAGTAAACCAAGCAATTTCGGCAAGCAGATGCTCGAACAGAGCGATATTCGACCGGTGTAGAACGCGGAATAAGTCTGTTTCTTAGAGGAAATGAGATTTTGACCAAGAAAAACCAAATAGGCTGACGTGGACGAGTAACCGGCATCCTGATTCCCACCCCAATCAGCATCAGAGAAAGCATGAAGCGCAAGCGGAGACGCAGAGAACAATTGGAGACCATCATGCAAGGTACCAGCTAAGTAACGAAGAATACGTTTAACAAGTGACCAGTGATAATCAGAAGGAGCGTGCATATACTGAGAGAGCTTGTTGACCGCATAAGCAATATCGGGACGAGTGAACATAAGATACTGTAAAGCACCCAGAACCTGACGATACTGAGTAACATCCGAATGGGGAGGAGAAGCCATGGCACTGGATGTAAAGGCATCAGAAGGAAGCGGAGTGGAGACAGGCTTGGAGTCCTGCATGTTAACCCGAGAAAGGAGCTCATGCGTATATTTTGTTTGAGTAAGCATGAGTCCATGAGCATTGGGGGTGACCTCAACACCCAAAAAGTAAGATAAAGGCCCAAGATCCTTAATGGAGAACCGCTGGCCAAGAGCATCAACAACCTGCTGAACCTGAGACAAAGAGCTGCCAGTAATAATAATATCGTCAACATAAACAAGCAAAATAGTAATACTAGAAGAAGTCCTGGCAATAAATAGAGAAGAGTCCGCAGCAGAATTGATAAAACCAATAGAGAGAACAAAATTCCGGAGTTCATGATACCAAGCCCGGGGTGCTTGCTTAAGCCCATAAATAGCTTTATGAAGCTTGCAGACGTAAGTGGGGCGATCTGAGTCCTCAAAGCCCGGAGGCTGAGTCATGTAAACATCTTCGGAAAGTGAACCCTGCAGGAAGGCATTATTGACATCGAGCTGACGTAGAGACCAACCCAAAGAGACCGCAATGCTGAGAACCAGACGAACTGTAGTAGGTTTCACCACAGGGCTAAATGTCTCAAAATAATCAATACCGGGGCGCTGGTTAAAGCCTTTTGCTACTAATCTAGCTTTGTAGCGATCTATAGAGCCATCGGGATTACGTTTAATCCGAAATACCCACTTGCAGCCGACAACATTAAGATCAAAACTGGGAGGAACAAGAGACCAAGTGCCATTGCGCACCAGCGCATCAAATTCTTCAGACATAGCTGGACGCCAATGTGAACTGGTGAAAGCCTGTTTAACAGTGGAGGGCTCAGTAGCAGAATAGTGAGAATCCAACTAGGCAGTAAGGTTAAGGAGCTGGCGAGGTTTAAATATTTGATTGCGGGACCGAGTAACCATGGGATGTAAGGGTGGTGGCGAGGAGTGAGAAGATGAAGAAGAGGGTGGAGATGCAGGAGGGAGGGGGACGGATGGGGAAGAAGGAGGAGGAAGATCCGAATACAGAGCAGGCGAAAGCAAAGTATCAAGGGAAGGGAGAACAGGATCAGAGGGGGTGGTGGCAAAAGGGAACATATCCTCAACGAAGCGAACATCACGTGAAACATACATGCGAGAACTAGAGAGATCATAGCATAGATAAGCACTCTGTGTGAGTGAGTAGCCAAGAAACACACACGGTACGGAAGAGGAGTCCAGCTTATGATGATTGTATGGCTTAACCCATGGATAACAAAAAGATGACCAAACACACGCAGACTTAGTATAGTTGGGGAGGTGGAGTAAAGTTTTTCGTAAGGAGAGCATGGCTAAGGTTTTTGTGGGCATTCGGTTAATTAAATAGACAGCAGTGCTGACCGCATAGGACCAGTAAGTGATAGGCATTGATGCATGGGTAAGAAGAGTGAGAGCCGTTTCGACGATATGTAAATGACGGCGTTCAGAAATACCATTGTGTTGGGGGGTGTGAGGCGGGGAAGTGTGATGGGCAATACCATGGGAGGATAAAAAAGGACGTAAGGCAATGTATTCAGTGCCATTATCAAAGTAAAGTGTTTTAATTTGGGCATCAAAAAGTTTTTCAACGTAAGGCTTAAATTTATGAAAACCGCATGAGACACATCGATTTATGAACAAGAGGATAAAGCCAAATAAAAGCGCGTAAAGTGATCAACAAAAATGACATAGTACTTATAACCATCAATCGAGTAAATGGAGTGCGGTCAAACATCCGAACAAATTATATCTAAAGGCGGGAAGAGTGCAAGGTAGATTCAAGAAAAAAGGAAGCCTATGGCTTTTATTACGTAAACAAGCATCACAAGGAGGAAACAACCGATGATAAATCTAAACAATTGTTTTTAACTAAAAAGCCGAATAATTGGGAAATTTGGATGACCACAACGACGGTGCCAATTAGAGGTGGAGGTTGTATTAGCTGAAAAGGTAAACAGAGGATTGGAGGACCAGGAGTAGACTCCACCTTGAGCCTGACCCTGGTAGAGGCATTTTCCCGTCCTCAAGTCTTTTACGAGGAAGGAGTCAGATAAAAATTCAATAGTGACTGAATTATCTAAACAAAATTTAGAGACAGATAACAGGTTTCGGGAAAGCTGAGGAACACACAATACATTTGATAAACGAAACGAAGAAATTGAAGTAGAACCAATGTGACTAATAGAGAGTGCACTACCATCACCAATAATAATATCATCCAAACCTGTATAGGGATCATGCGATGATAGAAGGTTGAGATCATTAGTCATGTGGTGCGAAGCACCACTGTCGAGCAGCCACGAGCCAGAGAGAGACATGTCGAGCCGCCAAACCTGAATTATATAAGCAAATTCTTTTCTTTTCTTTTTTTTTTTTTTTTTTTTTTTTTTTTTTTGGTGCTGGTAAAAGATTAAATAAAAAAAAAGAGAGGAAAAACTAAGAAGATTGACGGAACGGAAAGGGAGAAGAAATTAAAAGGGACAAAAGTGAATGGAGAAGGGAGAAGAAGATTGACGGAATGAGGGTTTTGCTGGAAAAAAAAATAAAATAAAATTGTGGAAGCAGGGAGAAAGAATGGAGGACAGAAATCGGAAGAAGAAAATGGGATCGGGAAACGGAATGGCCGGTGAAGTTGCCGGAGAACTGGTACGATGTCGGAAAAGAAGGACGAGAACGGGAAGAGAAGGCTGATATAGTTGCTGGAAAAAAAAAAGGAACGGAAAAAGAAAAGGAAAAAAAATCGGATCTCAATGCTCTGATACCATGATAGATTATGGAATGAAAACTGATTTCATTGATTGATAAGTTCTGATATAGCCGTATATATATACACGTAAGGAAGATTCTAGAACTATGGAGAATAATACACAATAAATACAAATAATGAAGAATAATACACAATAAATATAAATAATCCTAATAGTATCCTAAGTATCAATGTTCTTATTAGTGTATCTTAAATATTCAATTAAATTGAGAAGTGGTCCTTTTAACAATTAAACCATTTTTCATAAAAATCGTGAAGTTGAAATTTATTAGTGATTTTAAAACTGATGTTAGAAACACAAACATCTCAAAAAAACAAATGTTAGAAACAAAAATGACATTTTTTTTCCCTACACTTGGGTTCTTGAGTCTTACTTTAGGTGTACATACCATCTAAGACCATACTTTTGATGCATTATCATCTAACTAACAAACGATGATAATAGCTATATACTTAGTCCAAGAATCTCTTATTTCTACCGTTATCTCCTCAACATATAGTGCACTAGTCAATACGACTCAGTTCTTTAAGTTATCATTAATTTATAAAAATAAATATTACGTTTGTTAGAAATTTGAGATATAGTTCAGTGAGAAAGAACGTCTGATACCCGAGTCTAATTTTGCTGATACGTCAGCTTCGAGTCAAGTGACGTAAGGATTTACGTCATATATATGATAAAATAATATAGGTAAAAGTGTATTTTGGGTTTATATACGTATGTATGAAATACATCAAGTGGGTCAGAGAGAACACAAACCCTTTGTCAAGCGGCGACTTCAAATCGTAAATCGAGTCTTTTCAAGTTACGCAACTTGACATTATGAGGGCTTATTGATGAAGCTCCTTGGCCTTCTGAATTCGAAGAAGAACAACAACATCCATGATAATCTTCAAGTTTTAGCCTATATAATTCATACCTTGTTTTCCTACCTATCTTTTCTCGAGTATTAAGGAAACCCTCCAAAGCATTTACGGTTCATCTCTAACCTAGTCATCAACCATTCAAGTGTTATAAGTTCTAGATTAGCTATCTTCAAGTTCTTAGCATGTTTTCTCTCTTTGTTGGTCCCAAAGTATGTATTGTACAAGTTGGGGGGGGGGGGGGGGGTTGTGTGTGTGGAGTTTGTTGAATGAACTTATACTATAATTTTATATATGTAGCAGATTTTAAAGCATAGTATACTCTATTTTCAAATTTGTTCTATTTTATCAATTAAGTGCTGAGATATGAATGCACTGCTTTTGAAATAAATATCGCGGAATGTAAAGTGCAGAAACTAAATGCGTAATGTAAATGACACAAGGTTTGTTATCAATGTTTGAGGTGGAGTAATCCCCTAGTCACCGTTTCTCATATGATGCTGGAGTAATTCACTATTGTTATACAGTTTGCTCTACATAAAGTGTGATTGTCCTCCACAACTCTCCTAGCTGCTTTACAATCTTAGCAAACAATGCCTATGATCTGCTCCACTGTTCCTTCGAAGGTGTGATTGTTTCCTCAACAGCTTACCACAAACAGCCTCTGCAGATGCTCTCTTTCCGCTGTACCCGGTCCTTCATAGATAATAGCTTCTTCACTGTTTCACATACCTTCGAAGCAAACCACTTCTCACTGCTTCACAAACTTTCGAAGCAATCGCTTCTTCATTGCTTTACAGTCCTTCGAAGCAAGCGGATTCTTCACTGCTTTATGAATGAATCAACTAAGTAGATTCACTGAAGTTGAGACTTTATGGATTTGTCGATGTAGCTTCAGGTTGTGCTCAACTTAATTCAAGAGATGCTGCTAGATCTATCGTTGTAGCTTGAGTATTTGTAGCCAGTCGAACTTCTCTATATGTAGCATATAAGTTCTTGTGTCTCGGGATTATTCCCCTTTTCTTCTTAGCTAGATTGCCTCAATAACGTTCTTTTGATCTTCCACCTAAAGACTCATTTTCAAATGACTCGAGTCTTGTATTTATAGGAGTTATATATACTGATTCAACTTTGATTCTTCAGCTCTAATTTCCGTCTTCTTCATGTCTAACAGCTAATATGGCATATATGACAGTTGTAGATCTTCAATATACATTTTCAAATATAGCCGTTGTAATGACATAAATCCTGATTTGAACGTTGCTTGTACGTTTGAGATAGATATTGTCTTCCAGCTGGCATAACGTTCATGTTCTCTGTCTCCTAACACATTGTCTATGTATGTTCCACATTAATTGTTTGTCAGCTGTTGTCTTGTCATCATAATGTGTATAACTTTAGAGTTGATCTTTTACGTTTGACTTGAATCTTTAAGTATGATCCGAGTATCTTCAAGTATGATTCTAAATATCTTCAAATCCGATTCTGCTCTCAGCTTATCTTGATTTCTACTTTCATATTTGATTCTCTATTCCCCCGATCTTTATATATGCCCAGATCAATGTACTCCATATTTATCTTTTCATCACATTTGCAAGTATCATAAAGTTATTTCAAGCCATCATAGACTTATTTGAAAATAAATTTACGATCTTGATTTTTGAAAGTCTGCAACTCTGAGTCTGAGCCCTCAGTCTTTAGATCTTCAATCTTTACCACTGAGTATAACTCCTCAGCCTTCATTCTTTTAGATCTTTCTTTGATTGCATATGAAGACTTATAAGATTTCTATTTCAGGGTTTGTCTGATTGAACCTATTCAATAACCATAATCAAGTAAATCCTATACACATATCAGATCTAATCTCATAGGCTTCTATCACAGTTGTTTTGACCATCATCACATCGTCAAAACTAAACTACTTAAAAATCATCAAAACTAAGCCCAACACTTTTATATTAGTTAAGGTTTTCTTGGTTATAAGTTACTCTTGTTAAAACCTTTGATAAGAGATGAGTACTTTTTGGTAAAAGAAGATTGTGAGGATGATCATATTCGAGTGATCAAGGTAAGGACCCGTGCATCAAATTTTTTAGCACTTTATGTGTAAATATGTGTTTTGATAATATTCATGCTATATGCTATTTGTTTCTGCATTATGATGTTCAAATAATGAGGATGTGTATTAGTTAAGCATGCTATAGTGTCATAACTTTGTTTTGGAACACATTTGGTTGCTGGCCACCGTCTCGGCAGCCGGGAGGCTACAGTCCAGACGACAACTTTATTTCTAAAAAATGATTCTGCAGTAGTTTTAGTTATTTTGGAATTGAAATAATGTATATATGATTCTGTATGAGTAACCTATGTAATATTCTGGATTAATGGACATTATAAATCATGTTTTAGGATTTATATTGAAAGATCATTATGTTCATGTTTTAGTTGGTAATTTACATGAATTCTAGGACTGTTATGTGATATAGAGATCATGCATATTGGGTTTTATGTGTCTATAAACATGATTATTACTTTAGTATCTTGAAATCATGAAATCTATGCTATTTGTTAAAGATATGAGTATCAAGTTGAAATGGATTTGGAAGATTTGTATGTGATGTTAGAAAACATGTTCTTAGGTTGCCATGTTATATGGTTATGTGTTAGATGTTATACACTTGTTATGTGATCTAGCAAGCATGTGAAAGGTTTATATGGTATGCGTGATATTATGGTTTATGAGTATTGAGCATGTTATGTAAAAGAAGTCATGAAAGATGATGAAAGTAATGGTTGTTAAAAAGCATAAAGAGATGCTTTAAGAAGACGTTCAGGGTCAAGTACTTTGATATCAATAATGACAATGGATCCTTGATGGTCCTCAACAATGATCCCAATTCATGGGCAAGAATAGTGAAATATGCCGGGCCGGACAGCCGTTCCCGACCCTGAGCTATAATAAGGGTCATTCTAGTTTGTCAATGTTAAGCAGACTCTCCATGTTGGGATCTACTAGACATGGTGTGGTACTTATGAACAAAAGCAACCAGCATGCTCTTCATGTTGAGCTCTTCAAAACTGATATGATTAATTGAAACCTAAAGCAAAGAAAACAAAAGGCTCTTCCTGTCGGGCTCTACTAAACATGATATGGTTTTTTATCCCTAAAAGATGAACAACATGATGATATGTGGAATAAAATGAAAGTTTATGTGCTATGTGTTAAAGTAGTAATAGCCGATAAAGTATGTTATGCTTTCTTTTTTGTGGTTAACCTGTATATACTTATGCATTCACTATTTGTGAAAAAGGATCATAAACTATATTCTGATCCCAATAACATGTATGAGTACCCTTTGATGTAATGTTGCCTTACTGAGCCTAGTAAGCTCACCTTTTATCTTACATCTTAGCAGATGAGTAGCATTCCTCCTAGGCATTCAGAGAGAATCCACTGGGAGTCCGCGTAGCTCCGAGTTCGTCCGTACCTAGTAATGTTCTTGTTCAAGTTCCTGGTGAAGCTATCCCAGGTAATCCCATTAGTGCGGTGTGACCTCGTCTAAGGGTTACAATAGACTACTCTTGGTATCATGGCGTATACACGTATTTCGTAACACTTTATATTTTGAGGGTGGTGCTGGTGATTCGTAATGATGAGGTTGTTAATGTTGTAGGCTTTTAGTTCCTTTGTTTAAGTGTTCTTTAAGTTTAAGTTTATGTATGTTGAACTATCCCTAAAAGGTCAAAAGGTGGTCGGTCGTTTTAATTGACTTTTATATAATATGAAGTTTATGTTTTGATAAGTGTGTTTTTAGTAAGCCGAGTAATTGTTAAGGGTGATTTTGTACGTTTTATAAGGATATATTTTATATCAATTCTCTCCATATTCGTATGTTTCTCATAGAAATCGAGCTTTATATTGAAATATTGAGCGAATGGTGTTTTTAATAGTTGAATTGCAAAACGTAACGATTTATGTGCTTAAATTGTGATTTTATGTTATTTTGGGATTGTGTTACGCTTTGGTATATTTTCCTATGTTATAGATACATATTTTGGCATGCAAGAGGATTGAATGATGAGGTTTTTCACGGAAGAGAAGTGAAATGGAAGGAAGATGGAGATAAAGCTTGGAATGAAGCTTTCAAGCAGCCGAATTTCCGATGCAGTTCTTGATATGATATACACTGATTTGACTCTCGACCTCAAGAGAAGATTTGTAGGGCTTGAAGAGAGGATTCTACAGGATTTTGAATCACTTCATTCCGACTTATGAGGCCCGAGATATGAGCGTTACAAGTTTGGATGCTGTTGCTGAAACTAGTGGAAAATCCCGAAATATACTCGGAATACGACGGGCTAGTCAAAAAGGCGTTTTCTGAAGAAGAGTCCTTAATGAAAGTTGTAGAGTTTTCCGAGAGCTTAATTATGACATTCGGATCATAATTTTTGGAGGTCTACAACTCAAGATATGAATTTTAGAAGTTGAGTCCAGCATTCAAACCAGCGTCCAGGAGGCAAAAACATGTACAGAGTCTTCGGAATGCAGCTAAACGAACGTCCACTCCACCATGGACGAGCGTCCAAGATAATTAAACGTCCGTCCGCCACCGCCATTGAGACAGCCGCCTCAAATTTCTATTTAAGCAGCCACATTGTTCAACCCTAATTCATACAACACACGCAGCAGCTCTTCTCTTGAACCCTAAAGTCGAGTTTTTGAGAGTAGCGGCCGGCGGTGAGCTCCATGCTTGGCCGGCCGGTGGTTAGTCTAGATAGGATCTTCTTTTCGTTTTTTTTCGTTTCTTCCATTGATGATGAAGCTGTGAGCATGAAGCAAGCTTTGTGAGATTATTTTCCAGCTGCAACTCAATTTCTTTTTCACGGATGATTTTGTAAGTGTTAATTTAAATTGTTTCTTTTCCTATGTTAAATTGTATCTTGCAATTGTATATCGAAAGATGATTGCATGATTTGATGCTACCGTATGACGGAAGTCGGTGTAGTTTAGATCACCGTAGGAAAGTTTAGATCTTTAATCTATACATAACGGAAGTTCGAAGGTTAAATATCTAGGTTTACGAGAGAACCACAATTTAATTAATTCGATGCAAGATTATCTTAGAATTGAATTGAGGGATATCACCGTTACCGGAAAGATATGATTTTTCACGTGTTTATTTCATTAAGTTGTTCTTGTTTTCTTTCATGATTTATATGGTTATATGTTAATCGAATTTAGATAACGAAAGTTAATAGATTCGTTAGATTGCCGTGAGAGAGATTAACAATTATTGTTCCAACAAACGGAAGTTGAGGGATAATGTTGTTAGATTAGGATTTCATCCATATCTTTGATTTGTATCGATATTAGTTAAGACCGGAAGGTAAACTAATTAATGGCGTGATAAATCGGAAGAGGAAACGCTTCTTTAGATAAGATAATAATCCAAGATAACTTGTGAATAAATATTTGTCTATCTTATTTCCTTCGGTGGGGTGATGGTTGTTGGAAATAGGTTGATCATGGTTTGTTTATGGTTGGTCGGTTGATAGTTAGTTTTCTTTGTTTTCGTAGATGTAGTTCTATTTATTTTGTCCATAACTATATTTCACGGCTTTGGATTAACAATCCTCCGTCCGATTATTTTTCCGTTCTAGTTTAGGTTTAGGTTTAGTTAATAAAGAGGAATTAATGAAGTTAGATTCAATGGCCCAATTCCACGAGGATCGATACCGTACTTATCCAACTTTACTAGCAACTACCGGTATTCGGCCGGTTAGGAGGTAGTTTTGCATGGTAGTATAGGTTTTATAAATTTTCTTTTGTTTTAATGATGCAAAATCTCCCCACAAGATGTCGTTTTAGCTTCTGCGCCAAATATCGTAGTATGAGATTTCATGATTCGAGATGTAGAAAAGAAATAAGATATCTCGGGTTATAGCGAGCGGGTCCATCCGAAATTGCACGGGTTTTGGATTGGGTCGTTACCCTTGTTCCTTTAAAGCTTATGGTTCGTTTGGATTGCTTGAATGGAATGGAATGAAATGTTTTTTCATTCCATTCATCATTTTAGCGTGTTTGATTGCAAGAGAATGAAATGAATTTCCATTCCATTGGAATAATTTTTACCAATTTCATTTAGTCAAAAAATAGATGGAATGACGGAATGTTGGATGAAATGAAATGTATACATAACCTAGAGACAAAAAATCAACCACCACCGCCCCACCGCCCACCCACCAAGCAACCTCCGTGGCACCCGCCCACCCCACCACAATCCACCACATGCTTGCCACCTCCCGCCACCACCACCCGCCACCACCGCCTCCTATCATGTCACCGCCATCATCACAACTCACCACCATCCTCTATCATAACCCAACCTACAACCATCACGACCCACCACCACCACGACACAACAACCAGTGGTATCGCACACCACACCACTCTCGTCACCAAAACCACCGCCATCACCACCACCACAACCTCCACTATCGCACACCTCACATCATCCACCGCCACCCACACTTATTATCATGCATGCCCATCACACACCGTGTCACTTGCCACGTCTACTCATTTCATTCCATTGCATGTCAAATATAGGAATGGAATCAGTTTCATACTATTCTATTGCATTCCATTCAATCAGTTTCATTCCATTTTGTTATATTCCAGCAATTCAAACGCACCATTAATATCTACGGTACAACTCGATACTTAATCGGTTTGTTTAGAATTAATTTGATCTGTTTATTTTTTCTAATTTTAATTTTAATAATTTAAAATTCTTACATTCACAGCTATAAATTCTGCACCGAGCAAAGAAGCTCCTCACAAATTTCACAACACAAGTAATCTATCTAAAGATAAATATAGAATTGAAGGTTGCATCACTCATAGTCATGGCTAAGCTAGCTTTCTTCATTCTATTTCTTCTAATTGCCTCTCAGTTGAAGACATCAGGTTGTACCTCTGGTAATTAATTGCCTCTCCTTTTCTTCTTCTTGTAATCGATCAATGATAACTGTGATTGTTATGCCTTGGGGAGAATTCGATTTTTACACTAGGAGTTTTATGCAACTCAGATCCTATGTTTGGTTGCAAACCCACGCTTATACGCCTTCCTGACTGCCCAATCTCGCCTCGATATTGGGCGGTCGAAAGCGCGCATATAAGCGTGGGTTAGCAAACATATGGGGAAGTAAAATTCTGAGTTTCATACTCGTTTGGATTGAGGAATGTAATGGAATGAAATGAATCGATTGAATGGAATACAATGGAATGAAATGATATCATTCCATTATTGCGTTTGGTAGGCAATGAAATAAAATCATTTTTATTCCATTCCAGTCATTCCATAGCTTTTTCAATGGAATAAAAATCTGGAATCATAATAAATTCCATTATGTTTCCAAACATGTCAATTGATAAAATGGAATGGAAAAGATATTTCATTTCATTACATTCCATCGATCCAAACGACCGTAGAAATCGAAATTTTCCATTATGCCTTTGACCGTACAATTAGATTTTTGAAAGTATATTAATTTGATCCTTTGTTTTACTTATTGAAAATTTTATCCTATGTTGTCAGCTTGTAATCGAAGTATTATGGTTGAATTTGTAGATGGCTCTATTGATCCCGGGAAGAAAATAACAGCTGGCGGTCTGCGAAAACTGCTGCAGTTTCGATCCGTATTAGAAAAGTGCCTCAGTCAAGACACCTGTGACATTGAGGATCCGTGTGAAGAGCCCTGCGGATGCTCCAAAGAAGTTGAAGGATCTTGCAAAATTCCAGGACCTAAAACTTAAGGCCTAGCCTATTCGAAAAAATATACTTAAGGGCTAGCTTCTTGAGAAATCTGCAACTGCGAATATATATATATATATATATATATATATATATATATATCTTTTAAAAAACGCGTCGTTAGACGCGTGATGTGCATTAATGTATGATATTGTACACCAAACACACGAGCAACAAAATAAAACAAATCAAATCAATTCAAATGGAAAAAAGAAACAAATCAAATGAAATCTAAATAAAATAAACAAATCTAACGCACTTAGCCCTTTACTTGTTTGATTTTTTTAATCTAATTTTTTTCTTAATAGTTCCAATTGGCTCATCATCATCGATATAAATTGGGCTTGTGTGTTCGTCTTTTGTTGTTGTAAGTTGACTTTTGTCATTTCTTGCATTAAGTTGGTTTTTTTTTCTTTTCATTTTCTTCTTTGATTGTACCACTGATGTGTGTGTAATTTTTTGCACCTCCTCTGCTATTAGCTTTGGTGTACCATTGATACCATAAGTATATTCCAGTTTTCCATTGAATTTTAAGGTGAATTTGTATTCTTCTGATCTATCTGGCATACTCAATTTGTCATAATATTCAGAATTGATGTTTTCTTATGTATGTATGTTCATCATATTATAAATTATAGGTTTTTGGCTGGAAGGAGACATCTACTAATTAATCAAGCTTGAAGGACACTGAAATTTAATTAGGACAAAAACAATATAAACTTCCAACACTACCCTTATTTATTTTTATAAACAAATCTGAATTTCCCCTTTTTTTTTTCCTTTCTTCTTCCGTCCATTCATACTCATAGCAGCAACACCGTTCAAAATTGCAGCAACACCGATCAAAGTTGTAGCAAAACTGATCAACAGCAGCAACTCCTACCAGAAATTGCGATTGCTGCTTTATATCCGATCAAAATCATACCAGAAGATGGGTGGACTCGACGGAAATTTCTCGTCGATTGGTGGTGACGATTCCCGGTGGCCGGAATCGTTTATGGGAAGGGAAGGAGCTGCAATTTCAGGTGGTTTCTAATTCTGTGAATGGGACGGTGAGGAAGCTGCGATTTCGGCGGAAGGGAGCGACCCGTCGGATCTCATTTATCACCCGATTACAATGCTCCAACCGAGTCCAATTTCCGGCCAAGAAGATCGGATTTGTATCACCCGAACGATTTGGACAAAAAGGATTTGGGGAGGAGAAAAAGGGGTGGCAGCTTGGCAGGTTGGAGCTGAACGCCGGAGAAAGAGGAGAAAAATGGGATTAGGATTTGAATGCCGGAGCCGGCTGGATTTTTTTTTGTTGAAAAAGTTTAGGGTTTAGGGTTGTTACTATTAATTTTGTAATGTCAATGCATTTTTTTTATGTAACTTTATTTATTTTATGTGCTGTAACTACTTGTTTATTAGCCGTTACTACATTTTACGGGTTGTTATTTCTTCTTTTTAGGATGTTACTACTTGTTTTTAAATTTATTTATTACTTGTTTATTGGTACATTACTACTTTTTTATCGGATGTTATGACATTTTTAAATTTATTACTACTTGTTGCTTGGGTCATTACTATTTGTTTTCTTTGTTATTACTACACTTTATCTAAGCGTTACTACGTGTTTAATGTGTAAAAGGGTATTTTGTCGTTATTATGAATTTGTCCTCTTTAATCACACGAAAAATGTAGTAATGTCTTTTCGGGCCCATTTATGATTTTTTTTCATTCTTCTAAATTTCCTTCCCTAATAACCTAAAAAATTATATGTAAATATTTTATTTTATAGAGATATTTAGCTATATTATCTTGCAATTTGCCTTCATGTACTCCGATACATCAAATCCAACATACGTAAAATTTAGCTGTCAAATTTACTCGATACGTAATCCACATAAGAATATTATTGTTAGTTGTACATTTTGAATGGTTAAGGATAAACACATTAATTTAGATGACCTTGGTGCTTGTTTTGAGCTAATGTTGCCACAGTTTGAGCAGATCCAACCATTCGGTCCTTTTTTGCACTGATTTTGTGCAATGTATGCCTGAGTCGTACCAAATTTTAGAAATATTCTTGACCTTTATGACTTTTGCTGAAAGTACACATGAGTGTTATCTTCGGGACAATATTTGGTAGATTATAAGAAACTTGTCCTTGAACTCGAAAGTGTGTATACTCCACGTCTTCTTGATGCCAAATCTTTATCTAGGTTAACTCCAAAAGATGTAAACGAAAAATTATTGTTGTATGCACGAATATGTTATCGAAATTCTTTACATGATTCTAGTTGAGAGGTTAATAGATAATATAAACCGTCGAGGATATCTTCGGGGATAATTGTATCATTCTTTTATCACAACAAAATGATGGAGTTTCATGCTCAAATCTTTTAGCGTTGCAGTGAGTACAAGTATTTATTTTCCTCGACTGAAATTGTTGTGATAATTTAGGTTCATATGCAATTTAGTTGGTAAAAACATTATACCTAAAACAAAATCATTATAGAAATTACCTTCACAATTAATTAAAGTCATTCCGGTGTTGAGGAAATATTTTTCATCACTTCTTTTTGTTTTGCCTACAATTTTGTACATAAAAGTATTATGGAATCGTATGGTTCTTTTGATCTCATCTGATTGTGTACTGAGGATCATTTAGTAATTTTTTTTTACGGGTGGTGGTCTAAGAGACAACTTTACATCTTAAATGAAGAATAGGACAAAAAAAAATAATATTTGGTTGAGAAGGACAAAAAAAAGAAGAGATGTACAAAAATACCCTTAATGATAATTAAAGATATTTTTATTTTGTTTTCAACAAAATCGGGTAAATTAACGTAAACGTTACTACATTTTCCTTAGAAATGTTCAAAGTCAAAATCTCACTCCGTTTTTCGCGTTTCCATTGTTTCGGTAGCTTTACATACCCTATTTGGGAAGGAACCCTAATTGGGGATTTGTGTACCTTAAGATCGCACATTCATGAAAAAATACCAAACGTTACTACTTTTTTCGTGAAATGTTACTACGATTGTTTGGATCATTATTACATTATGTAGCAATGTTACTTTAATTTGATTTTTGTTACTACTTCTCCGGAAGATTACTCATAGTGAAATTCAAAGAAAATTAACAGAGAAGATTTTGAGAGTGACAAATCGAAATTAAAGTTACTACTTCTCTGGAAGATTACAAAATCAAATTAAAGTTACTACTTCTCTCTGGAAGATTACTCATAGTGAAATTCAAAGAAAATTAACAGAGAAGATTTTGAGAGTGACAAATCGAAAAGCGAGACCAAAAACCAAAATTTGGCGGTGAAAGCTAATGATCCTTTCTTCCAAAGTAACCAAAGTTGCCTGGTTTGATAATTTTGGTCTACATACAATCTCCGGCATCGGAGGGCTCAGATCGGCAGGGGTTGTTTGAAACCGGCCGGAATCCGCCGTACGTATGAAGAGGCAGTCGGACCATATTCTATTTGTTCTTCCGCCGATCGATGATCTTCGCAATGGATTCTCCGATCAACGTTTCGGTGATCGGCTTCGTCGCCGCCGCTTAACTTCTCATGGTTGCCGCAATAGATTCGCCGGCGCTTAACTTCTCGTGCGCGCGATGATCTTTGCAATGGATTCGCCGCTTAACTCCGCTGAAAATGCGAGGATCGGATCTTATCATTTGTTGTAGAAGAATGAGGAGCAATTTGTTGCGCGAAGAAGAGGAAGTGAGAATGAAGGAGGCTAGGGTTTATTTTAGGATAATGGAGGAATGATGCACATAATGGAGGAATGAGACTAGTTCTAATTATAAAGGGTATTTTTGGATTGACATTATTTTTGTCATTTTTACAACCATTGTATTTTTTATTGTCCTTTTACATAAATAAGATGTAAAATAGTCCTTTACAACCTTATCCTATTTTTTTTATCTTCTTGAATGTTTTGGATGTTGCGCTCAAGCAGTATAATGTGTTTTGTCTCTTTTTGTGGAAAGAAGCTGACAACACTAAGAAATCTTTGTCTTCCAAGTCTATGAATTTATAGCTCGGGGTTTACAATAATATAATGTACTTGTCTAATCAATTCTTCATGTGGGGTAATTAAGTTTTTTTGTTGCTAATCAAAATAACATAAAAGACTTGAATACATTGTCTAATCATTGCCGATAAGATACTGAATTTTCAAATCTTGTAGAAACACAATTTCGAACAAATAATGATTAATTTGCAATAATTATGTGAGAAATTGAAGTGTTAAATTGTTAGATTACTTGGTAGAAATTAAAGCGTTCAAAAAAATTATGTGCAAGAATACTTGGTTCAATTGTTCATTTAAAGTGTTCAATTGATTGAGTATTATGATCAATTAAAGTGTTTCATTTATAATTTTGCAAATTACATAATTACAAACAAATTAGCTTGGATCGATAATAATTGAAAATCACTCGTAAAGAAAGCCAACAACGATATGTTGAATAGTAGCATATCATCCGTTCAAGGTAAAAGACTTGAATACATTAAAAATGCGGTGATGAAAGCATTATATGTTCTACTTTTTACGATATATGTATATATTTTTGTAAGAACGAAAAAGGTCTAGCCATATATACAAGAAATCACCACATACCATTTAGATTTAATGCAAATATCAATTCAGCTTTTCTTTTTTCTTCTAGTTTCCACGATACTTTTATCTTCTTACATCGTTCCTCGTTGGTCAATTGAGAATATATTTTTCTTTTAACTTCTTAGTTTGTGTATATCATGTTCTTTACCTTCATACGAAAAAAAAAAAAAAAAAAAAAAACCTTCATAGTATACCGATAAAATTGACAATAATGAAATTGATAATAAAAAACATAATCATTCACGGATATTGGTCGAAAGGAGATATAATGCGTTATATTTGCCGTAAGTGGTTGATGTCTCTTTCACCATATTGTTTTTATGTTTCCGGATTTTCAGATGTATTTATTATTTTATGTTTCTAATAATAATATTATAGTTTCCGAATAACAATAAATTGCAATCTTTAAGGAATCGTAAATTGCAATCTTTAGGCTAGGAATCATGTATCAATATTTCCAATTGCTAATTTGTTTGGAAAATGCTCGAGCTGAGTAATAATGTAGTTTCCATCACATTTTGGTGTTTATAAATTTTTTTAATTTCGTTTTGTATAATGTAATTAAATCAAGGATTTTTTTTATTACTGTAGTTTTAAGATTTTTTATTTCCTATTTCTATTTTAGGATCCTTTTTTATATGTATTATGAATTAAGGATCTGTCTAATTTTTATAATTTTTTTTATTTTGTTGATTGTTTTTCGTTTCTATGGTTAAATTGTTTATTGATTTTGAGTCAAGAATCTTGTTTGATTTTGTTTGGATTCTTTTTATTTTTATATTTTATTGGGAATGAGGAGAAGGACATAAATATTTCATCAATTGAGTAGAAGGGCGAGTTTTGAAACTTTTGCATAAAGGACAAAACTATTTATTCATTATCGAAATTCACTTGTGTTTCAAATTCACTGTTTAAATTCACATCGTAAAAATTCTAACCGTCGAAATTCACTAATTTTCAAAATTCATCGCGATTTTTAAATTCACTAATTTTCGCGATTCATAAAAATTATTAAATTCACTATCGAAATTCATTTGATTTCGGGATTCACCTAGGAGATTCACCGATTTTTTTTAGTTTTGGGATTCATTGTTTGTCAAGGATTTTTCTCATTTATAAAAATTATGCGATTGTTAAATTCTCCCTATAAAATATGTGAATGTTGTGTTATTTAAAAAATATTTCAGATTATTATTCTTATTCCTAATTTTCCATATTTTATATTGATGCACGTTTGATTTTTTTTTTTTAATTTTGGTTTTATAAATTAATCAATTCAAGGATTTTTGTATATTTTAATTATTCAAATCATGTTCGATGGTTAAATTTTTATTGATTTTGAGTCAAGAATCTTGTTTGATTTTGTTTGGATTCTTTTTATTTTTATATTTTATATTTGTAATGAAGATGCACGTTTGATTTTTTAAATTTTGGTTTTATAAATTAATTAATTCAAGGATTTTTTTATTTTAATTATTCAAATCATGTTTGATTTTGTTTAGATTGTTTTTATATTTTATATGTGGAATGAAGAGCACGTTTATAATTTTTTTAATTTTTAATTTGGTTTTATAATTTAATTTAATCAATGATATTTTTATATTTTAATTATTTTAATTTTAATTCTTTAAAATATATTTATAAACTTATTTTTTGGAAACACACCCACACTTTTAGAATAGTATATATATATAAGTATATATATATATATATATATATATATATATGCCATGTGAAAGTGTAGTTTGTGGAGTGCTTTTTTTTCTCTCTCTCTAAGTATGTATCTTGCATTTGCATGCCCCTGTGCAGATACAATGAAAGTGTGTGTGTTTTTTTTTCCTTCCTTTTTTTTTTCCTTAAGTAATGCTTGAATTTCTTGTTCTAATAAGAGAGATTTTACTGTCACCGATTGTTTGTAATGTTATTCTGGACCCCTTTCTTGTGCTAACATATGAAAGCCGGAAAATTTTCAGCTTCTTATTTTATCAAATGAGAAATACCATCAGAAATTTTATCCTACTAAAACGACTGTAGCATGGTTATATTGACTTACATGCATTAAGGTGATGCAGTGATTTTTTGATGATCTGGTCTTAGCGAGAATAACACATCCTATTATAAGTTTTGAATTTAAGGACAACATTAACTTATCATCCACACTCCACTCAGACCTTACTGCATCAACATTAATGACATCATCTGAAGAATTTATTGAATTTGAACAAAAGAAACGCAGAAAGCTCAAGAAATGAGAGAACAATCATCTTTAATGAGGGGAAAAGCGTCAATAATGACGAAAAATCTGGAAACCTGAACATTGCATCAGCAATTCACTCTGATTTTCTAATAAACTGAATAATTACCATTCCTATATCCTAGTAGAGTATATATAGGAGTACAATGTGCTACAATTTGCACTTACAACCGCTAATAACCACCCTAACAACCTACCAACTAACTTTTAAATAAGGTGTTTGATAAAGTGTCCACAAGAACACTTGATCATCTCCAATGATTTTAGAAGCTGTGTATTAACTCCGATACCCCCCTCAAGCTGAAAAGTGATGTGAAGCTTGCACTTGATCATCTCCAATGACTGTAGAAGCTACACTTACTTGTGTGATGGTGTGAAACAGAATGTATAGATCCACAAGTTTGATGCAAGTAGGTGAAAATTGGAGCATCTAATGGTTTTGTCGAGAATGTTTGGTATTTGGTTGGTAGTTCGACAGGCATTAATCTTAAGAATCCTGCTTGAACTTTTGCCCTTGTGATATGGCAATCAAGTTCAATTTGTTTAACCCTCTCAGGAAAATTGGATTCTTTGCTACGTGTATTGCACTTGCATTCTCACAAAACATCAAAATAGGCAGTGGAACAAGTATCTGCAAATCTTTCATGATGTATACCAGAGGCGGATTCACATTGATTACAATGGGGTCCGCGGACCCCGCTAAAAATAAAAATACGCTACATTTTACCTATATAAAAATGTTTCGGACCCCGTAAAAAAATTATTTACTCTGTTAAATATTTACGGACCCCACTGAATAAAATTTCTGGATCCGCCATTGTATACTAACCATTGCAATTCACGTGTAGCATTTTCCATTGCCCTATATTCCGCTTTAGAAGAACTTTTGGCTATGATGCTTTGTTTCTTTGATTTCCATGCGACTGGTGCAATGCCAAAGAACATGATGTACCCTGAAATGGATTTCCTTGAATCCTCACATCCTGCCCAATGTGAGTCTATGTATCCCTTGAGCACCATATCATTATCGTTTCAAATAGGATGCCTTGACTAGGATTACTTTTCAAGTATCTCAGAACCCTAGCCTATGTGCACCCTTCATATGGTTTCTTGTGGGATGAGATAAGAAACTCACTTAGTTCTTTGTCAGATCGCATAGCTACGCTGTGCCTAGTAAAGGGCGGATAGATTAACTTTCCCACAATTGTTCTATATAGTGTATTATCTGCTAACAAAATAAATTACTAATAAAATATTTACAATGCCCTTGTTAAAAAAAAAATTTAAAAAAAAAAGAAAAATGAAGAAGTGAATGTGTGTCTAAAAAATCAATGAAAGGTGAATTTAAGGGTGTGATGGTTTGATTTCCCTCTCCTTGTAATAAGAAAACAATGGAGTGGGTGACATGACAACATTTTGGGCTGCTTTCAATTGTTTAAAGCTGATGTGTCATATACTGGTTTTTTCCCCACGTTTCATGTCATGAAGTCTATAAGATAATCAGGTGAGAAAACATGGAAGGCATGTAGCTGTGCTTGGGCTTGTGAGATGGGCTTTTTTTTGGTCCGGCCCAATGTAACTATACATTACAACAAATATTCATCCGATAATCCCCGTACAGCAAATATATCATACTAGGTTCTATTTACGGGAATTTAGCTGCAAAAAGAAACAATAAAGTTTTTTTTTTAAAACTTAAAACGATAATAAAGAAATTAAAAGGTCTCTTTTGAAACGACATAAAGGTACACATCGTTTTCGTTCCTCACACGCAGATCGATAGAGGCCGAGACTTTTGGGGCTAGTTCTACATTAGAACGGACCGTCAGGACGACCGCCCAAAGTCCATGCACATGTACAAACAAGAAAGCAGATTATGACTTTATCTACACTACATACGCCAGTATATCGACGGTCGTTTCTAACAACGAATTCATGCATCAGAATTTTCCGACTTTTGGTTACCCACTTAGCTTTCGTCCAATGAAAAGTACAGTTTTTATTCTAAATTACTCTAAATAATAACCCCCCCTCTTCCTTTCACATGGTTGAGCAGAAATTGGAAAATCAGGTTGTGTCGGGCCTGACACTTGCAAATCAGATCATGTCTTTTCTGACATGAAAAATCAGGTAAACGTAAGGATCTCTACGTTCAAACGTAAGTATCCTTACGTCCAAATGTAAGGAAATTCAAACCAAATCTCATACAAAAAGCACTCAACACAGATTCCTTACGTTTAAACGTAACGTAGAGAATCCTTACGTTTAAACGTAAGGAACATAAGGATTCTCTACGTTTAAACGTAGAAATTCTTGTCACATTTTTTTTTTTTTTAGAAACAAACAATCTTCTATAGGATTATATATACGGAAATTTAATGTGATAAGCGATAAATGTGCATATATATAATAAGTAAATGAATCGCGCATTATAATGATTGATGGGTGAGCATGCGTTATATTTTATTTCTTTTAATGTTTTTTATAGTTCCAGGCACATACGCTTTTTTTTAAAATAAATTTATCTTTTTTAAAAAAAAATTAAATTCATCCGTTTACTTTTTTTTTTTCTTTATACACAAAAAAATTTGTCATATTACTTAATTGAGATATTTTCTTTTGTCATTGTCCATTCTTCATGATTCTTTCCAAAACTTATCGACTTATATTTTTAGTTAAAGATCTTTTTTCAAAATGCCATATTTTCTAATTATCCATTATAATATAATTACTTAATACTAAGACTACTTTTTTATTATATATAGGCATCGCTTTATCACATTAAATTTCGTATATGAATCCTATAAGATTGTTTGTTTGTAAAGAAAAAATGTGGACAAGAATTTCTACGTTTAAATGTAAAGAATCGCTACGTTCTTACGTTTAAACGTAAGGATTCTACGTTTAAACGTAAGGAATTTGTGTTGAACGCTTTTATATGAGATTTGGTTTGAATTTCTTACATTTGGACGTAAGGATACTTACGCTTGAACGTAGAGATCCTTACATTTACGCGATTTTCCATGAGAAAAGCGACGACTGATTCGATTGCAGAAGTGTACGCGGCATAAACCTGATTTTCAAATTTCGATGGTTGAGTGGCGCACAATGGCTTAATATGAACTTTCTGTCACAGAATGATTTTCTGTCGTGGAATGCTTTGTTTAACCTGAACCGAGTCACCAAATAAACTATATATTTCCATTAATTTGCTACAACAGTATATTATGTTTCATTAATCTATACATATTTGTTAGGCTAATGAGTATTAGTATCCTATTTTGTGTAATCAATTGCTTTTGTTTCTACATCTTTGTTAGGTTAATGAGTATTAGTATCCTATTTTGTGTAATTAATTGCTTTTGTTTCTATCCATTTAGAAATGTGTGCTAAGGTGAAATTATGCAACATATGCTATGGATGGTTGTATGTTTGTTTTTTTTTTTTTCGAATACTAAAGCTCACACGCACTATAATTATGTTTTTAACAGGATTCAACCGCGATCACTTATGTTACGAGTATAAATCAATTAACCGCTAGATCGATGTCTTAATCGTTGTACATTTGTATGATTCAAACGATCATCACTTTTGCATGTGTTGTTGTGTTTGTACTTAATCCATTACCTGTATCATATGATTTCATATATCTCATGCTACCATTTTATACAATAGCATTTTATATGATATAGTTTTCTACCATGAGCTGCAACTGTGCCAGTCGTATCATATAATTTCATATATCTCATTCTAGAATTTTACAAAATAACGATACAGTTTTCTACCTTGGGCCGCAGCTGTTATAGAACGGCCGCATTATTTTACTGGTTTTTCGGGTTAATCTTATCAACTTTCAACTGTCAACTGTCAATTTGGGGAAATTGGAAAATCAGGTCATGTCACACCTCCTACTTGTAAAAAAAAGTTGCACTTTTTACAAAACTGGTATTACTCTGATACTATTGTCGTAAGATGAATTTTTATAACAATAATATCAGAGTAATATTATTGACGTAACGAGCAACGTTCTACTCTAATATTTTAGGCTTAAAATGTGTTTTACTCCAATATTATTGGAGTAAAAACATTATTTAACACCTTTAAATAGTGTTAACACTATTTAACGCCATTAAAAAGGAGAAAATGATTCAGTGGAGTTAAACACATTTTACTCCAATAATATTGACGTTAAATAGTGATTTTATTTCAATAATATTGGCGTAAAACACATTTTACTCTAATAATATTAGAGTAAAACACATTTTACGTTAATAATATTGGAGTAAAACGTTGTTCGTTACGCCAATAATATTATTCTTATATTATTGTCTTAAAAATTCATCTTACGACAATATTATTAAAATAATACCTAAAAACGAGTTTTGTAAAAAATACAACTTTTTTTACAAGTGAATAGTCTGAAATGACCCGATTTTCCAATTTGCCATGAATTTTTTATTTTTAATCTTTTTAATGTCATCATTAATCTGCCAAAATTACCTGGAAAAACGTTGTCAACCGTGAAATCCCCTGTGCATCATGAGTCGGCCAAGATTTTGTCTTTTCTTGTACTCCTCCACTTTCTTCAAGATTATTCTTCCTCCGATTCTGAGATTTCTAGAAAGTTTCCCCTTTTACAAAATATTTGATTGTATTGATACAAGTTCTACGCTCTCTTGGATATGGGTTTCTGGGATTCAATTCTCAATTGGCTTCGCAGGTAGTTTGTTCGTCTTATCTAATTGATTAGTGATAACTATTGTAATGATCATTTTCACAAAAAGGTTTTTATTTAGGTAGCCTTGATTGTTTCTGATCATGAATATTAAGAGAGGGATAGTGATTAGGTCATCTGTTATTGCACTAAATTGAATTTCTTTAAATGCCTTTTTTTTTTATGTTTATGATGCTGTCAATCAACGAAACAATTGCATCGCTGGCTGTTGAAGCAGTTGGCCTCTAAATTTATTGTCTAATTTGAAAAAAATTGACATGGAAAATTCTGTTCAAGAGTTGAGTATCTTAAGGATGACTTTACCGGCCATTGAGATTATTCTCTTTAAGAGGTGAAACGAACAAGAGATCTGAAAAGTAAACTATATGCATTTTTTGTTTTCAATAGACTACAGAAAAAAGGCTAATTATGTTTTGGTTTTTGATTGAGTTTAGACAAGTGTTTATGCATTTTCCATTTGCCCCTCGAGTCTTAGTTATTCGTTAATTTTGTTAAACACTGGGCTTTATGCTTTGTGGTAATGTGAAACGATGAGTTGTATGTTTCCCGCGCCTCTGTCAAATTTGTTTGCTACTTACCCCTCCTTTTATCCTGGTTGTGGAGGCAGTGGATTTCTGGTAAGCAACCTTTGCACAGCCAAAAGGGTAACTCATCGAAAGGTTCATCACATAAGCTTTGAATTGAAGTTTTCATGGTGTGGTTCAGTGTCTAAAACGCTTACAGGATTAACATTCGCTTCTGAACTAATTTTCACTTTCAAGAGTCTTAACAGGAAAAGGGCATGACTGTTGTTTTATCTTTGTGTCGTGTTTTGTACAATGGCGACTAGAACTGTTTCTCGTATAATTCCAGGAAACTTGATTTGGTTCCTAACCCTCTATTTTCTGCCTTAGCCTGTTCTTTAAGCAGGAAATGGAGCTTTCCCTCATAGGTTTGCAGAATGCCGGGAAGACATCTCTTGTCAATGCTATTGCTGTAAGCCAAGACAATGAAATTTGTTGATTACATATTATCCTCCATAGTTTTTTTTTTTTTGTTTTTGTTAGCGACTTATTAATTCCGTTTTCTTCAGACTGGAGGTTACAGCGAGGATATGATTCCAACTGTAGGTGTCTTCTTGCTAAGATTTAAGTTGCTATTTATACTGTTCTCTGGCATCTAAATCTATGTTTTATAAATCAGGTTGGTTTCAATATGAGAAAAGTCACAAAAGGAAATGTAACTATAAAACTTTGGGATCTTGGAGGACAACGTAAGATTTCGCACCATGTGGGGAGCGATACTGCAGAGGCGTCTCTGCAATAGTGTAATTTTTGAATCTTTCAACTTTTCATTCCCGTTTCTTGTGTAGTTAGCTGTTACTTCTAAACTTATACGAGGGAATACGTGATGTTCTATGCTAGTTCAACACTAAGTTTGGAGTTCTGCAAATGCCTGTTCATTTAGAATCTTGAACTTAAGTTGATTATATATTGTTTCATGGCTGGTTGCTGTTGGAAAAATCTTAGCTTTGAGTCTGTTGCATGCAGATATGTAGTTGATGCAGCTGATAGAGATAGTGTCCCCATAGCTCAAACCGAGTTACATGACCTCTTGAAGAAACCTTCATTGAGTGGTATCCCGTTACTCGTTCTTGGGAATAAAATCGACAAGTCAGAAGCACTTTCCAAGCAAGCTTTGGTGGATCAATTATGCGTGTATTTCTTGAACAAACAACTCCTTTTTTTTTTTATTTGAATTGAACTTGCTCTCTGCTGCATATATCCTTTTACCGTCTCTTTCGTGTTTATAGGGACCTTGGTTCGATTCCAGATAGGAAGTTTGCTGCTATATGATCTCCTGCAAAGAGTCTGTTAATATCGATGCTGTACTGGATTGGCTTATCAAGCATGCCAAAGCAGCAAACTGAGAATTCTGAATTAGATTTCTGTGGATTTCTACGCTATTTAATTTGATTTGTTGGTCTATCCTGGTAAATATTCTGAAAGATTGTACAATCTGTTTGTTTTAAATGTATTTGTGTAATTACATTTACTTTTATCCTCTCAGTAAGTACACTTTGTTGCTTAAAATGTTCAGCAGACGTTTGGCTACAGATTTTCGTTGGTGTTTTGACCAAAACGAATAGAAAGGTCAGAGCAACGCACATATTAAGATCCACTCCCAAAGATCACCATCCTAGACAACAATGTTTATGACTAAATTTAAGAATTTAGGTTCGATACCAATCAGTAACATCGTGTTTTGACATCGAGAGTTTTATTCAAAATACAATGTTCGCCAACAACTTTTAGAGTGGCCTTAAAACTTACGTAAGTCTGACGTCATATCAAAGTAATAAAAAAAGGCGCAGAAGAAAAACATGTTGAGACTCGGGCGAATAGATCCTCAGGAGTTGTCATAAAAGCACAACACATCAGAATGTCACTTGCTATTAAATAAACATCATAAATAACTGAAACAACAATAACAGTCCAACATGTTTGAAAAGAGAACTATTAAAGTTAACTTGACACATAGGCCTTATACAAAGGAAACAAGACCAAAAACAAACTAACAAAACATAAATAAACACCATGAACTTCATCCTAAGCTTGCTCACCAAGCTCACGATCATTACCGTCTTGAACACTCGTATCTTCTCATTTGAAAAGAAAGAAGTGAGCAAGGGATCAAGGAAATTTCCCGAGCTACTAGGAATTTCCCGGATCTCGCGGCGGCGGGGAAAGTGCTCGATGAGGCGAGTTCAGCGAAACTCAAAAAGATGAAAAAAAAAACGCGAAACTGAGATGCTGAAATCAACGAGGGGCACTTTCATAGGCTATCAATCTCTCAAGATCGTTTTTCCCCTTCTTAAAGCCAATACAACCTTAAAAAGAAGAGGGAAAAATATATTTTGAAATGACTAAACTACTCTTACAAAAAGGCAGTGATTCTACACATATATTATCGTTTATCTTTTAAACATATTATTTTGAACATAAGTATGACATGACCCTATGAAATAGTAGTCCAAAATCGGTCAACCCAGAAACTCATAATCATAACCCTGTTTACTTCTATATATTGACAGATATTATATAATTAAATAAATTGAAAATAATAATTGAAGGTTCTCAAGAAATGTAAATAAATGAAGCTGAATAATTAAGGACAAAGGAAAAGGGGAAGGAAAAAAATCAAACTAAACAAGATGCACAATTTGAAGTGGCAAGAAAACCACCAAGAATGAACAACAATTACAAGGCATCAAACATTCCAGTCCCTAAAGATTTCCAAAAAAACCATGATCATCAGATGTTTCTCTCTTCAATGCCAATTAATCACATCATCAGTTGTCAATTCTTGAGTACTAGATAAATGTAGTTCTTCAATGCACGTAACGACTTCACCGATTGCAGGGCGTTTATCGGGGTACTGCGCTGTGCAATCAACTGCAAGTTGAAGAAGTTGAACCATGTCTTCTTCAACATTTTGATATCTAAGAAGTTCAAGATCAAACACCTCAGCTGTCCATTCCTCGCGTACAACGGATTGCACCCATCTCGGAAGATCAACACCTTCTTCATTCAATACTGCATGAGTTGGAGCCTTGCCTGTCAATAACTCCAATAGCAGCACACCGAAGCTATAGATATCGGCTTTCTGAGACACTTTCCGGTGATCTGTCACTTCCGGTGCTCGGTAGCCACCTGCATTGCGGTTGGGAGTGGCGGAGGGACCGATAAGCCGAGCTAAACCAAAGTCGGATACTCGTGATTCGTAAGTTTTGGTGAGGAGAATGTTTGAGGACTTGATATTGCCATGTGAGAAAGTTGGAGTCTTTGAGTGAAGGTATGAAATACCCTTGGCAGCTCCAAAGGCAATGGCAATTCTTGATTCCCAAGTTAATGGTGTCCTATTAGCCCCTTTATTTCCTAGAACAAAACCACATAAACAATGTGAAGTCTTACGTCGGTAAAGTAAAGTCCTGCTCACCCCAAATAAGTGTGAGACATAAATGCCTTGTTAACTCGGATTAGTCTTTTTAGACCAAATGAGGAGTTGAGGACGACGGTCTAAACAGTTGACCGGTCATTTATAACTCATTCAACAAGAACTGCACTGAAATAACTCATTTAAGCAAGAAACCAAACCGGAGTCTGGGAGTTTTACAAACAAAGGCAAAACACATTTAAGCGCAAACCAGGCCCAGAGTCTAGGGGTTTTATGAACAAAAGCAAAACAAATGGAGAAAACTGTAGACATGTAATGAAAATGTAAAAATAAATGGAGAAAAGGACTAAAGAGGATAGTTATCTCACCATGTAAAAGTGCAGACAAGCTTCCCATAGGCAAGTAATCATAAACAAGAAGCTTTTCCTCTTTGTTGTAATAATAAGCAATCAAAGGAACCAAATTCTCATGATTCATTCCACCAATTTCTTCCATTTTCTCTCTGAATTCCTTTTCATTCACACATACATCCCTTAATCTTTTCACTGCAACTGTGATCCCTACTTCAAGCCCGGCTTTATAAGCCGTCCCGAACGTTCCTTTTCCAAGAACTTCAGCTGATCCCCTTAACAAATCATCCAAATTAAAACCTCTATCAGTTTTACCAACAAAAATTAAATTTTTTTCAGCACTTATATTCTTCTCTTTATCCTTCGTTTTCGCGCCAATTGCCGCGAATCCGCCTCCAAGAACGCCTTTTTCCTCACTACTAATTGGTTTCTCTTTTGGAATATCAATCCTACTTCCACCTCCATTTGATCTTGCTTTCTTTTCGCCTCTTTTCAGACACAGAAACAATAAGATCAATGCTAAAATCAACAGACCAAATACACAGCCAATTACTATTCCAGCAATTGCACCACCTGAGATGCCTTTTTTCTTTCCATTTTCACTCCCATTTCCTACCCCATTGTCACAAAGATCATTCAATGGCTGCCCACAAAGAGGATTCCCTAAAAATGAACTTTTTGGGTGTTTGATTGCAATCCCTTTTGGAATTGGGCCACTTAACTGATTATTAGAAACATTAAACTGAAGCAAACCAGGTAGATTCAAATCAGGAATTGACCCAGAAAAATTGTTGTTCTCCAAATACAGAGTCCCTAAACGAGTCATATTATCAAAAGAAGCTGAAATATTTCCAGAGAACTGATTCTCAGCAAGATTCAACCGAACAAGATTAGTCAACGAGAAGACAAATTCCGGAATAGGCCCAGAAAACTGGTTGTTCTGAAGGTAAAGATTCCGAAGATTAACTAAACTCGAAATATCAATAGGGAAAGGCCCAGAAAGAGAATTGTAACGAAGACTAAGCGTTTGAAGTCCGGTGAGATTAGAAATAGTGTCCGGTGGAATGATCCCAGAAAGACCCATTCCAGGAAGATGAAGTTCTACAACAAAGGAATTATTTGTGGAGCAAATTACGCCAGGCCAAGAACAAGGCTTGTTGATATCCGTAAGGTTCCATTGCATAGAACGGCCACCAACGGCGGAACGTAGAGCTAACAGAGCTGCACGGTCAGAAGCTATGTCTGAGAAAACGGTGGAGGGATAAAGAAAAAAGAAGAGGAACAGAGTGGTGAAGCAAAGTATGGTGGCGAAGACGGTGGCCATTGATAGAATGATTGTTGGAAGTAGCAAAAAGGGTTGGTTTAGAAGAACTTGCTCAACATTTTACAGTGGGTGTAAGAAGAAGAAGACAATGACAGTAGAGAGAGAAAGTACAGGGACAAGAGATGAGACGAAGAAGAAGAGAAAAGAGGAAAAGTAGAAAGCCCGCACCACCAACAACTGTTTTTGCTGCAAATGTTGTCTGAATGGTGGGATCGAATTTGTTTTCTTATCTTTGCATATCGTACTTTAGCATTTCCTGTGTTTAATGGAGATATAATATTCCAATTCAAACAATTTTTATTATTTTTTAGTCAGGGCGATGGTAATGACAGGCTGAAAAATTCCAGCCAGAGCATTTTACATCGGAACAAGTTTTATGAAATGACAATTTCATCCTGTTTGGAAGATGATCTGCCATGTTGAGTGTTGACCGATCCGTAAACTGGGTTGATGATGCCGGATCTCGTCTAAGATAAAATCCGGGGATAATTAGCTCCTATGACAACTAAACCAAAAATAAAGAACAACAGGGATGGTTGTTTTGTTTATTTTAGATTGAACTTGAAATTTATTGGCCTCAAGTTGCCTACGTATCCAATCTGTGTAATTGAAATCAACTACTTCGTAGTTCCTTAAGGATTATTTATGTAGAGGGCATCTCACCATATTTCTTGTCCAACAAGTATTAGGATTTGTTTCTTAACCCCTAAGAATTAATTCATGTAAATCCTTTGATTCAGAGATAATTATGGCTGTATTTAAATGATAGGATCAATGTCATTATTTATGTGGATTCTTTCATGTTTATCCCAAATTTTAGGAATACGTTCAAGTAGCGGATTAGGAAGGAAAGCTCTACCCGACCTGCGTTGAGCTCCTCAGGCCGTCTCGACCTGACTTGTGTCACCTGTCACCCGACCCGCGTTGAGCTCCTCATGTCATCTCGGCCAGACCTTCTACCTGAGGTTTAGGCCTGCTTTACCAATTGATGTGGGGGCCCTGACCCTTTTATTCATTACTTTTCTCTTTCCTCATTTATTAGGCGGCCATTCTCTGAATGACACGTGGTGAGGGCTAATCTGATCCGGATTCTGACCTTCGGCCTTCCACCGCCGGTATGGTGTTGACACCACCAGGTCGGTACTACTACAAATGGTTCAGTAGATGAAAAACACAACTTGTACAGAGAACATAGCTAGAATCATCACAGTTTCATCAAATATAGATTAGCAAGGCAAACTACATTGATGAAACATTATAATATGAAATCTAAAACATATTTTACTAAATAAAATATAAATGTACAAAAGGAGTTGTAGAGATTATACCATCTTATAATGAAGATACAATTTATAAACCTTGATCATCCGGTGATGTCTCCTCCATAGGGGTGGTGAACCTCCACATCCAAGAATCCTCCGCGATCCATGATTTGAGCACCAATAAATCTATCTTTTACCTTAAATCTTCTAACTATTTTTTTTACAGAGAAAACCTGCATATTAAAAAATGAGGGTTGTTGTGGTGCTGTTATGCAGATGATCAAGTTTTGTCTTAGTGGATTCTGCTGGGTTGTAACACTCTTTATAATAGAAGCTATTTGGTAATAAAAGATATCTAATTGCATAGATGTTCAAATCCAAGTTAACTCTTGGTATAGAATTGACTACGAGTTGAATGTTTTATACCCTCATGTTGGAACATGTCTAACACTTGTGCCATATACTTTCAGGTTACTTACTGCATTGTGAATGTTGCTTGCTTTCTTGAATCCTTTACTTATGCTAATTGATTGAATACACATTCAAGTATTTACATTATCAAAGTTCACCAGAGCTTGCATTGCAATTGCAATCTGTCAAAAATAGACCTATCAATTTGTTTGATCTTACTTGAGCTAATTTGAAGTCATTCTTGACTTGTCTTGTGTTATACTTGATCTAATTAGTGTTATACTTACATTTGATCCGCACTATAACCGCTTGATCATTGTTATAACCTCATACATTGAGGATCGAAGCAGTTACGCTGCTTATCATTTTGATAAACTTTGAAAGGGAATTTTTAATGGGATAGTTTGGATCATAACCATTCACCCCCTCTATCACGTAGTTGCCCAAGCATTCACCCTCCAACGGTAAGGGCATTTGTAGCAAAAGCCATATACAGTGCCATATCCCTAACATAAAGATAATAAGTGGAATTTTCCCTCAAATACCTCCACAACAGAAGCCTCATCCTTATCCCTATTTAGGGTCAATGAACAGCGTATCCCCATTTGTGGAGCACTATCCATATTTTAAAACACCATCTCTATTTTAATGGTTAAAGATAGGGATAAGGATGCTGTTGTGGAGTGTTCTGAATGGAGATGTTGTAAATAAGGATATGTATTATTTTATACTCCCTCCGTTTTATTTTAACCGTCACATTTGATATAATTTTTTGGATGGACCTGGTCACTTTTTAGCTTAAGGTTAGTTATTTTTTAGATGAACCTGGACATCAAGGTGATGCTTAAAAAAATGGAGGAGTATTATCTTAGGATAAAATTAAAATAGGGTTTTTCGTGTAAATGCCCTAAACCAAACAAACAACCGCCGGAATGCTCGAAGGATTGTTACTTGGAATGACAGACTGTTAGGTCGGCCTTTATTCTTCCCAAAATCCCTGACGAAGCCTATACGTGAAAGAACTCAGACTATAAGTCTAACGTCGTAATAAACATATGTGATGTGTCTAAAAAATGTTATGATTCATGGTGAGACACATTTCCTTTTCACAGTATGGAATAGTCCACACGGAATAGTCTGTGCCATATGAGGTACTGAACATGTCTTGGTGCATACCCATTACCTGACGAAGTGTCCTTGGATCATAATGTGACAAACCATACTTGGTCGAGGTTTTATTAATAGCGCTAGTAGAGGGAGAGTGAACTCTTTATATAGCCTATGTAGTAATGATTGTAATTCTCTATTTGTTATATTCATGTATTAACTGTACCGATTCTTCTACCCCTTAATAACTACGAAGTACTTACCCCTTATTATTGTTCTCACCCCGAGAAATTTGACAGGTAGATGAATACGGCTACGATGATAGCAATGAATGAGATGACGTGTGAGCAGGGACGCCCCAGGGGCATGGCCCGGAGCCCCCCCGAAAATCAATGAATTTAAGGGCCCCACAAAATTTTGACCTAATATTATATATATACTGTATTTATTTGAACAATGAATGTATTACCTTAATGGTTAGCACTCTAATATACTAGACATGAGACTCGGTTTCGAATCTTGCTAGCTATAATAGAGGTTGAGTCATAACTTCGTCTCTACTAAGAAAAATCCCGAACAGTCTTGCATAACCTAGTGCTCTTAGCTGAGTTACTTCTTTTGCTTTTTTAAACTAGGACTAGGAGTCAAATAAATAGGTTTTTTCCTTCCAAACCCATGACTATCTCACGCTGCATTTTTTGTTTTATTTTTTTATATATATTTTGATTATTGTTTTTTTTTAAGGGCGATGGCCTAAAACTCTTTTTGGCCCCGAGCCTAAATTTGGACAGGGACGCCCCTGCGTGTGAGCTCGTGTTGACAATTGAAGATTGTGTTTTCTTTATTATGCACTTTTATTTTTTTTGAATTCATTATGCACTTTTATTATATTGTTGGATATCAGAACGTTTTCACATTTGAGAGTTCCTAGTCCCGCTTTTTCTAGTACTCTCTTTTAGTTTACATTGGGAATTGTAATAGTTGTAGACAACATTTACATTCTGTTATTGTCTTTTGATTTTCTAAGACGTAGAGTGGAACTAGTAGATCCGTTTTGTCTTTTGACTTTCCCGAATCGTTCCTAGTATTTATTTTCCGCTTTACTTGGATAATGATGTCGCATGACACTTACGTACATATTTCTTTTATTTACGATATTTTCGGATAATGACTTGGTGTCCGGAAACGGGACGTCACAGTGGAATGCAATGGGCATAGTTCCACCATCCCCTCCATGGTATAAACCTTCCCCATGCGTTCCTCTTGAGCTATAATGTGCATCTTTTCCTTGTTTATGATGCAATTTATTCTTCACGGTGTGTAAGAACCTGCCATAGCTAATGCTCTAAGGGCATATTCCTCATGTTTCACGTTAGTGTTATAAAACTGATGGAGATAACTTCAGATGCAAGAAACAGAAACAGAAGCAATCAAACATAAACAATCAAAGGAGATAACAGAAACAAGAAGAACACAGATTTAACGTGGAAAACCTCTCAGTGGGAGAGGTAAAACCACGGGCGTAAAAGAGATATTTTATTATGCTTTGAATTTTACAGATTTCAACACACTCGGATAATGAGACAACAATCAGATTATAGCACAAATCCACAAACCCTAGCCGCCAGGAATCTTTGTCCGATCTCGCCATAAATACCCTTACACGTGTCCTCCTTTAATGACATCTGATAGTCATCACATAAATGAATTAATAGATGTGGGACCTGCAGATTCCAAGATTTCGCAGACTATCACCTGCCGATAGTTACCTGGCCGACAGAAGCTCGAGAGACTCCACCCCATGAAGCTAAGTAATTAAATACACTTCTCACCGCCCAACACACAAATGAGTCTTCAGATTGGTTCCACCAGATGTAGAGTTTAAGTCACTTTACTGACAAATCTCCACCTTGACTTCAACTCACTAGAGTCAAACAGATTGCATAACCAGATGTACTTGTACCAGATGCATTCGTCAATGCCGATGTACTTGTACTGACTATCTCCACAACATCCACTCCACTGATCTGCCCTCAGTAAAGTTTCCAGAAACAGATTATAAGCTTTGAATATTCGGTAAGTCCAGGCAAAGCTGGAACTTACTCTGGAACTAGTTTAGTGAACATATCAGCAGGATTCTCCTTTGTGCCAATCTTCTTCACCACAACCCTCTTCTCATTCCTCAAGAAATGATACCGACATCAATATGCTTGGTTCTCTCATGATGAACCCGATCCTTGGCTAAACATATTGCACTTAGATCATCACAAGATATATCACTGATCCTCGATGCAACCCCAAATCACCGACTAGTCCCTTCAACCAGATACCTCCTTAGTCGCTTCAAGAAGAGCCATGTATTCTCGCTTCAAGAGTTGATAAGGCTATCAGAGCCTCAAGAGTAGCTTTCACGGTGACCAACGCATTTCCCAATGTAAACACATAACTAGTCATTGATTTTCTATCATCAACATCACTGCATAATCGAAGATCATAGTAACTGTGACTGCATCAAGATCACCTCCATAAATGAGACCAACATCATTTGTACCTCTCAAGTACCGAATATCCTTTAATGACTTTCCAGTGTTCCTTTCTGTGTTGAGCCATAAACTCGCCGACAACACCGATCGCTCGAGCTGAGCAGATCAGTGCCTAGTGCACACCATGGCATACATCGAGATCGCCAATTGCACTAGCATATAGGAACTTTCGACATATACTCCTTCTCTTCACCGATCGTGAAGCATAAATGTATTAAATGAACATTTGATGCCATAGAGTATCTATTGGTTTTGCACAGACATCCCAAACTTGGCCAATATCTTTCACGACATAACCCTCGCTTTGAGACAAGAATAATTTCTTCGACTTATCTCTCCAGATCTCCATCCCCAAGATTTTCTTGGTCGCACCTAAATCCTTCATTTCAAACTCAAAGACTAAGAAGGTTCTTGATTTTGAACATCGACTTCCTTGTCAGAGCTATCAAGATGTCATCCACATACGTAACAAGATAGATATATGATCCATCTTTCAAAGAAGTTGTGGTATACACAATATCATAAGGACTTCGTTGTAACCTCTGCCAAGCATAAAATCACAAACCTTTTATACCATCGCTTGGAGCTTGCTTCAAACCATACAATGATTTCTTCAACTTGCAAACATAATTTTCCTTTCCAGAACTTGAAAACCTCAGTCGTGTCATGTATATCTCCTTATCCACCTCACCATGTAGAAAAGCGGTTTCACATCTAATTGCTCAAGTTCGAGATCTGTTGTGCCACCATTGCTAGTAACACCTCGATTGAAGTGTGTCTCGACCACAGGTGAAAATATTTCATCAAAGTCAACCCTTCCTTTTGATGAATCCTCTTGCAACCAAACGTGCCTTATACCCGATTCCTTTCGCTTTAGTTATTCCTTCCTTTTCTTGAAAATCCATTTACAAGTCACAACTCCCTTGTCAAGAGGTCGTTTGACCAATTCCCAAGTCTCGATTCTTCAATAATGACTCCATTTCATCTCCCATGGTTTGCATGCCATCGAGATGCTTCAGACATGTCATCGCTTCCCTGTAAGTAATAGTTCAAGAACCTCTACTTCTTCAAAGAATCGCTTGACCAATTCCCAAGTCCGATTCTTCAATAATGTCTCCATTTCATCTCCCATGGCTGCATGCCATCGAGATGCTTCGACATGTCACTGCTTCCCTGTAAGTAGTAGGTTCAAGAACATCTACTTCTTCAAAGAACTTGGAGTGCATATCCACCAAATCATCATATCCATATCTCCTTGAGGTATCCCAACATTAGATCTTCTAGCTCGCTTCGGGGCGCTAGACTCTCACGATCAATGTTTGTATGACGCTCGCCGAGGTCTCGGTGAGGGTGGCTTGGATCGGATCTCGGTTCATTATCCGGACAAGATAGTGTTGATTTGGATCCACCGATTGTTGCATATCGAGACTCCACCCAAGCTCCACCTGTTTTCTCAACACTATCGATTCAAAGATCGGTTTCGCACTCGAGACCTCCCACCGATGAGTTTAACATAGAATTTTCATCAAACACAACGTCCCTCGCCGAGGATTACTCGACTCGCTTGATGACCAAATTCTATATCCCTTCACTCCATCACCATACCCCACAAACACTCCCTTCTTGGTTCTTGGCTCCAACTTCCTTCACTAACATGATAGTAAGTTGTACTTCCAAAAACCCTTAGAATCGAGTAGTCGCTAGGCTTGCTCGACCACATCTCAAATGGTGTCTTGAGATTGATTCTGTGTGAGGGCTCCTGTTGATTAAGTAGCAAGTTGTCTTATGACCTCCGCCCAAAATCTCCTTGATAAACCAACTTGAGAAAGCATACATCTTGCCCTCTCCAAGAGAGTTTGATTCATCCTTTTCACTACACCATTCTCACGAGGTGTATTCCTTATGAAGATGATGTCCGGCAATACCTCATTTGCACAAAATGAATCAAAATCCGCCCAAAGTAATTCCGCACCATTATCTGTCAGACGAAGCTTCTTGATTTTCTTGCCTAACTGATTCTCCACTAGGGCCTTCCAACGCTTGAAGTTATTGAATGCATCACTTTTGTTCTTCATCATCACCACCCAAGTCATCCTTGAATAGTCATCTATGAATGACACAAAATATCCGTGACCACCCAATGACTCAAATCTTGATGGACCCCCAAGAATCTGAATGGATATAATCAAGTGATGCCTTTGTATTGTGCAACCTGCTTTGAGAATTTACTTTATGCAACTTCCCAAACACACAATGTTCACAAAAGTCCAGATTCTTGACCTTATATCCCCTAAGAAAACTCTTTGAAGAAAGAACTCAGATACCCCTTTCACCCATGTGACCAAGTCTCATGTACCCATTGAAGTCTCTGGCGAGACGGTGAATCTGGCTGATGAGATGCAATAAAGAAGATTGCAGATACTGATAGATCCTTGTAATATATACAAGGTTCCTCTTGATGCCTTTGAGGACTACAATCGAATCTTTAAAGACATTCACCGCCCACCTTCACCCTTGAAATTGAACCCTCTTGTCATTCAAGTGGATGAGAGATACCAAATTCTTGGTCATCTGTGGAACATGTCTTACATCCTTGAGTTGTACAAAATTTACCATCCTCTGTCCTTAACTTTCTCGAGCCAATTCCCACAACTTTCTGCACCTTTGTTTGCTGGCCATATAGATTTGACCACCATCTATCTCGCTTCATAAGTAGAAAACACCTCTGTTTGGACAAATATGGTAGGATGCTTAAGAATCAAGTATCCACACATCATTGTGGTGTGTAGAATCCTCGCAACTAGAACCAGATCCTCATCGATTGCTCAAGAGCTAAGGTGCTTTGTGCTGCACTGCCTTCCCCGCTGCTTTCTTCTTCCTTGGACAATTGGACTTCCAATGTCCCCGCTCTACAAGAATTACAGACATCAAGTAGACTTAGGACCTTTGGACCACGACTCTTTTTTCTTCTTCTTCGTCCATATCCTTTTCCACTATTGTCGCTAGCTACTAGCCCAAAGAAATTGACTGTCTGTCCCAAAGACCTTGTGTCTCGACTCTCCTGGCATGTAAGGCGGCACTCACATCCTCTAAAGCCACTGTATCCTTCCCAACTATGAAAGATCGCACAAATTTTTCATATGATGCCGGTAATGACACCAACAGGATTAGTGGTCTGATCTTCATCTTCAATTTTAACATCAATATTTCTTAAATCAAGTAATATTGTGTTCAATTTGATCAAGATGTTCCTCGGTGGACTCCCTTCATGCATCTTCAAACCGAACAACCTCTGCTTCAACAACAACTTGTTGGTCGTTGACTTGGTCATATACAAGCTTTCAAGCTTTTTCCACAACTTGGTCTGCGGTGTTTTCCTCAAAGAACCTCGGTGATAACATCATCGATAAGCACAACATGATGGTTGAATGTGCTTTTCTTCCAGACGGCATAATCTGCGTGACTGTATTTGGTTTGTCGATAACGGATTCCACAAACCTGCTTTGTTTCAACAAATTGCACGCGATCTTGATTTGCCACGCACCAAAAGCTGCTCCTTCCTCGTAAATTTATCGATTTTTACGTTTATCGCCGACATCTTTTCTTGCTAAAGATCACAACTTTATCACGCATCCTAGCACCTTGTCAAGGTCTTGGTGAAGATGAAGTTGATCGTGATGATTGTTTTCTCCGTAACCTGGCTCGATACCGCTTGTTATAAAGCGATGGAGATAACTTCGGATGCAAAAAAAGAAGCGAAGCAATCAAACATAAACAATCAAAGGAGATAACGAAACAAGAAGAATACAGATTTAACGTGGAAAACCTCTCAAAGTGGAGGTAAAAACCACGGCGTAAAAGAGATATTTTATTATGCACCGAATTTTACTGATTTCAACACACTCGGATAATGAGACAACAATCAGATTTATAGCACAAATCCTCAAACCCTAGCCGCCAGAATCTTTTATCGATCCGCCATAAATACCCTTACACGTGTCCTCCTTTTAATGACATCAGATAAACCATCACATACCATGTAACGAGATGTGGGACCTGACCAGATTCCAAGATTTCAAAGCAGACTATCACCCCCATTGACAGAAGCTCGAAGACTCCACCCTATCTGGCTAATGCAGAATTAAATACACTTCTCACCGCCCAACACACAAATTGAGTCTTGACGGCTCCACCAGGATGTAGAGATTTAAGTCACTTTCTTGATGATTAGTTTACGTGTAAACATGTATACATAGATTCTAAAATGACGATCTTTGTATAGGGTCTTTTATGGGACAAGAAGGAAATATTCAACATCTATATTCACTCCTTATATATATTTTAAACTTCCATCAGTATTTATCATTTTCAGACTTATATCAATCAATATTTTATACATTTATTTATAATAACGACACTTAATTGATATTCAAAGTAGATTTACATCATTTTCTTTCATATACATCAAAATTCAAAGGTTCTCAGCCACTTAATTTTGGCTGCTATGGAGAGCCAGCTGTTGAATTGTGACAAGAATTGTTTGCTTTAAATTAGCTGGTGAGCCAAGATTACAAGTTAAAACAAAGCCAAAATATGGCCCCCAATATCAAAGTTCGACTATCTTTTCCTTTTGATAGGTTGGAGATTTTTATTTAGTTTTTTTTTTCGAAGGATAAGTAGGTGAATTTCCATTTCTATCTAAAAACAAAATGTAACTATAACTAATTAAAACAAGAAAAACTAGAAATTAAAAAGTTAGTATACGTATAAAAGAAAATTCTTGGATATATTTCTTCAACCAGACTTGAGTACACGTATAATCCCATGTTAGCTCTAGCTTTCGTTCCTGAAATATAAGATTTTTTTTTTTTTTTGAAACTTTTTTGGTTTGTCTAATTATATAAATTTTGTGTTAAATATCATTGAAAAATTTCATAACTTTTTTTTTTTTTTCTCTTCTTACACCCAATTTATTATAAATTCAGCATTTTTTAAAATTATTTTAAAAATATAATTTACGATGATACTCAAAGACTATTTTAAATTTCACCACCAAAATTTATGATATTCTTCTAATTGTGTCAACCTGCCATATATACATATACCCATATATACACACACACACACACACACACACACACACATATATATATATATATATATATATATATATATATATATATATATATATTTATATATATATATTTATTTATTTATATATTGAGGGCTCATGCCTTATATTTTGAAACATAAAATATACAAGTCGTTAAAAAACAAACGGCAAAAACTGGTCACTCCAAAAGAGAAGGCCTACAAATATTGTTTTGCAAAGTTTAAATCGTGGATGTAGTGTTTTTGTATTATTACTTTTGGTTTTTGTATAAAATGTATGTTGTAAATTATTTTGTGTGTTTAATGTGTGCTAGGTTTTTGTATAAAATGTATGTTCTAAATTATTTTATGTGTTTAATGTGTACTAATAAAGGCCTGGTTAGGTGGACATCAATTCCACGATATGATCCTTTATGGATTATGGATCTTCAGTTTGAGGAGAGCTTCAGAGCTTCTTGACAAAAGGGTACTATTTTAGGGCCATCTTCTTTGGTCGGGCGGGTGACACGGGTACATAAGAAGTTGTGAGTATGGAGTTCGCATAGGCATGGGCAACTTGGAAAGCGTTTTGCGGAGAAAGAGGATGAATTGCTCAAGCTGCGGGAATTGCCTAATTACAAGGTCCATCATGAACGGAGTCTTATTCAGCAAATAGACCATTGGAAGACAATGGAAGAGGAGTAGTGGCGTCAGAGGGGCCGGAGTGAGTGGTTTGCTATGACAGACAGGAATACTCGATATTTCCATCATAAGGCAGCATGAAGGAGGAAGCAGAATCCCATACATATGTTACATGATGTCAATGGATTGTCGTGTGACGAACCTGCAGATATGGAGCGTGTGGTGGTAGATTATTTCCAGGACATTTATTCTTATAATGGGGCAGTTATTGATCTTGAGGGCTTGCAGTTTGCTGAGTTGGATGATGGACAACAACAGAGTCTGGTGGCGGTTTTTACGAGGGATCAGGTTTGTGCTGCTTTGAAGCAGTTTCCGGGGAGGAAGTCACCAGAGCCGGATGATATACATGCTGTGTTTTTGCAGACGTTTTGGGGCATTGTGGGGAGGATGTTATGGCTTTGGTGCTGGATGTCTTGAACAATTAAGCCTTTTTAGGTATGTTGAATGAAACTTATATTTCTTTAATATATCCCGAAGGTTGCTACTCCTACAAACTATGACTTAGTTTCAACCAATTGGACTATTTAAATTGATATATGTTTATTTCTCGAGTAATTATTAATAGACTTTGGGGTATTTGGGGATGTTATCTAGGGGAACCAAAATGCGTTTGTGTTAGGCCGACTCATTACGGATAATGCGATGATTGCCTTCGAGGCATTTCATTCATTGAAAGCTGGCATGCAAGGTTGTGACAATCATGCAACTTTGAAACTAGATATGGCTAAGGCCATTGATAGGGTTGAGTGGCAATACTTGTGGCGGGTTATGGAGTGCATGCGATTTCCGCTTACATTATTGGACTTGGTTTAGCGATGTGTGACGACTGCCTCCTTCCGTGCTCTGATTAACGGGAAGTCCAGTAGAAGGATAATGCCAACCCAAGGCATCCGCCAGGGGGATCCGTTGTCTCTTGTTTCTTTATCATCTGCATAGAAGGGTTTACGACTTTGCTTGATGATTTTATTATAGGGGGAGCACTTCGGGTTATATGCTTTGGTAGGGGCGGAGGTGACTATCTCTCATTTGCTTTTTGCTGAAGATTGTATGGTGTTCATTGATCTTGTGGATGGGGCATCGGAGACGTTAGTGGACCTGTTCGCCAAGTATGGGGCCCTTTCTGGTCAAGCTATATATTTTTCAGAGGGTGTTACTATCATGGAACTCGATGCGGTGTCGGATATTCTCTGATTCCATTGGGGATGGGTCGGGAAGTACTTGGGGCTGCCATTTGTGATGGGTCGGAATAAATAACGAGGATAAAATATGCATAAAGGTGGCAATTTGAAAAGACAAGTCGCTCTCATTTGGTAGGAAGAAAATCTTCATAAAATCATCCCTACTGTGCCATCCCTACGCACATTATGCAATGTTTCAAGATTCCGTTACACTAATTCGGGAGCTAGAGATGGTGATTAGAGGATTCTTTTGGATGAAACAGAGAACAAGAGGCGAGTGCATTGGAAGAACTGGGAAGCTTGTTGTCTTTCAAAGAATCCAGAGGGCCTGGGTTTCGGGGTCTGGAGTGTTTCAATCTGACCTTGTTGGAAAGCAGTCTTAGAGGATCCTGAATAACCCGGGTTCGTTGGCGGCACATGTGATGCATGCGAAATATTTTGAGGATAATACTATTCTTGCAGCTATGTTGGGGGCCTGCCCGTCATTTCTTTGTCACGGTATTCTGAAGTGCCGGGATCTTTTGCTCAGTGGGATGCGGTAGAGGGTGGGATATGGGGTTTCGATGTTTATTTTTTATGATACTTGGACGAGTCGGCAACCTTCGTTCTGCATACCTTTTTTAGTGCATGAGCTTCCAATGGATTCCAAGGTTTTGGCATTATTCATTCCAAACACGAGAGCTTGGGATGTGCACTGTGTTCAGGAATTGTTCCAGCCATGGGAGTCTGATGCGATCTTGGCGACCACTATAGCCCCAGGAGGGCTTATAGATAGGCAGATTTGGCACTATGATCGTAGCCTCGTAGGGTGTACTTATACTGTCTGGTCGGGATACTTTCTTGCCTTATCCCTTCATCGGCCATCATTTGTGGCAGGGCCGACTACATCAGAGGGAGAAGACAGGTTATGTAGGAGATGTTGGCAGCTTCCAGTGCAGCCGTGAGTTCAACACATTCTGTGGAGACGCCTTCATGATTGTCTTGCTATTTGGCAGGGTTTGATGAGGTGGCATATGGGGGATGGTACTTGTTTTGAATGTGGGGAGACACTTGAAACTATATGACATTTCTAGTGTGAGATGGCGGACATAATCTAGAGGGTATCCCATTCTGTGGGGTCTTGGGCCGTCTCCGATCCTCTACCTTTGTGGACTTTTTAATGCGGCTCCTCGAGGATCAGAGTGTCCGTGATACTGCATGGTTTGTGTGGCTTTTGTGGGGGATATGGAATGCATGTTGTTATGCGGTGTTCGACGACCAGGCAGTTCATGTTTGCTACGGTCTGTATGCATTCTTTGGCAACGTCGGCTGAGTATGAGAAGGCCATGGCGGTCTTTCGGGTACATGCCTCGTCTCATCATCTAGCTGATAAACGGGTGAAGCCATCGGTGGGGGAGATTAATGGTAATGTGGATGCCTTAGTGACATAGGCGGGAACGGGTTGTATCATTTTTCGTGATGCACTTGGGGCAGTTCTGCACTCATTCGCGTATTATTTTGACCCAGGGGACTCGGTGGAGTTCATGGAGCTTAGGGCTACTTTTTTGGTGCTGGAGGTAGCAAGGCGTTTGGGGAACCGATGACTAATGGTTGAGAGCGATTGTTTGGTATGTGTGTTGCGACTTCGGCAACCGGCGGAAGACCTTACAGCTCAGGGTTGTTCAGTGCAAGATTGTTTGGTTTGTTTGTCAAGTTTTGCATCTATTTCCTTTGCTTTTGTTTGACGTATGGGGAATGTCCCCCCTCGTCTCTTAGCTCGACATTCTTTGTTAATTTCTGAATCGGTATGTGTTTAGGGCCAAATTATAGTGATTTATATATATATATTGTATATCAATTTTCCCCATATATGGATTATTTTCATAGATATTGAGCTATACAGTTAAATATTGAGTAAATGGTGTTTTTAATGATTAAATATGAAAACATATCAATTTAAGTGTTAATTTGTGTTTTTACATTATTTTGGAAATTATTACGTTTTGGTATGTTTTTGATATTTGTAGATACCCAATTAATGATGGAAAAGGTGATCCTAAAGAGCCAATTTCGAGTTGAGGAAGGATCAATTGAATTTATGGAAGATTAAAAGAGATAAGGAAAGAAATCAATCAAGATAAAGATGGAAAAATCAAGATTTGATCGTCAGTGGACGAAAGCGCCCATATGAAGCGCATTTAGCGCGTCAAGGGTGAATCAAGCGCCCATGCGGCGTCCATAATCGTATTTTACATTCGTGAGTCTCCAGACGTGAGTCGAACGAGCGTTGACTCTCCGTCCAAGGCAAATGGACGGGCGCCCATGTATTCAAACGAAGCGCCCGCCGCCGCTTTGCCTAAACCGACTTAATCTTCTATTTAAACAAACCGTCGCCCCAACCCTAAGTGGCATCCATATTTTTCTTCACATCAAAAAGAGAGCACACCGCATCTTGGAGAGTTGAAGGCGGTCACCCGAGCCTTGTGCTCGGGTGAACCGAGGTTAGATTAGAGTAGATTATGTAGCTTTTCTTTTTCGTTTCCATGGAGTTCAACCATTGTATCCAAGACTATGTGAGTTTGATTTCTTTCAATTAATTTAATTCGATTTTATCTTCATGAGCTTTAAGTCGTTTTTGTATTCTTCTATGCGATTTGTATGCCATGTGAATTAGAATCGAAAGATTAGTTCACGATTGATGTTTATAATACTGAAGTTGCGTAAACTAGATCACCATAGAAAGATAGGTTTTTAGCCATTAATGATGACAAGTTAATGAGTTAGATTCCTAGGTTGTTAGGTTCTTTAAAAACGAGAGTTAATTGAATCTACACCCGAGTTTTGTTTGGTAAATCGGTCTCAACACTCGAAAGATGAGAGATAGATAATTGAATTCACTACTAAAGTAGGCTTTCATAGCTTGAGAGATAAGTTCACTAAGAGATTAGGGATTTGTGTCTCGTGAAAGGTGAAACCACAAACCGAATTAGAATCATGAGATTAACTAGAATTGAAATCACTTAGGTTTGTACTTTGGTTGTTCCCATGTTTCTTAGGTTAGATTTATTTTGATTGTTCGTTTATGTTTTTCTGTTTTTATGTTTTGTTCTTTCGTTCCTTTTGTTTATTCATTCTTTGAGTAACAATTGAGAGAGTTAATGAAATTAGATTCAACATCCCAATTCCCTGTGGATCGACCCCTTACTTATCTCGCTCTACTATCAACAACCCGGTATTCGGCCGGTTAGGAGTTAGTTTTGCAATTAGGTTAGGGTTTATAAATTTTCTTTTTGTTTAGTGATGCAAAATCCTCGCAACAGTATGTTAGGGTGGTTCGCCTTCGGTGACGTTTTGACCACTTGTCTGGCGGATGCTAATTGATAAAAAATTTTGTTTTCTAGAAAATGTGTGCTTATTCTGTAATTGTGTCTCTATTACTTATAACTAATAGTGTTGAATATACACCGATAGAGAGGAGTTACATTACAACATTTATTTTTGACATTTATCAATTATTGGAGTGTGTTCTATCATATGATTATACACTGATATAGAGGAGTTACATCGCAACATTTATTTTCAATTAGACATATATCAAGTATTGGGTGTGATTTTTCCAACTTAGAGCATTTGATGTAGTCACCTTAAATGCTTTAAAAACCGTATTTTGGGGATTTCATCATTCGGATTTAAAAAGAATACATTGCAGCATATATTTCTCACCGTAAAAATACTTATTTTTTAAAATTGTATTTACATCTCGCGGATTTATCCAAATTTTGTAAAATTTCATTTATATATAACACATTCATGCAAGTTTTATAAAATAAAAAATCTGATATATTTAATTTTAATTAGATATTCCATAAACTAAAAATGTATTATTTGAAACTTTAAAATAAAGAATCCGTAAAAAATATTTAATGTGAGTGTTCTTGCTCTTACACGTCTTTATTAAATGAAGATTGTTTAAAAAATATCACACTCCTTAAGGGCAAATAATTGTAGCACCCTAATTATAGTCCTACAACCCCTGAAAAGAGTGAAGTTCTTTTATGGTGATTCTATTTAAAGAGTAAAACATGTGGTTCAGAATCATCTACGTGCGTTTACAATGCAATTAGGGAAGAATTACTCCTAAAAAGAAAATATTGTCCTACCTACGTGCATAGTTTAAGCACCGCAAGCAACAATGAATGCCTAATTTTTTTTTTTTTAGAGAAGACTTGAATGCCTAAATTTACAAAGCTGGAACTATGCACGTAGGTAGGACAATATTTAGGCAAGAAGCTGGCAAACAAAAGATATAGATATATATATATATATATATATATATATATATATATATATATATATATACTAGTGGGGAATCGTCTTCCGCACAACGCCACTTCGGTTGTTATGCCACAAGCTTGGAATATTAGCCATCGAAACTAAAAGCATACATGCATGCTTAAAAAGCGATTGTTTACATAGTCGAACATGTTGTACATAGGATATACCAAAAGTGTGACGGTCAGCTTAGTTTGGTTACACAAAAGGCTGGTAAATGTTCCCTATCAAAAGAGTTTATGGGGCAACGTGGAGGGGACATATTTATATTTTAGGGAACACAGCAAAAAGCGCATATCCTGCTTTGCGATTTATGTCTACTTAGATACAAAGCTGATCAAACTTCATCTGTGGGTGCGAGCTTCAACCTCTTCATTGGTGTGGCATTGGTTTTGGAGGGTGCCGTGGTGTCGGTGCTTGATCCAACTCTGGTTTTTTTGCTTGGGCCGTCATCATCTGTTGATTTGACTGGGGATGTTTGTATCTCCTTTGCCTGTTTTGCTGATTTGCCTGGAAATTTACATGAGTTTAGTTTGGCAATGCATTACAGAGTTCAAGCAGATAGCAACGTCAGGGTGTGCAAGGGTAAATTTATTGGTTACCTGTGTTGCTGGATTCTCCTGCGCCTGAGGCATCACTTTTCTTTTCGAGCCACTCCTGGACAGTGTAGCGTGTGAGTTTGTCATTGAATTTCTTTTTCGTTGCTCTTATCTGCGCAATTACCTCCTGGCTACCTAGTCTCCGACTTATCTCTTGCAGGTTTTTGGCGGTTCCTTGATTGGGGTTGACAGGTAGTAGTCAGTGACTTAGTTAGTAGCAATGTGCATAATCAATCAGAGGAAACTTGTGGGTGACTTACCTGCTTGTTCATTGCATACATTTCCTTTGGTGTATGGCTCAGCGGACCTTTCCGCGCACTTGTCAAATAAAATGGCATCGATATTGCGGGATTGGTCGGTCAGGTGTACCACGACTTTGCAACTGTCGCAATGCGAAAATTATAAGAGGAGGAAATGGCGTAGTGTGGTTGTTGCTTGTGTACATTGAAGGATGGGGCAGTTACTTACCGTGGCTCCGTGATTTGCTCTTCATTGCAAGTGTGGCAAGGGAAACTTTCGCCGGGAAGAGCTTTCTGTGTTTGCTTGCACTTAGGGCACACATTATATGTGACTTTCTGATGAATATCCACGATAGCCATTATTCTTGCACATTGGACGGCCTGTTTGGGGTGAACAACTTTGTTATTTAGTTATAGGTGTGATCGTTTACATAGTACGAAGAAGACAATTACGAAGTATAAAGAATGGAACCCAGACAAATTTTTTAGATTATATTCTGTAATATAGCATAAGCTTTGACATGACAATAACATTACAAAGCGCATATATCCCATGCATCAAGCGAGGAAGAGAACTATGTTACACTAAGAAGAGCGCTTTTTGAGAATCTGTAAGATGTCCGAGATTTTTCCTAATTGGGCACTGGCGAAGTTCACAACGGTTGATTCTAGGTAATTCGCGTGCGGTTTGGTGTCAATTTGTCGCACATCTTCCACGTGGTTACCTAACCTGTTTGAATGAAGGAAATTCAGGTGGTTTGACAAGGTAGTCTAAGATTCAGACCGAAAGTTATCAATCGCCTGGCAACCAAGAATTTGGTTTGGTTCAGCAAATAGACCTTGCAATATCCGTGGGAAAAAGTTTGGCAGTATACAGTTTACAATCTGTTTTCATACGAAATTGATGGTGGGTATTTCTTACCAATTACGGAGTCTTATTACTTCGGGAATTGTTGGTTCCAAGCTGACGAAGGAGAAAGGTATTGTGGAGAGAGATATCCCTGCAAGGAAGCAAAGCAACATGTGTGAGGTTTGTATGGAGATAGATATGGGCTTTATTGTACTGTGTGAACGTTTTCAGAACATGCGAAAGAGGTGGCTCGAGGCCCCTTGCATAGTATAATGGGCATGTCATCCCTGAGCGTGAAGAGCTTTGCGCCTTGTTGCTCCGCAAAATCTCCCTATAGTGTAAGCATTAGTGGCTTCATTCTGCGTTGTAAAAGCGGCGATGCAATTGTAAATTTAGGTTACTTGAAAATTCTAAATGTGGTCCGATCCCAATGTATATGGTGAAGCGACCAAAGATTGTATTATGAGCATTTTATGTGCAGGTAGTCTCCAAAATGAATAGAGGCAAATGACTTACTCTTCTTGCATGATTGTGCATTCTCGAATTCGTGTTAGCCTGCCTCGGACATCAACAAGTCTTGGTTCCTTGACATTGGTCACCACAGCTACAATATCTGGTTGTTGGAGACAGGGTTAAAAAAAAGTAGCTCTATGTTAGCGGTGGAACATGAAATGAAATAAATGTATTTGATAAAGATGTGTATTCAAAGCAATGAAATTTTGACTAAAATTAGAACTGTGAGGGTGCCCCTAGGGTGTGGTGTGGCTGAGCTGTTGTATTTCTATAATGTATGCGTGATGTTCCGTCTATGTATGTTAGTTTCCAGGCCAAGGGCATAGTCTTTACTGCTTTTCCACTAAGAGATGTGACTTTCATTGTTAGTATGTGAACAAAGTAGCGAAGTACTTGGTGTGCAAACAAATGGTGTGTGTGTGTAATTTGTGCGTTAAATAGTGACTGTACCTATCGCTGATCCTTTGTCAGCGAGTAAGGGGATATATGCAAATGGCACTTCCTGAATAGCAGGGTAAGGTATTTTTTGAGCATCATCATTTACTGGTCGTATGATTGTGCCCCTGGACATTACCCATTGCTCCGTTATGCCTGGTGTAGCGTACTGAAATCCAGGTTTGATGGCCTGGACTTGTGCTCCATCAACGATGTAGGTTTGGAAAGGTTTCAGGCTGCCTTCCAAGACATTGATATTTGTATTCCACAACACACCCTCAACTCGATCACCTTGTTTGATAGGTGGCGTGAACTTAATTGAAGTGGGAAAAATGCAAAAAAACGCACAGAACACAGTGGCTAAAAAAGTGTGAGAGATGTGTAGATTAGTTCTAAGAACCTGTTCATCGAGGAGCATCAATTTTTGGAGCCTTTTTCCAACCTCGTTAGTGTAGACATTGCTTTTTTCGACCACGAGAACTTTCACCCTCCATTCGTCAGACTCGCATGTTACATCACTGATGTAAGTCGGTTTTGACATGATGTCTGTTTCTATCCATGACACATATGATGCACAATCAGGGATACGTTACGTAAAATGACTCTGCAGCAAAAGCCAATTGTAATCACGGGAAAATGCCAGCACCAATATAAAACACAATTGAAATAAGAAGGAGAATGTGGAAGAACACAGCCAAAGTTACTCAATAAAATTTGGTATTGAAATAAATTGACCCCAGAAACCAACGGTAAACTAAGCAATGATAACTGTAGGAAGGAGAAGGAGATTATAACCGAAAACAAAAAGTTAGAGGCAAATCTCAACTGTTGTATACGCAAGAGGCAAACCGGATCATTAGGAAAACACAACCACATTAACTCATAATAGATAGATGTTTTTTATGTAGGCTGGATGTTGCTAGCAATTCTAACGTAAACAATCTTTGCAAAGGCTACAACGTATAGATTCACGACCCTATTCACTATGACAATAGTTTGTAGTTTCACTAAATCCAAAGAAACTTTGGTGGCAGAAAAGATGCATATATAGTAAGGCAGTTGTTACAATGAGTGGGAAGGACAGTATTATTCAGTACCTCACAAATTACCCGTAGTTTTGTGCCCTCTCGAGTATCTCATGGTAAACAACGTTCTTGGTTTTGTTGCTATCTGTAGTGTCCGTGAACGTGGGTGGTGCAATCAACACCTTCATTAAAGTGGATTTTCTTGCCTTGGATAAGGCAACGTACAACTGACCATGCGAGAAAACCGGCTCTCGCAGGTAGACCCCCACACGTTCCAATGTTTCGCCTTGAGCCTTGTTAATAGTCATGGCAAAGCACAGTCGCACAGGGAATTGATAACATTTGAACGGTACTGGACACTTGTCTTCATTTGAGGATTCAAGGGGGGTTCTGTGTAGAATGGTGATCTTCCCCTCATACGGACCAGTGGCGATTTCAGCTACGATGGTGCGAGGTTGAAGTTCTTTGCAAATTAGCCTTGTACCATTACAATGCCCTTGAATGGGACTTAAATTGCAGAGTAACATAAGAGGTGAATTAGGTTTCAGTACAAGTTCATGCGGTGGTAGGCTACTCGGGTTTAGAGAATTTAGGAAGTCATCGTAATCTCCTCGGTGCTGTGGATCTGTGGCAATGTCATTACTTATGTATGTTGTGGGTTCTCCAGGCATGTTAGCTAGCATTGCCTCATTTATGTCATCCACGGAATCGTTAGTCGGTGCAAGCAAATCTCGGCTCATTGCAGAAGTGTGGTCATTTGTGAACGCTGAAATGTCGGGGGTACACAAAGTCTATTAGATGTTGAAGTGAGGTTTTTCGTCGGTGCGGATGACCATATTCCTGGCAAACCGATATTCCGTCCTCGTCCTCATGTTTACGTACCATCGCCAATCCGCGAGAAGGTACCGGTGAAGTAAGCGGTGCGCCTTGCTCGCATATTTTCAGTGAGTGTCAGTTTCGTGAGCCTGGCCACAAAGATGAACTGAACAAACTTGCTATTGCTTGGTGCCATTCGTGACTACCGGCAATACGTGCCTGAAATCGCCTCCAAATAGCACAACCTTATTACCAAATGGTTGGTCAAATTCTGTAATATCTTTGAGTATTTCTGAGAATGCCTCTAGAGAATCCTTGTGTGCCATTGGAGCCTCGTCCCAAATTATCACCTTATCTTCTCTCAACAACTTAGCCGTGGTTGATTGTTTGCTAACATTGGCAATTTTCTTCTCTTCGTCGTGGAAATGGAGTTTAAAACGGGAATGTGCCGTCCTACCACCTGGCGAAACACTTTGCCGCAACACGGACGTGGCGGTGGCAAAGGCGATGTATTCTTTGCGATCTAAGAGTGGCCAAGATCTCCGTGTATGAGTAAGTTTTTCCTGTCCCACTGGACCATCGATGAAATACGCACCGGTTCATTTTGCATAACTTTACGCATTATAACCTCGTATGCGTGCCGTTGTTGGTCATTAAGTCATTTACATTCAAAAGATCGCCATAAATCCCTTCGCAATATTCCATTCATATTCCATTTCCTTTGACACGTTGATTCTTCATGAAATGAGATTCGCCTCAGGCCCTAGGTCATAATCGATATCGTTTCCCATATCATCTAGTAAAAGAGAGGCGTGAAGTGCTTTCATATGAATCTCGGAGGGATGCGAGGGGGTAACGCAGAGTGTGTTCGTGCGTAATCGTCGCGACTGATGCATCAAAGATACTTCTCCCAAAGTCTACGGGGATCGGATGGTGCACAAAACACGAGATAGACGCAAACAAATGTCGGAGTTTCCTAGGCATTTGGTAGAGTATTGCTTCTTGTAAACACATGTCAAGATCATTGTCTATCGTAAGAAGATTCCTTGCTAAAGCGGCCTCCCTAAAAGTCGCATGTAAATAACCATTCACAGTGAGAAGGTCGTCATAGGACCTGGGATAACGCACGTGATTCAGCAGCAAACGAAGGTAGTACCTTTCACCCTCCCTTGGATCAGCTGATACAACACGGCCCACGACTTTACAATTTTTTTCGTTCGGACCATATACGTTTGCCGGAATCCCAGACAAAATGCTTAAGGAAATCCTTGTACAGGGTCCGAAGGCGTATTGCCTGTTCATTACTCCGATTCATCTCAAAAAAATGCATAACCATCGTTCGCTAAGAAAGTCATTTTACTGCTATACTATTCAGATCTTGGTTAGCGGTGAAGGAGACAAGGTAGTTGTCCGGAAGGTGCATCTGAAGTACTATAATAGCCGGTTGCATTTCAAACAAATCGAACCCGTACATACGCCACACAGCCTCAGGGGGACCGACCATCTTCCTTGTTGGTACTGTTTAATTTCATCTTCAACAGCAGATGTTGCCATGTGGAAGGCAATTTTGGCAGGGCCCTTGTAAATATATTTGTAGATGTACTTCACCAGTTTGATAGTCGAGCAAATCTCTACATTAATGTGGCAATCGTACCTTTGTAGCAAATACGGATTGTACGGAACAATCCAACGGTTGTCGATAACGTGGCCCCTGACACGAGCAGAGATGCCGGTGTTTCGCCTTCTATGGTGAGGGTAACTGTTACTTCCATGCGTAGTGTAATCCAGGAAATCCCTCGGGAATTTATTTTTGCATTTCTTGTCACGCATACATGGGCACTTGGGATTCATCAAGCCATAAGGACCATGGACCATGTGTTTAAGCACAAGTTCGTGCAGACGGGGATTCAACAAAAGGTCTGGCAATTCAGCGCTAATATAACGGTCATATGCCTCTGGATTTAAAGGTCTAGAATCTCTATCCATGATAATAAGCACATGAGCATGGGGCAATCCCCGCTTTTGGAATTCTATAGAGTACACGAATGCAGCCGCCACACCAAAGATATGGTCCTTTAAGAGTTCTTTCTTGAGCATTTCAAGCTTTGCCTTGAAGACACGTGCGAGCAAATCCGGGCGGTTCTGTGGCAGTTCATTCGGGAGTAAATGTGATGTAATCTCAGGCCAGGCAGGATTGCAAGTCATGGTCGGAAAAAAAAATCCGGTTTGCCAAAGTTCTGCACTAAACACATGGCATCCATGTACCGCTTTTTCATATCCCATGGACCACCTACAAAGGAGGGGGGAAATATAACCCGTCGACCAACCGTAGCACGGAGGTGTTCCCGCCTGCGATACTGTCAAGTACTCCTTGTAGAAATTTGGTGCGTATCTCCTTCTGTTGTTTGTACACATACTCGAGCCTTGATGTCTCTACCTTGACAAACATGTCTACTATAAACTGCTGCAACAACCTCCATGTGCGTAGGAGCATCGAGCTGTCGTTGTCGCGCATTTGAAGTTTGTAGCAATAATACTGACGGCACGATACAGTATTCCGTTTGCGAACACCGTCTTGGAAGACTAAGAGAGAAACATGCACACATGAATCAGAAGCAAGTGAAGTAGGTTAGTCACACTACGATAGCGAAATAGGGTGTACCTAGTCTCTCTTGGCACATTAGCTCATCAGCATCACTAGAAAAGGCATTTCTGCCCGACAACGGATCACGGCACCTATAACCGCGCTTCTGCCTATTCGGCGGAAGCTTTTCTATGGCACAATGCCAGCCCACCTCGCCATGCGGGAACAATAGTGGGTATTGCAGGGGGTCATAACATCCGAAATTGTGGCATATTCTGTAGGGGCAACATTCCTCGAGTAAATCTGGATATGGAATTCGGGGTTGAAGGTGTTTTCTTCCTCCATAGAGATGATTGCAGAAACATCATTGCACGCAAGCTCGTTATACACACGTTGATCAAGTCTAGGGTTGCTAACAAGGCATATTTTATAGTCATCCACACACTCCAGCTCCCTAACGCGGCGCAAGAACCGAGCATATGGATTTTCAGACAAAACTTGCATCAACTTTACCATGACATCTCTGGAGAACCTTGACGAAGAACTTAGGCGCTCTTCAAGTTCTGCCTCAGGATCATAGAAATAGAACTGCAACCCGGTTGGCTGGTCAGTGTCCCCCGTAAGACACGCAAGGTAATGATGGATCTTGCCTTGGACTTTGAAGGTATAAATACCCTGCTTATTCTTCATAAGCTCATTGTCCTTTTGGCGTGAAGGTAGTGAAAGCTAGGTTATTGTGTAGGCTGGGCATACTTCCGAAACCGGCGGACTCGGCATCGGAGGAAGTGAATAGGTGGGCAAGAACAGGTGGCATCACCGGCGAGGCAATACTTATTTCACCCTCAGAGCAGCAGAACCCAGCCGATTCACGATAGAAGCGCTTGGCCTGGCAGTATGTGCAATCGGGAGCCGCAGGCAAAACACTGGAGTATACTTCTGAGCTCACACACCTATTCACGAAGCTGACATCGGGGGTCAGCCTACGTGCGCCGGATGGGTAAATACTGTGGTCTATATGAGTTGTACGAGGCACTGTACTGCGCGTAGGAACATAAGCAGTACATGCATAACCCGCCTCCAGCACATGATCTTGGGTAGAATCAGGCGATTCATGAGGGCGAATACTCGTAGGCAAACTGGCAGATACAGAGGCAGCCACAGATCGCTCCATGGTCATGCTCTGTAGCAGGCACATCCTCACTCGGGCACAATACGTCAAGACTTCGATTTTTTTTTCTGTTCATAACGCGTGTGCGTATTTGTTTGTAAGAGTCGCCTTCTTATCAACGTCCATATCTCGGTACGCTTTCCACCTGTGCTCAGTTCTCTCACTACGCTTATCCCCATCCATTATTCTAGTGTACAAGCCTAGGAAAAGTATACAAAGCAACTTAAGCAAGGGAAGTATGAAGCTAACATCACTAAGTAGGCTAGGCAGGCTAAAACACATAAGTAAGACGTTCGCATCAAAACACATGTAAAACCTTGAGTTGCGACAGCTAACCTGCACAAGCAACTACTGGACAAAACTACACCGAAAAGCAACCGCAACAAGCCACAATCACCTGGGGCAAAGTGTAAAAAAATCATAAGAAAAAAATCTTTCAAATGGACAGTGCCAAGGCTGCATAAACAAGTAAAAACCAATGCATCCGGAAAACACAATGCACCAGAAGATGGCAAAAACAACCCGTCACAACATCTGGCACTAAGGAATCAAGAACGGAACATAACAAACAATACAGAGAACAGGCAAAGGAGAAGCAAGGGCCAGCGAAGTGCACCAACGTATGCAAACGTAAACGACTGGGATTGACCGAAGGCGCTGTAAACGGGAAAAAACACACAACACACCGAGTCCGGAAATGATACCCTACGTTGCAATAACCACAACAAAAAAAATGAAGTCCCTACCGAGCATAAATGTATACCGAGGGAGAGTACAATAAGTACAACAAAGCACCAACTTTTCATAGCACACATTCAGTCCTAACCTAAAAGGCACATAACAGTCCCCCACGATATCTCATCACCTCGTAACCCTGGCCCGGGGATAAAATGCAGAACAACCACCCTCAACTACAAACGCACACTCGTGTTCATCCATGTATCAACCAATGTACACAGCAACACACAATTTGAGGAAAAAAGCTATGTAAATGCAGAAGCAAAAGCACATGGAAAATGCTTAAGTAAAACACCGAGAAACCTGACATGGAAAAACGTGAGCAAAAGATCAAGCACTAAACACCATAGATAAATATGTACAAACGCAAAGCAAAATCACAGCAAATGCAATATCCAAATGACATGCAACAGATCCCCCATCATCAATCACCCACAAAAGACTCTAACAACCAAACTTTGAACCTTAATCCAGCATACCCCAACAACATTAACTGCATGCAACCCCATCCTTAAAAATCAATTACCAAGACAAAATGATCTAACCTAAGACCTCTCAACCCTAATGCAGGACACCCAAAACCAAGAAAAAAACAATGAACTTTAAAGCACCAAACCCGAAATACAGCTTACAAGGGGTATCAAAATTGAAAGCAAAGAAAGATGTCGCACCTTCAAGCCAAGCAATGAACCGGAAGAACAACAGCGATAAATTGCAACCAAAGCTGCCAGACACAAAATCAAACAAAAGTCATTCACCCACAGGTAACCAATACGAGAAGGGCATGTTTTAAAAGCTGGGGTGAAGAAGAATCACCTGGAAACTGAGGTCTCAGAACACCAATAACGGAAACGAGAAAGACTCATTGTCCACACCAGCAGAGTATTTATAGACCGAATGAAGGCGGTGGAATACCGATAGTGGAACGCAGAGGCTGAAAGTGGGAAAAAAAACCCCGTCCATTGGCTGAGAGAGACGGTGGTGATGAATCAGCAGAGCACATTTACATACAAAACAAATTAATTAATTAACCCAATTAACTAAAAAAATTATAAAATAAATAATATAAATAAACAATAAAGAAAAAGGAAAGGGAATGACGTAGCTTTTGGTCGTACACTTTTTTTGGAAAATTTAATATAGTATAGACAATAATAAAGAAAAGGGAAAAGGAATGACATAGCTTTTGGTCGTACACTTTTTTGGCAAATTTAATATAGTATACTAACACATGTGATATATATATACACTAGTGGTTATGATTACGCCGTGCAAGACACGGTGTGTCCGTTAAAATCGTAAACATAGAAATGGATGATATTTTTAAAATTATAGAGATGATACAATCATGGATTTTTATTAATATATGAAGTCATATAATTCAAAAAAAAACATTAGTTTGGCTATCATAAGTTACAAAAGATAGTGGAATACAATCATTGTAAGCACTCTTAGTTATGTATATCACTACACCATAAACATTATTGATGACAAAAGATAATTGTGGTAATATACTAACTATGTTCCCTACTACATCAAAGTTTTGCTTTTAAAAAGCTTACAGAACAACCGTGATTGCACTATTAGTACATAAAAATACACCAACTCTTAACTTGCCTTTTCCTTCACCATGTATATGTTTAGGTTTCGGGGGCGTTGCCCCCGAACCCTCACGAGTTGGCGCTGACCGGGCAGGTCGAACCCCGTTTCGTTGCGATAACATTAATTCGTGCTACAACTCGTATGCAAACGATTATAAAAATATTTACTGTATGAAAAAATATCTAACAGTTTTTATTTCAATAAATCAATATCATAAAAGAACAGCACAACACGAATCAATTAATGATTTGCAATCTCTAACTCTATGTTATCTTTGCTTTCTCTAGACCAATATTTGAGACGACACATCAATATTTTTCTAATATATGCCCAAAATAGTTACATTTCATCTATCTCACCGACTTACGGGAAATAATACGTTGATATTTCTCCTTGGAACTCGCTGAAATACTATTTTGTCTTAAGTACGTTGTTATTTTTCTATGTTAATTATTCAATGTTGTAGTTGGTAGTTTTTTAAGGAAGATGTTAGCTCGATATTAATAATGTGTCGGTAATGTTCATTGGTGAATTGAAATGAGAAAAATACGATTATTTATTATCTTGGCTAAGTCTAGTTAAGAAATTCGGTGGTATGTAACGCATGTGTTAATTTGGATGATGGATGATGGTTGGGAGTGGGGGGTGGGGGGGGGGTGGGTTAGTGGTTGTTTTGATATTGGGATCCAATTTTAGGATTGATATTAATTAGTTCAATATAGATAATTTGTTATATCATCTATTCGAGTTCAATCATATAGTAGTATTGATGTAGCACCTATATTACCATATTTTTATTTTGGATAAGTAATCATTTTTAATTGATAATTTTATTTGTTCATGAAAAACCGAAACAAAGCCATACCAAACCGGACCGAACAAATGGTTTTAGCCTTTTTTTTTTTTTTTTGATAAGTAGTCATTTTAAATCAATAATTTTATTTGTTTATGAAAACCGTGAAAAATCGAAACAAAGTGGAACCAAACCGGACCGAACAAATGGTTTTAGCCTAAGGATTTTTTTTGGATAAGTAGTCATTTTAAATCGATAATTTTATTTGTTAATGAAAACCGTGAAAAATCGACCCAAATTCGAACAAAACCGAACCGAACAAATGATTTTAACCTAAAACCCGTTTTAGTTTGGTTTGAAAATAAAGAAACCGTATAAAATGGTTTGTTTTTATAGAATGGAAAAAAGCGGCCAAACCGGATTATATTCAACTCAGAATATACTAGAAACACTTTGAAATGGTTTTTGTTTAACTATATATATATATATATATATATATATATATATATATATATATATATATATATATATATATAATACGGTTATTTTTTTTTTTTATGTATATATAAATATAATACGATAGAATTTTTTTTTTAAACATTAAAACCACTTTTCAAACCAAAAAAAAAAAAACATTAAAACCTTCTGCCACGTTTCAAGCTCACAGCTTGCCACGTGGCAGTCTGGGAGCAAGCCAAAAGTTGAAGAAAGGGGAGACGTGGAAGCCTTTGGTGCTGCCTTTTCTCATCTTATAAGATATACTAGGAAAAGAGGCACCCGTGCTCCGCACTCCCGGTGTCCCAGATTGTAAATATACAATGCAATTTAACGTATGTATACATCGTTGATGAATTGGATTTTTGGTTTCTGCTCAGAGAGAATAAAAGTATATTATAATAAATGATGAGTCGTTGGAATATGTAAAGGATATAGGGAAAATGTGGAACATCAAACATCCAAGAAAGCATGCGTGCTCTGCACTATTGGTGCTCCGGTTTATTTTTATAATCACCGAAATGTGAAAATTAAATGTGAATCAGCAAATGTAATAATCATAGAGGACTGAAATAATAAACCAGAGTAAACTATAAAAAGGTATACGATACGTGTCCGACAACCAACACAACATGATACGCTCTAATACATTACGATGGCATGTCCGGCACGTGTCGGTTGATGATATGAATATCCGACACATCTTCGACACCTCCCGACATCGTATGGATACTTTTCGACACTACTTAACATTTTTTTTTTCCAATTAATACTTAAATCTATTTTAACCGAAAAAATGAAGCTATCTTCGACATTATTTGCAACAACACGTGTTCTACCAAAAACACGACACGACACGCTTCGATACACCCCGACGCCATATCCAACAGGTGTCGGTTGATGAAATTAATATTAATTAAAATTTTAATTAAAATCTAACACACTGTCAATACTCCACGACACAAAATCAACACCTTTCGACACTACCGAATCCTTTTTTTGTATTCTCAGATCTAGGCTAATTTTAACGGCCATGGTAAAATACACAATTCGAATTTCCATAGAAATTAAATCAACAATACACTCTAGCCAGTTTAACAATATTTGTGGCCGAAATAATTTTTTTTTTCAGGATATTTAATATTTTATATAAACGATATTTTTTTGAAAAAAATTCATTTCAAGAAATTTAATATTTCATGTAATCGTCAAATCCAATTTTTTTGGCATGAAATAAAGATCGCAGAGAACATGTCGCCGCGCTTTATATTTGAAAAATAAGTCATATCGCCATGTATAAACGATATATTTTTTATAAAATGAATTTATTTTAAGAAATTTATAATATTTCAGTATAAACGTAAACACAATTTTTTGGCGTGATACAAAGATCGTGTCGGCAATAAGTCGTGAGGCTTATATTTTGAAAATAGTTATATCTTTGCTACATATATTCGCACATTAAAAGATGATACAATTGAGTCATCCAAAATGAAACAATTTAATTCAAACCCTTCTTCTAAAAAAATAAAAATAAAAATCTGGATTGGGCCGATGAACAGCACATTTAAAATAAAAAAATCGCGGGCTTATATTTGAAAATAGTTATATACTTTGCTACATGTATTCATGGCATTAAAGGTGATATAATTGAAATATCCAAAATGGAACTATTTAACTCAAACCCTTCTTCTAAAAAAATAAAAATAAAAAAAATCCTGATCGAAATAGATGAACAGACTTTTAAAAATTTAAAAAATTTAAATTTTGGGCCTATGAACCGTAAAAATAAAAATAAAACAACCAATGAAAAATTATACGTGTCACCAATTGACACAAAACCTCTTCTTATTAATATAGAAGGGATATATATATATTCATATAAAATAAAATATTTTTCTCTATTTTATTAATTACTACTGTATTTGCCTAGTAGCAAGAGTTGACAAATAGCTGTTTAGATCTCACTTCAATGTATTCACCTGGGCTCACCTGGCGTATAAAAAAAAGTAAGTAAATAATTAAATTGCCAACTTAGCAAGACCATATCAAACGGTACAATTCTTAGCATTGGCTTAGGATCACCGCATAGCCCATTTGGCTATATCTTTTTACATGGAAGGTTTATTCTCAAGTGAGGTTGCAAATATTAAAAATTCAGAAAATGTTATAAAACTAATATAAGAAAGAACAGAAACAAAGTAATGAAGAGAAAGGAGAAACGCTTGTGTATTATTCCAATGATATAAGGGGGTATTTATAGTAGAGATTACAATGTGAACACAATAATCTGAATTAATCACAAATCTACTTAAATCAATCAGAATAATAGATAATCCATCAATGATATTATTTCATAACACTCCCCCTTGGATATCTATTATTTAAACATACAACAGATATGATATGCCTCATTAAAACCTTACTAAGAGAAAACCCAGTGGGAAAAAAATCTTAGTTAAGGAAAAAGAGTACATATTTATCTGGTTGATTTACTCCCCCTGAACCAAGCGTCAATTTCGATATTTCAATTGCTGCATCCCAATGCTCTTCAATGGTCTTTCAAATGTTGCAGTCGACACTGTCTTGATAAATAATTATCGGTTGACCGGATCTGTTGCACATCAATCTCCTCATTCTTTTGCAAATCATGAGTAAAGAATAACTTGGGTGAAATATGTTTTGTTAATCTCCATTAATATAGCCTCACTTCAATTGAGATATGCAAGATGCATTGTCTTCATGCAATTAAATAATTTCCATTCTCATCTAGACAATGTCTCAATTAATTGTCTCGATCGTAGTTGCATAACATATATATGTCATGTACTATTAACTTTGCTAGAAAAACCCAGTGGGAAAAAACTAGACAAGGTAAATAGTTCATGTCATATGCTGTTTTATGTGTTGCAGATCGATCGTCTCATTAAAACCTTTAACTAAAAAACCCTTTGGGAAAAACTTGGTTAAAGGAAAAAAGAGTACAATCATTGGTTTTAAGACCAAATCCACACAAAAGTTTTGAAGTTGTCGCTCTTCCCGGCGACAACAATCTTTCAAATGTACACATTCCATTATTATAAACACTTATTATCCAAAACCGATGTAGGAATAATCTTAGTGAACAAATCTATGAGATTGTCACTTGGCGTACTTTTGCATATCACTCTCTTTAGAGTTTATTGGATAGTCGAATGTAGGGGCTAATAAGCGTCATTCCCACTACTAACTTGTGCAACACATGCAACACAATCAACACCATGAATCGGCTAAATAATGGGGAAGTAATATAATCGAAATTTGCATGCATATATTTCCACTATCATGCATCGTAATTCCTTAAAATTTATGACATTAACCATGCATTACTTACATATTCCTTTCTCAATAGGAATCTACTCAAACTGGTCATACTACATTCAACATGAATGATAACGACCTTAACCATATGCATGTTGCGATTGTCATATTAATTCATTTCAAATCCACCAAGGATTTTCATATCAATATTAATGTCTAACGACCCGTAAATATACCGTCATGACATAAAGTTCTTCGCCGAGATATATTAGTTAGCGGAACATTATATTATCTATAATGGGAGAATATATTTGATCATTAACAAACAAATATTTCCAATTCAAACTCAACCTCAATTGCTTATTTCATTTTTACCTAGTCTGAGTGTTTATGGCACTCTGCGAATGACTTGTGTCTTGGATCGGATATAATAATAGCAATTAAAGAGGCAAATATGTAAATCGAAGCGACTATGATATTTTATTATAAATTTCTCCCATAAAATTCATTGCTAATTCAATATTAGTATAAACCAATTCCTTATCAATGTATGGATTGATTGTTCCATAACCCCAATATTTAATCATTTGATGCACGTGCTAATTTATTCGGGGTTTTCGTCTTTCGACGAATCTCTTTAAGAGTTTTCATGAGTGATCGAATATCAATAATAAATTGATCATTCTTCCATGATTTTTATCTTTAACACCGATCGGTCTTCTACGCTTCTGGCGTAGAGAAATATCTTTAATCATACTGTTGGTGCATTTATAAATAATCACTCATTTAATTTCAATATAGGCATCTGGCATATTACTTGTTAAATACTACAAGTAAGATTATTTTCGCAGATTCGATTAAAACGATGCGTGGAAGATCGTTTATCTTGTTAAAATTTCTCGGCATTCTTTTATTCTAACATGAGATTTTCTTTATCTCCCCTAATGCGAGAATCGATCTTCATCGAACATGTTGCACCGAGCTATACATTGATGCTCTTTTATTCGCTTCATGCGATTTACACATATAAAACATAGTGGTTTCAATTAAATATCTCATTCTATGAGATTTTTGAAAGCAATATCTCTCTTGCGCTTCATGCGTTTAATATATCACTATGTGATTTTAGATTCTTCAAGAATCGTTCAAATTATTTTTCACGTCATATGTCGAGAAATCACTAGAGTGAGACATCGAACTTTTGGTTCATATTCTCCATTTTCTCGGAAAATATTCGATTTATGCAAAATGTGCATAAAATCTACCCTTTGTGGGTTTTATGTCAATGAATAATATATGAACTCATGGTTCATATATGTCAATGTTTGTCATGAGATATAATTACTAATGGACATTCCTTCCCGTATTCTCGGACAACATTTTTAATTTTCACAATCGATATATAGAAAATTTGCAATAACCCGTGAAGGATTCAATTTTTCAATATTAAATCCTCTTACGCGGGTATCAACAAACATTTTTCATGTTTTCAATCAAAGGGATTTAAATAATCATACGGAGATTGATATTTCAATATCGATTCATCCATTGTCTCATTTTGATATGACCACAACAACCGATATCTCCGGAATAATATTATTTTGTCACGTTCGCCGTGGAACGGATTGATGCATCTTAGGTTTTAGTGTGGTCGCATCCACATCATTGAATGGACTTGTACTTGTATAACATGATGCATCTTATATAATCGACACATATATCATTGCATAAATTAATTATGCATATAATATTGGTCACACTCTTTCTAGGAATATACAAGTCTTGTCATTTATAACAAGTTTCTCTGTCTCTCAATATGATATCCATTTTCACAAATATATCCAATACTCGATAAAATTTCTTGAGACACGGGAGATCAGTACTTTAATTCAAACGATTTTGTATCAATGGCTCTTTCGAGGCATTGTATTCATATAGCACTTGCACGCTTTACATTCAACGTTTCTACCATATTTTCTTCTAAGATATTCTCTTTATTTCGCAATATAACATGCGTTTCAAGACTATCGATGAGACAAATATTGCCATTACCATCTTCATCAATGAATATCATTTTTATGGCTTCCATTTTTCTTTTTCGATCAATAATTTGTTCCACAAAATCATAATTATCACAAGGCATAGTATAAATGAATAACAACCTACATATGATTGAAGAAATAATGATATTGATTACAAAATAAATGACCAATATATAGTCCAGTCATACATGCACATTCATATTAATACCGGATATTAATCAAAACTATATCAGTTATTCAGTTTGAAGAAAAGTGATGCAAATTTAACATATTGTAAACCTTCACATGGCTATTAGCAAAATGTATAGATTAACAAATTCTGCTAACCAGACAATGAGTATTCGAGCTAAATATATCTACATTTACTAAAATGGAGCAGAAATCATCCACTAAAAAACGAGGAAACATACATATTTGTTAAAGAAATACTCATGTTAATCAATCTTCTGCCCCCTTATTATTATTTTATTTTTATAAGATCTGAGAATAAGCTTAATACCACTGATTCATGTGAGTCACCTGATGGGCTCATTTATTCAGACAATGATTGGAAATTTGTTTCTGCATATTTTGAATCAATTTTCCTCTTATCGAGGACGGACGATAGCTCCGCAACTATACGGCATGTCCTTGTCAACATAAACCAGTCAACACATTCAAATTAACGTCTTATGCCATTGTCTTAAAACAAAATTCTGGGAATTCTCTCACTATAAATAAGAAATATGATCGGGGAAATATCATAATGAATAAGACAATAATAGAGAGTATAAACGGAAAGTAGTATAAATAAATAAAACTCATCTCAGAAATTTCCTCCGGTGTCATATTAGGTTCAGAGAAATTAATTGGTTCCATTCGGAAAACCACGGTCTGTATAGCAACCACGCCAACAACCTGGAACATTGTGTCGCATTCATTTCAGAATGGATCGCACTGATTGATAAGGCGAGGACATATGATAAGACGTAATATATCTTCCTCGATTTCATCACATAATTTCAAATGTGATTTAATAAAAATGATTTGATTATATTCTCGAGTGGTCGAACCTCTTTCAAATTGTTCTATAATTAATACGGATCTCGAACTTTCAGATGGTTCAGAATTCATACGGATCTTTCACCGTTAAATACTCTTTTTCTTTCAAATGGATCCACAATTTTTTTCGGATCCATAATTTATACGGATTTCCATGATTCATATGGATCCATAATTCATACGGATCCACGGTTCATTCTTTAAATGACATGTCAACATGAGTATTCGACATGTGTGACATTTATTTATGTGAATTTCATATTCACTTCGTCACTCTTTGACATGTCTATTTATGTGAATTTCATACTCACTTTTAGCCTTCAAGGCTTCAAATCAAATTGATAGATATATATATTATAATGTTATTGGATTCTTTTTCAAAAATCTAGGTCATGTGAATGATAAAAATTTATCAAGCCAAAAATGTCAATTGACCCGCCATAAACGATTAGGTGTGCAATTATATGGGAAGAGGCGTGCATCACAGAGTAAATAAGCTTTTAAACAATTCTCAAAGAAAACCATATACCCAATCTATATAAAAATGAACGAAAACTGCTATAATTATTCAATGATTTCATATACTTGTTAAATAAGTATAAGAATAAAAACAGATCATATTATACATTCATGCTTTTTCAACGGAAAATAATTGAAAAAAAAACAAGCCAATGATTTGATTTCCTCATAAAACAAATATAATTTGCCTAATTTTATTTTATTTTGTTTATCCACATAGATTAACCGAAAAGCCTTAGATTCAAGATATTGAGACAATTTGTTCAAACCTATATAATTATCTAGTTTCACAAATTGGATCGTTAAAAAATCATAAAGAGGATCGAATACGATAAAACCATAAGCGATAGATCGCGCCATATAAGCGAATACGTTTAAAAGATTGAGTAGAAAGGGCATACCGGATCGGATCAAAACATACCGAGATCGCATGTGGGGAATTCGAATGATGAGATACATTTATACGCATTGTAAATCATTGAAGCATGGCATGCAAAAATCGAGTGAATTCTATTATCACGCCACCCACCAAATCGACCATCAATAACGTAAATAGTAATTTCTCCAGGTTGGCTCCTTGGGAAAAAGATAAAAACAAATCTGTAAATAAATAATTATTATGAAGCCCAAATGAATATCAACATAAAATAAAAATAAAAATAAAACAACTTCCCTTCATATGCTCATGGATCTTGTCCCACACATAAATAATACGACCATTCCAAAGATGCTATGAATTGATGGGATCATGGAATTTCGGCATCCTTGAAGCACCGATGTGCGAGGTTATAAGGAGTAAGTTTTGGTAAATTGATAGGAGACGTGATCAAGAATAAGAGACGTGAGATCAGTAGAGACTCGTGCTGATAACGTGTTATAAAACTAATATAAGAAAGAACAGAAACAAAGTAATGAAGAGAAAGGAGAAACGCTTGTGTATTATTCCAATGATATAAGGGGGTATTTATAGTAGAGATTACAATGTGAACACAATAATCTGAATTAATCACAAATCTACTTAAATCAATCAGAATAATAGATAATCCATCAATGATATTATTTCATAACAGAAAATACATAATTCATAGCCGATGAGCCTTTTGTGTAGCGGTCAAAGCTGAGATCCATTACAATTAGGTCATAGGTTCTAGCCTTGCCTTGAGGAGAAGTATGCGTAAGTTATATTACGTTTTCGTAACAAAAAAAAAAAAAAACATAATTCATCAGCTACGTGACAAGAGTAGTAAAAAATATCATTTCTCTTCTCTCTGTTAAAAGCCGCTTCGTGTTTATAGTGGTTTAATCAATTGTAAGTTTAATTTAAAGTTGCTTAGACAATTGCATGAGGGGCCAGCCCCGCCCATAGGCAACCTAGGTCTAGGCTTTGGGCCCTCGGCTTCCTATGGGCCCTCCTTCCCTCTTCTAGTGGCTTAATCAGTTGTATGTTTACTTTAAAGTTGTATAATCAACTGCATGTTCCTATGGGCCCTCCTTCCACCTTCCCAAATTATGTAGTTGTGGCTTACTCAATAGTCTCCTTAATCAATAGTTGCTTAGTCCCATGCGTGCGAGGCCGACCTACCCCCATAGGCAACCTAGAGTGCAGGCATTGGTCCCTTAGTTTCCTATGGGCCCTTTCCTCTCCTGTCAATTCTTTATTCAAGTTTTAGACATCATGACATGCTCTTGTTGTTTATATGAGAAGGCACATTCAACCATCAAGATGTGCCTATCAGATGATCCAATCACTTAAGTTTTTGAAGAAGACACTGCAGCTGGGCTATGGTCGAAGTTTTAGAGTCTCTATATCACAAAATTGCTAACCAACAAGTTGTTGCTGAAGCAACGTCTGTTTAGTCTTCGAATGCATGAAGGGACTCAGCCGACAGATCATCTTGATCAACTGAACACAATATTGTTGGACCTTAGGAATATTGATGTTAAGATTGAAGATGAGATGCAACTTTGATTCCATTGGTGTCATTGCATACATCATATGAGAACTTTGTACAGTTATTCATTGTTAGGAATGATGCAGTGTCATTGGAGGATGTGAGATCATCTCTCCATGCTCGAGAGTTACGCCATAAGGCATCTGGTTTTGATGCTGACAGCCAGGCTGCTGGTTTGGTTGACAGTAGTAGTAATAGTGGTGCATAGCATGGAAACCCTAGGTAGAAGAAGTCCAAGAATGGTGGTTCCAAATGTCCTAAACCTAAAAATGTCTGTACTTACTGTAAGAGGCAGGGACATTGGAAAAGCAATTGTCCAAAGAAGAAGAAGCAGCAAAAGAACAAAAATGGCACATCTGCAATAGCTGAGCATGACACAAAATCAGATGAGGACATGGCTCTAGTTGTTGGTGACTCAGCATATCACAATGATGTGTGGATTCTTGAATCTAGGGCATCTTACCATATATGTCCATACAAAGAGTGATTCTCAACTTATTAGCATATGGATAGGGGAATATATCTATGGCCAACAACAAGGTTAGCAAGACAGCTGGAATTGACTCAGTTCATATTATGACTCATGATGGTAAATTATGCACACTGAAGAATGTTAGACATGTTCCACATATGACCAAGAATTTGATATCTATTAGTCTACCGAACATCAAAGGGTTCGAGTTCAAAGGTGAAAGTGGAGTGCTAAATGTCTACAAAGATTCAGATGTGGTCTTGAAGGGTGTCAAGAATGGAACCTCGTATCTGCTACAGGGCTCTACCGTTTCTGGTTCTATTGATGTTGCATCATATGAAGTTCACCAATAAGACTTGACCAAGTTGTGGCATATGAGACTTGGTCATATGGGTGAAAGCGGATGCAGATTCTGTTTAAAACCGATATTTTTGGGGGATATAAGGTCAAGATCATGGAATTTTGTGAGCATTGTGTTTTTGGGAAGATACACAACATCAAGTTCCCAAATAGAATCCACAACACAGTGGCAACACTTGATTATATTCATTCTGATTTCAAGGGACCATTAAGGGTGGAATCATCGGGTGGTCACAAGTACTATGTATCTTTCATTGATGATTAATCAAGAATGACTTGGGTGGTGATGATGAAACACAAAAGTGATGCATTCAAGAGTTTCAAGCATTGGAAGACCCAAGTGGAAAATCGGATGAGGCAAGAAGATCAAAAGGCTTCAAACATATAATGGTCGAAAATTCTACTGGTATGAGTTTGATAAGTTCTGCAAAGACTAGAGTATTTCCATGCACCATACAGTCAGAGATACTCCTCAGAGGATCTCATGTCTCCCAATCTTTTTTCCATTTATATTGAGTAGCTCTCTATCTTACTTAAGAATGGTGTTCAAATAAATAAGCGTAAAGTTTGCTCTATGGTTAAAATTGGCCCTAGGATTTCTCACTTGACCTTTGTTGATGACATCTAATTTTTTTCTAAAGCTAATAAGAAGGTCATTAGCAACATTATGAAGGTCCTCAACAATTTTTGTGATGAAACGTGTTACACTTTTAACTTTGAGAAGTCTAAGATATTTTTTTTAGGGGGGTTCTATTTGGACCCCCCTATTTACTACTTGCACCCATTTACTACTTGTACCACAAAAAATTACTGGGGCACCACATGATTTTTTATATAGGAAGTCGATCCACATTGGTGTTCCTTGTGGAACACCAACGTCGATCCATGATGACGTTGGTGTTCCACAAGGAACACCTGATGTGGTGACGTTCCTATATAAAAAAGTGTTAAATCTTAGAACGTCGGTCCATGACTTTTTCATCGGTGTTCCTAGTGGCATACCAACGCCGGTGACACCGACGTTGGTATGCCACCAGGAACACCGATGTGAGTGACGTTTTTTTTTCACTGAAAAATATTCATTAATGTGGTGCAAGTAAAAAGGGGTCCAAATAGAACCCACCTTTTTTATTGACAATAAGGATAGAGATATGGCTAGATTTTTTATGAATAAAACCGGCATGTCTAGAACTGGTGACCTAGGTATGTGTTTAGGGTCCCATTTAATACTAAAAGAATCACTGGTAGAACTTTTAGCTTCCTAATTGAGAGGGTTCAAAATAGGCTTTTTGGATGGAGAATAAATCATTTAAGCCATGCTGGCAAGCCTGCTCTCAATTTGTTAATACTAATTTATCCTCATATATTATGCAATCTACTTGGCTTTCTCAAAAAAAATTGTGATGCACTCGACAGACTTAACATAATTTTTCTCTGGAAAAGTAGCCAGGATAGTAAAGAGATTCCTCTCCTTAACCGGGATGATGTTACTAAGCCTAAGAGTTTAGTGATCTAGGTATCATGAAAAGTAGGTATGATAATGTTGCCTTGCTTGCTAAAGTTTTCGCCGATCTTATTCATCGGTCTGATTCTCTTTGGGAAGGGGTTCTTTCCTCTTTTTATCTCAATAATGAGGACATTATGGATGTTAGAATTAAATGTACCGACTCTCCTTCTTGGAAAGAGATTATTTGAGCATTTTCCAAGGTCAACGATAGTTTAGGGTGGAGGATTGGAGATGGTTCTAATGTTTCCCTTTGGTTTGACATTTGGTTAGGTTCAAACTCTGTGGATACCATTCTGGATAATAATATTTGTTTAAGTGATTTGAATAAACCTGTTCGTGATATCAATGTTAATTGAACATGAGATCTCTCATATATATATCTACTCATATTCCCGATAGAATATGTTAATGAAATCCTAGGTAAACCTCTATCTTATTGAACTAACATGGTGGATTGCATGATTTGGCCTACACATATTTCTTGCAGGTATAGTCTGAAGAGTGGTTATGTCTCTCTTATCGGATATTGTTAGTGAAAACCCCAATTTGACCTGGGAGAAACTTTGGAGAGCTAAGGATCCTAATAAAATAAAGTTCTTTATTTATCTTGCTATCATGGGTTCTCACTAATAAAACTCAATTTTCGAGGAAGATGACTTATTGCAACCTTTCCGAGAGGTCCAAGCTTCATCCTAAAGATCATAATCATCTCTTCAAAAATGCTTTTCTACGGATGGGATCTAGAAGGCTAATGATTTCCTTAAGAAATTTGAGGATGATGTCTTGATTGAAGAGAGTGGTTAAATTTTAATATTGGTGATAATAGTGTCATTTGAAATGAGTGGTTTGTTGGTCACAGAAGCACTCTCTCTCTCTCTCATTTTTTTATTACGACAGTCTAGCCATTATTCAGGATATCATCAGTATGAAGGATATAAGTTGGGATGTTAGGATATCTTTCAAGGAAGCTAACAGGGCTGCTGATCATCTTGCTTGATTGGACCATGATGCCCCTCATACTGGCACTAATGTGCAGGAGCCTTCAGAAAGTCTTGGGACCATGATGGAGGTTGATTTTAGGGGCCTTTGCCTCCCTAGTGAATAGTCTTCCTTTCCCTTGGGCCTTTGGCCTCTCCGTGTAATAAAAGGTTGAAGGTTGATACAAGAAAAGCATGCATTATAATCACATATTTTTGCTTTCCTTCACATAATACACAACTTTTGTGTGAGAAGTAAAAATAAAATGCTATAATACATTTCACTCGATAAAACAAACATATAATGGTTGTATTCTATAATTTTTCATTCAATAACCTAAACTTCCACTCATATACATGTAAAATCTAGACCAGTAGCGGACCTAGAAAAATTTCCCAATAGAGGCACCAAAGCAAATTCAAATATCCAGTGAGGACATTAGTAGTGTGTTTACATTTTTTAAACAACAAAACTCTATCGTTTTAATACAATTTTTTTTTCGGATATCAATGGGGCACGCCCTAAACCACATGGATCTGATCCTCCCCTGATGTAGACACGTTTCTTGTGCTGAAGTTTTCCCCAGGGCACTAACGTGTAGATTCATCTATGGTTATTAAATTAATGTGATCACCTATTGCAGATTGTGTTACAACATCTCTAAAATTTACTATGTGATACAATATGTTAACTTTGTCTTAACAAAATATTCAAAGAGTTGTAGAGCATTTGTATACTCATGTCAAAATGTGAACATGAAAAAACATTCTATATATGTATGCATAGGGCAGCCTCCTACTTAACAGTGCTTCCCATATCTGGTTTAGAACAATCTTCCTATGAAGATGTAGAATCAATCGAGCACGTATATGATCCCATAAGAAAGTCTTCACTCTCTCCCTATAAGTCCTAAAAATGAGAATCAAAAGATCACCATTATAAAAGGACATATCCCTGGTATGGGAAACAATGAATCAAAGGGTTGTTTTTTGCTTCAAAAACAGATTGAAAAAAAAATTCCAATTAAAACGCATACAGAATCCGATCTCGTGCTGCAAATCTCCTACACTATGCCAACTTCTGCCCCAATGCATGTCTATCACACCAATATATTGGCAGTGGCACCTATTCACCCCATATGTTGCTTTAAATCAGGAAGCCATATGTCAATAAATTATTGGTGTGACGTTCAATGGGGCAGAAATTCGGCCTAGAGAGTATATGCAACCACCTCATCCGCAGGAAACACCTCTCTAAATGGGAACTTTAAAGCTTGTAACTTTAGTGGCAGAACTGGTGGTGGAAGAATCAACCATCAGAGAAGGCAAGTAAAAGCGGAAATTTGAAAAATTTCAAGAAAAAATGAGCCTAAGGCTCTGATACCATGTAAGATTGACAGAAAGGTTTCTTTAATATTCCAGAAACAAGATAGATTTAAAGCTCTATCTAAGCATTACAACAAATCTCCCTTATATAGAGGGGAGACATCCGACGGTTAGTTGGATGTTGACAGAAAACACTAGTCCAGCGGCTAATTGGACAGTTTTCATATAGATTCTAACAGTACTATGATCGCCATAGTAGATCCATGTGTCCTTGTCACATGAACCCACTCAATAAAAAAAAAGAAAAAAATTAAACCCGAAATCCATACACAAAACTAGGGGTAGCATTGAAGAAGTTAATGTCCCCTTTGAAGAAGTTTATTTCCAAATCTTTGTTGTTGATCAGTTCCTTTCCTTTCCCAGACCATTTATTGTCTGCAATTCCCCATTAAGAACCAAAACCGCGTGATTAATATACCGATTCAGAACTAGCTTGCTGAACTTGTAGTCCTGGTTTGGTCCACACGCCTCGAACACAAGCCCACAAACTCAGGTAATAATGTCAAATACCCTGGTTCAAATGTCCTTAACCGTAACAGAAGTTCAAGCCCTTAACTCTGCTCCACAAACTCGGGTTCCACTATCATATTAGCAGGCATCATTACTGTCAGACAGATGAATAAAAGAATGTCAGCTGCAGAGCCGAGCCCGAAAAGGAAATTAAAGACTTGCTATTTATAGTTAATAAATCCAATGATTTGTTTGATAAATAACCTCTTCTTTTTCCAAGATAATATTAATTAGCTTTTTTTTTCCTCATCAATGGGAAATGAATAAACATAAACCTATTTTGAGATAGACACAAACCATGGTGTCCTTCAGGAGGGCATAATCCTTGTCACTGGCCCCTTGTGTAGAACCAAAAACCATGGTGTATTTTGAAGAAACTATCATGAATCAGTTTCTAATATTATGCATTCTAACTCTCCAATACACCGCACCGCTGAATTTCACGAGCACTTTATCTGGCATCCACAAGAGAAGACTTAGCATTTAAATAGAGAGCGGTATCACGGTCTTCATCTCTAAAATACAAATACTACTATAAAATAACACATATTCCTATTTTACCATAATTCCAAACAACATAATCTTCAACAACATCCCCATCCGTATCCCCCCATAACATTTAAATTCTATAAAATAACGCATATCCTTACTTTAAATCCCTATCCTAGAGAAAACGCGTGAGTACAACTGCTGAAACATGTAAGAGAAAAACAGGACAGATTATCAAGGTTTGCCTTACTGGAGAATCCGATCAGCAGCCATTTAGTACTCATCATTGGTTTCAAAGCTTTTCGGGCAGTGGTACTCAGAAAGATTTCGGAGACCACACATTGTTGATCGAAACTTCAACTTCTAGCAACAAAAAAACCACACATTGTTTTTTTCACATTGTTGATTGAAAAAAACCATATCAGATGATATGGTTACAAAGCTTAATTTTAAGGAAAACAAACAAACCAGACATAGAGGTGACATACCTGAACAAATCATTTGATTCAAGAGAGGGCAAACATGTTGATATCTGACATTTAAACAAGCGAACTCCACCATCCAACGGAACATGCTCATCAAAGCATGGGTATGCTCCTAGCAAAGAGGAACACTGATGACATGAAAACTCAACCCACCGCATCGCACATCTTCGAAAGGCTAGAAGATCTTGCCATGAAGCCACTCTCAAGAAATCCATTGAGTAAAACTTTTTGATGAGCTAGAAGTTCATTTCCTCTTGCAGATTGCTGCTCATTCGAATAAGATTGAGATAAGTGAAGATGAGAACATCCAGCAGCACCATTACTCAACTCATGTTTCAGTATCTGTATCCAACAATTCAAAGTAAGAAAATTAATTTTTATTCCAAGTACAACTGATGAAATATCTTTTATTCCAAACAAAATAAATAAATAAGGAAGAGATGGAAATAGTGATTACTTAAATGTTTCTTCCATTGTAGATCGAAACTTCAACGCTGCTCCCCAGTTCCATTTGTTCGTCCCGGATTCTATGAGCTGAACTCGTAAGTTCTGGGGAAAATTTAACAACAATCCTTTTCAAGGTTGAAATCTCTCCAAACACGGCGGTAATTCTTCCAGTCTTGTCCATCCAATCACAAGTTGCTCCAGACAAGGCAAGGATTCAATGGAGGCATTCCATTCCACCAAATCCATAATATCCAATTCAAAGAATTTCAGATTTTGGAATGCCAAATCTTCCATCTCAAATTTTGGCCCCGGGAAGGAAATCCTTTGTAGCTTCAAAACCTCAAGACACTTTAGTTCCGCAATTGCTGATATAGCCGTCCAGGGTAGCTGAAACTTCCCCAAAGTCAGTTTCTTGAGAGTTGAAGGGAAGTTGATGGCCAAGCATGGGATTATCTCCATAGTATGTGTTAGCTTTAGCGACTCAAGTTTATTACCAAAGTCCAATGTTTCTTCATCATAATGATGTATTTGCACAATGCAGCTCAGTTCCCGAACAACCGGTAACCTTTCCAGAAGCCGTTTTACGTCTTTTACTCTCGACAATCTTGGTTTTGAAAAGCTTACCACCTTATCCAATTTATGATATGTCTCATCCGAAAATGTAAGGATGCATTAAATCGATTTTCACATGCCTTAGACTTTTCATTCTCCAGAAAGTTTTTGGTAACCGTATACCAGATATTGAAGCCAACATTAAAGAACCTATATTCCAGAGATTGGATATTGATGATGGAATAGATATTGCCGATGCAGCATGGATATGTCTCAGATTAACCGCAGAGGTAAGTTGTTGTATATCATATTTGCACAATAATAGATAATCCAAATCCAACACTTGAGCAAGTCTAGACTCCCTTAAAGGAAATCGTCTTTTAAATCATCACGTTGTCCACGAAAATATAGCAGAGAGCGTGCACTTGAAAGTGATGAATCAGCAGAAATTTCGACATCACTTTGCTTCTGTGTGGAAACACGATAGTGTTTATTTAGTACAGGGTCTGAGGAACTAGATGATGCAATTCCGTGGTTCAGTTGGAAAAAGTTCCCTTCTCGGCATTTCGTTTGACATAAATCGTGTATCAAATCATGAACTCGAAAGGTTTTTATCTCACCAGTGGAGCTTCTCGTACTAACCATGATAAGGCTTCTGTCAACCAGGTCATGGAAGTACTCTTTTGCCACGTCTTCTATGCTTTTGTCCTGGATTCTTCTATAAATCCTTGCGATCCATAGCAAAGTATCACTTGCTTAACCCTAATCAAACTATCTTCCGGAAAAGCTCCAAGATACACAAAGCATGGCTTCAAATCCTTGGGTAAATGCTTGTAACTTAGTTCCAAAATTTGCTTACATCCCTCGGAAAGATAAGAAACGGCCCTTTCTGCTACTTCACTCCACCATCTCAGGCTTTTCTCCGTTCTAGCAAGTAGACCGGCAATTACAACAACAGCTAGAGGGAGACCTTTGCAGTTTTTGGCAATTAACCTTCCAATCTCATAGAGATATGGTGGTGAATTGCCATTACGGAACACCTTCTTCTGCAACAACTCCCAACTTTCAACCTCAGACAGAAAACGTAGTTGATATGGGCCACAATTGATTTTGCAAATATCAGCAACTTCAAGCGATCTAGTTGTGAACATAACTCTACTCCCATTTTTGTTATCGGGGAATGAGCTTTTTACCATATTCCAGGCACTCGCATACCAGATATCGTCTAGTACGATAAGATACTTTCGACCACTCAAACACTTCCACAATTGGTGAGCCAAGTCCTCATCAGTCATGTCATTGATTTTGTCGTCAACCCCGTTAATGTCACATAAAATGTCAAGTAACATCTTTCTGGTATTATGATCTTGAGAAACTGAACAAAACGCAAATACAACAAAATTACACTTTACTAATGAGGAACCATAAACCTTTTTGGCTAAAGTAGTCTTTCCCAATCCGCCCATGCCAACAATTGGAACAATATCAAGTGACATATGCCTCTGTGTAAGCATGCCAATTATTATATTTACTTCATTCTCGAAACCTACTACGATTTCATTGATTTACGAATGTGTAGCATGTTCCGAGGTGTACTCATAAAACCAGTTGAACGGGGGAGACATCTTGCATTATACATGGTGTTCTCTTTGATATTCTCAAGCTTTGTTTTAACAACCTTAGTTCCGTTGAGGACTTCAGAAAGATAAGCCATCTGATACCAAATTGGATGATCAAAGACAAAACACGAATTGATGCACAAGTTGATGACATGTTCAATTAGATACAACGAATTCACAACCTCGAGCCATGTTTCGTTTAGTTCCCTTTGCAAGTCAAATATATGATCGAAGAAAGGACAGAGAGAAACCAATTCTTCCTCAATTTTTATAATCTTGTATTTTGCAAAAGGGGCATACTTCCGGTCACTAATCATTTTCTCCTTCAAGTTTTTAAGATTCTGTATGAGAAAATCCAGAAATCGCGGAGAAATAACCTTTGGAAAATTGTATATAGATGAATCTGGAAACTTACCGTAAATATGTCTAATATTAGCATTGACAGTTTCAATTGTCATCATAAAATCACTTAGAAGCGTCTTCTTCTGGGAGAAATCACCTTCCATGTCATCAAAGGGGAGCAAGCAATACACACCCTCCCAAAAAGAAACATCAATTCGGCTGCAAAATGATTCCGCTGCATTCTCATTAGGAGGATCGTTAAGAAATGTCAAAAGAAAAACGATATCGTCTCGAAGAATTTGAAAATCATCCTTCAGAGGAGTCACCAGATCCTCAAGGAAAAGGTCGACGAAGCTCAAAGCAGTTTGTCCGAACATAATAGAATCAGATTGCTGCACATATATAGCCTTAAGGGTTTCAAAGTACAATTTGGCAACATCGGGTGTGGTCGGTTTGATCTTTTGCAACGTATGAGATAGCATAGAATTTGTTTCAGATGCAATGTTATCATCTCCGTCTTTAGCCCAATAAAGAAACGTTAGGCATGCTGCATCATTAGCAAAGACTTGAACAAACATTTTGAATTCTGCCAACTCCTTACCACATATGCAATTAGCAGCAAGTCTCAAGAAATTCTTCAGAAATACAAGCTTATCTTTCAAGGTTTGAATTTGCTTTCTGAATGGAACAATTTGCTTAGCCTTATACTTGACAAGATCGTTCAGATTTTTGAGGATAGAATCCAGAAACTTCTGGATCTTATAACTTGTTGAAGGCTTGCATTGAAACGATGAATGAAATAAATCCACCCACCATGCTTCAATTTCTAGTTTCGACTGCTTGATTTTCCCTTCTAATTCTAAAGCCAATTGATGCCAATCAGCCATTTCTCTTTTGCTTACTTCATATTCAATTTCTATATCTATTGAATCCCAGTTTGTGATGTCGCCTGTACTTATTATATCACCTTGTGATTCTAATTTCTTCGGATCCCAATTTGTGATGTCTCCTGTACTTATACCACCTTTTGATTCTAATTGCATTGGATCCCAATCTATGATTTCGCTTGTACGTATTGCATGAAAGCGAGGAGGCAGAAGTCCCTTTTCTTGTTTTTCTTCTTGTCCCCATATCCTTTGGAGAGAAGTGATCGTAGAGCTTAATCTTACCTTAATGTCATCATCAGTGTCATCCCAAGAACCAAAACATAGCAAAAACACCCTTAAGAATCTAAGCTCCTTTCTGTATAACTGCAATTGATGCCAGGCCGACATGTACCAAAAAAACTTCAACTTGGCTAGCCTCTCAATCAAAGAGAACTCTTTTGAATCGAAACAAAATAGATGTCTTCCATTTCTCTACTTCTGATCTAATCCAAGAGTCTGAAAATCCGGAGTAAAGCTGTTTGATCTTAGTAATTTCGACATCAATCTTGATCATAAAATCATTTAGAAGCGTCTTTTATGATGGAAATCTTCTTTCATCTCAACAAAGCGCAATAAGAGATACGCATCCTCACGGAAAAGAGCATAAATTTGGCTGTTGATTACACCTTCTTCATCTACATTCTCACGTGGAGGATCGGTGAGAAATGTGAACAGAAATAATAGCCGGTCTCGAAGGATAACAAAATCATGGTTTAGGTGATCAAAGAAAAAATCAACAAAGCTTTCAACCGCTTTTTCGAGATGAAAAGAATCAGATGGCTGGAAATCGTATGACCTTAGGATGCCAATGTACAATGTTGTAATAACGGGTGCGGAAGGTAGGAACTTCTGCAACATATCAAAAGGACAATGTTCATTTCAGTCGCGGTTTCTTCATTGGCTTCTTTTGTCGAAAACAAACATGTTAAGCATATTGCACTGCTGGTAAAATCACCAATAAAATTCAGAAACTGCTGCCCTGCACTGTTATCCAACCCATATGGGCAACTTTTACAGATGCTCAATGAATTTTCAAGAAATACGATCTTGGCTTTCAAGATACCGATTGGCTTCTTCAGTTGAACAATTTTGGCAGCTTTGCGCCAGGATAAATCGTCCAGATTCTTCTGCAGATAATGAAGCAAATACCAGATTCTACTGTAGCTATAAGAAACTGGAAACTTGAAATGCATCAGATTTTCACACCAACCTTTAATTAGTAGTTTACTCTGTTGAACTTTGGATTCCAATTCAAAGTATGCTGATTAGTAAACTTGGATGTCGAATGGCCGCGTTTCAGTAAGGCGTTTGAGAAGAGATAAATATGCTTTGTGTTCTTCCGGCCATATCACTTTAAGAGGAACAATCATAGATCTCAAAGTTTCCATGATTTCTTCATCATCAGTAGTAATATAATTCCAAGTTTCAAGGCAAAAAGAAAACGTTTTCAGGAATCCGACGTCCCTTTTGAGCAGCAGGAGTTGGCTTAACACTTGACTATCCTTCAAGTAAGGCTTGTCAGGAGTTCGATGAATCAATTTGTAATCCTTCCAGGAATGCTTTTCAATAATTGAGAGGTGGTCATATGAGGGAATCTTAAATACCTCTTCCTCCATTCAGATATCCAAGTGAATAACTTGACAAATCTTAGCAATGTTTGATGATATAGTTTGGAATAATAAAGATAAGCCCAATAATGTGGAAAATAAGGAATCAACAAACAATACAGGTTCAGTAACACAATTTCAGTACTACAGTCTTGTGATAAAGTGAGCAATAATGCAATATGGGTAGTGATTGTATCTCTTTCAAAAGAATCTTTTTCTTTGTCAAATAATGGAGGAAAAAGCTTATCAACAAAAAAGGTACCACTAAACAAAGTGCGATACAGATGTCTTGTGTTAGGACTTAGGAGGATTGCAATATGATAGATTGATAGATACCTCCACTAAAGTGAATGGCCACATAATCAGGACCACATCACTGGGTCCAACCGTGTGAAGAGACCCCTACGAATTATAAAATAAAAAATAAAAAGAAAATGAAAGCAGAAGAACTTGCCGATGAAAGGTGTGATGATGAGGAGGATAATAGAAAGAGCCTCCAGTAGTTGCAAAGAACAGGGACAATGGCGGAAACGGCAATTGTCAAATTGAACTCTATTACAATCTCTTCCCGAAATTCAATAGCAGACTGTTTTCTATGCAGAAATCAGAAGAACAGGGGTCACTCTTACCTGGGAGCTCCATTTGCGGAGTGGGACCCATACCATTTACTTTAAACAATTATTATGGGAAAATTTTTTCAGGCCTAACAAAAGGCTTGACTTTTTTTTATAGGTTGAATTTTATTGCAGCGCCGAAAACAAATTATTCTCTGATATATATCTGAGGAAGGCAATTCACGGACTTATTATGTGTGGGAAATGACTAAATTCGTATATAACATCAAAGGATCTTATTGATGGGGCGAACGGCTTTTCCGGATTTGTTACGTCACGAAATTGTGCTTCATGTATATAATATTGGAGGAATTGTGCTTCATGTACATAATATTGGAGGATCCGGCAATAACAATTAGAAATCCTTATTGACAGGAGAGAAAGAATTCAACACGATCTCTATTTATATATCACAATCTATTTTTAGTCATACAACGCATTTACACAACGGATTCGACACAACAATCATCTACGCCTTCATTGTTGGGATTTTAATTGATTGATCTAGGTCCCACAACAATGAAGGCGTAGATGATTGTTATCTTACAATCCGTTGTAGCAGAACGCGTTGTGACTCTATCCTTACTCGTCTATTTATATATTGATGAAATTTTTCGATAAAGAATTTCAACACAACACGCACACGGATTTACCAACCCATAATAGAAACATATACATAAAATACACACAGACATATTATATACACATGATATATACATATATACATACGTTATGCAGGATAGCATAGATAAATTATATAATCAGTCACTGTAGCGACATGTATTTAATGTCAGTCTCAGTATATAGACTCGAATTTTTTTGAGTCTCCGTGGGACACGACACAACAAACACAATATTCGGAAAAACCTGACAATGTGTCTATATATAGACAAATGGTTAGGTTATTCTGAATATTGTTTTTGTTGTGTTGTGTTGTCTAAATATTATTGTAAACACGTGGTTAGGTTTATTTTAGGCATCACAACGCAAAAAAACTCTATTCGAAAAAACTAACCATTTGTATATCTTTATATATAGACACACACACACACACATGGTTAGATTTTTACGAATATTGTATATATACATACTAAACATTTTGTGTGTGTGTGAGAGTGTGTATATATATATCATTAATCATCATTAACTATATTAAAAGAGTCAATGTGTTTCCCCTAAAAGTGTTTCCCAAAATCGAGTGTTTCCCACTTAAAAAAAAGTTTCTACATAATTAATTTATTCCAATAAATATTTTTTTTTTTATTCCCTCCAACAAATATATTAACTAATAAAAAATTTGATACATCAACACGTGAAAGCTAAAAAATTAAGATAAGAAACACATATATTTAAAAGCACGGTAATTATTTCAAAAAAAAAAAACGATAAAGCTAAAAAAAGATAAGTATAAGTTTCCTTTTTTTATTATTGGTCTATCTTGATTACTGTTGGCGGATAGCTTATCAACATAAATTTATCTCAATCTCAATAAACATAATAATTTGGTTAAATATATTATTATAATAATATATCCGTCCTAAAATGTAAATTCATTTATACATTTTCACACGGAATAAAAAATGCTTAAGTATCATTAATTTTAATGATAAAAGTTAAGAATACCCTTTGATTCTCATTGATATAATAGTTATAAAAATATATGAATATATAATAAATCGGGGTAAAAGAAAGAAAAATATAATAAATACTCTCCAATGGTGGAAAAAAGAGCAAAAACCCCGAAAATACATACTATAATTTGCGAGGACTTACATTTGCGAGGACATACTATAATTTGTTCTGGATTTGCGAGTTTGTTAAATTCTATTACGTTTCTGAAGTAATATAAAAAAAATATATAAAAAAATAAAAATCTATTGTGTGCAAACCTGAAATGGTGGATAATCTGGTGCACTAAAGGGACTAATATTTTGGGGCGGAATAGTACCTCTATCTTTCACCTTTAATCTTTATTCTTTAACTTTTAATAAGTGTCAAAGATAATTTTAACAAAAGAAAAAAATCAATATGTTAGGGTGTTATTAAGAGGAAAATGTTTTTCAACAACAAATTGATCACGATTAAATGTCACAAATCCACTCTTACACCATTGATTATTATGAGAGTTATAGAAATCAATATATCTGCATCATTATCCATGATTTAAAAATATGTTGACTTTGTTGTAGAATTATCATTGACCTTATTCTTATGATTCATCCAAAATAAAGGCATAATGAAGGGTACATGACTCTTTATATAATATACATGTTTATCTATTGCCTCTTTATTTTACTAATTCAAGTGATTTATACTAATTGAATCTACACTGAAGTTGTCCAAGATGTTTTACAAAAGGAAGTTTAAAAAACACAATATCCAAAATGAGCGGAAAAAGGGCGCAACAAGATAATAAAGTGTCATGGAAACCAGAAGAAAACGAAAAAGTGATGAAAGAAGTGTTGTGAATAGAAATGATACGTGAATTAGGTTCAATAGAAATTGGAATGAAAGACAAAAAAATCGTATTGAAATATCATTTTTTTAATAATTGTTCCTTGTTTCGATTTGTAAAAACGGTAAAGAAATCTAAATCTACTAATACGATAGAGCAACAACGCCATCTTAAAATCCAAAAAGTAAAAGAATCGAGGAAAAAGAAGAAGATTGATTTGAGTTAATTTACACCCTAAAGTTTATATCATAGATTTTGTTGTATATTCCTTTAGTGAAATCACATTTTTGAACACAAATGTAAATGGAGAAATATAAGTTGTAGCCATTGATGATATCATAACCTGAAAAATACAAAATCAAAGTCCCCTAAAGCGAACGAGTAGGAACATGATAACACTCGGAGAGAAGCGAACGAGTATGATCATGATACACTCAGAATGTTATGGAGTCAATGGAAAAACAAAAAGATTCTTTACTAGACAAAAATGATGTCAATGGCACATTACAAACACTATTCATTATATAACTCAGATCTTCTTCATTTTCACCGTCAGATGGGAAATTGTATTCTACAGTACTATTATGTAACTTATGATAGCTTGTATAACATGGTAGCTTGTATTCAATAAGTGAATAGTGGTTAGAGTTGTTATTCTAGGATGCAATTGAAGTTACATAAGTAGGTAGAATGTTGAATTTGATAGATAAATTCACTATTGACTAATGACTAAAATCTTAGGACCAAGGAAAACTTATAAAAAGTCATTTTTCTTAGAGCTTAAATGATTATAATGAATTGTGAAGTTTTTTTTTCTTTCCAGCGAGAACGGCACATTCAAACAAAATATAAAGTCGGACATTCATAATGAATTGTGAAGGTAAAGTACATATACAAGTATATTTATAAAGGTTATGATCGTGGTTTAGTTTATTTTTCCTATTAAGAAGACGGTCTTATTATTGATGAAATGAAAAGATCTCAAAACATAAGATGGGCACCTGCTCAGAAGCAATGATGAGAATATTTGAGTTTCATTTGAATGACATGAAATCGGCCGTTATTTCTCTCCAACTTCATCACCACGGGGTAAATTGTGTTTCATATTAGAAGAATCAACATCTTGTTTGAAATGACTTTGCATAAAAAAATGATGTCCACAAATTCTTTACCCTTATCCACACACAACAAAAGGCCAAAAAAATGTTTGTATTGGGAAATTCCATAATTCTTTATATGATTGAGCTCACAAAAGTATTGGAGAGAGATAAAACATAAAGATGTTATTGACCACACAAATGGTGCAAATCCAACTGAAGGAGAAATATATTATCTTAGATTGCTGCCCGTTCAATATAGACGAGCGACGTCGTTTGAAGATTTACAAAAAGTGAACAACATAAATGAAATAGTTTTTAAATAAGTTGTGGAAAAAAATGTTTACCAGAATATGATAAGAGAATCTCAGAATATTTGAGTGGAGCCATTGCCTTCCAAATGCCTTTTGCATTAAGAATAATGTTGCAACTCTTTTAGTTTATTGTGAGCGTACAAATGCGATATGTATTGGGAACCAATGTCAGAAGATTTTATGCTAGACTCTATAAAGCTAACAACTTTGATTATGAATAAAACTTTACGATTACATAAGCTACTTTCTAGAAAGTATGGGTAAAGACTTTAAGTATAACTTGCCAAGTCTACCAGAAGATAACATCATTACAAAAAATCAACATAAAGATCTTTGTGATGAATTATCTATAGATGTTCATCAAGAAGATTTTGATACGGAGCTAAAATTTAATTATGAAAAACAAAGTATTTTTCAAAAAAAAATAGTTGATAAGGTAAATAAAGGACAAAGTACGGTGTATTTCATTGATGGTCCTGGTTGCACAAGAAAAACATATTTATACGTACAGAGCATTGCTAGCAAATCAAAGAAGACATAAGATATCAATAGCAAGAGCGACATCGGGAGTTGCAGGAGGAATTATGCCTAAGGGTCGAACAACTCACTCACACTTTAAAATTCCAATTAATGCGAACGAAACAAGAGTGTGTGATATACTACTCTGAATTGGAATGTAGAATTACTAAAGAGAGCTTGTCCAATTATATGTGATGAATAATGTAGAATTACTAAAGAGATAATACTACAGATAATACTACAAATAATAGAGGAAAGTTTGATGAAGTCGTACTTTGTGCCCGATAATGGAAAAACTATCACCAGCTAATAATATGATAGCAAGAAGGGATTTACAATTCATCGAATTCTTATGAGTGAGATGTGGAGAAGAACCAATAAACTCTGAAGTGAAGATAAAAGTACCTAAAGAAATTGTCATTCAATATGATGAAAATAATGATGAGGATCAGAAAATTTTCTAATCAATTGTACACAGAAGGCATATTCAGCATAGCACATTACAAATCGAGCAATACTAGCAACAAACGAACCTGCAACAACTAAATCGATAAAAAAATTGATATCAATATTTCCTTGCGCCAACCACTAAATCGATAGCATTTTCTATTATATAAAATTTTATTGTTAATTTTCAATTTTACACCTTACGTCTAACTGAAACACGTGCAACACACGTGCATTTTGCTAGTATATATATATATATATATATATATATATATTATCGAGAGAAAGAAATTTTACATTGAGATCATTGTATATTTAAATACAGACATATATATATATATATATATATATATATATATATATATATATATATATATATATATATTATCGAGAGAAAGAAATTTTACATTCAGATCATTGTATATTTACGTACAGACTAAACATATATATATACAAATCATTGTATATTTACGCACAGACTAAACAGATCATTGTATATATATATATTGGAGGAATTGTGCTTCATATACAATGATCTGAATGTAAAATTTCTTTCTCTCTCCATCCTAGTTACTTTAACTGACTATGCTGTAATCTTGTCGGTCTCTTCTATTTTTTTTTATTTTTTTATTTTCTGAAAGGTCCATTGTGGGAATCTAAAAAATGAAAAGCTTTATAATTTCTCTTTCCATAATATTGTGATACTTTCCCTTTACCAATTCAACATTATAGTAGCATTGAGCATTAGAGTTGTAGTATATATAGTCACACGTGTGTATATCTATACTATATGTATATTCATTTTGATAACAAGATAAAATACTATAACTCCAAAAATGATATTCCTTCATCAAATTATTTTATATATCCGACCTAATTATGAAATCGATTGTATAATAAAATGTCCTTATAATATACTACCTCCGTCAATATATTACTTTTTATTTTGTACACATATTAAAAAAAATTAATGTGTTGTATTTTAAATACTAATAGACATATATACCATTATTACATAATAAATTTATCTTTCGAAATATGAAATGAGCATCTGAAACATTAAGTGGTAGGGTAGGTGTATGTATGGAAACAATATACAATTAAATGAAATATTGGTTTCTAATAGACACTTTAGTATATATATGGGTAGTTAGGATGAAGGATAAAATATAAATATAAATTTGGGAGATGTCATGCTGTCATATTTTTTGTTATATTTTTTGAATATTCAAATGCGCATATTATATTGAAGATCAAGAAACAAATATAATTTATCTATAAAAGCAACATGACCAGTGTTCGAAGCGTAATGTCTGAAATTTGTTCTTCACTATCAAAATTTAATGTTGTTCAAAATTGACTAGTGACTGTGAATTTCGATCACGAATCATATTAATAATGATACAATGATATGAAACGATGTATCAAAACGAATAGAATGAACAAAAATGGTGAAATTTTAATTATTTAAAAAATAGAAATGAAAAAATTTGTGTGTTTGAAAATGAGGGAGAAAAGAGAATCGGACTAACGGTAACGTTTATTGCACTTACTAGTGAGAACTAGAGTTCGATACTCATCCCCGGCACCTAAGGAATATTGTAGGAATTAAACAACACGAGTAAAGGGATCGAATGCAGTACATTATATTTTTTCTAATGATTTAGTTATATATATATATATATATATATATATATATATATATATATATATATATGGGTCAATGGTCAATATTTAAGAAATATAATGGATCAATGATCAAAATTTAGTGTATAAAATTTTTAAATGATAAAAATAAAAAAATGTATTAAGGGGGTCGTTTGCCCATATTCATATATTTTCCTTTAAGAGGGATGGTTGCCCCACTTTGACCGGAATCCCGACCAAAAAATCTCTTTCGTCAAAAAAATAATGAGAAAAACAAAAAATGTTAATAGTGCGAGTAGAAGAAAATGGGTAAATGTGTTGTTTTTTTGAAAACGTATATTTTTTTAAAGATGTGTCATTTATAACACTTAGTATTATGTTATCATATTATTTAAAAAAGATTTGAAAATTGTCCTATTAAAAATTAAAAATTTAAAGTCTACATAAAATCAAAAATAAGTGTCGCATTTTAGAAAGCGATATCTCATAAAAATGTCACTTTATATTACCAAATAAATCATTTAATGTATATTTTCAAAGATAACGTTGGTAAAGCGTTTATTTATGGCAATTATTTCATACCCCAAAACAAATATGAAGGGTAAATATGTCGATGTAATATAAAATCAACAGCATTAATTACGTTTTTAATATGTGTGAAGCGCCAAAATATAATAACTTATTTTGGGACGAAGATAATACTACACAAAATAGAGACACACATTCCTGGACTTTCACAAAATTAAAAAAAAAATATTAAAATTTAAGGCACAAATTCCTAGACTTAATCCTACCAATATTGTTTTATGGAATGAGAAAGTGCAAATTAATGAACGAAAAAATAAATAAAGAATATAAGGTGGACCGGTGGGGAAATGGAACAGCTCCCACGATATGGGAAAAAAAAAATAAAAAATAAAAAATAAAAAATAAAAAATAAAAATAAAAATAAAAATAAAGTGGCGCAGACTGACAAAATGACATAATAGTGGATTGACGTTTTTTTTATCCATGACACTCTTATAACTTTAATGTTAATGAAGTGATGTTATTATCAGCCAAGCGTTAGTGGCGTTATTTTGCAAAAAAATATCCGTCTTTGTTGAAGTAATTTTTGAAGACAGGAAGCAATTATGGTGTCAACAGTAAAACTTTTATGCCAATACAAACCGCCAAAAAATAACTACATGAATCTTTACTTTTAAGCATAATTTAGATGGAAATCAATGTTAACAACATGGGTCATTCTATTGTCATTAAAGATACAACGTGCATAACAAATCATAACAAGATATCCCAATGTGTCATCGATATTTTGCTTTGTTATTTCGTTGTGCCAGTAGCATTTATTTATTTTTTTTTTTGTAACAACCCCAACCCTTGAAAATTTTTGATGCACAAACTCTCTATTATAACAGATTGTCGGATAACTGCCACATGTAGAAAAAAACAAAAACTGTTTTGTTTATTTATATAGATAATGATAAATCGGCCGGTCTTATTTATAATATCTGAGTATATGCATCAAAATTACTAACCCCAACCCCAACCCCAACCCCAACCCTTACCTAAGTAAATAGTTACAAGTCACAAGAAAAAAGTAGAAGAAATTTTTTTTTCTTTGACATGAAGTAGTAGAAACTTGGACCATTTAGATGAACTTTGTTAGAAATTTAATGAAGACAAGTTGCTTTTAAGAACAACCAATTTTATTTGGATTTGGTGTTTTGACATAAATTAAACATTTCATCGATCTCAGCCAAAATCACTCAAAACAGATCATTAAAGGCGAGGTGGGCGTGAAATTTCGAGAGGATTAAGCGCGTGCTCATGATATACGCTGTTAGCTTCTATTTAGGTTCTAGGGTCTATTTTTTAAGTTCAAAATACCTCTTACTAACTGGAAATCAGAGAATTAGTAGACCTATTTCACCTAAAATGAAAATGACTTAAGAACTTATAATCATGGGATCGACTCGATCATCGGTTCCTTCTCATCCAATCATTTTTTTTCCACAATGGATGAGAAGACAAAAAGTACAAAGTTACAAGTACAGCGAGACAGAGAAAGTCAAGCGGACCTAACGCTATATTCTCTTCAGGGATTATAGGCAAGATCCATAAAGGAAAATTACTAACAGACGGCTGGAGTATAAAGTTTCTTATCAAAAGAAGCCATACTATGCGTAGTAAGGTTCAGATTCTTGCTAAAATGTACAATTTTACAACCCTTGTATACAACCCGAAACAGCATGAATGTCTTTTAAGACTTTAACGATGATAAGAACATCAAATGGAGCCTCTTTTTTCATCTGGATCATCTGTTGGAGTAATCCATATTACACATTGCATAAACTACTCTTTCAACACTTGATCTTCAAACAATAATGAAGACTACTGCACAAAAATTTCTAGCATTCGTGAAACAAGTATTATTTACTTATAGTATGAATACAGCTCAAAAGGCTTAAGCAAGCAAAGTGAGGTTAATTACTTTGAAACAGCAGCAAACATAAATATTCTCTGATACAACATTTGATTAAACAAGAAAGGAAAAAAAAAAAACTGTGAAATACGAAACAAAGCTAACAAAATAGCTTCAAGAAACTGTGAAAGAAAAACCCAAAAAGATCCGATTCGAACACGCTCAATCCTGAGCCTGGAGCTTTTCGACCCGCTTATTCAACTGTTCGAGCCGAACAACAAGCCCAGTAACAGAATAAAGCAGCCAATACAAAACAAGAGCAGCAGCAATCAGGAGTGCATTACGCTGGGACTTCATCAAGGACTTCTGATGACGGTTATGCTCCGATGCGGTGCAAGATTCGGACTTTTCGCAACCTGGTCGGGTCTCATACTTCCAGTAGATGTCTAATGCAAGAAATAGACAGAATGGGACCACCGTCATAAGCGGCTTAAGGATATTGCGGGTAACGGTGAGTAACCCCTTTCGGATCGGGCCTAAACCCGGAAGTGTGAGGAGCAAGAGCATGATAGCCTCTGCTCCGGCGGCATAGCCTAAAACTACCCACTCCAATGCCATTATCAAATACGGGTTCGGGTTATGATCAGGGATCCGGATCGTTTGTTTCTACGCAGAAATGAGGGGAAAGATAGAGGTAGACGACGTCGGCAGGTACATAGAAATCTACATGCTGAGCTTTCGCTATATAGTATTCGCATAGCATGTTAAAAAATGACATGTGTCCTGACGAATGTGTCATGCTCATCATATACGTGTCTTCTAGGCCCGAGAACTTTGTAGATTGTTTTTTATAATAAAGAAAAAAAAATTAAAAAAATGAATCACCCTTCTATAGGTATTCTTGGAGGATCTAATTTTGTCTATTATTATATAAGGAGGTTTTTATGTGGTATGTTCATATATACCTAAATTATGTGTGGTGAATTAGGACCACACAAGTAACGTTTTGGTATCTCATCAACAGTTTGAAGAATTTCGTATTAGAGTTAAGTTTCGGAATCCTCGTGAGACAAGACGTTTTGCTATCAAAGTTTCGGAGATTTGAAAAGGTATGATTTTGCCCTAATTTTTGAATCTTGGAGTTACGATTTTGTTCTAAGGTTGTAAGTTGATCAATTTGTAGTTCTTCGAGGTTTAGAAATCTTTGTCCATAGTTAATTCGAGATTAGATGATGCTTTTTTAGGTTTTGGTTGAAGGTTTTCAAGGATTTGCTGTTGATTCAAAATTTGCTTTGGTTTGGCTTGAATTCAATATAAGAGGGTTTTCATATTGATCAAGTCAAGTTTTATGATATTTAGATTACGTAATATGGTTCCAATTTGTTGTAGATGACTTGTTTAGGATTATTACTTGATATATAGAGTGTATAGCATGTTTTCTTTGCTTGTATGATGTTGTTTTGGTGCTTAAGAGCCTTGATTTTGATGTTTGAAGGCAAAACTCTTGGTGTGTTACCCGACCCACTGGAAGCGGCATACTGATTTGCTAGGTCTTTGGCTAATTATGAGTCTGAGAGAGTTCGAGGAAACTCTCAACACCCGTAGTATGATTTCTGGCGTGGGCCTAAGGTCTGGAGTGTTGTTTTGCTTGTTTTTGTGTTTTTAGTTTGGTAAGTTGGGATTGGTATCTAAACTTTGATATGGTATAAACAACATAAATTAACATAGCAAAGTCATGAATATGCTTATGATGCATTAGTTCCGACACGGATGAATTTCGAAAAAGATGAAGTTAGGGACATTTGGAAGATTAGAATTGACCTTGTCTTTGATGAATTAGTACTTATTAATGTATGTGTATGTGTTAGTCTTGGCTGGAAGTCTAGATGTCTAAGATGAATGAGTAGAGTTGTTAAGTGAGCTTTTCCTTGAGATGACTTAGGTGGTTAGGTAATGATTAATAACATACATATTTTCTAGTTGAAAGACTAATGACATGTTTGTATTGCAGGAATGGAATGAAATGGAATTCTTTTTCATTCCATTCCATCATTTTGGCGTGTTTGAATAAGAAGGAATGAAAATCTTTTTCATTCAATGGAATGAAATTGGGTCATTTTCATTCCATCAAAAATCGGATGGAATGGATGGAATGGAATGCATTACCACGATCACAACTCACCACCGTCCGATCACCCGCCCGCCACGATCATCACCCCGCGTCACCATCGATCAACAACGCCATCCCACCATCACGATCACCATCAACACCGATCACTGCGATCCACGGCCACCACGACCGTCACCCCGATCACCAGCGCCCGCTATTATCACCACCTACCACGGTCTGATCGATCACCCGCCACCACCGCCGCCACGATCACCGCGATCACCCGTCACCACCGATCACTCACGCCACCACGATCACTACTTACCACCGTCACCACCGATCACCCGCCACCCGCTGCTACCACGATCACCACCCACCGCCGTCGCTTTGTCGATGTCACTAACCGCTTACGCCACCACACGCGTAATCACCTCTCATATCATTGCCGTCACCACCATCACCCATCGACATTCCATTTCAACGTGCACCAAACGTAGTAATGGAATCAAGTCATTCCATTCCATTCCAACATAGTCATTTCATTCCATCTATCTAAGCGTGCCATAAATATCTTGTAATTCTTGGTGAGGCATGGTATAATATCACGATGTGTTATGTGGTCCGTCAAAGTGGACAAACTCCGCCCGATCACAGCGATGGTCGAGTCAAAGTGGACAACTCTGTCGAACACACACACTAACGGGACTATTCCGAGACCGTTGGGGCGATTCTTTAGTTTGTTTCACCCACGATGAGTGATAAGTGCTCTAGAACAAAGTAGTGCCCAAGAATTCCTCGTATAACACATATAAGCTAAGCCGAAACAACTAGGAAACTCACTGACATGTAATGAGAATAAAGTGATACTTAGAGTTTGTCAATTTCATAAAGATAACCTTAAATAATTAAGTCTTTACTTCCCTAGCATTATAAAACTATATGTTCCATAAAGCCACCTCTCTTGCTAAGAACTCGATGTACTTACCATATACGCATTTTAGGATGTTTCTCTTCTCGAGAAGTTTTGCGAGGATGATCCGGATTATGATGATGTTGAGTGGGCATTGGTATGCTTGGAGATTTGTTATCATGTTTTTCATTATACTATCGTATTTGAAGCCATACTCTTTAATTACGTTAAAACATGTTGTACTTTCATTTTGGCTTGTCTGCTAAGCTTGGTAAGATAAGTACCTTTGTTTGTAAGATAAGTTTCTCCTTTGGATTGGCATTGTAAAACAAGCTCGTATGTTGTAAGATACCTTTCAATCTTTAGTTTGACAACATTGTTACCGGTTTTGGATCACGGCATTTATTACCCAAGTCTATTTAGCTTCCACATCACTTTAATTTAAATACGATTACGTAAGGCTTGAGTATAATGTTATATTTATTTAATATTATACGTGTCGGACATTCTTCTACGGATAATGACTTCGGTATCTTAGAGCGGGCGTCGCGAGTGATATGTTTTGGATTCAACACTTGAAATTTGGAAATCGAGTTGTTTATATTTTATTTTTCTTTTAAGTGTTATGCCTTGTACATGTGTGATTTTTAGAAACGACAAAAAAATGACTTTTCAAAAATTGATAGACCTTACTCGATTATTAAATCATCAATTGAGTATTATTTCTTGGTAAAATCATTGTGATGTAAATAAGACCGTCTTTTTCTCACGGATACCAACGGATAAAATGTTAATACTTACTCCTCCGTTTTTATCCGTTACATTTCACAATTTCTCATTTTTATTTATCTGCTATTGTACATTTCCAATAAGGCATCATTTATTATTTTTCCTCCTTTATCAATAAATATTTACATCTCCAATAAAAAAATACATTTTCATTACTAAAAAACATTTACCAACAAAATATTTACATCTCAATAAAAAATTCATTTTCAACACTATATTTGAGACATATTAACTACTTTCTTAATTTGTGTGAATCTTATCTCTGCGACATATATATATATATATAAGCGGATAGAGTAATATATACATACTATTTCACATTTTTTGACAAGTGTCTATTGATATGACCGAGATAATTACACCGCCGTCCCGTAATATAAGTCATTTTGAACTTCTAATGGTGTCCCAAGATATTAGTCCTCTCACAAAACAATACAATATTAAATGCATTGTTTTACTTTCGCATTAAACAATGTAATATTATTAGCTTGAGTGTTGAGTATAATAGACATAATAAAGGCTTTGATGTATTTATTCTATTAGGAGGGTATTACCGTATTTTCAGTAGTATTTTGTAGTAGAGTGTAAAAGGGTGTAACCCTGTCGATTTGGATGTAATCTTCAGAAAAACAAAATATAATAAAATCTCCCTTTTATTTTGCTTGGCCCTTTCACGTAAACCCTAGTTTTATTCTTCAATCTCCGATTTAATTTAGATAAAGTGATTGAGATCACTTTCTTCATGTAGTATCGAGAGATGGATTAGGAGATCTAATCGTGTTTTCGTTCCTTTCTATTTTGTTTGCTTAATAGTTCTTCGTCGAAGGTTCGTTGCTTTGGATCGAGAATGGTGAATGACCGACGGATCACGGTGCTACGAGAAGTGAAATGTCTAGCCTCTTTTTATCTTTCATCTAGCGAGAATACAACTCTCGCTTTAGTAGATCCACCTTTGGAAGGAAGGAATTTCCACTCCTGGAGCAGAGCCATGCGAATGGCATTGGTTATGAAAAACAAGTTAGGTTTTGTCGATGGAACAATTCCAAAGCATGTTGATGATGAAAGGATGATGAATCATTTGGGAGCAATGCGATCATTTGTTATGGCATGGATAACAAAATCGGTTTCACCCGGCTATAAAGCGGGCATAATCACGGATGAAACGGCTCAAGGATATTTGGGAAGATCTTCGTCGCAGGTACTCCAATATGGATGCATTTCGGCTATCAGATCTGTTAGAAGAAATTAATCAAATAAGGCAAGGTAATCAAACCATCACTGAATATTTTGCAAGGCTAAAAACTGTTTGGGATGAAATTATGATCCTCAAACCCATTCTAGTTGTACTGTGTTGTGAAGTGTACTGCAGCGTGATTCCAACCTTTGTTAAATATTTGGAGTGCGAATCATTGATAAGATTCGCAAAGTCCTAAGTGAAGCTTTTACACTGTGAGATCTCAAATTTTGTTGATGAAGCCTCTCACGACATCGCGCGAAGCATTTGCCATGAGCATTCAATTCGAAAGACAACTTGAATATTACGCTACTCACTGCGAGAACACACGGCCGGATATTTTTGCAAATAGGTCAATGCGAGTTCAGCAATAGAGAGTGCATGCAAGTGGGAAGGAGGTCGAGAAAGTTGGACCTTACAAGAAGGTTCAATGCATTTGCGATGGGTACAATGGACACACTATTGAGGATTGTTACAAAAAGAATGGATTCCCCCCAGGATGGAACCAAAGAAGAGAGTCAATCTTGCAGAAAGAGATGATAATATCAAGGGAAATGAAGTACATCAAGGCTGCGACCATGACAAGTCTATGAGGAGGCTAGGGCTCCTTTATGCAGCGATTCCGAAACTTTCAAGACTTACGGACCGGATGAATTTAGATGAGAAATCGAGAGAGGATCACTTGGTGAATCGGACCGGTGTCATGGCGACCAACTTCACACTGAGAATATCTGAGAGGTGCAAGGTAAATGTACCAACTCCTGGATCATAGATTCGGGAGCAACATACCATGTTGCATGCTCCATTGATATGTTTGAACACATTGGTAGAGTAAATAGGGTCACGATAAGTGCACTTTATTGGTGTAGCACATTAATGTGTCACATATTGGGGACGAGTGAGAATAAGTGAAAATGCAGTCTTGGATAGGGTCTTGTGTGTGCACGATTTCAAATGCAATTTGATCTCATCAAGCAAGTTAGCTTCTTTGATACACAATTATCTGTTTTGTTTATGGATGGCATATGCTCAATGCGGGACAAAACCTTTAGGCGGAAAGATTGAGTATAGCTAAAAGGAAAAGGGACTATATGTCTTGGAAGTAGGGATATGCGACAAAGCAGGAGGCATTGCGGCTATGAATTTTTTTGTCATAATACAAGAGCAATTCTCAAAGTAGCTCTAATAAAGATCTACTATGGCATCTAAAATTTGGGCCATATGTCACAACACAGGATGGGCATTTTGAAGCAGAAGAATGAAGAAGTAGTATTACCTCATAATGAAAGTATTTGCTATGTCCGTCCTCATTGCTCGGATAAACGTTTATCATTTCCTTTAAGTATAAATCTTTGTAGCATCATGTTTTGATTTAGTGCATATGGACTTGTGGGGTCCGTATAGACATTCAACGGTATATGGTCATCAACTTTACTTCATGACAATAGTAGATGATTTTAGTAGATTACACATGGATTTTCTTACTTAAATCAAAAGGTGAGGTGAGGCCACAATTGAGCTTACATGCTTATGTGTCAACTCAATTTGATAAGAAAATAAAGGTTCTAAGAACGGATAATGTGGCGAGAGTTTAGGTGGGAGGAAATCATGGTGAAAAGGGGATAGTGCATCAAGAAAGTTGTATTTCAACTCCACAACAAAATGGGGTAGTAGGCGGAAGCACCAACACATTCTCAATGTGTGCAGGGCACTCTTTCGGGCTAACCTTCCCATTGTTTATTGGGGCATTGCATTCAACAGCGGTAAAACTCATTAATCTCACACCCCACACTTTACTAGATAATTACGCACCTTATCAATTTGCTTCATAATAAATTGCGGACACGAAACACTTGAGAGTCATAGGCTGTCTAGCATTGCTGCATCATTGACTAGAGATAGACACAAATTTGACACTAGAGCTCGTACCTGTGTACACTTAGGCATGCCTGAAACTTCAAAAGGCTATATTTTGCTTGATTTGGTTACAAAAGAAATCTTCATATCTCGTGATGTCGTATTCCATGAGTTAGTCTTCCACTTTTTCCACTCATGGTCAACATGATTCTCGTGATTTCTCATTTTACCTTCACCATGTATGACTCTGATTGGACCATTCAGACATATTGCATTCTCCATCATTTGAAATTCCCTCTCATGCTTTTGATACACCTCATTGGCTCTCCTTGATGTGTCTTCACCACGACATCGTTAGAAGACCCTCTTTCATCATCACCACGGCTGCACAAAGGCCTACTCGAATCCACAAAGCTCACAGCACTTACGGGATTATATTTGTGCACACACACTCGAAGCGTGTCTCACCCCACACTTTAGATTCGGTTATTAGTTATGCAAAACTTTCTGTACCACATGCGGTTTTTGTTACTGCACTTGATAAGATACCAGAACCCCAAACATACAATCAGGCCGTTAACAGCCCTGAATGGCAAGAAGCCATGAGAAAAGAAATTGCTGCCTTAGAATCTACTAAAACTTGGGAAGTAGTCGACCTACCTAAGGGCAAGAAACCCGTCGGTTGCAAGTGGGTTTACAAAGTGAAATATAATTCAAGCGGATCAACTAGAAGCGGTATAAAGCACGTCTAGTAGCTAAGGGATATACACAAACATCGGGGATTGACTATGAGGAGACCTTTTCTCCGTAGCCAAGGTTACAACTATTAAGTAGCTTACTTGCTTTAGCTAGTGCGAAAGTATGGTTCTTACACCAATTGGGCGTCGATAACGCATTCTCCACGGTGACCTCGATGAGGAGGTTTACATGCGTTTACCACTAGGTTTTCAAACTAATCGTCTAATCAAGTGCCGCCCGTCTACGAAAGTCACTTTCTGAGTTAAAACAAGCAAGCGCCAATGGAATCATAAACTTACCAAGGCTCTTCAAGACTTGGGGTATGATCAATCTAAACACGACCACGAGTATGTTCATAAGCGAGTTGGGAATCATTTTATCATTGCCTTGGTATGCGTCGGCGACATCGTGTTAGCGAGGAATCACATGCCATTCATCAATGAAGTCAAGACCTATTTACCACAACTTGTTTAAAATCAAGGATCAGGTACCTTAAAATTTTTCTTGGGCTTGAAATTTCAAGGTCTAGTTCGGAAATTGTCATCTCACAGCGAAAATACGCTCTCGGCTTGTTGGAGACTTTTTACATGCTCGATTGTAATTTGCGATCACCCCCTATGAAGTCAAAGGAATCATTGTACCATGGAGATTCCGACTTGTTGGTGACAACTGATTCTATCATGACCTCGTCGGTAAGCTTCTCATCTTACCATCACCCATACTGATATTTCTGTGCCACCTGACAGTTGAGCCAATTCTTGGATGCACCACCATTACATCACTTTTCATCTTTGCCACAACAGTCTATGTTACATAAAATGCACTTTGGAAAAGGGTTGTTTTATTACGCCAAAAACTCTATTGTGTTATCGGGTTTTCTTGATTCGATTTGAGGTGCTTGTAAGGACACTCGTCGTAAAGTATCAATAGATCTTGCATGTTTATTAGCGATGCCTTAATTTAAGTGTAAATCAAAGAAACAAACAATTGTTTCTCGAAGAAGTTCGGTGAATTTGAATATCGGGCCTTGCATTGTTTTACATTGTTTCTTGGTGAAGACTTTGAGTCCAGTTTCCGGCCTTGTTCATCTACATTTTGATAACATGAGTGCCATCCACTTGGCTCGTAATCCGGTTTTCCGCAGCGAGCGAAACATATCGAGATAGATTGCCACCTCGTTCGGGAAAAGATTCAAGCAGGCCTCGTCAAGCTCATTCTTATATCCACATTGCATCAACTTGCGACATTTTACGAAGCCATTAATGGTCCTTGTTCAACTCCTTGTTGCAGTGTTTACATCTTAAGGACATCTATTGCTCTCCGAGTCCGTCTTTAGGGGGGGTGTGTGTGTGTGTGTTGAGTATAATAGACATAATAAAGGCTTTGATGTATTTATTCTATTAGGAGGGTACTACCATATTTTCAGTAGTATTTTGTAGTAGAGTATAAAAGGGTGTAACCCAGTCGTTTTGGATGTAATCTTCAGAAGAACAAAATATAATAAAATCTCCCTTTTATTTTGCTTGGCCCCTTTCACGTAAACCTTAGTTTTATTCTTCAATCTCGATTTCAGCTAGATAAAGTGATTGAGATCACTTTCTTCAAGTGATCCGGGAAAATAGATCTGAATTTTGCGTTGAAATATTAAAAGCAATTTCATTTATTATGTTTTTTAAAGCGTATAAATGGTAAAAAAGGCTTTATATTATGAGGCGGATGGAGTATTAGATACGGGTACAATATTTTTGCGAAAAGTAAATATATAGATAATACAAAGAACGAATTAATATTTCATTTAATTATTCCCAATTGGGAGAACAATTATAACGAAAGTAGGAAATCAAACCCCACTACCTTAACACTTTAGGCTAGTTATTAACAAAGCCCACCTAACAAGTGATTAATACCCCTAAATCAAGAATTAATGACCTTTTTTCCCCAAATTTTACGTATGTAATTAATAAATCTCAACGAGCACAATATAATATTGTGACATGATATTATGATTAATTTGTTGGTTGTATTAGTGTATGGAAGGAGTGACCTTAAAAAAAAAAAAAAAAAAAAAAAAAAAAAAAGAAACTTGAAGAAATATGTCAGAAAAGTTAATGTTTGGAAAAAATATGCCGATTAAATGCAGCGCATGCAGCTATAATCTGGCCTTGCGCACGTGTCTTGTGCGGCATTTCATGCGTCGGAGCAGACGTATTTTTGAATATTTCTTTTAAATATTTTACCAAGCTTTTAATTTTTGGACGTATTTCTTGAAGTTCCTAAAAAAAAAAAAAGAAAGTTTTCACGTCAACTAAGGTTTGATAGGGACAATTTCTACTTTATAATGAATATGTGTGACACTTGAAATACACATTGAAACTTACAACAAAACAAAACAAAAAACACATTTTAACAAGTGGAAATTTATCAGCACTTTACGTCTCTTATAATGTGTGAAAAATTCTCTCAAAAAAAAAAATAATAATGTGTGAAAGTAATGCATCGATTTAAAGTAATTTTATTATATCTATATCTAAATCCCAAGTCCATAGAAAGAAAGAAATTAAACTAACTTCCATATGACTTGTAATTGGAGGTGGTGGTAGGTAGACTGGTAGGAGACACTGATCCTTTCAGTTACCTTATTTATTTATTTATTTAAGTTTTATTTATATAATCCTTCTAATTAATTTATTTTCTTGGTTGTGAATGTTGCAGTACTTGAAGGGAAGAAGAATCAAAAGCTCTCTTTTGAAGCTTTGCAGAAAGTGAATTAAAAGCCAAGGTCACTTTTTCCGGAGCTCCGTTTTTGGATCGGTTTAATTGTTCTGGATCTGGATCATCGGCCTTGAATGACATCATCAGGTTTTAACACAGATTTTCTTATCGCATTCTGAAATACTGTAAGCAGTAGGAATATAAATCCTAACACCATCAACTCTTAGCTAATAAATATACAAATCAGTTTACTAAGTAATTTGGATGTGATTATTTAGTAAATTGATTTGTATATTCATTGGTACAGAGTTGATGTTGTTAGGTTTTATATACCTAATGCTTACAGTTTTCAGAATGCGATTAAAATCTGTATTACTTCTATGATGCCATGCAATACCTCTTGCTTTCAGGAGGATCTGAGAAATCTCGAATTTAATATTTTGTTATTTTTAGGTAGATTTCCTCCATATTTTCCTGCATTTTTATTGATTTTGTTTATCTGTAGATTAGGTACTTGTTGTATGTCTTTTGCATTTACTGAAAGTGCAGAAAAATTTAGAGTAAAATAACTTTTATATATTTTATTTTTATTTTTATTTTATGTTGTGCGCGCGCGGAATAAGGTCACGTTGGTATATATCTCTTAAAGCTTTCAATCGTCTGCATGTATTCATCTTTGTTTTAGCCATTGTTTACTGGCACGAACTAAGTTCAAATTACAGTAAAATCACGAACAATTACAATCTTGGTCATACAGCTAAAGGCAGTTTTTCGATTTTGGTCTTTGGTTTTTCGTGACAATTTTAATCGCTGTAAGTGGTTTTTGCAAGAAATAGTCTGCTTGGGAAGAGCCACTTACGGGACTAAAATTGGTCTTTTCGGCGACGATTTTAGTCGCTGTAAAGTAGTCTTTCAGCGTTCGGGACTATTTTATTTTAAAAAACCACTACGGGACTAAAATTGTCGCCGGAGAAAAATCAGGGCCAAAATCGAAAAATGTATACAGTTAGAGGGTGTAATTGTAATTTAGTAGTAAAATACAGACTCAAATTAGGGATTGAGAAGAGAAATCGGAGAAGAAAGGTAAGATGCAGAAAATAAGGGAGAAAGGAAACTTCTAACAAACTAAAGGAAACTCCGGGAATTGACGACATAGCGCGCACACAAGGAAATAAGCAAAAACTAAGTAACAGACTCCTTTAACTTATTAAAATACACTTTTACCCTCCTAGCCGAAAAATGAAACTCTTCTGTGAATCTGGAATTTTACGACCTTCATATAATCCTGTGTTAAGATCTTCGTGGTATCGTATTTATGTCCAGCATTAGTAAACAACTTGTTAGAGAATATGGCAAATTTCTGTGCATCAAATGTATTGAAATTTCCAATAACATACAGGCACAATAATGTAGATAAAGATAGACGAATCCAACTCTGAGTCTCCGACGTTTAAAATGGATGCTATTTGTGATACTAATGCATGGGCTACCCTGATAAGCAGAGATTTCAACCTAGTCAAAGTAAAAGCACAAAGGTCAAGCGATGGCAGCCTGAACCGATTTGCTAGGCCAACATATGACTAGTGTTGCGCTGGCTGCAGACTGCAGGTGCAGCGCTGGCTCTGAACCAAAAACTTGAATCCTTTCAGTTCCAGCAACCTCCTAGCAGTTCTTTACAGTTTTGGCAGCCCCTCCCTTCATGTTTGCCCATTAAAACGAGTCAGGCTTCCATATTCTTCACTTTCCATTCCTTAATTAAGCACATTCTTATATTCTCCTCTCAAATCCTCTCTTCTCATCCAAGTTCTAATTACAAGAAAATGATCTTTTTGTGGCAAGACTATTAGCGACTACGAGAAATAATCTCAAATAACGTTTTTGCGTCCACAGTGTAGTCGCTAATTCTTCCAAAGATACAAAATAATAAATTTACTTTTGCGACCAGTTGTAGCCGCAAATAAGTGCATAATCGCGACTATGTGTTAGTCGCTAATGAATGAGCTCATTTTTGTCACTGCGTGTAAGTCGCTAAAATTAACCCGCGCTCTCCTCCACCGGCAGGAAAGAATCTTTGCAATTTATTAATAACCCGTGGCTGTCTCGTGGAATGACCCAAAGGCTTTTAGCTGTTCCGCCACGGTTCCGCCTAAATTTTCTTTTCTTTTAGGAAGACCGCCTAAAATTTCACCGGTACCAGGTGTTGGTTTTTCCACAACTTTTCTTGACAACTTCTTTAAGTAATATGTTTTGGTATGAAACAGAGTTAGTTTGCTGAAGTTGTAATCTGTTTTTGAGGATGTTGCCTCTCGTTACATTAACTGTTGCTCCGACAAGCGCGGTGGTAATCTCGGTTAATTTGGTAGGCATATGCACTGAAAATTTGTAAATTGGGTGATTAAATTTATCTCCTTATGGTGATTTTAATTGTTACAAATTGGGTACTCGTAAATAATCTTGTGGGATTCTATGTTTTAAACTGAGCAAACAGGGGATCTTGGGTGATTTGTAAATGTCATCTCATGTTGAAGAATTATGTTTAAACGTGTTTGAAAACTTGGTTGTTGGTTTCTAGTGTGGATTTGATCATTTCTCCCCTTTTTATTGCTATCAAAATTAGTTATTATTTACAATTAAACATTTGCGTCTTTAAAGCGTATGAAGCTTGAGCATTGAACACCGGGTACGTAGATGATGTCTCATAATTTGTTGGTTATCGTTGGCATTGCTCATATAGCTAGTTAATTTTAGTGGATAAGTAGCTAGTTAGTTTTAATGGATACGTAGTGGTCAATACTTATTAGAAGATAAAATTAAGAAGATATAAATGGAGTTAAAAAAAAAAGATAAATATGATATATTGTCAAAATAATTTAGTAGTTTGAATAAAGATTGTTTATTTGTTTTTCAAATTATTAGAATTATATTTGAGTTAGTTTTTAGGTTTTATACCGTATGATTTTACCATTTATATATAAAGTGGTCAATTGTATCGTTAATTAATTGATTGATAAAGCAAGCGATTAAGTAGTTTTTACATTTACTGCTACGTATACGATTTTCTTGTGGTATCGAGAGAGAGAGCGAGGGTTCAAATCGTAATATTGGTGAGCCATAGCGATCACCACCTCTATTTCATTTCTTTCTTCCACCGTTTCCGTTTTATTTCTTCCACGAAAAAAAAAAAAAAAAAAATCAAATTCATGCACAAGTGCATGATATCTTCTTGCATGGGTCTTGAAAAAATTAAGCAGATATGAGTCATGGTCATGCATAATCAGACAAGTGGATCGATCTGCAATCTGCATTAAGCGTATTTTTGAAGTTTTTTTTTTAGGTTCTATTTATAAATAAAATATTATTACATATATCATCATATCTTTTTATGACATCTATTTTATATCTATCTATTTTATTTTCGATGCAATTGAAAAACATAGATCTCCATCGGATGTGTGTTGCGAGAGATAAAAAAACACGTTTGCAGTCATCGAGGAAAATTGAACAGATTTTTGACAAAAAGAAAGACCCCACAAGTTCAAAGCCAAAGGAGAGTAAAAAGCGAAAGCAGGAGAGGCTAAAGGCGTGGGTGTCAAAAAACCAAATATTATCATCTTCATTGAATGATAACGTCGCCTCCATGGCCAGCAGCGTTTGAGGAGGTATTAGAAGATAAAATTAAGAAGATATAAATGGAGTTAAAAAAAAAAAAGATAAATATGATATATTGTCAAAATAATTTAGTAGTTTTAATAAAGATTGTTTATTTGTTTTTCAAATTATTAGAATTATATTTAGGTTAGTTTTTAGGTTTTATCTCGTATGATTTCTCCTTATATAAGAAAGTGATCAATTGTATGCATTAATTCATCAATTCAATAAAACAACGATTCATAGTTTTGTCATTAAAGTGACTTAAACTACATCCCAGTGGAATCAATCGAAGACTCGGTGTGTGATGGGCCGGTGAGAAGTGTGTCGATTACGTAGCCGGTATGGTGGAGTCTCAAGAGCTTACATCGGCGAGGGTAACTATCGGCGAGGTGATAGTCTGGAAATCTTTGAAATCTCGAGGCCAGTCCGCGTCCCACATTCATTGCATGTTATGTAGCGGATTATCTGATGTCATTAAAAGGAGGACACGTGTAAGGTATTTATGGTGAGATCGAGACAAAGATTCTTAGCGTGCTAGGTTTTAGGGATTTGTGCTATCATCTGATTGTTGTCTCATTGTCCGAGTGTGTTGAAATCGTAAAATTCGGTGCATAATAAAATATCTCTTTACGCCGTGGTTTTACCTCTCCCGGCTGAGAGGTTTTCCACGTTAAATCTGTGTTCTTCTTTTTTTTATTTTCTCCTTTTGATTGTTTATGTTTGATTGCTTACATTTGTTTCTTGCATCGAAGTTATCTCCGTGATTTTATAACAAGTGGTATCAGAGACAAGGTTTTGGATAAACAATCATCACGATCAACTTCATCTTCACGAAGACCTTGACAAAGGTGCTGGGATGCGTGATAAAGTTGTGATCTTTAGCAAGAAAGATGTCGATGTAGTAAGCGTAAAATCGATAAATTTCACGAGGAAGGAACAATTTTGGTACGTGGCAAATCAAGATCGTGCACCGTTGAAAGCAGCGAGGAGTTTGTAGAATCTTTTTATCGACAAACCAAATACAAGTGCGGCCAGTATTATGCGGTCTGGAAGAAAGCACATTCAACCATCATATTTGTGCTTATCGATGATGTTATCAACGAGGTTCTTTGAGAAGACACCGCATCAAGTTGTGGAAAAAGCTTGAAAGCATGTATATGACCAAGTCATCGACCAACAAGTTGTTGTTGAAGCAGAGGTTGTTCGGTTTGAAGATGCATGAAGGAGTCAGCGAGGAACATCTGGACCGGTGAACCTGATATTGCTTGATTTAAGGAATATTGATGTGAAAATTGAAGATGAAGATCTGACCACTAATCACTGTTGGTGTCACTTACCGGCATCATATGAAAACTTTGTGCGATCTTTCATAGTTGGAAAGGATCTGATAGCTTTGGAGGATGTAAAGTCTGCCTTACATGCCAGGAAAGCTTAGACACAAAGGCTGCTTTGGGTACAGACGGTGCCAGATTCTTTGGGCTAGTAATTAAGGAACAATAGTGGAAAAGGATATGGACGGAGAAGAAGAAAAAGAAGTCGGGGTCAAGGTCCTAAGTCTACGATGTCGTAATTGCTGGTAGAAGCGGGGACATTGGAAGTCAATTGTCAGGAAGAAGAAAGCAGCGAGGAAGGCAGTGCAGCACAGCGACTTTGGCTCTTTGAGCAGTCCCCGATGAGGATGGTTACTGGTGCGAGGAGATTCTACACCCTGATGATGTGTGGATGCTTGACTCTGGAGCATCCTACCATATTT